>LR738715.1:56915833-56990772 GCA_902687465.1 Secale cereale
GGTAGACCGACAAAATACAACAAAGGAAACACCATCTGCCCCTAGGGTGTATTATCATGTTGTTTGTAGCGGTTGTCCTTTATTTATTTTATTCATCTCGATGCGGTAGTAAAATTGGCATTTTACCCCGCAAAAATACAGCAGTGGCAAACAATATTTTGTATGTAGAATACAAACACAACACATTAACATTGCATTAGAAAACTATGCCCAAATCAAGTGTGTACATGTGTACCAAATTGTCACGGCTGCATGCTTAATGCCATTCGTCCCCTAGATTTTATTAATTAAACCAAGCTGAGGAACGTAATCAAACTCAGTTGCTAGACACGCGGCCGAACATCCAGTCTACAAGAGTCCTTTGTAATTTGTCCAATCAATCACACAGAAAATCGGCGTAAGCATCGTTGTCTGACATATCATAATGTGAAAGGTGGTAATCATTGTTATCTGAGACCATAATATTTGTACAAACTAGTTCTCCCATAGACCATAGTTCGAACAGACTACTGTCTCGCTCGGCATATTTTAGTTAGTTAAGCGCATCTTGCTGATGGAACGACCCTGCCTCATGCTGAGTATTATCTTACTTCATCCCTTTGGGAACGTCAAGACATATTTTAGTTCAGGGGGCAAAGAGGTCATGAGGGTGAGATAACAGTACAGATAAATGATCACACATCTTCTTGCGTTGCTATCAGCACAAGAAAGACGTCAGTTAGTGCAGTTGTTTACTCACAAATGTACTACAAGATAAATGGACCATAATTAATAACAAAATTAAACTAACTGCCCTAGGGAAGCTCCACTCCTGGACAGAAATGTCACCTCCCAGCGAATGGGAGGAAAAAGGCCAATGGGAGAAACACAAGGAAGCTTACATCACATGATTTTGGAATATGACCGAGTTACAGAAATATATGGTTGATTGGAATAAGACGGATACCATGCTGAAGGATATTCGTATCTTCCAAACCCAACAGCTTAATCAGGACTTGGTTAACATTAATTGAACGATTACAAGTAGTATATGTGAAGGTCATCGACTATCTATTTCCCTAACATTGATAGGAGTGGAACAGTGACATCACTGTACTTGATCAGTTTGAAAAGATGAGTGATTACCCCTGAGAACTCTGGTTTACTTTGACCTCAATTGGTTTCTTTACTAAAGTGTCAAAGTCCCACTACATCTATCCTTAGTTGCATCTTCGCTAGATGCAACCTACACTCGGACACTAGGGCATCTCAAATAATGATTTTTTGTTTAAAAAGTAGGATTACCCCCGCCCTCTATATCAAGCAATGTAGACAAACATTTTATTTTATTATTCGACATAACCAAATGAAACGAATACATGGATCACCCCAAAGCCATCTTCCTCGCAACTATTGTCGCTACACCTACAAGCTTAATGGCGTGCCCTGACCGCGTATCAACACACACTATATATTACGGCCGCCTCACCAAGCTGCCCACAGGCAAGCCGGGAGCACCAACCGGTCCAGCTAGACCCCCTGTGCTCACCAGATGCACACGCTTTAGAATCAGCCACCGCCATCTTCCGTCGTCCCACCTTCATGAGCGATCAACGTATTCATCTCGCTAGGCCATTCCGCCGTCGGTGTCACCCCGACACCAGACAGCTCCACCATCCTTCGCGCGCCCATCCACATGCGCCCGTCGACGACACTCCGCTATGCCGCGCCACCGAGACATGCCGTCGGCCTTGCGACAGATGTAACACCGCTCCTCCTCTTGTCTCCTCAACCCAGCTCCTGCTCAAGAACGATGCCATCGGTAGGGAGAACGACGTTGAAGGCGCCGTCATCGTCCGATCGGGATACCCATATCTAGGGTTTCCCTCGGAACATCGTGAGCGTGGTGACACAACCTGCAACGACGATGCCTCCAAGAAGAAAACAACGGCGGAGACACCTCCATCTTCCGCCATGACTGCAGTCGGCATGATTTTCACCGGAAGTTGCGTCGCCCCGATCTCGCAGCTGACTGGCGGATTTGTGGGGAGCCTAGTCATGAAGACGTATGCTGCCACCAGAACGCCGGCAGAGGGCCTCCAGCCGCCCCTTACCGGTCCATCAATGTGTCCCCGGTCGGCCAAGGCCACGCGCGCGACGGATCTGGACGGGACGCCGGATCCGCGACCGTCGCCGCCACCCATCACCCCATCGGACAAGCCAACGACTCATCCCACCATCCATGGAGGAGGCGGCCGCCGCCGCACGCCAGGGTAACCACTCTAACCATGCCGGCTGAATACGCAGGCGCCGCCGCGAGATCAATCCGGGCAACAAGACCCGAATCCGTCGTGCTCAAACCCAGTCCGCGACGCACAACCACCTCGTCGCGACGACGAGGGGTCCATCGCCGGATCCATTGCGCTGGCTTCTGCCACTGTGCCGCGAGCCGGCCGCGTCGCCGCTGGCTGAGATTGTTATGCTTCTGCCGTCCATCGAGGCGGGCTTCACCCATCGGCCTCATCCGATAGCGGCCATGCCATGGGCTGCGAAGGCGAGGGACGGGGCGGGGGCGGCTAGGTTTCGCCCATGTGAACCCCCTAGAGAGCGACACAAGCCTGAATAGGATGTTTCTGGTAAGGGTGATCTAGAGGTCATCTCAAACATTGATATGTCGTCCTTGGTTAGCTCTTGCCACATCACCTAACTCTTACATAGAGGGTCAATATTTAGGAGAGAGATGGTTCATTTATTGGTAAAACTTTATGTCGTAGCCTGCAAACCAATAAACAAACAAAGACAAAGAAAAAATTAGAGAGAAAATAAAAATATAGTTATAGACCAGTGTCACATTCAACTTATCGGAATAGATGTATGTAATAGTGTTCGTTGATGACGTGGTTGACTATACAAAAATACTTACATACTATCCTAAAAAAACTTACATACAAATTACTGAAGATGCCCTAAAATGGCGGGATTCACGTGTACACGGAACTCAAAGTGGCTCCTACGCATTCCCACTCATGGTACAAAGACGTTCACATCTCACCGGGATCATGCATAAACCATGCTTCCACACACCCCACACAAACGACTAGAGATTTGTAGCATGCAGGGGCGAGGGCACACAACCCCCTTTTATTTTTGGCTTTCAGTTTTTAATCTTTAGTATCTTTTGAAGTAAAGTCCAAATTAAATTCCATTTGTATATTCATGTTTCTGGTAACGAGGACTTTCAAATGACATCCTTTGGATACGTTTTGATGAGTTTTTCAAACTTCGTTCAGTTTCAACTTCTCAAACTTGGTACGAATGACCGACAAAATCATTAGTTTCAGAAATTAAAACTTAATACTTATTATGCCCATGCGTGAAGTCCAACGTATTTGTGGATCACAAGAAAATTGAGCGGCTAGCACGGCTGGGCAGGTCGCCCCTGTGAGTTTCCACCACACGAACAACCAACCACATGCCATATTCATGGAGACGGGGATAAACCATGAATCTGGTCACCAACATACTTATGTGTGTAATTTGGGTAGCAAGTTTTTTACACTATGGAGAGGAGTCATGTCCCTGATCCTCTACAATCTATTTTTTCTAAACACTGATAGGAGTGGAACAGTGACAATAATGTATTTAATTTGTTTGAAAAGATGAGTGGTTTATCGCCGAGAACCCTAGTTTACTTTGGCCTCAACTGGTTTCCTTACTTAATAATGTCAAAGTATCATTAGATCAATCCTTAGTTGCATCTTCGCCAGATGCAACCTACACTGGGATACTACGTCATCTCAAACATTGATATGTCATCGTCTTGCCACATCACCTAAATCTAAAGTAGAGGGAATACTCTAGGGTGTTGGTCCTTAAGAGTACGTGCATGAAGACTTCCCAACTGTCATCGACAAGGTGAAGCCGGCTCCGGTATTAATGGTAAAACTTTATGCCATAGCCTGCAAACCAAGAAAAAAAACAGAGACAAAAAACAAAATAGAGAAAAACCAACAATATATAATCATGGACTAGTGGTTTTTTAGAGTGAATAGCATAAAAGTACCACTTTTCACATAGGGTTTTTTAAAAAACTACTAAAGATTTGCTTGCGAGTGATAACTACCTAATCAGCGTCGACTGTTTCAAAAAAACCCAAAATGGCCATTGCTAAGAAATTGAACCAATTTATGACAGGTTCAACCCACACCTAAACAGATTGTCTGTTTGACCGTTAACTAACACGTAGGGCCAACATGCCAGTGTCTCTTCCTCCTTTTCTTCTACTCCTCTGTGCCTCGCTTCTTCTGCTCCTCTCTCCCTACGCATGAAGCCAGATAGGAGACCATGGCCGCCGGCCAGACATAGTTACATCAAACTATTGAAGATCCCCTAAAAATGAGGCAAGACACCTTGTACACGAAACTCAAAGTGGCTCCCAAGCATTACCGCTCAAGGTAAATGAAAATCCTAGACTTATGGACAAATTAGTTACGGAAGAGCATACAGGAGTACGTGTCCATCAGCTAATCTCTCTCGGCCCTCCTATATCAAAGTAGCTATTGCCACATCACTATGTATGTTATAATTCGTAAGAAACTGTCCATAGTTCTAGCAAAACTCAAAGACGTTCACATCACGAGCACCACAACACGCACCACGCGTTCACATGCCCAGACGAACTACCATCGATCACATGTTGATTTTGATGGAGACGGGGATAAATCATGCGGTGTGACGGAGGGGGACGTCAGCAGTGAACTGGCACACCCTCTTCCTTGTACTGTTGTGTAGTGGTTGCTGATCATGGCATCAAGGGGTAGATGTTCGACGAAATGATGGGCAATGGAGCGCATACATGTATGTATCTAGTGCATAGGACTGAATCAATGCAAGGGTATTGCCATTAGTGTGCTAGGAGACGATGCTCAGCTCAACTCGATGGAATGCTTTGGCAGAAGGCGTGCATGTACAGCCGGCTCGCTAGTCGCATATCGATCCTGCCTTGCCGCCATGGAGTGAAGAGTGATGAGCTCTTCTTGGTGTCTGGAGAGCATTGCATTCGGTGAAGATGTTTAGTGTTGGAGAGTGAGGTCATGTGTATCTAATGGTTGTTTTACATGGACTGATAGCGATCAGAGATACTATTGAATTAGTTGGTTGACATGAGCAGATACATTTGGAAGTTGGATCAGCTCCTCTCCTGAAGTTAGTGTTCATCATGTATCAGTCAGGCAAGTATGTCAAAGAGAGATGGTTATAGAAACAGAAAGCGAGGCATTTTTTTGTAGATCAATGCAATTCTAAAGTTTGTCATCCAAACATGATTTGACTGAAGCTCAATTAGGCTAACCCAAAAATGCGCTTAGTGCTCAACAGGGTGCTCTGAGTTACAGAGTATGCCGCACTTCCGTGAAGCCATCGGCGAAACTTCCTCCATGTTGGCACACTCTTTTCATAAGTGGGATAGCCCCTCAAACTCTCAGATGCTTTCAAAAGGATTATTACTTGCTTGTTCCCTTAACTCCATTCGGATATGATATCCGGAGTCTAGTCCTCATTGTGACTGAAGAAGCCACCTACACGGGTACACCCTCAGCGGGGTTGGCGCAAATTCGAACCAACAATCCAGGAAACTCTCTTCTCAAGTCTTATCATTCAATCAATCCAAGTTTGAGAAGCACGAACAAGCTCGTCATTGGAGTGTCTGTGGCCGTCCCTTTTCCTCTTTAGTGACCGTGGTTCAAGGGCACATGGAACCTTCGCACTGACAGGCGCGACACAACACAATCCTATACATCTCCATTGAGGCCACTAGTCATGGCAATGAGAATAGTTGTTGCGAATGGCTGCAAAGGCAAAGACGAAGATATAAATGATGGAGATGATCATAAAAGTTCAAGTATTAATGTACGTATATCGGCATGCACAACAAGGCACTGCATCACTCAGTTCCACATACCACTACAAATAACAATCGCACATTTCTCAAAATAGAATAAAAATATAGTCACACATTTACTTGGTGATTTCATCTCAAACTCTCAACTCGGCTCGTCCCAGCATTTGAACCAAAATACATCATCTACTATGAACACAAGAAGTGTTGAGTATAGCGGCTAGTCTTGTGGAGATGATATTCTAGTCTTGTGGCGTCCAATCACCAACATGCAAGTGTTGAGTATAGCGTCATAACCCTACTTCGTACATTCTCGTCAAAACGGCAAACCCACAACATGATACGTTGCAGCGGATACGTCTCCAACGTATCTATAATTTTTGATTGTTACATGCTATTATTTATGATGTTTTGGATGTTTAATGGGCTTTGTCATACACTTTTATATTATTTTTGGGACTAACCTACTAACCCAAAGGCCCAGTCCAGATTGCTGTTTTTTTGCCTGTTTTAGGGTTTTACAGAAAAGGGATATCAAACGGACTCCAAACGGAATGAAACCTTCGGGAGAGATATTTCTGGAGAAAATCACGCACGGGAGACTTGAGAACCACGGAGTAGGGCTTACGTGGTTCCCATGAGGGTGGGGGCGCCCCCCTAGGGCGTGCCCCCTGCCTTGTGGGTCCCACTTATGGCCCCTGGTGCCCTCCTTCCTCCTATATATGCCTATGTACCAGAGATGGCCAGAAGCGTAGTCTTCGATTGGATTAGCTATCCCCCTCTTATTCTGGCATTCTGCAGTTTAACCCACATATATTACCCCTTTACACAGATATCATTGCATATGTAGTCTAGATCCTTGCTTGCGAGTATTTTGGATGAGTACTCACGGTTGCTTTGCTCCCCCTTTTTCCCCTTTTGTCCCTTCTTCTTGGATGACACAACCAGATGGTGGAGTCCAGGAACCAGAGGATCCCAAGGATGTTTCTACGTGGAGTTCGGCTTCGAGGAGTAGTTAGGAGGTCCCAGGCAGGAGGCCTTGCCTTTTTGATCGTTGCTATATTTGTGCTAGCCTTCTTAAGGCAAACTTGTTTAACTTATGTCTGTACTCAGATATTGTTGCTTCCGCTGACTCTTGTGTTTCGAGCTTATGTATTCGAGCCCTCGAGGCCCCTGGCTTGTAATATAAAGCTTGTGTTATTTTAATTTGTGTCTAGAGTTGTGTTGTAATATCTTCTAGTGAGTCCCTGATCTTGGTCGTACACATTTGCGTGCATGATTAGTGTACAGTCAAATCGGAGGCGTCACAAGTTGGTATCAGAGCCGTCTTCCTGTAGGAATCCCCCTTTCCAAATCCTTGGCCGAAGTTGAGTCTAGTCTTTGAAAAACAAATTTACTAACTTGTTGTGTGGCTTACGGGGCCACGGAACCAATGGGTGGTGTTAGAATCTTTTATTCCTTTTCTATGCTCTGGGACTCTGAGCTCTTTTCTATTCGGGTTAAAAGATTTTACTAACTCTGACTCTAGGTTCTCGTAACTATTTCTCCCGGAGAGCCCTCATTCTAGAAGATCACCTGCCTCGTCAGAAGATTCTGAGGACATCCCTTGATATTTTCCCGAGACCCTTGTGCTCATCGCCTTTGCAATTCACTGCCACCGATATATCCCTATGTATATCTACATGCACTTGTCATTCTCTTAATCATTCCTCGTCGCTCTTGTTGTTACAAGATGCCTCGAATTATTCTCCGTTGTCCCGAGAATCCTTTGAGTTTACTGTCTGGCAGTTTTATTTCACATGAAAACCCTTACGGTTATTTCCTCACATTTATCAAGGATCCGTTCTTCTCAATTGTTCGTGTGTCTCACAAAATTCTTCGGAATACTTTTTGATCTTTCGAAAATCCTCTGCAGCCTATTACTCTTGAAATTCTTGCGTGCTTGCATTATGGTTAATTCCATATGACTAGTAGTCTTTGTTAGCATCCCTTGTCTTAGCCATTTTGAGCCTATTGATTCAATGTGTGCGTATGCACGCAGTCATCAGGTTATCCTTTATAAAATTATCTTTCCGGCTCAGACGTCATTCCGCACATGAGTTGGTTCTCGGCAATTCAAACCTTTATCGATTGTCCAACTAAGTGTTTTCAACTTATCCATCCTTGATTAGAGCGTCTGCTGCTGATCCTTCGTTTTGGAAACCATAATTTCTTTCTATTTAAGCATCAGACTAATCAGGTGATTCTTGCATCTGATGCCTCTGCATTCTTTCTTCCTCTGAGTGAGTACCGATACTCACATCAGCTCCGTTGTGGATCGCCCGATCCATTGTTGGATTGTTATCCGACAGTGTCCTTCATATTCAATCACCTTTTGAGTTCTTCCCCTGATACATAATGCCTTTGGTAAATTGTATCCTCTGCCTTTGTCAACCATGCTCTACTATCAAGCTTGTCTTATTTACTTTTGAAACTTGAGGTATATGTACTAGGCTTCTCGCCCCTCGTTGGTTACCCCAAGTGGAAGGTTAGAGATGCACTGTAGCAGAAGATTTCCCTTGGCAATACCAAGGATCGATTTCCCTGAGACTCCCAGTTTCAACAAGAAGGTGTCAACTGCTAACGGCGCCAGATATTAGCAATCAACGTGGACCTGCACACAGATACAAATAACTTTGCTCCCAACGAGTACAGAGAGGTTGTCAATCCCTCCGGCCTTGTAGTTTACAAAGGATCAAACGCAAGTGATAATAGTGATAGATATAATTGCAATAGTAAATAAAAGCGGAAATTAAATAGCGGATGTGATCAATGATGGTAATATGGACCGGAGTCTCATGATGTTCACTAGTGATGTCTCTCTCCCAAAAGACGATAAAACAACTATGTGAGGTAAACAAATTACAGCTGGGCAATTGACAGGACCATGTGCGCAAACCAATGCTGACTACATTGCAAGAAAGGTTGAGGTTCAAAGCATGGGCGGTACGCCAAAGTAAGTAGACCAAAATCCATCAATATCTACTACTAATCATCCACCTTGAGATATCTATCCAGAACATCTCGCTGGTATTAAGTTGCGAGCCCCGCCCATAGTGTAAACTCAATGCAACAGACAACTGCATTAAAAGAACTTTGCGTAAAGTAAACAATCCTTGCACCCGCGGGCACAAGCACCGTTGTTTTCCCCCTTGTGGCAACAGCACATCCCCTACTCATGTTTCTGTCACTCAAACTAGTCATCGAGGGGCATGAACCCACAATCAAGCATAACGTTCCCTCTTGGAGTCACTACCTACTACTTGGCCAAAGCAATAAATAACAACGGAGAACATGCAAGAATTACTTACGAACATAAATATAAAAGAGGTGAATCAAATATATTACTCAAACACAATCTGAACATAATCTCATAATCCATCAGATCCCAGCAAACTCATCATAGCAACAGCATAAGGATTACATATGTGCCTCGATCATGTAGGGCAGCTCACGATGAGTAATTAGTGAAGCACAAGAACGGGAGGAGAACATCACATAGCTACTGGTCATGGACCCATGGTCCAAGGGAGACTACTCCCAACTCATCCGGGAGGCGTCCATGGTGGTGGAGAAGCTCCCGGTGGTGATCCTCCCCTCCGGCAGGGTGCCGGGAAGAGTTCTCCTGGTGCTCCCGATCTTGGAAGCGGCGGCGGCGGCGGAACAGAGATGAGATCGCGAAAAAGAGTTCCCGTCTCGAGGGTTTCGGGAGACGCTTTAAATATATGCCAAAGGGGGGCATCGGAGGAGCCTCGGGGGGCCCAGGCGCCCCCCCCGGCGCGGCCCAGGGGGGGGGGCGCGCCGCCAGGGCGCCTGGAGCCCTGGTGGCCCCCCCGGCTGTCCTTCGGGCGCACGGTAGTTTCTGGAACGCTGATTTTTTATATAATTTTTCTGGATTTTTCCTGGCAGTTCTCGTAATGTGAAAACCTGAAATACAAAAAACAGCCGAAAACAGAAACTGGCACTGGGGTGCACTGAGTTAATAGGTTAGTCCAAATAAGATCAAAAGTGTATGGAAGTGTATAAATAACATAGCAATATCACCCAAAAAGGCATGGAGCAAGCAGAAATTATAGATACGTTTTGGACGTATCAACATCCCCAAGCTTAATTCCTGCTCGTCCTCGAGTAGGTAAATGATAACAAGAATAATTTCTGTGGTGACATGCTATTAACCATATAGGACTTATTCATAGTCATATGACAAAAGCTTACTGAGATAATGAATCTGTAATAATTAAGTTGCCTCATGAGAAAATCACAAAGAACTGAAAGTTTTACAACATGACATTCAAACATCAAATAGATTTGTAATGAACATGATGTGCAAATATGATAAAGTGATATCTAGCTTGCCCCCTTTAGTGAAGCAAAACATAAATGCAGGGGCACCTCCAAGGTTTAAGTGATGACTAGATACAATGATTTCAGAATAAACGATATCACAATCATGCAAAAGACAATGCTACTTTGGGACAATGCACATTACACTTAGAATGACAATCATGCTCTCAGTAGTTGGTGCTTTTAAAAGAAGGTGGAGACTCAACATAAAAGTAAAAGAATGGCCCTTCGCAGAGGGAAGCAGGGATTACTCATGTGCTAGAGCTTTCTATTTTGAAAACATAGAAACAATTTTGTCAACGGTAGTAGTACTTCATATGTGTTATGCATAAGACATCCTATAAGTTGCAAGCCTCATGCATCGAATACCAATAGTGCTCGCACCTTGTCCTAATTAGCTCGGATTTCCATGGGTTGTCATTGCATTACATATGTTTCAACCAAGTGTCACAAAGGGGTACCTCTATGTCACCTGTACAAAGGTCCAAGGAGATAGATCGCATTTGATTTCTCGTTTTTGATAGATCTCAACTTGAGGACATCCATACCGGGACAACATAGAAAATAGATAATGGACTCCTCTTTAATGCTTAAGCATATTCTCATAAGAGATTGAGGATTAATGTCCAAGCTAAAACTTTCACCATGATACATGGCTTTGGTTGGCGGCCCAATGTTCTTCTCTAACAATATGCATACTCAAACCATTCAACCCATGGCAAATCACTCTTACTTCAGACAAGACGAACATGCATAGCAACTCACATGATATTCAACAAAAGTGTAACAGTTGATGGCGTCCCCAGAAACATGGTTACCGCTCAGCAAACAACTTATAAGAAATAAGATACATAAGCAACATATTCTTTACCACAATAGTTTTTAAGCTACTTTCCCATGAGCTATGTATTGCAAAAACTGAAGGTTTTAAAGGTAGCACATGTAAATTTACTTGGAGTGGTGGTGAAATACCACATATAGGTAGGTATGGTGGACTCATATGGCATAACTGGTTTAAAAGGATGTGGATGCACAAGCAGTCAGTCCGCTTAGTACAGGTGGAGGTTAGCAAAAGACTGGGAGCGACCAACTAAGAGAGCAATGACGGTCATAATCATGCAGAGCAACAAAGCAACATTGAATCAGGTATGGAAGTTATATCGCTACTTAGAAATAAAAGATCACCCAGGCTTGACAGACTTTCTTTACAGTCTTAAATATGCGTGAGCATACGCCAAGTCAATAAAAATAAATTCTTGAGGGAAGATATTACTAAACCATACCACATCATTGGCAAACAAATCATGTTGGTACTCCAATAACACATTGGAAATCCCCCAGCTATTTGAGACTAACCATAAGAAAACCTGAACTACCAAGCGCCATTATGCACGTAGCATCCTTATCATAGACATATCAACCAATGCAACGGAAGCAAACTCTCTTAATAAGGTGAGCATGGTAGATAAAGAGAGTTCAAGCAACCAACTAAACAAAAGCTCTTCGAAAAGATAAGCATGAATACTAAGAGCAGAACATGATAGTAGCTATTAAAAGACAAAGAACACACACAACAAAGACAGACATGAAAATTCTATGTTATGTTCTAGGTAGAAGTGGAGCGTGTGTCTCTCCCACATAAAGAACGCTGAGTTCCGACTCGTTATGGAAAACTAAAAAGGAAACTAAAAGCAAGACGCTCCAAGCATAGCACATAACACATGAAGTGATTAAAATATAGTGGAACGAAAGACGAACTGATAATGTTGATGGAGAAGGGGATGCACGGGGGCATCCCCAAGCTTAGACGCTTGAGTCTCCTTGAATATTTCTTGGGGGGTGCACGGGGGCATCCCCAAGCTTGAGCGCTTGACACTCCTGGATCTTTTTTATCATCTTCCCTCGCACACTTGAAAACTCCCTTCATACATAACTCATCATAATCTGATTAGCGAGGTTAGTACCCATAATAAAATAATTATACCTTGCTGGAAATAAAGATATTCTTGAAGGTCTACTGTTTCTCAAGATTGCCAAAAGGTTTTTGCAAAGAAAAAGCAAGCTCTAGGTTTGCAAAATGAAGGAAAGGCAAAACAGGACAGAATCTGTGAAAAACAGAACAGCAGGTAGTAATTGATTTGTTCGGGGCACTTCTGCAACTCAAATCAAAAAACTCAGAACAGACGCACGAAAGACAATTATATACAGAACGCTGTCGAAAAAATTCAGACCAAAATTATGACCTGGTGATTTTATACGAATTTTTCTATCCAAGGACAGAATCTGTTTCCTGGACAGCACCTCACAACTTTTGAACTTTCTAGCAATCAGAGGCTATACTTGGCACAAAATTGAAAAGCAAAGATACAATGATGATGCTACAGTAGTAAACAACATCAAGACACAACAAAAGCAAAATAAAATTTTTATTCATGTGGGCTGCCTCCCAAAATCGCTTTCTTTTATGCCTTTAAGCTAGGCATAATGCATAGAGATCAAGTTTTATCAAGAGTAAAAGAATAGCTAGCCCGTACAACGGACTCAAAAGGTAACTTGATCTTCTTTCGAGGGAAGTGTTCCATCCCTTTCTTGAGAGGAAACTGAAATTTTATATTACCCTCTTTCATGTCAATGATAGCACCAACGGTGCGTAAAAAGGGACGTCCCAAAATAATTGGAGAAGAAGGATCACATTCAATATCCATAATAGTAAAATCAACGGGAACATAATTGTCATTGACAATGATAAGTACATCGTCGATCCTCCCCAAAGGTTTCTTTATGGAAGAATCAACGAGACGAACACCAAAAGAACAAGAATCATAAGGTTTCAATTTAAGCATATCATATATTCTTTTGGGCATAACAGAGGTACTAGCTCCAACATCACATAATGCATAGCAAGAGAAGTCATTCAATTTAATTTTTATCATAGGATCCCAACCATCTTCTAGCTTTCTAGGTATGGAGGCTTCTACTCTAAGTTTCTCCTCCCTAGCTTTGATGAGAGCATTAGTGATATGCTCTGTGAAGGCAAGGTTAAGCGTGCTAGTACGGGGATCTCTAGACATCTTGTGAAGGAAATCAATAACTTCGGTAAGAGTGCAATTATCAAAATCAAGGTCACTAGCATCAAGTAAAGTGGTAGTGGTGTCCTTTAGGTTCACTTGTTTGGTAGTTTCTATAGTCATAGCATCACCATTAATAGGTCCAATGGGACCAGGAGTACATTGGGTGCTAAGAGTTTGGATATCCTCAACAACTTGGATAGTAGCAACAATGTGGTGGGTAGGAAGGCTCTTAATTCTATCCTCTTCCTCCCTTTGGGGTGCAACCACTTCGGGTTTAGCTGCCATTTGGTTTATCAAAGTGGCTTGTGTGTGGGACATATTGGAAACTTGGCTCTCAGTAATAGTGAGCCTAGTCTGGAGGTTAGAAATCTCAATATTTAGGCTCTCTAATTGTCTAGTAATGTTCTGCAAGATAGCAGTATGCTCATTTAATTGCCTCGAGAAGGTCTTGTTTTGTTCATATTGGGTGTGCATGTAATTCTTGGTGGCCTTCTCTATTTCTAAAAGTTTC
This sequence comes from Secale cereale, assembly GCA_902687465.1. Classification (NCBI taxonomy): domain Eukaryota; kingdom Viridiplantae; phylum Streptophyta; class Magnoliopsida; order Poales; family Poaceae; genus Secale; species Secale cereale. Next base: position 56,929,674 of record LR738715.1, read on the forward strand.
TCATAGCCAGGCAAGTCTCTATCTTTTTGGGTGGAGTTCTTGGTGCTAGGATAAGTATTGTTGTTCCCATAAGAATTAGTGGGGAACGGTCTAGGATTGCTACCAAAGTTATTCATATAAGCATGATCAATTACAGAATCTATAGGATCATAACGAGGATCGAAAGAACATTGCTTGGAAAGTAGGGACATAATCAAGTCAGCTTTTTCATTTAGGGAAGAAATCTCCTCGACAGAGTTTACCTGCCTACCTGTTGGAGCGCGTTCGGTGTGCCATTGGGAATAGTTGGTCATCATCTCATCGAGAAGCTACGTGGCAGCACCAAGTGTAGTTGACATAAAGGTTCCTCCCGCGGCCGAATCTAACAAGTTCCGCGAGGTAAAGTTCAAGCCTGCATAAAAAGTTTGGATAACCATCCAAGTAGTCAAACCATGAGTAGGGCAGTTCTTGATAAGAGATTTCATAAGTTCCCAAGCTTGGGCAACGTGTTCATTATCCAATTGTTTAAAATTCATTATGTTACTTCTAAGTTGGATAATTTTAGCAGGTGGATAGTATTTTCCAATAAAAGCATCTTTGCACTTGTCCCATGAATCTATGCTATTTCTAGGCAAAGACTGAAACCAAATTTTAGCTCCTCCTCTCAAGGAGAAAGGAAAAAGCTTAAGCTTAACAATATTACCATCTATTTCTTGGTACTTTTGCATATCACAAAGTTCAACAAAATTGTTTAAGTGTAAAGCAGCATCATCTCCAGCACCAGAGAATTGATCTTTCATGACTAAGTTCAGTAAAGCAGGTTTAATTTCATATGAAGGTGCTGAAGTGGCAGGTGTAGTGATAGGTGTGCTGATAAAGTCATCGTTGTTGTGACTAGTGAAGTCACACAACTTGGTGTTCTCGGTGGAACCCATAGTAGCAAGCAAGCAAGATAACTATTTTTGTGATTTTCGATAAAAAGGTACTAAAGCAAAAACTGAAAGGTAAACTAACAAGACTAAAAAGCAAAGGTAAAAGATAGCATGCAACTCCCCTATCCTGAAGAGTGGAGTCCCCGGCAACGGCGCCAGAAATTGCTTTGCTAGGCTTCTCGCCCCTCGTTGGTTACCCCAAGTGGAAGGTTAGAGATGCAGTGTAGCAGAAGATTTCCCTTGGCAATACCAAGGATCGATTTCCCTGAGACTCCCAGTTTCAACAAGAAGGTGTCAACTGCTAACGGCGCCAGATATTAGCAATCAACGTGGACCTGCACACAGATACAAATAACTTTGCTCCCAACGAGTACAGAGAGGTTGTCAATCCCTCTGGCCTTGTAGTTTACAAAGGATCAAACGCAAGTGATAATAGTGATAGATATAATTGCAATAGTAAATAAACGCGGAAAGTAAATAGCGGATGTGATCAATGATGGTAATATGGACCGGAGTCTCATGATGTTCACTAGTGATGTCTCTCTCCCAAAAGACGATAAAACATCTATGTGAGGTAAACGAATTACAACTGGGCAATTGACAGGACCATGTGCGCAAACCAATGCTGACTACATTGCAAGAAAGGTTGAGGTTCAAAGCATGGGCGGTACGCCAAAGTAAGTAGACCGAAATCCATCAATATCTACTACTAATCATCCACCTTGAGATATCTATCCAGAACATCTCGCTGGTATTAAGTTGCGAGCCCCACCCATAGTGTAAACTCAATGCAACAGACAACTGCATTAAAAGAACTTTGCGTAAAGTAAACAATCCTTGCACCCGCGGGCACAAGCACCGTTGTTTTCCCCCTTGTGGCAAGAGCACATCCCCTAGACTCATGTTTCTGTCACTCAAACTAGTCATCGAGGGGCATGAACCCACAATTAAGCATAACGTTCCCTCTTGGAGTCACTACCTACTACTTGGCCAAAGCAATAAATAACAACGGAGAACATGAAAGAATTACTTACGAACATAAATATAAAAGAGGTGAATCAAATATATTACTCAAACACAATCTGAACATAATCTCATAATCCATCGGATCCCAGCAAACTCATCATAGCAACAGCATAAGGATTACATATGTGCCTCGATCATGTAGGGCAGCTCACGAGGACTAATTAGTGAAGAACAAGAACGGGAGGAGAACATCACATAGCTACTGGTCATGGACCCATGGTCCAAGGGAGACTACTCACAACTCATCCGGGAGGCGTCCATGGTGGTGGAGAAGCTCCCGGTGGTGATCCTCCCCTCCGGTAGGGTGCCGGGAAGAGTTCTCCTGGTGCTCCCGATCTTGGAAGCGGCGGCGGCGTGGGAACAGAGATGAGATCGCGAAAAAGAGTTCCCGTCTCGAGGGTTTCAGGAGACGTTTTAAATATATGCCAAAGGGGGGCATCGGAGGAGCCTCGGGGGGCCCAGGCGCCCCCCCCGACGCGGCCGGGGGGGGGGGGGCGCCGCCAGAGCGCCTGGAGCCCTGGTGGCCCCCCGGCTGTCCTTCGGGCGCACGGTAGTTTCTGGAACGCTGATTTTTTATATAATTTTTCTGGATTTTTCCTGGCAGTTCTCATAATGTGAAAACCTGAAATACAAAAACAGCCGAAAACAGAAACTCGCACTGGGGTGCACTGAGTTAATAGGTTAGTCCAAATATGATCAAAAGTGTATGGAAGTGTATAAATAACATAGCAATATCACCCAAAAGAGGCATGGAGCAAGCAGAAATTATAGATACGTTTTGGACGTATCAATATGTTACTAAGATACCCGACGGGTTGAACATATGCCTTCCCCTAATCCGTGAGAACCCAAAAGTTTTCAGAAGTCATACCCTTCCGGTGTTCTAGCAAATAAAATTCCAACACTACAGTTTTATCAAAGCGAGAGGTGAATGAAATGATATGCATTAAAGAAGTGGGAGTCGACCTTGAACTTGTGTTCATGCCCATGAAAATGATGTAGACCGTCTCGGAAGCTTCTTGCAAAATGATTATCCAGCTGTATGATTCATTCGATATTTTGAATTGATCCCTTACAGTTATGGTTCTGACCATGCTGCCCTGATCTGATATATCTGATGGGAATTCTTTCTAGTGCCTCGTCTATTTTTGGCAAGGTTGAAGTATCTTTGTCATATGTCAATGACCCGGTTCTACTTCTATCATGTTCTACCTTCGAGTATTACTCCCTGGTATCTCGAAGATGCCTTGCCATTGCACCACATCTTACTAACTTTGTTGAAGTAATGTCTTTCCTTGTTGTAATCACTCTATGGGTTCTGGGTTGTTGTCAACCGAGGACATCGACTAGTGAAATTATTCCGCACTACAAATCAAATACCCCTAATAATATTATTGTGAAATTTTGAACTCAATCTGGACATTCCTAGACTATTGACTGCATCCTGGTCTTGCTATCTTTGACTGTGCTACCTCGTCCTTCTTTGGTGCACGAATTCTTCAGTGTGTGAGCACGACTTACATCGAGCTTTCAACATCATGTTGCTTGTCTCGAAAGGCAACGTTGGTTCCGAGCTTGCATCTTATATATTGATCCTATAACTTGCCACTTCATCATTCCCTGGCTTGTTGCCGTTGTTGTTTGATTGCATCCTGTTGAAACCTCCCGGCAAATGTGTCGGATCACCTTCAGCACTTTGACTTCTTCCGAGATATCAACTGTGTTCATGATGAGAAATACTATAATTTGAGGAATACCCTCCTTGCCCTCTATGATTTTTATTATCATCGGCAACACCCCTGACTTCCTTTCATCGCAAACTTGTCCACATTATGAATACAACTTGCTCTACAGCTAGTGTTGTGTTCTGCCTTGAAGTATTACTGTCTTTTATGTCGAGAATGTTGTGGGGATAGCTCCACCTCTTAGAAATTCTCGGTATGATGATACTTCTCACCATCACCATTCCTCCTTGGTCCCCGTGTTATTTTTAACCGGGATACCAATATGCTAACGATGCTGCTTGAGTTCTGTACTTCTAGCAACCCTATTGCTTTGAAGTTAACGATCGACAGTTCGTTCTTAGACTGTTGTTTATTGAATCATCACTCTAACATTGATCTTGCTGCCTAAGGTCATATTTCTGGCACACCTTTCAACTAATGATAAATGGTGTATGTTTTCCTCGAGCATACAACATTATTATCAATTGAATTGACAAGTGTCATATTCTTGTTCACATTATTGTGGAAATCCATCCGTTCGGAAGTCTCGATGGATTGCCGCTGAGCCCATCAACCACCTCCTCATCCTCTCCTTGGTTTAATGATGAACAATTGTTTCGGGAACCCGCTCCCATAGTTCATTTCCGGAGAATCTTGCAATGTCATTTCGTCGATTTATGTTGCACCGTTTCTTCTCGAACATCCCAAGTCTGTGGTATCATGACACCAATCGGATCTGAATCTCGGTCAGATATGATGGTTGGGACAACTTTCCAGGAGTTATAATGTTGGTCCTGTGATGACCCAGTAATATGTTGTCATGCCTAGCACTCCTGGCTGGAGTTCCTATCATTATAATTTCTTTTGCAAGGATAACCATTCTTTCAAGAGGAAATTGTAAGACTTATTTTATAAGTTGCTCTTGATGGATCATTTGTGTATCCAAAGTCCGGCCCTTGATTGAAACACCATATCATTGCTACCTCGAAGCATGACAATGATACCCCGCTCATCAACAAGAACATTGGAGGCACGATGCTAAGTGTTTCTTGGTCAATTATCCAAACACCGTTGTAAGGGTCACATCTTGATTAATCCTTGCCTCTTTATCTGAATGGTTGGGTACTTGCTCTCCTAACCTGTATGCCATGTTATGCTTGTCCATGGGAAGGATATACTCCTATTAGTTGTGTGTAATCACAATGTTCCTTTCCATTTGTTTGTTTAACCTTTCTTTGATCCACATATAATCTAAGCAGTAATAATTTTCTGCTTATATAAACACCTCGTCGTACAACTCTGTCAGTAATTCCTTGATTCTATTGTTGATAACATTCCGACACTGTCGGTGGACGAGAACTTGCCTATTGGTCCGCCTCGTTACAATGTGCAAGAAAATGGTTCTCTTCGTTCCCCATCCTTGGTACCGACATTGTTGCCAACTTAGCTGATAGACTATCCTCTGACATGCCTTGCTTTCTGTGCAAGATGTCATCGCCTTTCCTACGCTTAACCCACATGGTGGGCCCATAACCCACAGGTCCACTGGATCGAAACCTGACTCTTCTTTACAACCCGGATTCTAAAGTATCCTTTGGACCTGGCTTCGTATGTGATTCACGAGCTAAATTCTATACCATTATTCATCCTGGAATCAAACACCATGTTATTCTCGTTGTTCAAGCCCCCATTCCAGCTTCTGTCTAGGCATCAAATGATTGCCTACCCATTTGAAACTTTGGTACCATCGTATATTGCACTTAGCGAATTCACTGAAATATAACTCGTGGGGTACCTTGTGTATTTCCCATTGAGTTCATCGTCTAATGCCCAGCTTTGTGGAGATGCGTTTTTCCGGAGTTTTTCCCCCTGGTAGCGTTCGTAGGACGATGGAGATCCCGCAGAAAGGATGACTACTTGATCACGATGAATTGAAGCAGAGGCATGAAGACATCATCGTAATGGACCGCCCTCTTCGAGAAGGGCAGCCAAGACCAAGAAGACTCGTTAGGTTTTCGCTACCAGCACTTTCCCCCTTACTCCACTTCTTAAATCTCGGGACGAGATTTCTTGTAGTGGAGGAGAATTGTGACGCCCGGATAGTTAAGCTACAGTAATCCTAACCTAATGATGCCATGTCACCATGTTTGTTAAACGTAATTGCCCCTAGATAAAAAAACAAACTCAAATTCAAATTATAAGTGAAATAAAGAAATTCACAAACTTGAAAACAAAAGTGTTCAAAGGGTTACAAATAATCCATAACTAATATTGGTGGTGAACCAACATTTTTATAACATGTTTAATGCCCTAAAATGATTTAAGCGGTGACCAAAATAGCCCCATTAATCCATTTTCATTTTATGGAAAATTCAAATGAATTCAAATATCTTTCAAACTGTTTGGTGGCAGTATCCATTATTGCAATGTAAATTTGAGGACAATTTCCATATTAAAAAAATCATTTGGTTGCCTAACTAAATGCAAAAAGCAACCTAAAAAAGAAGCAGAAAGAAAATGAAAAAGGCGAAGAAAAGAAAAAATGGGCACTCTGCACTGTGCCTAGTGCACAGTGCCGGCCCAACTGACCCTGCTGGCCCAACCCCAAGTATTCCCCTCCCCCCCTGTTCACCGTCGCGGTGGATGATACGTCTCCAACGTATCTATAACGTTTTATTGTTCCATGCTATTATTTATGAAGTCTTGGATGTTTAATGGGCTTTATCATTCACTTTTATATCATTTTTGGGACTAACCTACTAACCCAAAGGCCCAGTCTAGATTGCTGTTTTTTGCCTATTTCAGGGTTTTGCAGAAAAGGAATATCAAACGGAGTCCAAACGGAATGAAACCTTTGCGAGAGATATTTTTGGAGGAAATCACGCTCGGGAATCTTCGGGACCAAGTCAGGGGACGGAGGGCTAGCCCTCGAGGGTGGGGGGCGCGCCCCCCTTCCCAGGGCGCGCCCCCCTGCCTCGAGGCTGGCCCACACGGCCCCCGTTGCCCTCCTTCTTCCTATATATACCTACGTACCCCAGAAACTCCATACACAGAGAGAAAACCCTAATTCCACCGCCGTAGCTTCTGTCCCCGTGTGTCGGGGGAAACTGTCCTCCCACGAGCACCTATGGGACCGGAGCCCCTTCTACGTTGCGGTAAGGGAGCGGAGGGAGCACGGAGAGTAGATCGAGGAGCGCACGCGGGCAGTTTTACCCAGGTTCGGGCCGCGCGGACGCGTAAAACCCTACTCCTGCTTAGGTTGTATTGAGCTCTTGAGCTCGGGAGCTTGAAGATCTACAGTACTAGCTACACCGAGCAAGAGAGTTGTCTAGGTTTCGAACCCCCTCTACGTTGTGCATGGGCCTCCTTTTATAGCTCAAAGGGGTCACCGATAGGTGTCAACGTAGAGGAGGGTAAAAGTGTAAATTTGGTGGTAGTTGTAACAGTGCATGAACAGTATATGAACAGTGGTCTTCACCTAACTTTGACAGTGGGGGACAAGGGCATTAAATGCCCGTCGCCGTCGCCCCCAAAAGCGTCCGTCCATGCTTCTCCGTTCGCCACGGCGGTAGCCTCGTCACCGTGGCTTGCCACCGTGTGCCCCAGGCTGCACAGCCGTCTGCCACGCGTCCCTGGAAGGGCCCCAGGGCGACGCGTGGGAAGATGAGCTGGAGCACGGGCACACAGCGTAGGTTTCCCCGGCAAGCACCTTGCCGGGGTCGTGACCTTGCCGAGCCCGGAAGCTTGTCGCTCTCCGGGTCCAGCCGAGGCGCATGATGCGCCGAGGCATCTCTTAAGATATGTAGTCGTTGGCCTTCTTGGCAAGCTCCTCTTGCCAGGGTCTTGTGCTAAAGTGATAACCTTGAGCCAGGTGCGGCCTTCCCGGCAAGCTCCTCTTGCCGGGGCCTTGATCTTCTGACTTGTATACTTTGTTCTTGAATGGCTTCATAGGGACCAGAAAGGTTCTTGGCGAGCACGTGGTAGGCCCTGCCACGGGAAGCTGCTACTGCCCGTGCACAAGTTGGGGTACTAAGGTACCCCTATCTTAGTACACCGACAGGAGCCCCCGGGCCTGGGCCACACACGGTGCCGAGCGCTGTTGGGCCAGGCCCAAGACAGTGCACGGGCACGCGCGGCCCACGGCAAGCCGTATCCCCTTCCGCATCCGCCGCATCCCTCCCTAACGGCACGCGTCGATTCCGCCGTCGTGGGAGAGATCGTGGCCTGTTATTTAATGGGAAATGCGGAACGTCCCCCACTTCCCCCCTTAAAAGCAGAGGAAGCAGGGGCAGTTCCCTCCATCGTTTTCATTGCGCCTTGATTCTCCAGAAACTCCCGTCGCCCTCTGCCTCCCCCCAGTTCGACAGAGAGCCAAGCCCCTCCCTTCCTCCGCCGTCTCCTGCATCCGCGGCACCGTCGACCTCCTCGCCTCTTTCCTTGCCGCCCCCGCCATGGCTCCGAAGAGCGACAAGGCGAAGAGTGACAAGGCCAAGAAGGAGAAGTCCGAGCAGGCGGCGAAGCTGGCAGCCCTGCGGAAGAAGTGCGTGATCTTCGCGCCGAGGCTTGGCGCGAGGGAGCTGCGGGACAAATACTATTTGTTCTGGGCGAGGGAGACCAAAGCTCATCCCCGCACCAGAGTCCTCCCCGCCGTCGCCGCCGACATGTTCCCCGGCGGGTACTTTTACTTTGCCGCATTCTTCCATTGTGGTATGTGCCCTCCTTACTTGGAGTTCTTCTGCGATGTAATGAATACGTATGGCCTCCACCTCCTAGATTTCACCCCCAACGCCATCCTTACGATGGCCGTTTTCGCACATTTGTGCGAAAACTATGTTGGGGTTCATCCAAATGTAGCCCTTTTCCGCCACTTCTTCATGCCTAGAGTAGAGTCCGGTGCTCCCCTCTCCGGCGGCATCTCCTGGATCTTCAGGCTGAACATGAAGGACGCGTACTTGAAGGGAGAGCTTCGCGGCAAGTGGGAGGAGTGGAGAGCCGATTGGTGCTGGGTGCTGGAAGCTAATCCTGAGCCCTTTACCTCGCCGCGCAAGACTGCCATAGTGCGCGGCAGGGATTGGAGTGAATTGGCCCCGCAGGACAGCAAGCTTCAGATCGCCCTCATTAGGATCATTCGTCTCCGGGTCGCCAATCTGACTGTTGGAGAAGTCGGAGCAGATTTCCTCCGCCGCCGCATCGCCCCTTTACAAGAAAGGAAGAGGCCCGCCTGGGAATTCGGCAATGCGGCAGACATCATGAGGCTGCGCCCTGGATTGAACTACAACTTCACCATCTTGGAGTTGAAGGGGATGGTCAGGGAGCTCTTCAAGCATGACCCCGCCCACCCGGAGTGGTTCAAACCTTCCCGGGGAGTGGTGCCGCTGTGCAACAGCACTGCCCGCGATTCCATACGCGCGATGATGCCCGAGTGCGACTCCCATGGTGTCGCCCCCACTTGGCTGGAGCCTCCACCGGAGACCGTGCTGACCTTCTTCGACAACTTGGTCGAGAAGCCCCGCAACGCCGAGGAGAAGAAGGGCCTCATCCGGGATACTACTGACCGCGATGTAGCTTACATCGCCTCCAGGATGGAGGAGGCCGCCGCAGCTGCGGCTGCGGGCGAATTTGGATACACTATGGAAGAGGCAGAGGCCGCGGACGCAGTGAGTCAAGCAGAGGAGGCGGAAATCCTCAAGCTGCTGAAGATTGCGCCCGAGGAGTTTGCCGGGGAGCCTTCCGTGAAGCTTGCCGGGACGAGCGAGGTTGCCGGGGGGAGCGAGGCCGCCGGGCATGGCACTGAGTCCAGCGGGCCTGCCGAGGAGGAGGAGGACGCCGAGGCTGGAGATTCCGATGAAGACTCCGGCGGATCTCTGAATCTTGACGACGATGCCTCCTCATCCTCGGAGAACTCTCCGCCTCCGCCAAGCCCTCCGCAGCAACAGAAGAAGCGCCTCCGCAAGGCCACTGAGACGGCGAGGCCACAGGCGCCTCGGCAGCAGCCGAAGCGCCGTGCGACGCGTGCCACCAAGACGAGCGAGGTCGCCAAGGAGGCACCCCGTGCTCGAGCGCCAAGCGGAGGGGGATCTTCCCGGAGCGGAACGGGTGCTCCTTCTGCCCCTCGGTCCTCGGCGACGACGGGGCTGGGTCTTCACAGCCCGCAGCCCCGGAGCCCGCCAAGCGCCCGAGGGAGCCTTCTCCTCCAGCTCCTCGCGCGGGAGCGCACCAGGCGGAGTTTGACTTCTCCGCCCTCAGCTCCGACGAAGAAGAAGAGGAGTAAGTACTTGCAATTCTTTTAGTTTCTTTGATTTTGTCTTGATTTTCCTTGCTTGGTTCTGATCTTGCTTTTGTTTTGCTTCGCAGGACCTTGACCCAGCGGATGGTGAAGAGGGCCAAGATCCCTGTGGTCAATATCGAGGACGACGAGCCCGTCGCGGCGAGGAGCGACGCGCCGGCGACGAGCTTGCCGGATCAGCCTGCTGCTCCGAGGAGCAGCCCCCAGCGCAGCCCCCAGCGTAAGTCTGGTATTTATCTTTCTGCTTGACGGGTGCGCTTGAGGTTATCATCTTGGTTGATGTCTTGTTGTCTTGTGCAGAAGTGGAGCCGCAGCCGCAGGAGCACCAGGAGGTCGCCCCCGACGAGCCACTTGCTCCACCCTCCCCGCCAAGGATGAACTCCCTGGCAAGGGAGAACGCTCCGCCAAGGACGGGCACTCCGCCAAGGGAGAGTACCCCGCCAAGGGTGAGCAGCCCGACAAGGGTGAGCACCCCGCCAAGGGAGGGCGCAGGCGGCCCTCCGCCAGCAGGGGCCACTACTCCGCCGCCAAGGGAGAATTCCCCGGCGAGGGACCCCATCGTCGAAGAAGTCCGCGAAGGTAACCCTTGTGACTTCTTCTTCTCGAATTCGTCTTTTTTGGATATTTGCTTGATTCTTTCTTTTCTTTTTCTTCCACTAGATCCTCCTGCCCCAGAGCTGATGGAGACGGAGGCCACCGCTGAGGAGGAGGTGCACGGCGACGGCGGCAACGCTACTGCCACGGAGGGAATGGCCGGAGCCGACGAGCCCGCCGCTGAAGAGACCGCCCCGACCGCAGACGCCGCGGCTGGGGAAGGGACCGGCGACCATACCGCTGGCCCGGAGGCTGCGGGAGCGCCGGACGCTGCACCGGCCGCCGACCCCTCCGCCTCCGTGGACCGGTCGGGCGTCTACTTGGAGGCCGCCAACGGGGTCTTTATTCAAGTCCCGTGGGCGTCCTCGTCTCGAGCACCCGCGGAGGGAGAGACCTTTGACGGAGAGGTCCTCGCCTCCGCCGGATTGAAGGTCGTTGAAGCGCCCGGCAGCAGCGACGAGCCCGAAGAGGAGAGACTCCTTCGTCGGCTCCTGGCCTTGTATCGGGCCAGGCAGGCGAAGTTGGAGTCTCGGGAGGCTCTGGCTGCCAAGGCTGGAGCTGATCTAGAGAAGCGCGCCGCGGAGCTCCGCGCCGCCAACCAGGCGGCCCTCCGCAACTTGGCTGAGGAGCGTGAAGAGCTTGCCGGGGCGCAGCAAGCCTTCCTCCTGGAGAAGGCTGAGGTAGAAGAGCAGCAGCGACTGGCCGCCGAGGAGCTGTCTCGGCGGGAGGGAGCGCTCAACCAGCGGAAGGTCGACCTCGACAGCCACGAGGACGACCTCACCGCCCGGGAGCAAGCCATCGGCGGGGCCCTGAAGGAGGCGAGGGACGCCGCCGCTGCCGCGGAGACTGCCAAGAAGGATCTGGAGGCCAGGGTGGCGCAGCTGGAGTTGTTCCTGAAGGCGAGCGAAGACAGGGTCACCGCGCTTAACGTGGCGCGGGAGAAGGACGCCCATACCAACTCGGATTTGCATGTCCGCCTCTCCGATAAGGGCCAGGAACTCACTGCCGCCAAGGACTCCATTGCTGACTTAGAACTGAAGGTCTCCACCCTGACTGGCTCGCTCGACGCCGCCCGGGACCGCGAGACGAAGCTGAAGGACGAACTCCGCAAGGAAAGGGCCTTGGTGGAGAGCGCCGCCGCCTCGCAGAACAACTTCAACCGGGCAGTGGAGCAGTGGACTGATGAGCTGGTCACCTCCGCTGCCAATATTGACATGGAGATGATGGCGCTGAGGGCGGAGCATCTCGTGTACTCCCCGGACGAGAACCTCCCCCACAGCGCCAAGTTGAGTCTGTTCTTCAGGGGAATTGCACCGGCGCTTGCGCGGCTGCGGGAGAAGATCCCCGTGCAGCTGGCCGACGAGGCGCGTCGGCTCTGCATGGGCACCATGGAGCGGGTCTTGTCGAAGATCGTCTACCGCAACCCCGGCATCAACCTCGTCAACGTCCTCCGCACCTTGCCGCCCGAAGCTGATCAGGAGGCGTTGAAGGCGCAGGTTGCCCACATCGTCGCCAAGGTGGGCAAGATCACGAGGCGTGAAGGCGACCGCGTAGATTAGATTCCTTTCTTTCTGCTTCCTTTGCCGCTGCAAAGCATGTTACGGACAAGAATCTATTAGTATTGCGGCAAGTTATCTTTGTAATATACAATCTTATTTTGAGCAACCAATGCAGTGTTATCTCCCTTGCTTTGGTCCCTTCACTTTGTATGCATTCCACCCTATGCTTTCAGGGAACTTGCCGACAAAAGGACCCTTGCCGCGAGCGCTGAGTGCTGGACTCTTAGCAGCCTGCTGGCAAAGGCCTTGCCGGCAAGAAACCTTGCCGTAGCTAGTCGCAGCACACTTAGCTTGCTGAGCGAACTCGAAAACGAAATAAGGGCGCGACACTTGTCGCAGCTCACTTAAGCCGTTGAGCGTGCTCGAAACAAAGTAAGGGTGCAGCTAGCCGCGGGTAGGTTCCTCCGCGCACGGGTTTTCCATACAAAACGTGGTTGTTCAAGGAAGACAACTAAAATTTTAAAAATTTGAACTGCCCAAATTCTGGTAACTTAGCTTTCTTGGGTTGTTTGCTTCCCGACAAGGCTTTTCTTCTTTGAACAGCACTTGGTCCCTGCGTCCATCTCCTCCCCCCCGGCAAACTTGTGCGAGAGGAATACTCCTTCTGTTTAAGAGGGAAAGAAAAAGAGGAGGAAAAATAAGTATAGGGCCTTATGGCTTGCTAGTGCTTACCGGGGATGTGCGTTGCACAAGGTGTCAGATGATGCATGCAAATAACAAAGAAAAGCATGGAAGTGACAAATAGTGCGAAGCACAAAAGCTTTACTGATGCACGGGATCTGCGCCCGGCTTTGTACAAAGGTTTACATGCAACAGCGGCAAGACTTGTACAAAAGGTGGTTGCCGGAGCGGGTCACGGCAACCGCGCCTTACGGGTGAAACTTGCGAAGATGCTCTATGTTCCAGGAGTTGCGCACCGGTAAGCCTTCTTCGGTCTCAAGGCGGACAGCGCCGGGCCTTGTGACTTGTCTCACCCGATAAGGGCCTTCCCACTTCGGCGTCAACTTGTTGGAATTCTTGGCGGACTGAACACGCCGAAGAACAAGGTCGCCTTCCTCGAGACTCCTGGCCTTGACCTTGCGGCTATGATAGCGACGCAAGGCTTGCTGGTATCGAGCAGCTCGTACAGCAGCCTGGAGACGTTCCTCCTCAAGGAGCAATGCATCATCTTTTCGCAGTTGCTCTTGCTCGAGCTCATCATAAGCGAGCACTCGAGGAGATCCGTATACGAGTTCCGTGGGGAGAACTGCCTCTGCTCCATAGACAAGAGCAAAGGCTGTCTGTCCGGTGGCTCGATTTGGTGTCGTCCTGATTGACCAAAGAGCCGCCGGCAACTCCTCTATCCAGTTTCTTCCGCACTTGTGCAGCCTGTCGAAGGTTCTTGTCTTGAGTCCGCGCAGCACTTCAGCATTGGCCCTCTCCGCTTGACCATTGCTCCTCGGGTGAGCAACAGAAGCGAAGCAGACCTTGGCGCCAAGGTCTTGGACGTACTGCATGAAGGTGCGACTTGTAAACTGTGTGCCGTTGTCGGTGATGATCCTGTTAGGGATTCCGAAACGGCAAACAATTGATCTGAAGAACCTGACTGCTGACTGTGCTGTCACCTTTCTCACTGGTTCCACTTCTGGCCACTTTGTGAACTTGTCGATTGCTACGTACAAGTACTCAAAGCCCCCGACTGCGCGAGGAAAGGGGCCGAGAATATCGAGCCCCCAGACCGAGAAGGGCCAGGACAAAGGGATCGTCTGGAGAGCTTGAGCTGGCTGGTGAATTTGCTTGGCATGGAACTGGCACGCTTCACACTTGGTTACTTGTGCAGTTGCATCTTGGAGGGCTTCTGGCCAGAAGAACCCTTGCCGGAACGCCTTTCCGGCAAGTGCCCTTGCGCCAATGTGATGGCCACATATGCCTCCATGTATCTCTGCCAACAGCTTCTGTCCATCTTCCATGGAAATGCACTTCGACCTGACACCATTGAGTCTTCTTCTGTACAGTTCATTGCCAACGAACTGGTACATACTCGACTGCCTGGTTATTTTCTCTATCTCTTCTGGCTCGTCGGGAAGTTCTCCAGTTTGCAGAAAGCGGACGATTTGCTGTGCCCATGCCGGAGCCTGAGGCTCAACAACAAGGACTAAAGGCATGAGGGCTGCTGCGGGAACCTCAGCCTGCGGCTCTGCCGGAGCTGATGGTCCCCCGGCAAGCCTGCCGGGGCGAGGCTTGCCGGGAACGCCTGCTTCAACTGTACAGACCCTTGGATCTGCAGGAGCAAACTGTTCCTCAGCATCTTGGCTGTTGATCTTGGGGACCTTGGCGGCGGCTTCGGGAAGATCCGCCGACAAGTAGTCGCCGGAGACCAACTTCCTCTTCTTGTTTTGCCCAACTGATGGTGTAACGGATGGCTGAGTTAACTTGAGCACGAAGGTCCCTGGTTCCACAGGTAACTTCATGGCAGCACACTTTGAGAGGCCATCTGCAATATCATTCTGAGCTCTTGGGACGTGCTCCATTTGCAGACCTTCAAAGTGCTCTTCAAGCTTCCTCACTTCATCAACATAAGCTTCCATCAAAGGGCTCTGGTAACTCTTATTCACTTGTCAGACCACCAACTGTGAATCTCCCCGCACAATCAACTTCTTGATCCCAAGCTCGGCCGCAATTCTGAGGCCGGCAAGAAAACCTTCATACTCTGCAGTATTGTTTGTCGCTTGCTCCTTGGGAAAGTGCATCTGGACAACATACTTGAGGTGCTCTCCGGTGGGCGCTATGAGTACCACGCCGGCACCGGAGCCTTGCAGCGAAAAAGCACCATCAAAGTACATTATCCACTCGTTGCTCGCTTCTTGGACGGGGACGCTTGTCTCTGGGATTTCTTCATCTGGCGTTGGGGTCCATTCTGCTATGAATTCTGCCAAAGCTCTGCTCTGTATGGTTGAAGTACTCTCAAACTTGAGACCAAAGCTTGACAGCTCCAATGCCCACTCGACGATCCTGCCTGTTGCTTCGGGATTTTGCAATATCCTCTTCAACGGAAAGCGAGTGACCACCATTATCTCGTGTGCTTGGAAGTAATGGCGCAGCTTCCTTGAGGCCATGAGGAGGCCGAACAGCAACTTCTGCACCCCAGAGTATCTTGATCTAGCCCCCTGCAAGAGGGAACTCACAAAATACACTGGGTGCTGCACCATCTTCCTTCGCACTTCTCCTTGCTCTTGCGCAGACTTGTCCTTGTCGGGGCCAGAGCTTGTCGGGGAAGCCCCCTGCTTGTCGCTGGATTCGCTTGCCGGGGATGTGGGTTCCTCATCCGCCTCCCTCTCCGCTACTAACGCAGCACTAACCACTTGATTGGTTGCAGCTAGGTACATCAGCAACTTCTCTTGTGGTCTAGGTGCGACAAGTATCGGAGTGGAGGACAGGTATCCCTTCAAGTCTTGCAGCGCCGCCCCCGCTTCCGGAGTCCATTTCATGGGACCTGCCTTTTCAAAATTTTGAAGAAAGGCAGGGCGCGCTCTGCAGACTTTGAAATGAGCCTGCTGAGGGCAGCCACACAACCAGCAAGTCTTCTTACGTCCTTGACGCGCTTCGGGGCTTCAATCTGCTCGATGGCTTTTATCTTGTCGGGATTGGCTTCAATCCCCCTCTGGGACACAAAGAACCCGAGAAGCTTGCCGGAGGGAACTCCGAAGACGCACTTCTCGGGGTTCAGCTTGAGTTGGATCTTGCGCAGATTCTCAAAGGTTTCCTCTAAGTCCTGTATTCAGGGTATCTTTGGTCCTGCTCTTGACCACTATATCATCCATATAGGCTTCTATATTCCTGTGGATCTGTGGCTCAAAAGCAGTGTGCACCACCCTCGCAAATGTGGAGCCTGCATTCTTCAATCCAAAGGGCATGCGTATGAAGCAATACGTGCCGCATGGAGTAATGAATGCAGTCTTCTCTTCATCTTCCTTGGCCATGAATATCTGGTGGTAACCTGAGTATGCATCAAGGAATGAGAGCAACTCACATCCAGCTGTGGAGTCAACAATTTGGTCGATGCGCGGCAAGGGAAAGGGATCCTTGGGACAAGCTTTGTTCACGTCGGTGAAGTCTATACAAAGTCTCCACTTTCCATTAGCCTTTCGCACGACAACTGGATTGGCCAACCACGTGGGATGTATTACGCCTCTAACCAGGCCTGCTGCTTCTAACTTCTTTATCTCTTCAGCTATGAACTCTTGGCGCTCCACGGCTTGCTTTCTGACCTTCTGCTTGACGGGCCGCGCGTGAGGACAAACAGCAAGCTTGTGCTCCATTACCTTCCTGGGAACGCCGGGGATGTCAGACGGTTGCCATGCAAACACGTCGACATTCGCCCGCAGGAAGGCAACGAGCGCGCTTTCCTATTTGGGGTCGAGTGTAGCACTGATGGTGAAGGTACCACCAGTGCCGTCCTCCTTGGCGGACACCTTCTTGGTTGCCGGTGGAGCTGCCATACCTTTCTTGCACTTGCTGGTGGAGCTCGATGGCGCGTCCTCGACGGCAGCGCAGCACTCCGAGGAGGTGCGTTTGCCGGAGTGGGCTCCAGAGCTTGTGCCGGACTTGGTCTTGTTCTTCCCCCCGGGAGCTTCAGTGGCAAGTGTGTTGCTTTCTGCTGCGGCTGCTGCATCCCGGTAGATCTTGTCGGCGCAGATAAGCGCGTCCTTCTTGTCGCCAGGGACAGAGATGACGCTTATCGGCCCCGGCATCTTGAGCATGTTGTATGCTTAGTGGGAAGCTGCCATGAACTTGGCGAGGGCAGGACGGCCAAGTATCCCATTGTATGGTAATGGGATATCGGCAAAATCAAACGTGATCCTCTCTGTCCTGCAGTTGAGCTCCCCGCCAAAGGTCACTGGCAGCGTAATCTTCCCCTTCGGCTTGCTCCTTCCTGGGTTGATCCCTTGGAACGACCCGGTTTCCTCGAGCTCGCTGTCGGGGATCTGTAGCTTCTTGATCACAGCTGAGGAGATCAAGTTCAGGCCGGCCCCGCCGTCAACCAACATCTTGGTGACCTTGAGGTTGCGGATAGTTGGTGAGACCAACATCGGCAAGCACCCGACCGCAGTTGTGCGATCAGGGTGGTCCTCAAGGTCAAAGATGATGGGCGTGCCGGACCACTTCAGCAGCCTGCGCGACTCGACGGGCGGCTCAGCTGCATTCACTTCTCGCACCCACTGCTTGAGCTGGCAGTGGGAAGTGTGCAGAGAGGCACCTCCGTCGACACACAGAACCTCTGTGGCCTTCTGGAACTCCTGCTCGCTGTTGTCTCCTTCTTCCATGTCATTATCGTCGTCTTCATCCTCATCCTTGTCGCGGCCCCGGGGAGGTCTGTCACCTTGCCGCTGCTTGGCCTTGCCACAGCGTCCTCCCCGGCCATTGAACGGCCGCTTCTTGCTGGGCTCTCCTCCGCCTCCTTGGGCCTTCTCCTTGTCGCGACGCTCGTATTCAGCCTTCTGATGCTCTACGAGGTACTCGACTCTTTTGCAGTTCTGAAGATCGTGGCCTTTGGTGCGGTGGATCTTGCAGTACTGCTTGTCGGAGCCGTCCTGCTTGTCGGCTGCCGCTACAGTGGCGGGCTTCTTGCCGGAACCGCCAGCCTGTGACTTCTTGGCGGGAGCCTCCTTGCCGGACTGCTCGACAACCAGCACCTCCTTGCTCTTCTTCTTTCTGTTATTCCGCCGCCGACTTTTCCTTGCCGGGGCGGCATCCTCGCTGTCGCTTCCTCCTGCGCCAGTATCCTCTCCGGGGAGTCTCCTCCCCTCTTCAGTGCGCGCGCACTTGTCAGCCAGAGCGTAGAGCTCGCTGACATCCCGGATCTTGGTCATGGCCATCTCCTCCCTCATCCGGCGGTTACGCACGTTCTGGTGAAACGCGCTGATAACCGCAGCAGGGTGGACGTCGGGAATGTTGTGCTGGACGCGGCTGAATCTTTGGATGTATTTGCGCAGGGACTCTCCCTCCTTCTGGGCGAGGATGTGGAGATCGCTCTCCTGGCCGTGGGGTTTGTGGCCGCCCGTGAAGGCGCCGACAAACTGGTGGCACAAGTCCGCCCATGAAGAGATGGAGTTCTCCGGCAAGTGCATAAGCCAAGACCGAACGTTTGGCTTAAGCACAAGCGGGAAATAGTTGGCTAGGATCTTCTCGTCGCGTCCCCCGGCAGCCTGCACCGCAATGGTGTAGATGCTGAGGAACTCCGAGGGGTGTGTCTTGCCGTCGTACTTCTCGGGTACGTCGGGCTTGAAATTCTTCATGCTGGGCCACTGGACTTGCCGCAGCTCACGGGTGAACGCAGGGCAACCTGCCGCGTACGGCAAGTCGCCTGGTTCACCGGGCGCGTGCGCGTCGACAGCGGTCCCAGCGCGCTGATCTGACTGTCTTCGGGCTTCTCGTCGACGCTCGATGCGAGTCCGAGCGTCCTCTTGTCGCCGGTCGTCTAGGACTTGGCGCTGATCGCGGTGAGCCCGCGGATCCGACGACGCCGTGGAGTCATCGTCGACGTTGATCCGGCGGGGCGGCGTTTTCTGCTTCCGCGGCGGGGAGTGCATGGTAGTTGCACCCCCGGCGGTCTTGTCGCCATCGGCCTTCGCTTGGTCGACTTGCCGCGGCCGCAACGTTGCCGGCTGCTGCGGCGTGTCGTTGTTGGCGAAGGCGATGAGGCTCTGGATCGTTGCCCTCCAGTCTTCGGCTTTATCTGCCGCTGGAGGGAAGTCGAGGAGCAGCTGGGCCCTGGCGCGCCAAAGATGTCGGGGGAAACTGTCCTCCCACGAGCACCTATGGGACCGGAGCCCCTTCTACGTTGCGGTAAGGGAGCGGAGGGAGCACGGAGAGCAGATCGAGGAGCGCACGCGGGCAGTTTTACCCAGGTTCGGGCCGCGCGGATGCGTAAAACCCTACTCCTGCTTAGGTTGTATTGAGCTCTTGAGCTCGGGAGCTTGAAGATCTACAGTACTAGCTACACCGAGCAAGAGAGTTGTCTAGATTTCGAACCCCCTCTACGTTGTGCATGGGCCTCCTTTTATAGCTCAAAGGGGTCACCGACAGGTGTCAACGTAGAGGAGGGTTAAAGTGTAAATTTGGTGGTAGTTGTAACAGTGCATGAACAGTATATGAAAGTGGTCTTCACCTAACTTTGACAGTGGGGGACAAGGGCATTAAATGCCCGTCGCCGTCGCCCCCAAAAGCGTCCGTCCATGCTTCTCCGTTCGCCACGGCGGTAGCCTCGTCACCGTGGCTTGCCACCGTGTGCCCCAGGCTGCACAGCCGTCTGCCACGCGTCCCTGGAAGGGCCCCAGGGCGACGCGTGGGCAGATGAGCTGGAGCGCGGGCACACAGCGTAGGTTTCCCCGGCAAGCACCTTGTCGGGGTCGTGACCTTGCCGGGCCCGGAAGCTTGTCGCTCTCCGGGTCCTGCCGGGGCGCATGATGCGCCGAGGCATCTCTTAAGATATGTAGTCGTTGGCCTTCCTGGCAAGCTCCTCTTGCCAGGGTCTTGTGCTAAAGTGATAACCTTGAGCCAGGTGCGGCCTTCCCGGCAAGCTCCTCTTGCCGGGGCCTTGATCTTCTGACTTGTATACTTTGTTCTTGAATGGCTTCATAGGGACCAGAAAGGTTCTTGGCGAGCACGTGGTAGGCCCTGCCACGGGAAGCTGCTACTGCCCGTGCACAAGTTGGGGTACTAAGGTACCCCTATCTTAGTACACCGACACCGTGGAGATCCCATCTTGGAGCCTGTTCCGGGAGGGGGATCCATCATGGAGGCCTTCATCATCATCATCATCCCCTCACCATGAGTTGTGAGTAGTTTACCATAGACCTTCGAGTCTATAGCTAGTATCTAGATGGCTTCTTCTCTCTCTTTCTTTCTCAATACAAAGTTCTCCCTGGTCTTCGAGGAGATCTATTCGATGTAATCTCTTTTTGCGGTGTGTTTGTCGAGATCCGATGAATTGTGAGTTTATGGTCAAGGTTATCTATGAAAGATATTTGGTTCTTCTCCGAACTTTTTATGTGTGCTCATAATATCCTTGCAAGTCTCTTCGAATTATTGGTTTGGTTTGGCCTACTAGATCTATAGTTCTTGCAATGGGAGAAGTGCTTGGCTTTGGGTTCAATCTTGCGGTGTCCTTTCCCAGTGGCAGTAGGGGCAGCAAGGCACGTATTTTATTTTTACCATCGAGGATAAAAAGATGGGTTTTTCATCATATTGCTTGAGTTTATCCCTCTACATTATGTCATCTTCCTTAAGGCGTTACTCTGTTCGTATGAACTCAATACACTAGATGCATGCTGGATAGCGGTCGATGTGTGGAGTAATAGTAGTAGATGCAGGCAGGAGTCAGTCTACTTGTCTCGGACGTGAGGCCTATATACAATGATCATTCCTAGATAGTCTCATAATTATTCGCTTTTCTATCAATTGCTCGAAAGTAATTTGTTTACCCGCCGTAGAATTCTGCTATCATGAGAGAAGCCACTAGAGAAAACTATGGCCCCCGGGTCTATTCTCAACATATCAATCTACATCTACTTTACTTTTCTTGCTTTTATTTGTTGTTTTATTAAACCAAAAATACCAAAAATATAAACTATCATCTCTATCATATCTCACTCTCGCAAGTGACCGTAAAGGGACTGATGATTTTATTAGCACTCCGATTGCTCCTATTACCGATGTTGAATCTTGTGAGATCAATGTTGCTTTGTTGAATCTTGTCATGAAAGATCAATTTTCCGACCTTCCTAGTGAAGATGCCACTACCCATCTAAACAACTTTGTTGATTTGTGTGATATGCAAAAGAAAAGGGATACGGATAACGATATTGTTAAATTGAAGTTATTTCCGTTTTCACTTAGAGATCGTGCTAAAACTTGGTTTTCCTCTTTGCCTAGAAATAGCATTGATTCGTGGAATAAGTGCAAAGATGCTTTTATCTCTAAGTATTTCCCTCCTGCTAAGATCATCTCCCTTAGAAACGATATTATGAATTTTAAGCAACTAGATCATGAGCATGTTGCACAAGCTTGGGAGAGAATGAAATTAATGATACGTAATTTCCCTACACATGGTTTGAATCTATGGATGATTATTCAGAACTTTTATGCTGGTTTGAATTTTGCTTCTAGAAATCTTTTAGATTCGGCCGCCGGGGGCACTTTCATGGAAACTACCTTAGGAGAAGCTACCAAACTCCTAGATAATATTATGGTTAATTATTCTCCATGGCACACCGAAAGATCTACTAGTAAAAAAGTGCATGCTATCGAAGAAATTAGTGTTTTGAGTGGAAGGATGGATGAACTTATGAAATGGTTTGCTGCTAAGAGTGCTTCTTCTGATCCTAATGATATGCCTTTGTCCACTTTGATTGAAAATAACAATGAATCTTTGGATGTGAATTTTGTTGGTAGGAATAATTTTGGTAACAATGCTTATAGAGGTAATTTTAATCCTATGCCTTTTCCTAGTAATTCCTCTAATAATTTTGGTAATTCCTACAATAATTCTTATGGAAAAATGCCCTCTGAATTAGAAATTAATGTTAAGGAGTTTATGATCCCGCAAAAGAATTTCAATGGTATGCTTGAAGAGAAATTGGTTAAAGTTGATGAATTGGCTAGAAGTGTGGATAGAATTACTCTTGATGTTGATTCTTTGAAACTTAGATCTATCCCACCTAAGCATGATATCAATGAGTCTCTCAAAGCCATGAGGATTTCCATTGATAAATGCAAAGAAGGAACCGCTAGAATGCGTGCTAAAAGAGAAGATTATATTAAATCGTGTTCTTCTAGTTATCGTGAAAATGAAGATGAAGATCTGAAAGTTATTGATGTGTCTCCTATTAGATCCTTGTTTGCTAGTATTAATCTTGATGAGAATAGGATTGGAGATGATTATGCTTTAAGGTGTCCCAATGATTCCGAGTTTTTAGATCTTGATTCTAAAATTGTTAAAAGTGGGATTGAAGAGATTAAAACTTTGCATAGTGATGAATCCACTACTTTGGATTTCAAGGGATTCAATTATGATAACTTCTCTTTGATTGATTGTATTTCTTTGTTGCAATCCGTGCTAAATTCTTCGCATGCTTATAGTCAAAATAAAGTTTTCACTAAACATATAGTTGATGCTTTGATGCAATCTTATGAAGAAAAACTTGAGTTGGAAGTTTCTATACCTAGAAAGCTTTATGATGAACGGGAACCTACTATAGAAATAAAAATAAAAGATCATGAATGCTATGCTTTGTGTGATTTGGGTGCAAGTGTCTCCACTATCCCAAAAGCTTTGTGTGATTTGCTAGGTTTCCACGAGCTTGATGATTGTTCTTTAAATTTGCATCTTGCGGATTCCACTATTAAGAAACCTATGGGAAGAATTAATGATGTTCTTATTGTTGCCAATAGGAATTATGTGCCTATAGATTTCATTGTTCTTGATATAGATTGCAATCCTTCATGTCCTATTATTCTTGGTAGACCTTTCCTTAGAACGATTGGTGCAATTATTGATATGAAGGAAGGAAATATTAGATTCCAATTTCCGTTAAGGAAAGGCATGGAACACTTTCCTATAAAGAAAATTAAATTACCATATGATACGTCCAAAATGTATCTATAATTTCTGCTTGCTCCATGCCTCTTTTGGGTGATATTGCTATGATATTTATACACTTCCATACACTTTTGATCATATTTGGACTAACCTATTAACTCAGTGCACCCCAGTGCCAGTTTCTGTTTTCGGCTGTTTTTGTATTTCAGGTTTTCCCATTACGAGAACTGCCAGAAAAATCCCAAAAAAATTATATAAAAAATCAGCGTTCCAGAAGCTACCAGGCACCCGAAGCACAGCCGGAGGGGGGCCACCAGGGCTCCAGGAGCCCTGGTGGCGCCCCCCCCCCGGGCCGCGCCGGGGGGCGCCTGGGCCCCCCGAGCCTCGTCTGATGCCCCCCTTTGGCATATATTTATACCGTCTCCCGAAACCCTCGAGACGGGAACTATTTTTCGCGATCTCATCTCTGCTCCGCTGCTGCCGCCACTTCCAAGATCGGGAGCACCAGGAGAACCCTTCCCGGCACCCTGCCGGAGGGGAGGATCACCACCGGGAGCCTCTCCATCACCATGGACGCCTCCCGGATGAGTTGTGAGTAGTCTCCCTTGGACCATGAGTCCATGACCAGTAGCTATGTGATGTTCTCCTCCCGTTCTTGTGCTTCACTAATTAGTCCTCATGAGCTGCCCTACATGATCGAGGCACATATGTAATCCTTATGCTCTTGCTATGTTGAGTTTGCTGGGATCCGATGGATTTTGAGATTATGTTCAGATTGTGTTTGAGTAATATATTTGATTCACCTCTTTTATATTTATGTTCGTAAGTAATTCTTGCATGTTCTCTGTTGTTATTGATTGCTTTGGCCAAGTAGTAGGTAGTGACTCCAAGAGGGAACGTTATGCTTGATTGTGGGTTCATGCCCCTCGATGACTAGCTTGAGTGACAGAAACATGAGTCTAGGGGATGTGCTGTTGCCACAAGGGGGAAAACAACGGTGCTTGTGCCCGCGGGTGCAAGGATTGTTTACTTTACGCAAAGTTCTTTTAATGCAGTTGTCTGTTGCTTTGAGTTTACACTATGGGTGGGACTCGCAACTTAATACCAGCGAGATGTTCTGGATAGATATCTCAAGGTGGATGATTAGTAGTAGATGCAGATGGATTTCGGTCTACTTACTTTGGCGTACCGCCCATGCTTTGAACCTCTACCTTTCTTGCAACTTAGTCAGCATTGGTTTGCGCACATGGTCCTGTCAATTGCCCAACTGTAATTCGTTTACCTCACATAGCAGTTTTATCGTCTTTTGGGAGAGAGACATCACTAGTGAACATCATGAGACTCCGGTCCATATTACCATCACTGATCACATCCGCTATTTACTTTCCGTTTTACTTACTATTGCAGCAATACCTATCACTATTATCACTTGCGTTTGATCCTTTGTAAACTACAAGGCCGGAGGGATTGACAACCTCTCTGTACTCGTTGGGAGCAAAGTTATTTGTATCTGTGTGCAGGTCCACGTTGATTGCTAATATCTGGCGCCGTTAGCAGTTGACACCTTCTTGTTGAAACTGGGAGTCTCAGGGAAATCGATCCTTGGTATTGCCAAGGGAAAACTTCCGCTACACTGCATCTCAAACCTTCCACTTGGGGTAACCAACGAGGGGCGAAAAGCCATCAAGCAAAGTTTTCTGGCGCCGTTGCTGGGGAGTCCACTCTTCAGGATAGGGGAGTTGCACGCTATCTTTTACCTTTGCTTTTTAGTCCTGTTAGTTTACCTTTCAGTTTTTGCTTTAGTATCTTTTATCGAAAATCACAAAAATAGTTATCTTGCTTGCTTGCTACTATGGGTTCCACCGAGAACACCAAGTTGTGTGACTTCACTAGTCACAACAACGATGACTTTATCTACACACCTATCACTACACCTGCCACTTCAGCACCTTCATATGAAATTAAACCTGCTTTACTAAACCTAGTCATGAAAGATCAATTCTCCGGTGCTGGAGATGATGCTGCTTTACACTTAAACAATTTTGTTGAACTTTGTGATATGCAAAAGTACCAAGAAATAGATGGTAATATTGTTAAGCTTAAGCTTTTTCCTTTCTCCTTGAGAGGAGGAGCTAAAATTTGGTTTCAGTCTTTGCCTAGAAATAGCATAGATTCATGGGACAAGTGCAAAGATGCTTTTATTGGAAAATACTATCCACCTGCTAAAATTATCCAACTAAGAAGCAACATAATGAATTTTAAACAATTGGATAATGAACACGTTGCCCAAGCTTGGGAACGTATGAAATATCTTATCAAGAACTGCCCTACTCATGGTTTGACTACTTGGATGGTTATCCAAACTTTTTATGCAGGCTTGAACTTTACCTCGCGGAACTTGTTAGATTCGGCCGCGGGAGGAACCTTTATGTCAACTACACTTGGTGCTGCCACGTAGCTTCTCGATGAGATGATGACCAACTATTCCTAATGGCACACCGAACGCGCTCCAACAGGTAGGAAGGTAAACTCTGTCGAGGAGATTTCCTCCCTAAATGAAAAAGTTGACTTGATCATGTTTCTACTTTCGAAGCAATCTTCTGTTGATCCTCGTGATGTTCCTTTAAATTCTTTGATTGCTCAAGAACAAGTAGATGTGAACTTTATCTCTAGAAACAATTTTAACAACAATGCTTATAGGAGTAATTTTGGTAGCAATCCTAGACCGTTCCCCTCTAATTCTTATGGGAACAACAATGCTTATCCTAGCACCAAGAACTCCACTACTGAACTAGAGATTATTAAAGATTTCATCACTACCCAAAAAGCTTTTAATAATAGTGTAGAAGAAAAACTAAACAAACTAGGTGATCTCTCTTCGACGGTAGGCAATTTAGCCAATGAAGTAGAATTGCTTAAAATTAGAACTTCTCCTCTTGAGGAGAGGAAGCTCACTCCTATGAATGCTATTCAAGTGCAAATTAATGAAAATATTAGGATGATGGCTAAACTTAAAGAGAGATGGGCTAGAGAAAGGGAGGAAGAAGATAGAATTAAGAGCCTTCCTACCCACCACACTGTTGCTACTATCCAAGTTGTTGAGGATATCCAAACTCTTAGCACCCAATGCACTCCTGGTCCCGATGGACCTATTAATGGTGATGCTATGACTATAGAAACTACCAAACAAGTGAACCTAAAGGACACCACTACCACCTTACTTGATAGTAGTGACCTTGATTTTGATAATTGCACTCTTACCGAAGTTATTGATTTCCTTCACAAGATGTCTAGAGATCCCCGCACTAGCACGATTAACCTTGCCTTCACAGAGCATATCACTAATGCTCTTATCAAAGCTAGGGAGGAGAAACTTAGAGTAGAAGCCTCCATACCTAGAAAGCTAGAAGATGGTTGGGATCCTATGATTAAAATTAAGTTGAATAACTTCTCTTGCTATGCTTTATGTGATGTTGGTGCTAGTACCTCTGTTATGCCCAAAAGAATATATGATATGCTTAAATTGAAACCTTTTGATTCTTGTTCTTTTGGTGTTCGTCTCGTTGATTCTTGCATAAAGAAACCTTTGGGGAGGATCGACGATGTTCTTATCGTTGTCAATGACAATTGTGTTCCCGTTGATTTTACTATTATGGATATTGAATGTGAACCTTCTTGTCCAATTATTTTGGGACGTCCTTTTTCTACGCACCGTTGGTGCTATCATTGACATGAAAGAGGGGAATATAAAATTTCAGTTTCCTCTCAAGAAAGGGATGGAACACTTCCCTCGAAACAAGATTAAGTTACCTTTTGAGTCCGTTGTACGGGCTAGCTATTCTTTTACTCTTGATAAAACTTGATCTCTATGCATTATGCCTAGCTTAAAGGCATAAAAGAAAGCGCTTTTGGGAGGCAGCCCACATGAATAAATTTTATTTTGCTTTTGTTGTGTCTTGATGTTGTTACTACAGTAGCATCATCATTGTATCTTTGCTTTTCAATTTTGTGCCAAGTGTAGCCTCTGATTGCTAGAAAGTTCAAAAGTTGTGACGTGCTGTCCAGGAAACAGATTCTGTCCTTGGATAGAAAAATTCGTATAAAATCACCAGATCATCTTTTTGGTCTGAATTTTTTCTACAGCGTGCTCTATATAATTGTCTTTCGTGCGTCTGTTTTGAGTGTTTTGATTAGAGTTGCAGAAGTACCCCGAAAAAATCATTTACTACCTGCTGTTCTGTTTTTCACAGATTCTGTCCTGTTTTGCCTTTCCTTCATTTTGCAAACCTAGAGCTTGCTTTTTCTTTGCAAAAACCTTTTGGCAATCTTGAGAAACAGTAGATCTTCAATAATATCCTTATTTCCAGCAAGGAATAATTATTTTATTAAGGGTACTAACCTCGCTAATCAGATTATGATGAGTTATGTATGAAGGGAGTTTTCAAGTGTGTGAGGGAAGATGATAAAAAGATTCAGGAGTGTCAAACGCTCAAGCTTGGGGATGCCCCCATGCACCCCCAAGAAATATTCAAGGAGACTCAAGCGTCTAAGCTTGGGGATGCCCCCGTGCATCCCCTTCTCCATCAACATTATCAGTTCGTCTTTCGTTCCACTATATTTTAATCACTTCATGTGTTATGTGCTATGCTTGGAGCGTCTTGCTTCTAGTTTTCCTTTTTAGTTTCCCTTAGCTTTTCATAACGAGTCGGAACTCAGCTTTCTTTATGTGGGAGAGAAACACGCTCCACTTCTACCTAGAACATAACATAGAATTTTCATGTCTATCTTTGCTGTGTGTGTTCTTTGTCTTTTAATAGCTACTATCATGCTTAGCTCTTAACTTTCATGCTTATCTTTCTAAAGAGCTTTTGTTTAGTTGGTTGCTTGAACTCTCTTTAGTTATCATGATTATCTTATTAAGAGAGTTTGCTTCCGTTGCATTGGTTGATATGTCTATGATAAAGATGCTACGTGCATAATGGCGCTTAGTAGTTCATGTTTTCTTATGGTTAGTCTCAAATAGCTGGGGGGTTCCCAATGTGTTATTGGAGTACCAACATGATTTGTTTTGCCTATGATGTGGTATGGTTTAGTAATATCTTCCTTCGAGAATTTACTTTGATTGACATGGCGTATGCTCACGCATATTTAAGACTGTAAAGAAAGTCTGTTAAGCCTTGATGATCTTTTGTTTCTGAGTAGCGATATAACTTCCATGCCTGATTCAATGTTGCTTTGTCGCTCTGCATGATTATGACCGTCATTGCTCTCTTAGTTGGTCGCTCCCAGTCTTTTGCTAACCTCCACCTGTACTAAGCGGACTGACTGCTTGTGCATCCAAATTCCTTTAAACCAGTTATGCCATATGAGTCCACCATACCTTCCTACATGGTATTTACCTGCCATTCCTAACGGAGACTTGCATGTACCACCTCGAAATTATTCAAAGAAAAAGCATTCCTATTTTGTGCCTCTGTTGTAAGTTCATGAGGAAGTAGTGGTTAATTCATGATCTTTTTAAGTTGGACAAGCTTCACCCCGGGATTGCATGTATAATGTGCAAACCCATAATACGAGAAGGAACTGGCATTGAGTGCGCCTGGCTCAAAAAGATAATATAACAAACAAACCCTCCTTCACGCTTTGTTCATGAGAAATCAGAAAACTTTGGTAGTGATAAACAAAGGAGATTAAGAGGATGTGATCGTCCTCATTCGGGAGCCGTTCCTCAAAACTTGTCCATCTCAAGAAGTGATTGAGTTGTCTGCTAGCATTCGTTGACGAAACATGCATGATCTAAAAAATAATTATTACCTCGGTTTTTAAAACCAAGAGCTCTGGTACATGTTTTGTCTTTGTTTCCGACTACGGGTTTTCAACCTTGCCAACAAAAGCCACGGTTCGAGAGTCTCCACCTTCTTTTAAAAGCACCAACTACTGAGAGCATGATTGTCATTCTGAGTGTAATGTGCATTGTCCCAAAGTAGCATTGTCTTTTGCATGATTGTGATATCGTTTATTTTGAAATCATTGTATCTAGTCATCACTTAAACCTTGGAGGTGCCCCTGCATTTATGTTTTGCTTCACTAAAGGGGGCAAGCGAGATATCACTTTATCATATTTGCACACCATGCTCATTGCAAATCTATTTGATGTTTCAGTATCATATTGTAAAACTTTCAGTTCTTTGTGATTTTCTCATGAGGCAACTTAATTACTATAGATTCATTGTCTCAGTAAGCTTTTGTCATGTGACTATGAAAAAGTCCTATATGGTTAATAGCATGTCACCACAGAAATTATTCTTGTTATCATTTACCTACTCGAGGACGAGCAGGAATTAAGCTTGGGGATGTTGATACGTCCAAAACGTATCTATAATTTCTGCTTGCTCCATGCCACTTTTGGGTGATATTGCTATGATATTTATACACTTCCATACACTTTTGATCATATTTGGACTAACCTATTAACTCAGTGCACCCCAGTGCCAGTTTCTGTTTTCGGCTGTTTTTGTATTTCAGGTTTTCCCATTACGAGAACTGCCAGAAAAATCCCGAAAAAATTATATAAAAAATCAGCGTTCCAGAAGCTACCAGGCACCCGAAGCACAGCCGGAGGGGGGCCACCAGGGCTCCAGGCGCCCTGGTGGCGCCCCCCCCTTGGGCCGCGCCGGGGGGGCGCCTGGGCCCCCCGAGCCTCGTCCGATGCCCCCCTTTGGCATATATTTATACCGTCTCCCGAAACCCTCGAGACGGGAACTCTTTTTCGCGATCTCATCTCTGTTCCGCCACCGCTGCCACTTCCAAGATCGGGAGCACCAGGAGAACCCTTCCCGGCACCCTGCCGGAGGGGAGGATCACCACCGGGAGCCTCTCCATCACCATGGACGCCTCCCGGATGAGTTGTGAGTAGTCTCCATTGGACCATGAGTCCATGACCAGTAGCTATGTGATGTTCTCCTCCCGTTCTTGTGCTTCACTAATTAGTCCTCGTGAGCTGCCCTACATGATCGAGGCACATATGTAATCCTTATGCTGTTGCTATGTTGAGTTTGCTGGGATCCGATGGATTATGAGATTATGTTCAGATTGTGTTTGAGTAATATATTTGATTCACCTCTTTTATATTTATGTTCGTAAGTAATTCTTGCATGTTCTCCGTTGTTATTTATTGCTTTGGCCAAGTAGTAGGTAGTGACTCCAAGAGGGAACGTTATGCTTGATTGTGGGTTCATGCCCCTCGATGACTAGCTTGAGTGACAGAAACATGAGTCTAGGGGATGTGCTGTTGCCACAAGGGGGAAAACAACAGTGCTTGTGCCCGCGGGTGCAAGGATTGTTTACTTTACGCAAAGTTCTTTTAATGCAGTTGTCTGTTGCTTTGAGTTTACACTATGGGTGGGACTCGCAACTTAATACCAGCGAGATGTTCTGGATAGATATCTCAAGGTGGATGATTAGTAGTAGATGCAGATGGATTTCGGTCTACTTACTTTGGCGTACCGCCCATGCTTTGAACCTCTACCTTTCTTGCAACTTAGTCAGCATTGGTTTGCGCACATGGTCCTGTCAATTGCCCAACTGTAATTCGTTTACCTCACATAGCAGTTTTATCGTCTTTTGGGAGAGAGACATCACTAGTGAACATCATGAGACTCCGGTCCATATTACCATCACTGATCACATCCGCTATTTACTTTCCGTTTTACTTACTATTGCAGCAATACCTATCACTATTATCACTTGCGTTTGATCCTTTGTAAACTACAAGGCCGGAGGGATTGACAACCTCTCTGTACTCGTTGGGAGCAAAGTTATTTGTATCTGTGTGCAGGTCCACGTTGATTGCTAATATCTGGCGCCGTTAGCAGTTGACACCTTCTTGTTGAAACTGGGAGTCTCAGGGAAATCGATCCTTGGTATTGCCAAGGGAAAACTTCCGCTACACTGCATCTCAAACCTTCCACTTGGGGTAACCAACGAGGGGCGAGAAGCCATCACCATATGAATCTATCATGAGAGCCACTTATGGATTGCCTTCCAAGGATGCCAATACCTATATTTATCTTGTATCGTGCCTAGCTAGGGGCGTAAAACGATAGCGCTTGTTGGGAGGCAACCCAATTTTATGTTTTTGCTTTTGTTGCTGTTAGGGAATAAATGTTGCATCTAGCCTCTGATTAGATGTGTTTGCATGTTTTGTTTAGTGTTTGTGCCAAGTAGAACCTTTGGTAGGACTTGTGTGAAGTTTATTTGATCTTGCTGTGAAAAACAGAATCGTTAGCGCTTGCTAAAGTAGTCTTAAGATTTTACTGGAGCGTGCTTTTTAGCCGATTCTGTTTGCTGATGATTGGTAGACAAATTGCGCAAATTTACCAATTTAGTTTGAATTTTTGGAGTTCCAGAAGTAGGCTAACCCAGCAGATTACTACAGACTGTTATGTTTTTGACAGATTCAGTTTTTCGTGTGTTGTTTGCTTATTCCGATGCATCTATGAGTAATATTGGAGGATATGAATCATAGAGAACTTGGAGTACAGTAGGTTTAACACCAATATAAACAAAGTATGAAGTCCTTGTTGTACCTTTGAGTGGTGGTTTGCTTTCTCTTACTAACGGAGCTCACGAGAATTTTTGTCTAAGTTTTGTGTTGTGAAGTTTTCAAGTTTTGAGTATTGCTTTGATGGACTATGGAACAAGGAGTAGCAAAGGCCCAATCTTGGGGATGCCCATGGCACCCCAAGTAAAATCAAGATAATCAAAAGCCTAAGCTTGGGGATGCCCCGGGAAGGCATCCCCTCTTTCGTCTTCGTCCATCGGTAATTATACTTGGAGCTATATTTTTATTCGCAACATGCTATGTGTCTTGCTTGGAGCGTCTTGTATAATTTGAGTCTTTGCTTTTTAGTTTGCCACAATCATCCTTGCTGGACACACCTATTTGAGAGAGTTAAATATGGCCGAGAAATTATTAGAACACACTATGTGCTTCACTTATATCTTTTGAGTTGAATAGTTTTTGCTCTAGTGCTTCACTTATATCTTTTAGAGCATGGCGGTGGTTATATTTTCTAGAAATTTTTGAACTCTCATGCTTCACTTATATCTATTTGAGAGTCTATTAAAACAGCATGGTAATGTGTTTAGGCTAAAGAAACTAGTCTTCACATGATAAACATCCAATGTCAATGTAGTAAAATTTTCACACCAAGTGCATTGAATAGAATGAGATGTTGGATGCTTGATAATTGTTTTGAGACATGAGGATAGTGATATTAGAGTCATGCTAGTGGAGTTATTATGAAATTTAAGAATACTTGTGTTAAGGTTAGCGATTCCCGTATCATGCACGTATGGTGAACCGCTATGTGACTAAGTTAGAGCACGAGGTATTTGTAGAGTGCCAACCTTTGTGTGGAGGTCGGGGGCGCGCGATGGTTAACTTCTACCAACCTCCCCCTAGGAGCATGCATTGATTACATTGTTTTTGATGACTCGTAGATTTTTGCAATAAGTATATGAGTTCTTATGACTAATGTTGAGTCCATGGATTATACGCACTCTCACCTTTCCACCATTGCTAGCCTCTCTTGTACCGCACAACTTTCGCCGGTACCATAAACCCACTATATATCCTTCCTCAAAACAGCCATCATATTTTTCCTCAAAACAGCCACCATACCTACCTATCATGGCATTTCCATAGCCATTCCGATATATATTGCCATGCAACTTTCCACCGTTCCGTTCATATGACACGCATCATATTGTCATAGTGCCATGCATGATCATGTAGTTGACATCGTAGTTGTGGCAAAGCCACCATGCATAATTTTTCATATATGTCACTCTTGATTCATTGCTTATGCCGGTACACCGCCGGAGGCATTCATGTAGAGTCATACTTGTTGTAGTATCGAGTTGTAATTTCAAGTTGTAACAAAAATGGTGATGATCTTCATTATTAGAGCATTGTCCCGTGTGAGGAAAGGCCAATAAAAAAAGAGAAGTCCCAAAAAAAATATAGAGAGGGGCAAATAAAAAAAGGAGAGAGAAGCCCCTCCAAAAAAAGAGAGAAAAGAGAGAAGGGACAATGCTACTATCTTTTTCCACACTTGTGCTTCAAAGTAGCACCATGATCTTCATTGTAGAGAGTCTCATGATTAGTCACTTTCATATACTAGTGGGAATTTTCATTATAGAACTTGGCTTGTATATTCCAACTATGGGCTTCCTCAAATGCCCTAGGTCTTCGTGAGCAAGCAAGTTGGATGCACACCACTAGTTTCTTTTGTTGAGCTTTCATTCATATTTAGCTCTAGTGCATCCGTTGCATGGCAATCCCTACTCACTCACATTGATATCTATTGATGGGCATCTCCATAGCCCGTTGATACGCCTAGCCGATGTGAGACTATCTCCCTCTTTTTTGTCTTCTCCACAACCACTTCTATTCCACCCATAGTGCTATATCCATGGCTCACGCTCATGTATTGCATGAAAGTTGAAAGGTTTGAAAAGAATAGAGTATGAAAACAAGTGCTTGGCTAAAATCGGGGTTGTGCATGTTATGAATATTTTGTGTGATGAAGAGGGAGCATAGCCAGACCATATGATTTTGTAGGGATAACTTCCTTTAGCCATAGTATTTTGAGAAGACATGATTGCTTTGTTAGTATTGCTTGAAGTATTGTTATTTCTTATGTCAATATAGACTTTTATCTTGAAACCTTTAGATCTGAACATTCATGCCACAATTAAGAGAATTACATTGAAAAACTATATTGGTTAGCATTCCTCATCAAAAATTCTTTCTTTATCAGTTACCTACTCGAGGACGAGCAGGAATTAAGCTTGGGGATGCTTGATACGTCTCCAACGTATCTATAATTTTTTATTGTTCTATGCTATTATTTATGAAGTCTTGGATGTTTAATGGGCTTTATCATTCACTTTTATATCATTTTTGGGACTAACCTACTAACCCAAAGGTACAGTCCAGATTGCTGTTTTTTTGCCTATTTCGTGGTTTTGTAGAAAAGGAATATCAAACGGAGTCAAAACGGAATGAGACCATCGCGAGAGATATTTTTGGAGGAAATCACGCTCGGGAATCTTCGGGACCAAGTCAGGGGATGGAGGGCCAGCCCCTCGAGGCTGGCCCACACGGCCCCCGTTGCCCTCCTTCTTCCTATATATACCTACGTACCCCAGAAACTCCATACGCAGAGAGAAAACCCTAATTCCACCGCCGTAGCGTCTGTCCCCGTGGAGATCCCATCTTGGAGCCTGTTCCGGGAGGGGGATCCATCACGGAGGCCTTCATCATCATCATCATCGCCGTCACCATGAGTTGTGAGTAGTTTACCACAGACCTTCGGGTCCATAGCTAGTATCTAGATGGCTTCTTCTCTCTCTCTCTGGATCTCAATACAAAGTTCTCCTCGGTCTTCGAGGAGATCTATTCGATGTAATTTCTTTTTGCGGTGTGTTTGTCGAGATCCGATGAATTGTGAGTTTATGATCAAGGTTATCTATGAAAGATATTTGGATCTTCTCTGAACTTTTTATGTGTCCTCATAATATCCTTGCAAGTCCCTTCGAATTATTGGTTTGGTTTGGCCTACTAGATCTATAGTTCTTGCAATGGGAGAAGTGCTTGGCTTTGGGTTCAATCTTGCCGTGTCCTTTCCCAGTGATAGTAGGGGCAGCAAGGAACGTATTGTATTGTTGCCATCGAGGATAAAAAGATGGGGTTTTCATCATATTGCTTGAGTTTATCCCTCTACATCATGGCATCTTGCTTCAGGCGTTACTCTGTTCGTATGAACTCAATACACTAGATGCATGCTGGATAGCGGTCGATGTGTGGAGTAATAGTAGTAGATGCAGGCAGGAGTCGGTCTACTTGTCTCGGACGTGATGCCTATATACAATGATCATGCCTAGATAGTCTCATAATTATTCGCTTTTCTATCAATTGCTCAACAGTAATTTGTTTACCCGCCGTAGAATACCGCTATCATGAGAGAAGCCACTAGAGAAAACTATGGCCCCCGGGTTTATTCTCAACATATCAATCTACATCTACTTTACTTTTCTTGCTTTTATTTGCTGTTTTATTAAACCAAAAATACCAAAAATATAAACTATCATCTCTATCATATCTCACTCTCGTAAGTGACCGTAAAGGGATTGACAACCCCTTATCGCGTTGGCTGCGAAGTTCTTATTTCTTTGTGCAGGTGCGAGGGACTGGTGCGTGGTCTCCTACTGGATTGATACCTTGGTTCTCAAAAACTGAGGGAAATACTTACGCTACTGTGTTGCATCTCCCTTTCCCCTTCGAGGGAATACAACGCAAGCTCAAGAAGTAGCAGTGGACGCCGAACCCACGTCCATGGCACGGATGGCCACGCGGCGGCCATCCGTCGTGCCCCGGGCCGATTAAGGCCACCTCGACCCCGGCCAAACCCTAGCCGCCCGCTACCCCTCTCGCCTCGCCCGCTCCCATCCGTTCTCTCTCTCTCTCTCTTGCTCCCCGCTTCACCCGACGCGCTCGCCGCCGTCGTCGCACCACCACCGCGGCCACCGGCCTCCCCGCTCCCCGCGAGCTTCTCCAGAAGCTCGTCCTTGCTCTGCCATGTCGACCGCAAGCTTCGGACGAAGCCGAGAGCCCCTGCATCGAGCCCTGCGACGTCGTCTTCAACCTTGGTGTCGCCGTCGTTCGTCATTCGATCCGCGCCACCCCGAGTTCCTTCGGCTTCCCCGAGTCTTCCCGAGCTTCGATGTGAGCACTACCATATTTTCCCCATCTCTCTGCTACTGCACACGCCTCGTCGCGAGCTGCCGCCATAGCCACGACCCGACCACCGCCCAGACCCCGCCTCCGCCGCCGATCTGGTACTACACTGCAGCCCGCCAGACCCCCCCGCTCACCGTGTCCTTGCCGGCTCCGGCTGTTGCCCGCTTTGCTGCTAGCTGCTGCTCGCCTACCACTGCGCTGCGGCGCCCATCCTCGACACGCCGCGCCCGCTCGGCCGCACCTCCCGCTCGCCTGCTGCCTCGCAGCCGCCGCTAGGCCCTCGCCTGCTCCGGGCCGCAGCCATGGCAGCCCGTGCCCCCTTGCGCCCGAGTCCCCCCTTCCGCCGCCGGCGGGCGGCACCAGCTGCGCCGCTCGGCCTCGCTAATGCCCCGCCTCGCTCCTAGGCGGGCTGCGGCCTTGCCCGCAGCCACGCCCGCTCGCCAGCGCCCGTTAGGCCGGATGGGCCTCTGCCTTTCCGGCCCCACGCCTAGAGATTTTTTTAATATATAATAATATATATAATAATATATATAATATAATTAATTAACTAAGATAATTAATTAACTTAATTAATCCTGATTAGATTAACCTAATCACTAATTAAAGTAATTAACCTGTATAGTTAGTCTTAGTCAATGACATGTGGGACCGAGTGCTTTGTTGACTAGTCAAAGTCCACAGTTGACCGCTGGCATCACGCTGATGTCATGATGATGTCATAATTGCATTTTTAAATTAAATAAATTCTTATAATTCTAAAAATGATTTTAAAACTTTAAAAATTAATATTAAATAATCCGTAACTCGGATGAAAATATTTTATATATGAAAGTTGCTCAGAACGACGAGACTAATCCAGATATGCGGTCCGTTTGTCCGCCACACATCCCTATCATAGCGAACATGCAACATTCCCCCTCCGTTTCACCTGTCCGAAAATACCTAACACCGGGAATACCTTCCCGGATGTTTTCCATCCTCGCCAGTATCACTTAGTACCTGCTAGGATTTTCGCCCCTCGTTGGTTACCCCAAGTGGAAGGTTAGAGATGCAGTGTAGCAGAAGATTTCCCTTGGCAATACCAAGGATCAATTTCCCTGAGACTCCCAGTTTCAACAAGAAGGTGTCAACTGCTAACGGCGCCAGATATTAGCAATCAACGTGGACCTGCACACAGATACAAATAACTTTGCTCCCAACGAGTACAGAGAGGTTGTCAATCCCTCCGGCCTTGTAGTTTACAAAGGATCAAACGCAAGTGATAATAGTGATAGATATAATTGCAATAGTAAATAAAAGCGGAAAGTAAATAGCGGATGTGATCAATGACGGTAATATGGACCGGAGTCTCATGATGTTCACTAGTGATGTCTCTCTCCCAAAAGACGATAAAACAGCTATGTGAGGTAAACGAATTACAGCTGGGCAATTGACACGACCATGTGCGCAAACCAATGCTGACTACATTGCAAGAAAGGTAGAGGTTCAAAGCATGGGCGCTACGCCAAAGTAAGTAGACCGAAATCCATCAATATCTACTACTAATCATCCACCTTGAGATATCTATCGAGAACATCTCGCTGGTATTAAGTTGCGAGCCCCACCCATAGTGTAAACTCAAAGCAACAGACAACTGCATTAAAAGAACTTTGCGTAAAGTAAACAATCCTTGCACCCGCGGGCACAAGCACCGTTGTTTTCCCCCTTGTGGCAACAACACATCCCCTAGACTCATGTTTCTGTCACTCAAACTAGTCATCGAGGGGCATGAACCCACAATCAAGCATAACGTTCCCTCTTGGAGTCACTACCTACTACCTGGCCAAAGCAATAAATAACAACGGAGAACATGCAAGAATTACTTACGAACATAAATATAAAAGAGGTGAATCAAATATATTACTCAAACACAATCTGAACATAATCTCATAATCCATCGGATCCCAGCAAACTCATCATAGCAACAGCATAAGGATTACATATGTGCCTCGATCATGTAGGGCAGCTCACGAGGACTAATTAGTGAAGTACAAGAACGGGAGGAGAACATCACATAGCTACTGGTCATGGACCCATGGTCCAAGGGAGACTACTCACAACTCATCCGGGAGGCGTCCATGGTGGTGGAGAAGCTCCCGGTGGTGATCCTCCCCTCCGGCAGGGTGCCGGGAAGAGTTCTCCTGGTGCTCCCGATCTTGGAAGCGACGGCAGCGGCGGAACAGAGATGAGATCACGAAAAAGAGTTCCCGTCTCGAGGGTTTCGGGAGACGCTTTAAATATAAGCCAAAGGGGGGCATCGGAGGAGCCTCGGGGGGCCCAGGCGCCCCCCCGGCGCGGCCCAGGGGGGGGGCGCCGCCAGGGCGCCTAGAGCCCTGGTGGCCCCCCCGGCTGTCCTTCGAGCGCACGGTAGTTTCTGGAATGCTGATTTTTTATAAAATTTTTCTAGATTTTTCCTGGCAGTTCTCGTAATGTGAAAACCTGAAATACAAAAACAGCCGAAAACAGAAACTGGCACTGGGGTGCACTGAGTTAATAGGTTAGTCCAAATATGATCAAAAGTGTCTGGAAGTGTATAAATATCATAGCAATATCACCCAAAAGAGGCATGGAGCAAACAGAAAATATAGATACGTTTTGGACGTATCAACATCCCCAAGCTTAATTCCTGCTCGTCCTCGAGTAGGTAAATGATAACAAGAATAATTTCTGTGGTGACATGCTATTAACCATATAGGACTTACTCATAGTCATATGACAAAAGCTTACTGAGACAATGAATCTGTAGTAATTAAGTTGCCTCATGAGAAAATCACAAAGAACTGAAAGTTTTACAATATGATACTGAAACGTCAAATAGATTTGCAATGAACATGATGTGCAAATATGATAAAGTGATATCTAGCTTGCCCCCTTTAGTGAAGCAAAACATAAATGCAGGGGCACCTTCAAGGTTTAAGTGATGACTAGATACAATGATTTCAAAATAAACGATATCACAATCATGCAAAAGACAATGCTACTTTGGGACAATGCACATTACACTCAGAATGACAATCATGCTCTCAATAGTTGGTGCTTTGAAGAAAGAAGGTGGAGACTCAACATAAAAGTAAAAGAATGGCCCTTCGCAGAGGGAAGCAGGGATTACTCATGTGCTAGAGTTTTTTATTTTGAAAACATAGAAACAATTTTGTCAACGGTAGTAGTACTTCATATGTGTTATGCATAAGACATCCTATAAGTTGCAAGCCTCATGCATCGAATACCAATAGTGCTTGCACCTTGTCCTAATTAGCTCGGATTTCCATGGATTGTCATTGCATTACATATGTTTCAACCAAGTGTCACAAAGGGGTACCTCTATGTCACCTGTACAAAGGTCCAAGGAGATAGATCGCATTTGATTTCTCGTTTTTGATAGATCTCAACTTGAGGACATCCATACCGGGACAACATAGAAAATAGATAATGGACTCCTCTTTAATGCTTAAGCATATTCTCATAAGAGATTGAGGATTAATGTCCAAGCTAAAACTTCCACCATGATACATGGCTTTGGTTGGCGGCCCAATGTTCTTCTCTAACAATATGCATACTCAAACCATTCAACCCATGGCAAATCACCCTTACTTCAGACAAGACGAACATGCATAGCAACTCACATGATATTCAACAAAAGTGTAACAGTTGATGGCGTCCCCAGAAACATGGTTACCGCTCAGCAAGCAACTTATAAGAAATAAGATACATATGCAACATATTCTTTACCACAATAGTTTTTAAGCTACTTTCCCATGAGCTATGTATTGCAAAAACTGAAGGTTTTAAAGGTAGCACATGTAAATTTACTTGGAGTGGCGGTGAAATACCACATATAGGTAGGTATGGTGGACTCATATGGCATAACTGGTTTAAAAGGATGTGGATGCACAAGCAGTCAGTCCGCTTAGTACAGGTGGAGGTTAGCAAAAGACTGGGAGCGACCAACTAAGAGAGCAATGACGGTCATAATCATGCAGAGCGACAAAGCAACATTGCATCAGGTATGGAAGTTATATCGCTACTTAGAAATAAAAGATCACCAAGGCTTGACAGACTTTCTTTACAGTCTTAAATATGCGTGAGCATACGCCAAGTCAATCAAAATAAATTCTTGAGGGAAGATATTACTAAACCATACCACATCATTGGCAAACAAATCATGTTGGTACTCCAATAACACATTGGGAATCCCCCAGCTATTTGAGACTAACCATAAGAAAACCTGAACTACCAAGCGCCATTATGCACGTAGCATCCTTATCATAGACATATCAACCAATGAAACGGAAGCAAACTCTCTTAATAAGGTGAGCATGGTAGATAAAGAGAGTTCAAGCAACCAACTAAACAAAAGCTCTTCGAAAAGATAAGCATGAATACTAAGAGCAGAACATGATAGTAGCTATTAAAAGACAAAGAACACACACAGCAAAGATAGACATGAAAATTCTATGTTATGTTCTAAGTAGAAGTGGAGAGTGTGTCTCTCCCACATGAAGAACGTTGAGTTCCGACTCGTTATGGAAAACTAAAAAGGAAACTAAAAGCAAGACGCTCCAAGCATAGCACATAACACATGAAGTGATTAAAATATAGTGGAACGAAAGACGAACTGATAATGTTGATGGAGAAGGGGATGCACGGGGGCATCCCCAAGCATAGACGCTTGAGTCTCCTTGAATATTTCTTGGGGGTGCACGGGGGCATCCCAAGCTTGAGCGTTTGACACTCCTGGATCTTTTTATCATCTTCCCTCGCACACTTGAAAACTCCCTTCATACATAACTCATCATAATCTGATTAGCGAGGTTAGTACCCATAATAAAATAATCATACCTTGCTGGAAATAAAGATATTCTTGAAGGTCTACTGTTTCTCAAGATTGCCAAAAGATTTTTGCAAAGAAAAAGCAAGCTCTTGGTTTGCAAAATGAAGGAAAGGCAAAACAGGACAGAATCTGTGAAAAACAGAACAGCAGGTAGTAAATGATTTGTTCGGGGCACTTCTGCAACTCAAATCAAAAAACTCAGAACAGACGCACGGAAGACAATTATATTGAGAACGCTGTCGAAAAAATCCAGACCAAAAAGATGATCTGGTGATTTTATACGAATTTTTCTATCCAAGGACAGAATCTGTTTCCTGGACAGCACCTCACAACTTTTAAACTTTCTAGCAATCAGAGGCTATACTTGGCACAAAATTGAAAAGAAAAGATACAATGATGATGCTACAGTAGTAAACAACATCAAGACACAACAAAAGCAAAATAAAATTTATTCATTGGGCTGCCTGCCAAGAGCGCTTTCTTTTATGCCTTTAAGCTAGGCATAATGCATAGAGATCAAGTTTTATCAAGAGTAAAAGAATAGCTAGCCCGTACAACGGACTCAAAAGGTAACTGGATCTTATTTCGAGGGAAGTGTTCCATCCCTTTCTTGAGAGGAAACTGAAATTTTATATTACCCTCTTTCATGTCAATGATAGCACCAACGGTGCGTAAAAAGGGACGTCCCGAAATAATTGGATAAAAAGGATCACATTCAATATCCATAATAGTAAAATCAACGGGAACATAGTTGTCATTGACAATGATAAGAACATCGTCGATCCTCCCTAAAGGTTTCTTTATGGAAGAATCAACGAGACGAACACCAAAAGAACAAGAATCATAAGGTTTCAATTTAAGCATATCATATATTCTTTTGGGCATAACAGAGGTACTAGCTCCAACATCACATAATGCATAGCAAGAGAAGTCATTCAATTTAATTTTTATCATAGGATCCCAACCATCTTCTAGCTTTCTAGGTATGGAGGCTTCTACTCTAAGTTTCTCCCTAGCTTTGATAAGAGCATTAGTGATATGCTCTGTGAAGGCAAGGTTAAGCGTGCTAGTACGGGGATCTCTAGACATCTCGTGAAGGAAATCAATAACTTAGGTAAGAGTGCAATTATCAAAATCAAGGTCACTAGCATCAAGTTAAGTGGTAGTGGTGTCCTTTAGGTTCACATGTTTGGTAGTTTCTATAGTCATAGCATCACCATTAATAGGTCCAATGGGACCAGGAGTACATTGGGTGCTAAGAGTTTGGATATCCTCAACAACTTGGATAGTAGCAACAATGTGGTGGGTAGGAAGGCTCTTAATTCTATCCTCTTCCTCCCTTTCTCTAGCCCATCTTTCTTTAAGTTTAGCCATCATCCTAATATTTTCATTAATTTGCACTTGAGTATCATTAATAGGAGTGACCTTCCTCTCCTCAAGAGGAGAAGTTTTAATTTTAAGCAATTCTATCTCATTGGCTAAATGGTCTACCTTCAAAGAGAGATCATCTAGTTTATGTAGTTTTTCTTCTACACTCTTATTAAAGGCTTTTTGGGTAGTGATGAAATCTTTAAGCATAATCTCTAGTTCAGTAGTGGAGTTCTTGATGCTAGGATAAGCATTGTTGTTCCCATAAGAATTAGAGGGGAACGGTCTACGATTGCTACCAAAATTACTCCTATAAGCATTGTTGTTGAAATTGTTTCTAGAGATAAAGTTCACATCTACTTGTTCTTGAGCAATCAAAGAATTTAAAGGAACATCACGAGGATCAATAGAAGATTGCTTCGAAAGTAGAGACATGATCAAGTCAACTTTTTCATTTAGGGAGGAAATCTCCTCGACAGAGTTTACCTTCCTACCTGTTGGAGCGCGTTCGGTGTGCCATTGGGAATAGTTGGTCATCATCTCATCGAGAAGCTTCGTGGCAGCACCAAGTGTAGTTGACATAAAAGTTCCTCCCACGGCCGAATCTAACAAGTTCCGCGAGGTAAAGTTCAAGCCTGCGTAAAAAGTTTGGATAACCATCCAAGTAGTCAAACCATGAGTAGGGCAGTTCTTGATAAGAGATTTCATACGTTCCCAAGCTTGGGCAACGTGTTCATTATCCAATTGTTTAAAATTCATTATGTTACTTCTAAGTTGGATAATTTTAGCAGGTGGATAGTATTTTCCAATAAAAGCATCTTTGCACTTGTCCCATGAATCTATGCTATTTCTAGGCAAAGACTGAACCCAAATTTTAGCTCCTCCTCTCAAGGAGAAAGGAAAAAGCTTAAGCTTAACAATATTACCATCTATTTCTTGGTACTTTTGCATATCACAAAGTTCAACAAAGTTGTTTAAGTGTAAAGCAGCATCATCTCCAGCACCGGAGAATTGATCTTTCATGACTAAGCTCAGTAAAGCAGGTTTAATTTCATATGAAGGTGCTGAAGTGGCAGGTGTAGTGATAGGTGTGCTGATAAAGTCATCGTTGTTGTGACTAGTGAAGTCACACAACTTGGTGTTCTCGGTGGAACCCATAGTAGCAAGCAAGCAAGATAACTATTTTTGTGATTTTCGATAAAAGATACTAAAGCAAAAACTGAAAGGTAAACTAACAAGACTAAAAGCAAAGGTAAAAGATAGCGTGCAACTCCCCTATCCTGAAGAGTGGAGTCCCCGGCAACGGCGCCAGAAATTGCTTTGCTAGGCTTCTCGCCCCTCGTTGGTTACCCCAAGTGGAAGGTTAGAGATGCAGTGTAGCAGAAGATTTCCCTTGGCAATACCAAGGATCGATTTCCCTGAGACTCCCAGTTTCAACAAGAAGGTGTCAACTGCTAACGGCGCCAGATATTAGCAATCAACGTGGACCTGCACACAGATACAAATAACTTTGCTCCCAACGAGTACAGAGAGGTTGTCAATCCCTCCGGCCTTGTAGTTTACAAGGGATCAAACGCAAGTGATAATAGTGATAGATATAATTGCAATAGTAAATAAAAGCGGAAAGTAAATAGCGGATGTGATCAATGACGGTAATATGGACCGGAGTCTCATGATGTTCACTAGTGATGTCTCTCTCCCAAAAGACGATAGAACAGCTATGTGAGGTAAACGAATTACAGCTGGGCAATTGACAGGACCATGTGCGCAAACCAATGCTGACTACATTGCAAGAAAGGTAGAGGTTCAAAGCATGGGTGGTACGCCAAAGTAAGTAGACCGAAATCCATCAATATCTACTACTAATCATCCACCTTGAGATATCTATCCAGAACATCTCGCTGGTATTAAGTTGCGAGCCCCACCCATAGTGTAAACTCAATGCAACAGACAACTGCATTAAAAGAACTTTGCGTAAAGTAAAAAATCCTTGCACCCGCGGGCACAAGCACCGTTGTTTTCCCCCTTGTGGCAACAACACATCCCCTAGACTCATGTTTCTGTCACTCAAACTAGTCATCGAGGGGCATGAACCCACAATCAAGCATAACGTTCCCTCTTGGAGTCACTACCTACTACTTGGCCAAAGCAATAAATAACAACGGAGAACATGCAAGAATTACTTACGAACATAAATATAAAAGAGGTGAATCAAATATATTACTCAAACACAATCTGAACATAATCTCATAATCCATCGGATCCCAGCAAACTCATCATAGCAACAGCATAAGGATTACATATGTGCCTCGATCATGTAGGGCAGCTCACGAGGACTAATTAGTGAAGCACAAGAACGGGAGGAGAACATCACATAGCTACTGGTCATGGACCCATGGTCCAAGGGAGACTACTCACAACTCATCCGGGAGGCGTCCATGGTGGTGGAGAAGCTCCCGGTGGTGATCCTCCCCTCCGGCAGGGTGCCG
The DNA here is from genome assembly GCA_902687465.1 of Secale cereale. NCBI lineage: Eukaryota > Viridiplantae > Streptophyta > Magnoliopsida > Poales > Poaceae > Secale > Secale cereale. The sequence continues at coordinate 56,973,888 of LR738715.1, forward strand.
GGAAGAGTTCTCCTGGTGCTCCCGATCTTGGAAGCGGCGGCGGCGGCAGAACCGAGATGAGATCGCGAAAAAGAGTTCCCGTCTCGAGGGTTTCGGGAGACGCTTTAAATATATGCCAAAGGGGGCATCGGAGGAGCCTCGGGGGGCCCAGGCGCCCCCCCGGCGCGGCCCAGGGGGGGGGCGCCGCCAGGGCGCCTGGAGCCCTGGTGGCCCCCCCCGGCTGTCCTTCGGGCGCACGGTAGTTTCTGGAACGCTGATTTTTTATATAATTTTTCTGGATTTTTCCTGACAGTTCTCGTAATGTGAAAACCTGAAATACAAAAACAGCCGAAAACAGAAACTGGCACTGGGGTGCACTGAGTTAATAGGTTAGTCCAAATATGATCAAAAGTGTATGGAAGTGTATAAATATCATAGCAATATCACCCAAAAGAGGCATGGAGTAGCAGAAATTATAGATACGTTTTGGACGTATCAGTACCGCGTTAGGTCACACGTAGTACCGCGTATTTCCATATTATGCTTTGTGGTGCGATGCTTGCTTTTATATTTATTGTTTCTTCCGCCTCTTCTCTCCGATAGACATTGGGACTGAGACCGCTGACAGTGCCATGGTGATCGACTGCGTCGACGACGACCCCTCCTTCTTGCCAGAGCAACCAGGCAAGCCCCCCCTTAATCACCAGATATCGCCCATTCTCTTCTCTCTTATTCTTGCATTAGAATTGCTATTGTTGATTATTCGATAGCTCCTATTCTGTTGCATAGCCTGTCATTGTTGCTACCACTATTGATACCTTACCCGCTATCCTAATGCTTAGTATAGGATGCTAGTACTCCATCAGTGGCCCTACATTCTTGTCCGTTTGCCATGCTATACTATCGGGCCCTGATCACTCGGGTGGTGATCACGGGTATATACTATACTATTACATACACATGATGATGATTCAGAGATGGGGGCTGAAGGGGCAGGTGGTTCCACACAGGTAGTGGTGGGCCTGGGTTCCCGGCAGCCACCTGATGGTTACTTTGTGGCGGAGCGATAGGGCAGGTTGCGACCACCTAGGAGACAGGTGGGACTGGCCCTGGTGATTGTCCGTGGTTATTTCATAACAAAAAATTTGACGAGATCTTGGTATTTGATCTAAGTCTGGCCATTGGCCTATACGCACTAACCAGCTACGTGGGAATAGTTATGGGCACTCGACGTCGTGGTATCAGCCAAAGCCTTCTTGACGTCAGCGACTTAGCGGCGCGCGCCGGGTTGGACCGCGTAACGTAACTTCCTTAGTAATGGAGGTTGCTAGGTTTGCTCATCGGCCGCGTACGCAACGTGCAGGTGTGCGTTGGGCGATGGGCCCGGACCCCTACGTGCCTAGGACTTAGACCGGCGTGCTGACCTCTCTGCTGTGCTTAGGTAGGGCGGCGACGTGTTGATCTTCCGAGGCCGGGCATGACCATGGAAAGTGTGTCCGGCCAAATGGGATCGAGCGTGCTGGGTTATGTGGTGCACCCCTATAGGGAAGTTAATCTATTCGAATAGCCGTGTCCCTCGGTAAAAGGACGACCCAGAGTTGTACTCTAACCTCATGACAACTAGAACTGGATACTTAATAAAACACACCCAGACAAGTTCCAGATACAACCCGGTGATCGCTTTCCCACAGGGCGACAAGGGGAGGATCTCCAGGTAGGATTATGCTATACGATGTTACTTGGTGAACTTTCCAGCTACTCAAGACGGAGGCTACCAGAAGCTTTGATACTTGTTACTATTCCATCTATTCTCTTCTACTACTGCAAGATGGAGGTGGCCAGAAGCGTAGTCTTTGATTGGATTAGCTATCCTCCTCTTATTCTGGCATTCTGCAGTTTAACCCACATATATTACCCCTTTACACAGATATCATTGCATATGTAGTATAGATCCTTGCTTGCGAGTACTTTGGATGAGTACTCATGGTTGCTTTGCTCCCCCTTTTTCCCCTTTTGCCCCTTCTTCTCAGATGACGCAACCAGATGGTGGAGTCCAAGAACCAGAGGATCTCGAGGATGTTTCTACGTGGAGTTCGGCTTCGAGGAGTGATGTCTACTACACGCTTCTATTCCTGTAGACAGTGTTGGGCCTCCAAGAGCAGAGGTTTGTAGGACAGCAGCAAATTTCCCTTAAGTGAGTAACCCAAGGTTTATCGAACTCAGGGAAGTGGAGGTTGAACGTACCCCTTTCAAGCAACCCTGCAATCAAGATACAAGAAGTCTCTTGTGTCCCCAACACACCTAATACAACTAGGAGTTGTGTAGGTGCACTAGTTCGGCGAAGAGATGGTAAAATATGGATGATAGGAGTGGCAAAGCAAAGTAATATAAATCTGTAATAAAAAGTGCAGCAAGCAAACAAGTGGTAAACGTGAGCACAAATAGTATTGCAATGGTGGAAACAAGGCCTAGGCTTCATACTTTCACTAGTGGCAACTCCCAACAACATTAACATAATCGAATCACATGATATTTCCCATAAAACATGCAATGGAGACGCACTCGGAGGTCATTCCTTTGTGGTCAAGAGAGGACGAGAATTATGTAGGGCTACAAAAGCACACCTCAAAATTCGTAGTTCTCAACCTATGGATTTCCCAATGTCACCGCGGCCATCCAAAGAGAGTACCACAATCACCACAACATATCTCAAGGATAGTCAAAGACAAGCACCAAGAGACTCTCAATCTTCAATCAACACACAAAAGAGGAAATCACTCATGAAAATATTCTTCTAATCCATGTCCAATAGACCGCTGTCACCTTGGTCTCGGAGATTATACTAGATAAAGACAAGTGAGTACATCAATCAAATACATAGAGGAAGGGGAAATATCATGGGATCACCCTAGATTAACATAGCCTATGATCACAACGAAGATCACATCATGGGAGAGAGAATTGACCACATAGCTACTGGTAGAAACCTCAGCCCCGAGGAGGAACTACTCCCGCATCATGGAGGGAGGAAGCAACGTCGATGGAGATGAATCCGGGGGCACTTCCCCGTCCCGGCAGGATGCCGGCACAGGAATTCTGGTCCCCCGAAACTTGGTGGCGATGGCGGCGGAGATCGGAATTGCTTCTGGAGAAAAGGGTTCTGGAATCAGGGTTTTCGCGACGGGTGGTAAATATATGCCAAAGGGGGTCACCAGAGGCGGAGAGGGGGGCCCAGGCGCCCCCCCTCGGCGCGGCCAGGGGTGGGGCCGCGTGGGCTGGCCGCCTGGGCTGCCCCTGGCTCCCCTCTGGCCCCACTTCTGGCGCGTGGAAGCTTCTGGAGCGCTGATTTTTTATATATTTTTCCCGGAATTTTTCTGGCAATTTAAGTAATGGGAAAACCTGAAATACAAAAACAGCAGAAAACAGAAACTGGCACTGGGGTGCACTGAGTTAATAGGTTAGTCCAAATATGATCAAAAGTGTATGAAAGTGTATCAAAAGCATAGCAATATCACCCAAAACATGCATGGAGCAAGCAGAAATTATAGATACGTTTGGGACGTATCAACATCCCCAAGCTTAATTCCTGCTCGTCCTCGAGTAGGTAAATGATAACAAGCATAATTTCTGTGGTGACATGCTACCAAAGAGTCTTTCACAATCACATGACAATGCTTATTGAGATAATGAATCTTTAGTAATTAAGTTACCTCATGAGAATATCACAAAGAACTGAAAGTTTACAATATGATACTGAAACACCCAATATATTTGTAGTGAGTATGGTGTGCAAACATGACAAAGTGATACCTCGCTTGCCCCCTTTAGTGAAGCAAAACATAAATGCAGGAGCACCTCCGAAGTTTAAGTGACGACTAGATACAATGATTTCAGAATAAGCGCTATCACAATCATGCAGAAGACAATGGTACTTTGGGACAATGCACATTACACTCAGAATGACAATCATGCTCTCAATAGTTGGTGCTTTGAAGAAAGAAGGTGGAGACTCTCGAACCGTGGATTTTGATGGCAAGGTTGAAAACCCGTGGTTGGAAGCAAAGACTAAACATGTACCAGAGCTCTTGGTTTTAAAAACAGAGATAAAAAGCTTTTGGGAGGTGCATATTTCGTCAATGAATGTTAGTAGACAACCCAATCACTTCTCGAACTGGACAAGTTTCGAGGAACGGCTCCCGCACGGGGACGATCACATCCCCTTAATCTCCTTTGTTTATCACTGCCAAAAGTTTTCTGATTTCTCATGAACAAAGCGTGAAGGAGGGTTTGTTTGTTGTATTATCTTTTATGAGCCGGGCGCACTCATGCCAGTTCCTCCTCGTATTAGGGGTTTGCAGATTAGACATGCAATCCCGGGGTAAAACTTGTCCAACTTAAAAAGATCATGAATTAACTACTACTTCCTCATGAGCTAAAACAGAGGCACAAAAGAGAAATGCTTTTGAATAATTTTTGAGATGGTACAAGACAGTCTTTGTTAGGAATGGCAAGTAAATACCATATATAGGAAGGTATGGTGGACTCATATGGCATAACTGGTTTCAAGGATTTTGGATGCACAAGCAGTCAGTCCGCTTAGTACAGGTGAAGGCTAGCAAAAGACTGGGAGCGACCAACTAAGAGAGCAATGACGGCCATAATCATGCAGAGCGACAAAGCAACATTGAATCGGGCATGGAAGTTATATCACTACTCAGAAATTAAAGATCATCAAGGCTTGATAGACTTTCTTTACAGTCTTAAATATGCGTGAGCATATGCCAAGTCAATCAAAATAAATTCTTGGAGGAAGATATCACTAAACCATACCACATCATAGGCAAACAAATCATGCTGGTACTTCAATAACACATTAAGAACCCCCAGCTATTTGAGACTAACCATAAGAAAACATGAACTACTAAGCACCATTATGCACATAACATTTTTATCATAGACATATCAACCAGTGCAACAGCAGCCAACTCTCTTAACAAGATAAGCATGATAACTCAAGAGAGTTCCAGAAGCAACAACCTAAATGAAAGCCCTTAAAAAGATAAGCATGAAAACTAAGAGCTAAGCATGACAACGGCTAAGAAAAGATAAAGAACACACACAAGAAGATACGCATGCGAGCCTATGTTGTGTTCTACAGTGGGGTGGAGCGTGTTCCTCTCCCAAACAATGAAGGCTAGGATCCAACTTGTTATGAACAGCAAGCAAAGCTAAAGAAAACTAAAAAGGAAACTAAGAGCAAGACGCTCCAAGCATAGCACATAACGCATGAAGTGATTAAAATATAGTGGAACGAAAGACGAACTGATAATTGTTGATGGAGAAGGGGATGCATGGGGGCATCCCCAAGCTTAGACGCTTGAGTCTTCTTGAATATTTCTTGGGGGTGCATGGGGGCATCCCCGAGCTTGAGCGTTTGACACTCTTGAATCTTCTTTTATCATCTTCCCTCGCACACTTGAAAACTCCCTTCATACATAACTCATCATAATCTGATTAGCGAGGTTAGTACCCACAATAAAATAACTTTTACCTACTGGAAATAAAGATAATCTTGAAGAGCTACTGTTTCTCAAGATTTCCAAAAGGTTTTTGCAAAGAAAAAGCAAGCTCAAGGCTTGCAAAACGAAGAAAAGGCAAAACAGGACATAATCTGTGAAAAACAGACCAGCAGGTAGTAAATAATTTTTTCGGGGCACTTCTACAACTCAAATCAAAAAACTCAGAACAGACGCTCGAAAGCCAATTGTATAGAGCACGCTGTCAAAAAAATTCAGATCAAAAAGATGATCTGGTGATTTTATTCAAATTTTTCTGTCCAAGGACAGAATCTGTTTCCTGGACATCACGTCACAACTTTTGAACTTTCTAGCAATCGGAGGCTAAACTTGGCACAAAGCTGAAAAGAAAAGATACAATGATGTTGCTACAGTAGTAACAAACATCAAGACCACTAAAAACTGAAAGAACAAACTGAAAGCAAAGATAACAAGGGTTGTCTCCCTTGAGCTCTTTCTTTATAGCCATAAAGATAGGCTTAAGACTTTAATGATGCTCTCGTAGGAATAAGAGTTGAAGAACAAAAGAGAGCATCAAGAAGGAAATACCAAACACATTTAAGCCTAACATGCTTCCTATGCATAGGAATATTGCAATACAATAATTCATTGAAGCACAAAGCAATAAGCATAGGAAGACAAAACAAGTGCAGCTTCAAAACCTTCAACATAAAGAGAGGGAACTTGATATTATTGAAATATCTATAAGCATATGTTCCCTTCTCATAATAATTTTCAGTGGGATCACGAATAAACTCAATAATATAAGCATCACATAAAGCATTGTTACCATGATCCACATGCAAAAAGGTACTCTTACTCTCCACATAAGCATAATATTTCTCATTGGTAATAGTGGGAGTAGGACTATCATAAACAACTTGAACACTATAGATTAATTGTGTATTAGGAAGATGGTGTTCAACAAGGGAGTAATTCCCTCCATGATTATGACAAGTTTCATAAGGATAATTTCTCCTTATGTCATAGCTACCTTTATAATCACTATAGATTGGAGTTATAACATCATCATAGTAGAGAAGAGCATTATCATTACTAGCAACTATATTTGTAAACATGTTGTCTTTATTCTTACTAGCAAAAGAATTATCAATTATCACATCACTAGTGGGTAAAGGATTTGCAATCCTATCATCCCCAAGCTTAGAGCTTTCCATATCATCACTTTCAGAGTTGGTACCAAAAATATTTTCAAGATCATAAGTAGCATTATTATCATTTTCCCAATCACAATAAGTAACATGCATATCATAATCAAAATCATCTTCAATAGTACCTACGGGCGTATCATCAAGATGATAATTAAGGCAATAAACTTCATCTTCTTCTTTAAACTTACAACCGTTAGGATAAAAGTTGATGGGAGGAATATGCTCAGGCCAGGTTGATACCCATTCTTCTTCCTTCTTGCTCCTCTTCCTCCTCCTCTTCTTTTTCTTCTTCTTCACCTTAGGAGGGAGTGGTTGGAGATGAAGCTTCTCCACATATCCTGGTTTATCATTAGAAACAATAGGGGGAACTTGGGAGAAACTCTCCTTTTTATTAGCAGAAATATAAGAGACATTTTTATACTTTGGTAAAGTTCCCTCCTTTCTAATCTTACTTATGTAATCATTTTCATGGCAATTAACAACACAATAGAGACGGCAATTTTGCAAAGTGTTTTTTATTCCTATGGCATTAACATCTAGCCAAGAAGTCTTTTCTGATAACTCTTCACACATCAAAAATAACATAAGCTCATCATAAAGATCAGGGGTGAGCATGTTATCACACAACTGGTTAACAATTATGTTTTGAAAGTGCATGCATTGAAAATTAAAGTGACCCTCTATACAGCAAAGTTCACAAGTAAAAGGATAAAGGTCACACAATTCTCTAGCAATTTCATTTAAATCTTTGACCCAAGTGATTATTCTTTCATGCTTATGTTGCTTACAATACTTCTCTTCTTCAATCATAGGCCTTTCACAAGGTCTATCCACTCCACAAAAATTAACATGCTTATATAAAACTTCATTTTTAGGAATTGGATCATGCATGTTGTAATCATCATGAACAATTTCATTTTCTTTGCAAATCTCTTTAAAAGGTTCATGATGCTTGATCCAATCCTCCTTAGGCATATTAAGATGTGAAGCAAAAGATTTGAGGAAATCAACAAGGAGTTGAGAATCAAGCCCAAACTTAGCACTAAACTTATTAAAACTTGTAGTTTCAACAAAGGACTTAATGCAATCATACTCATAAACTAAACCTGACTCTTTACCTTTGTCGATCTCCCAATCTTCTGTGTTGCATTGAATTCTTTCAAGGAGTTCCCATTTAGCATCAATCATTTTGTTTGTACCCATAGAGGAAGCATCGAGCAAATCTTTACCCTGTCGAGAGAGCCTAGCATAGAAATTAGTAATAATCATATCTTTGGGGAGCCCATGGTTAGGACATTTTAGCATTAACGTTTTCAGTCTCCCCCAAGCTTGAGCTATGCTCTCTCCGTCATGAGGATAGAAATTATAAACATAATTCCTATTCTCATGGACTTCATGAAGAGGATAAAACTTGGAGTAAAAGAGAGACTGGATCTCTTCCCAATCCAGCAGGTGAGAGTCATCTAGTAGCCTATACCATTCCAATGCTTTCCCTTTCAGTGACAAGGCAAATAATTTCCTCATGACTCCATCTCTTGTCAAACCTGAAATCTTAAACAACTCACAAAGTTCTGTAAGTTTCAACAAATGAATACTAGGATTGACTGTCCCATCATAACAATCATTCCTAATTATTTCAATTATCCCTAGTGGTATTTGGAACGGGATACATTCAGTAGGTGGAGGAGACTTCTCTACCACGGGTGTGGTAAAGCGGCCTTCCCCAAGCAGCGAACTAAGAGTGCGGTTTTCCATAAACATAACTAGTGAAACTAAAAACAAGAAACAAAAAGATTTAATTGCAAGATCTAGAGAAGGTACCTTCACTTACCTCACTTCCCCGGCAACGGCGCCAGAAATAGCTTGATGTCTACTACACGCTTCTATTCCTGTAGACAGTGTTGGGCCTCCAAGAGCAGCGGTTTGTAGGACAGCAGCAAATTTCCCTTAAGTGAGTAACCCAAGGTTTATCGAACTCAGGGAAGTGGAGGTTGAACGTACCCCTTTCAAGCAACCCTGCAATCAAGATACAAGAAGTCTCTTGTGTCCCCAACACACCTAATACAACTAGGAGTTGTATAGGTGCACTAGTTCGGCGAAGAGATGGTAAAATATGGATGATAGGAGTGGTAAAGCAAAGTAATATAAATCTGTAATAAAAAGTGCAGCAAGCAAACAAGTGGTAAACGTGAGCACAAATGGTATTGCAATGGAGGAAACAAGGCCCAGGCTTCATACTTTCACTAGTGGCAACTCCCAACAACATTAACATAATCGAATCACATGATATTTCCCATAAAACATGCAATGGAGATGCACTCGGAGGTCATTCCTTTGTGGTCAAGAGAGGACGAGAATTATGTAGGGCTACAAAAGCACACCTCAAAGTTCGTAGTTCTCAACCTATGGATTTCCCAATGTCACCGCGGCCATCCAAAGAGAGTACCACAATCACCACAACATATCTCAAGGATAGTCAAAGACAAGCACCAAGAGACTCTCAATCTTCAATCAACACACAAAAGAGTAAATCACTCATGAAAATATTCTTCTAATCCATGTCCAATGGACCGTTGTCACCTTGGTCTCGAAGATTATACTAGATAAAGACAAGTGAGTACATCAATCAAATACATAGAGGAAGGGGAAATATCATGGGATCACCCTAGATTAACATAGCCTATGATCACAACGAAGATCACATCATGGGAGAGAGAATTGACCACATAGCTACTGGTAGAAACCTCAGCCCCGAGGAGGAACTACTCCCGCATCATGGAGGGAGGAAGCAATGTTGATGGAGATGAATCCGGGGGCACTTCCCCGTCCCGGCAGGATGCCGGCACAGGAATTCTGGTCCCCTGAAACTTGGTGGCGATGGCGGCGGAGATCGGAATTGCTTCTGGAGAAAAGGGTTCTGGAATCAGGGTTTCCGCGACGGGTGGTAAATATATGCCAAAGGGGGTCACCAGAGGCGGAGAGGGGGGCCCAGGCGCCCCCCCGGCGCGGCCAGGGGTGGGGCCGCGTGGGCTGGCCGCCTGGGCTGCCCCTGGCTCCCCTCTGGCCCCACTTCTGGCGCGTGGAAGCTTCTGGAGCGCTGATTTTTTATATATTTTTCCCGGAATTTTTCTGGCAATTTAAGTAATGGGAAAACCTGAAATACAAAAACAGCAGAAAACAGAAACTGGCACTGGGGTGCACTGAGTTAATAGGTTAGTCCAAATATGATCAAAAGTGTATGAAAGTGTATCAAAAGCATAGCAATATCACCCAAAACATGCATGGAGCAAGCAGAAATTATAGATACGTTTGGGACGTATCAAGGAGTAGTTAGAAGGTCCGAGGCAGGAGGCCTTGCCTTTTCATCGTTGCTATATTTGTGCTAGCCTTCTTAAGGCAAAGTTGTTTAACTTATGTCTGTACTCAGATATTGTTGCTTCCGCTGACTCTTGTGTTTCGAGCTTATGTATTCGAGCCCTCGAGGTCCCTGGCTTGTAATGTAAAGCTTGTATTATTTTAATTTGTGTCTAGAGTTGTGTTGTGATATTTTCTAGTGAGTCTCTGATCTTGGTCGTACACATTTGCATGCATGATTAGTGTACGGTCAAATCAGGGGCATCACAGGTCCCTACAACCTACTTGGTCCAGACAGAGCCCATATTGTGTCACGGTTACACACAGAAGCTACTCAACTTTGAACTCATACAATCCCTTTGAGCATGGGTGGTCTCCCACAAAACTGACAACCATCCAAGTAAACCGAAGAACTGCCTAGACGATTCATTAATTAAGTTGTAGTTAAGTAGTCAATCATGTGGTTGTATAGTGGAATAATAATTGGTGTTTCCCAATCCACATCATAGCAGCTAAGTAGCTACTCAATGGTTACAAGGTTGGGGTAAGTTTGCACCTAAGTTTTCAACTAGTGGGTTGTACATAATTTAGCATCCTAAACTCACACACTTATCATGGCAAAACTACAATGCAAGAAAATACTGGGTGATATGTGGTACTTGCCTGGTATTGACGGTTCTTGAATCTCACACTCTTTATTACGTTACTCTTCGCTCTCCGTACACTCTAACGTAAGTATAGAGAAATCATAAACAACCATACAATGCAATCAAACATATAACAAGTGTTGTGCATGGTTTCAGTGTCATTGTGTTGTGAGACCATCTGTGAGAGTTAACTCATAAGAGTTTAGGAAGATAACATAGTGGTTGTCAACTAGGACACACGTGACATAAGGGTTCACATGCATTTTCGAACAAGAGGGTTCATCACATACGGAGTATATGATGTCAAGTTGTGGTTGTTAGATCCAATCAAAAGAATCTTAACAACGGAGTCATGGTCTATGAATCTTGGATAGCCAAGTTCATGTTCAAGTTTGAATGACAATTGAAACTTGTTGACCTTTCATGGGTTTGAATACACCAAGTGTCTGGAAATGATAACTTGGCCTGGCTTCTAATGCAATTTGGATTTGATTTAGGGTACATCTCATTTAAATCCAAATTGAATTTATTTGACAATTTTATTTGGTTCCACTAAGTTAATTTGAATTATGAACTACGACCTCCGTCCTGGCTTATTAGCGCCCTTCGTATTTTGTGTCAAACTTTGAACGTAGATTCAATTAATGAAATGTTGCATGCAATAAAAAATTATATCGTTGAATTCGTATTTGAACATAGTTTTCCATGGTATATTTTTATGACATGCACTCACATTTTGTTAGTTAAATCTATGGTCAAAATTTGACACTAAATACGAAGGGGACCAATAAACCAGGATGGAGGTAGTAGTTTATATTTGGTTAAGCTAGTTCAATTAAATTCAATATAATTAATGATTTGCCTAAAGTCAAGTAACAAATCCAATACTTTTACTAGAGTTCATTGTTTGATGTTCAAACTAAAGTCAAGTGTAAATTCAATATATTTGCTAATGTTTAATCATTTGTTCTTTAGTTTACTATAAATGATTTATAGATCCAATATATTTTACCTTAATTTATTCATTTAGTTTTAGTTTAACTATAGTCAATGTGAACCAAATGATTTGCTATGTGCAAATAGTTTTCAAACTACATTTGGATCAATTAGAGCTCATCTCTCCCTTATGTCATTTATTAACTCCAATACTATCACTAGGTTTTAATTCAATTCCCTAGACCATATTGCATTTTTATTCAAATTAAACCTAGGGTTTCAATGTTATATTTAAACTATGTTTGAATTCAATTCAAATGTTATTTGAATTTCCTAAAGTCAAATAATAATCCAAAAATATTTACTAAAGTTCATTTTTTGAGTTTCTGAACTTAGTTGAAACATAATTGTTTTATTAAACAATTCTTATTTCAAAGTTAAACCAATTTGCGTTAAATTTTTACTTGAATTCTGGCCTCTACTTTATGCTAATTGAAATACATTTTACTTATAAAATTTGACTAATGTGTTCTGAAATGAAATTATTTTTCACTAGGTTCAATTTGCAAAAAGAATCAATTTATTTGGATTTACAATTTGCAAGTTATGGCCATTTTAAATTAAATTCATTCTGCTTGAAATCAAAATTCCAATTATTCAAATTCCAAATTTGACTTTTTAGGGTGATATTATATTTCATAAGGATCATTTTTCAAAAAGAATCACTCAATTTGGACTTGTAGATAATTAGTTGTCATGGTTTTAAATTCAGGGGGTTTTATGTAAAATTTTCAAATAATTCAATTTAACAGAAAATGAGTGGATAATATTTTGCATAATGTTGGGCCATGTGGCAGTTTTTGGGCCAGTGTCGAGTCAATTTAACTAATATAACAGTGCGCGTGTGAACATGATCTAACGACTAAGATTAGATCGGGGTTAGGTTTTTTTTTTGCTCACCGGAGTTGGCCGCTAGAGGGTTGCCAGAAAACGTGTGCACGGTGGTGCTGGGTTTGGACGTTGATGGATCGACGTTCCACGGGGGGTCTTGGGGTGCGCCGATGGCACGTGTGGGTGCAACTCAACACCGCGGGTCCTCTAGCGGTCATTGTCGGCCTTGGGGATGACCGCAATGACGACGAGGAGGTCGTCAGAGATCTAGCCACGATGGAGGGCTTCGGGCATCGAGTGGCTACTTAAAAATGAGTGCGTTTGGACGAACGAATGGGTCATCTATGTCCATGAGGATGAAATGAAGGTGATTGCCAAGATTATGGGGGTTGGGACGTACAGAGCTCGCCGGAGTTGAGCTCGCAGTGGTGGATGGCTCGGGTCACCAGTAGGCACATGCTTCGAGTGGGTCTCAGGCTCGCGAGGGATGTCCAACGTGTTCGCCTGCGTATGGTGGCAATGACGCGGCTCGGGGTGGTTGGACTCATCGGAATCGATCGGAGACGGTCTAGGTCAGTGGTGGAGCTTGGGGGTCAGGAGATCATGGCGTCGTGGCCACATGTATGCACGTCGTGGGCGCTTGCGGTTACATGAGGAGGAAGACGACCCTGGCCACTGGGGCCCGCTTGTCATTGGCTTAGGGCGAGCGAGAGAGGGGCGCGGGTTGGCCTGGCTGGCTGGGTGCTCGGCTTGGCCATATTTTTTGTTTTCCTATTTCATTTCTGTTTTGCTTCTGTCTTTTTCAAACGAATTTTAATTTCATTTTTTCTTGAACATAGAATGTTTTCTAAATTCCACATGGAATATTAAGAAATGTTTGAACATTTCATTGGGGCATTTTAGACATATTTTTACTGCACTCGCATTTTCCATTTGAATTTCGATTTGGTTTCAAAACTAAAAGTATTTCCAATACATTTCAGAGAATTGGAAGATGGTCAAGATTATTATTTGGGCTTATACAATATTACTTTCTTCCAAATAAAATGCAAATCTATTTTGAATAATTCCCTTTGCCTTTTGAATTGATTTCAAAATAAATCCAACTCAAATCTTTTTAGGGAATTTATTTCGGATAGGATATTCTTGGGATTTATTTAGGTTAGGCTTGTGCCCAACAATATTTCAAAATGGCTTGGTCTTTACCAAAGCTGGCTAGGGTTTTAACTAGTTGCTCCTAGATTTTCATCCTTCTAGGAAAACAATCAAACAATTCAAAGTCAATCATAAGCATTCCTAGGCAATCTTGGCTATTTTCCAGAATTTTTTTAATTCGCTGTGAAATTTTTACCGTACCAGATTTAGGAAAAATCTGGGATGTTATATTAATGTGCTTTTTATTGGGGAACGTAGCATGCAATTTCAAAAATTTCATACGCTCACACAAGATCTATCTAGGAGATGCATAGTAAGGAGACAGGGAGAGTGTGTCCACGTACCCTCGTAGACCGAAAGCGGAAGCGTTATGTTAACGTGGTTGATGTAGTCGAACGTCTTCACAATCCAACCGATCCAAGTACCGAACATACGGCACCTCCGTGTTCTACACACGTTCAGCATGATGACGTCCCATGAGCTATTGATCCAGCAGATGCTCGAGGGAGAGTTCCATCAGCACGACGGCGTGGCGACGGTGTTGGTTATGTGATCTGCACAGGGCTTCGCCTAAGCACCACGACAATATGATCTGAGGTGTAATCTGTGGAGGGGGGCACCGCACACGGCTAATAGAAACTTGTGTGTTCTAGGTGCCCCTCTCCCCACATATATATAGGTTGGAGGGGGGAAGAGGCAGCCTAGGGCGCCCCCAAGTAGGCCGAATCCTACTTTGGGTGCAAGCCCAATTCGCCCCCCTTCCTTATTTTTGCATACGGGAAGGAAAGAGAAGGGGGAAGAGAAGGAAAGAGTGGAGGGCAAACCCTCCTCCTTCCTTTCTCCTTCCCGTTCCTTTCCTCCTTCTCCTATTCAGCCTAGGAGGGGCGCACCAGCCCACCAGGGACTGATTTGTCCCTCACTTGGCCCATTAGGCCCATAACTTTGCCGGGGGGGGGGGTGCCTAGAACCCCTTCCGGTGACACGATATCACCCGGATCACTTCCGATGTCCAAATATCATCGTCCTATATATGAATCTTTACCTCTCGGCCATTTAGATACTTCTCGTCATGTCCATGATCTCATCTGGGACTCCGAACAAACTTCGGTCACCAAAAACACATAATTCATAATACAAATCGCCATCGAATGTTAAGCGTGCGGACCCTACGGGTTCAAGAACTATGTAGACATGACCGAGACATATCTCTGGTCAATAACCAATAGCGGAACCTGGATGCTCATATTGGCTCCTACATATACTACGAAGATCCTTATCGGTCAAACCGCATAACAACATACATTGTTCCTTTTGTCATCGGTATGTTACTTGCCCGAGATTCGATCATCGGTATCATCATACCTAGTTCAATCTCGTTACCGACAAGTCACTTTACTCGTTCCGTAATACATCATCTCGTGACTAACCCATTAGTCATTTGCTTGCAAGGCTTATTATGATGTGTATTACCGAGAGGGCCCAGAGATACTTCTCCGACACTCGGAGTGAGAAATCCTATTCTCGATCTATGCCAACTTAACAAACACCTTCGGAGACACCTATAGAGCATCTTTATAATCACCCTGTTACGTTGTGACATTTGATAGCACACAAGGTGTTCCTTCGGCATTCGAGAGTTGCATAATCTCATAGTCAGAGGAACATGTATAAGTCATGAAGAAAACAATAGCAATAAAACTAAACAATCATAATGCTAAGCTAACGGATGGGTCTTGTCCCGTTCATCAAATGACAACACATGTCTATGGTTAGGAAACTTAACCATCTTTAATTAACAAGCTAGTCTAGTAGAGGCATACTAGGGACACTCTGTTTTATCTATGTATTCACACATGTATCAAGTTTCCGGTTAATACAATTCTAGCATGAGTAAAAGACATTTATCATGATATATAAGGAAATATAAATAACAACTTTATTATTGCCTCTAGGGCATATTTCCTTCATTTTTGGCACAAAGGTAATAGAATGGCAACCATTCAGAACGAAGGAATGGAATGGCACAAAGGCAATAGAATGGTACACATGATCTAGGATATTCAATTCCTTCTTGATGAAGCAAGGAAAATAAATACACATTCAGAACGAAGCTCAAACCATGATAGATAATTAAACAAATGATTTGAAAACTTATTTGAAAACACTAACATTGAAATGAAACCTAAATGAAATAAGGAAAACATGATAAATTAGTAGAGCACAAATAAAATTCGAATAAAACAAGTAAAACATGATAAATTACTTTTATTATACCTTCACAATTTGAATTTTAAATTATTTCAATATGTGTCCGGGGTTGATCTTATTTTGAAGATTTAAATAACATGAACACTAATATCCAATCGGATCACATATCAATATTTGGTTCAAAAGTTATAAACGATACAAACTTGAAAATCTAACTAGAAAGCATGGATGAGGGGGTAGGGAAATTACTCTCTCACTCCAAACATATTCACTAGTCTCTTGCCATGCCACCACCAAGTTAGGTGTCCCACATGTCATAGAGTTGGTGAAAGAAGGTAGATGAATAGAAGAAGAGAAAAGATGTCATATTGTATATTTGTATAGTTAGTATTATAAGGTATATCACTTCATGGATTAATATGAGTACATATACCAAGAAATGATGGATGGTAGAATTGTATCTAGTATAAACCGACAACGCTAGAATTTCCTTACACCTGATAGAGCAGGGACGCGAGCAGGGACGCGGAGTTTCTGAGCTTGAGCTCAAATGAGCTCGATGAACAGTAAATTCTGAAAAAATAAAACAAAATAAAAAATTTCTGAAATTTTTCTGGGGCAAACATTGACAAAAGTTTTAAGTGCTTACAAAAATTCATGAAAGAATCACAATTGTGGAAGTCATGCAGAAAAAATAAAATTCCATGCTCCAAAAGTGTTATTTTTGAAAGCATTTTGAAGTCCTGAATTTGTTTTTTTTTTTTTGCCATGATTATCTCGCTTTAAGCGAGATGGAAGCTACTCTTGCCTGAAGCAAATATCTCTCTCACGCGAGACTTGGCTAGCCCGTTTTATTGTTACTTTTTGTGAGCAAATGTTTTGCTGGTTTGAAAGTTTTGATCATACTTGCTTCGTTGTTTTTACGCTCCAATCATTTCTCTTTTTGTTTCTTTATTGGTTCATTTGT
>LR738715.1:56995395-57118604 GCA_902687465.1 Secale cereale
GCCACCTAAATTAGACCGACAAAATACAACAAAGGAAACACCATCTGCCCCTAGGGTGTATTATCATGTTGTTTGTAGCGGTTGTCCTTTATTTATTTTATTCATCTCGATGCGGTAGTAAAATTGGCATTTTACCACGCAAAAATACAGCAGTGGCAAACAATATTATGTATGTAGAATACGAACACAACACATTAACATTGCATTAGGGCATGTACAATGGTTGCTAAGATAGTCTTATCTTAAGTTTTGCATGTAAATTAAAGATGACAAAAAAACAAGTCTACAATGGATCATCTCTTAGCCTTATCTTCAATAATTAGTTATTCCTAAAAACATGGTGAGACAAATTGTGCTAAGCTATCATCTCTTGCCTTTGCTTAAATAAGCTAAGACAAACCTTCTCTTATGATTTCTCTCTCCTCCACCTCATCATTTATCTTACGTGGCATCCTTAAGCTAGAACCATTGTACATGCCCTTAGAAAACTATGCTCAAATCAAGTGTGTACATGTGTACCAAATTGTCACGGCTGCATGCTTAATGCCATTCGTCCCCTAGATTTTATTAATTAAACCAAGCTGAGGAACGTAATCAAACTCAGTTGCTAGACACGCGGCCGAACATCCAGTCTACAAGAGTCCTTTGTAATTTGTCCAATCAATCACACAGAAAATCGGCGTAAGCATCGTTGTCTGACATATCATAACGTGAAAGGTGGTAATCATTGTTATCTGAGACCATAATATTTGTACAAACCAGTTCTCCCATACACCATAGTTCGAACAGACTACATATGATTACCGGATCTGTTTAATTTAACGTGTTTCGCTCGACATATTTTAGTTAGTTATAAGCGCATCTTGCTGATGCATGGAACGACCCTGCCTCATGCTGCGTATTATCTTACTTCATCCCTTTGGGAACGTCAAGACATATTTTAGTTCAGGGGGCAAAGGGGTCATGAGAGTGAGATAACAGTACAGATAAATAATCACACCATCTTCTTGCGTTGCTATCAGCGCAAGAAAGACGTCAGTTAGTACAGTTGTTTACTCACAAATATACAAGAGAAATGGACCATAATTAATAATAAAATTAAACTAACTGACCTAGGGAAGCTCCATCCCTGGACGGTAACGCCACCTCCCAGTGAATGGGAGAGAAAACAAGTGAATGGGAGAAACACAAGGAAGCTTACATCACATGATTTTGGAATATGATCGAATTACAGAAATATATGGTTGATTGGAATAAGACGGGTACCATGCTGAGGGATATTCGTATCTTCCTAACCCAACAGCTTAATCAGGACTTGGTTAACATTAACTGAACGATCACAAGTAGTATCTGTGAAGGTCATCTACAATCTATTTTCCTAACTTTGATAGGAGTGGAGCAGTGACATCACTGTACTTAATCAGTTTGAAAAGATGAGTGGTTATCCCTGAGAATCTGGTTTACTTTGACATCAATTGGTTTCCTTACTTAATCATGTCAAAGTCTCATTATATCAATCCTTAGTTGCATCTTCGCCAGATGCAACCTTCACTGGTAGGCTAGAGCATCTCAAACAATGATATGTCGTCGTTGGTTAGCTCTTGCCACATCACCTAACTCTTACATAGAGGGTTAATATTTAGGAGAGTGATGGTTCATTATTGGTAAAAATTTATGCTGTAGCTTGCAAATCAATAAACAAGCAGAGAGATAATAGAATAAATAAAACTGATGACGTGTTGACTATATAGACATACTTACATACAAATTATTAAAGATGCCCTAAAAAGGCGAGGGTTCACGCGTACAAGGAACTCAAAGTGGCTCGTAAGCATTACTGCTCAAGGTACAAATACGTTCACATCACCAGCATGAGGCATGCACCACGCTTTCACACGCCCCACACGAAGAGCTAGGGATTTGTAGCACGCAGGGGCAGGGGCACGCAGCCCCCTTTTTCTTTTGGCTTTCGATTTTCAGTCTTTTGTATCTTTTACCAAAAGTCCAAAGTAAGCTTCATTTGCATATTCATGTTTCTGGTGACGAGACTTCAAACGAAATCCATTTTAAATACATTTTGATGAGTTTTCAAACTTCACTAAGTTCCAACTCTTGAAACTTCGCACGAACGACTGAAAAATCATTGGTTTCAAGAACTAAAACTTAAAACTTCTACGCGTGGTATCCTACGAATATGCAGATCGCAAGGAAATCTGATGGCCAGTATGGTTGGGCAATTGCGTGGCCTTCTGAGTTTCCGCAACATGAACTACCCTCAACATGTGCTAGTATTGATAGATACAGGGATAAATCATGAATCTGATCAACAACATACTTATGTGTGTAAATTTGGGTACTCCCTTCGGCCCAAATTAATTGACGCAATTGTAGTACAACTTTAGCGGGAGTAGCAAGTTTTGTACACTGTGGAGAGGAGTCATGTCCCGGTCCCTGATCCTCTACAATGTATTTTTCCGAACACTGATAGGAGTGGAACAATTACAGTAATGTATTTAATCTGTTTGAAAAGATGAATGGTTCATCCCGAGAACTCTAGTTTACTTTGACCTCAATTGCTTTCCCTACTTAATTGTGTCAAAGTCTCACTACATCAATCATTAGTTGCATCTTCGCCAGGTGCAACCTACACTGGGACACTAGGGCATCTCAAACATTGATATGTCATCGTTGGTTAGCTCTTGCCACATCACCTAAATCTAATGTAGAGGGTTAATATTCAACAGAGAGACGTATGGTTCATTATTGGTAAAACTTTATGCCATATCCTGAAAACCACGAAAAAAATAGGGAGACAAAAAACAAATGAGAGAAAACCCAACAATATATAATAATTAAAGATTAGTGTTTTTTAAAGAATTATAACATACAACTTACTGGAATAGATGCATATAATAATGTTGGTTTATGATGGCGTTGTCTATACAGTCAAAGTTACAAACAAACCATTGAAGATGCCCTAAAAATGTGGGTTTGTACTCTTACTGGTACATGAAACTCAAAGTGGATCTGTAGCATTACCGCTCAAGGTACAAAGGCCTTCACATCACTAGCACCGCAACACGCACCTCGCATTCACACACCCCAGACAAACTACCCTTGATCACATGTCAATTTTGATGGAGACGGAGGTAAATCATGTATTGTGGCGGAGGGGGACACCAGCAGTGAACCCGCACCCCCTGTTCCGTGTATTGGTTTGCGGTGGTTGCTGATCCTGGTAGCAAGGGGTAGATGTTCGAAGATAGGCTGGGCAATGGAGCGGAGACATGTATGTATCCAGTGGCAAATCAATGCACAAGGGTATTGCCATTAGTGGGCTGGGAGACAACGCTCAGCTCAGCTCGATGGAATGCTTTGACAGAAGGCGTTCATGTCTGGCCGGCTCGCTGGTCGCATATCGATCCTACCTTGATGCCATGGAGTGAAGGAGTGATGGGCTTTTCTTGGTGGCTGGAGATCATTGCATTTGGTGAAGACGTTTATTGTTGTGGAGTGAGGTCATATGTATCCAGTGGCTGTTTAATTTACATGGACTGATAGCGATTGGAGATACTATTGAATCGGTTGGTTGACGCAAGCAGATACATTTGGAAGTTGGATCAACACCTCTCGTGAAGCTAGTGTTCATCTTCTATCAGTCAGGCAAGTCTACCAAAGAGAGATGGTTAGAGAAACAGAAAGGGGTGCATTTTTTTGTAGATCAATGCAATTCCAAAGTTTGTCATCCAATCATGATTTGATTGAATTTCAATTAGGCCAGCCCAAAAATGCACTAACTTCTCAACAGGATGCTCGGAGTTACAGAGTGTGCCGCACTTCCATGAAGCCATCGGCAAAACTTCCTCCATGTCGGCACACTCTTTTCATAAGTGGGATAGTCCCTCAAACTCTTAAATGCTTTCAAAAGGATTATTGCTTGATTGTTCCCTTAACTCCGTTCGGACAAGATATCCGGAGTCTAGTCCTCACAGAAGCTCCCTACAAAGGGTACACCCTCAGCGGGGTTAGCACCATTCCGAACCAACAATCCAAGCAGCTCTCGTTCAATCAATCAAAGTTCGAGAAGCACGAACAAGCCATCATTTGAGTTTCTGTAGTCACCCCATTTCCTCTTTGGTGACCGCGGTTCAAGGGCACGTGGAACCCATAGTCCTATACATCTCCAGTGAGGCCACCAGTCTGTTGGAGATATGCCCTAGAGGCAATAATAAAAGCATTATTATTATATCTCCTTGTTCATGATAATTGTCTGTTATTCATGCTTGAATTGTATTGTACGGAAACAGCGATACATGTGTGAATACATAGACCAAAATGAGTCCCTGGTAGGCCTCTAGTTACCAGCTCGTTGATCAACAGATGGTCACGGTTTCCTTACCATGGACATGAGATGTCAGTGATAACGGGATCACATCATTAGGAGAATGATGTGATGGACAAGACCCAAACTTGAGCATAACACGAGATCGTATAGTTCGTAATGCATAAGCTTTTCGGTGTCAAGTATTTATTCCTTAGACCATGAGGTTGTACAACTCCCGGACACCGTAGGAGTACTTTGGGTGTGCCAACCGTCACAACGTAACTGGGTGGCTATGAAGGTACGCATCGGGTATCTCCGAAAGTGTCTGTTGAGTTGGTACGAACCGAGACTGGGATGTTGTCACTCCGTATGACGGAGAGGTACCTCTGGGCCCACTCGGTAAGACATCATCATAATGAGCTCAATGTGACTAAGTAGTTAGTCACGGGATGATGGATTACGGATCGAGTAGAGAGACTTGCCATAACGAGATTGAACAAGGTATCGGGAATACCGACGATCGAATCTCGGGCAAGTACCGTACCGATGGACAAAGGGAATAACATACGGGATTAAGTGAATCCTTGACACAGTGGTTCATCCGATGAAGATCATCGAGGAACACGTGGGAACCAACATGGGTATCCAGATCCCGCTGTTGGTTATTGACCGGAGAGTGGTCTCGGTCATGTCTACGTGTCTCCCGAACCCGTAGGGTCTACACACTTAAGGTTCGGTAACGCTAGGGTCGTAGAGATAAATGCACGTGGAAACCCGAAAGTTGTTCGGAGTCCCGGATGAGATCCCGGACGTCACGAGGAGTTCCGGAATGGTCCGGAGGTAAATATTGATATATGGGAAGTCCAGTTGCGGCCAACGGGTGATCTCCGGGGGTCACCGGGAGCGTCCCGAGACCACCGGAGGGGCCCCGGGGGTCCACCGGGTGGGGCCACCCATCCCGGTGGGGCCCCTAGGCCACGAGGGGATGTGTCCAGCCCTCTGGGCTGGCGCACCACAAGGTGGCCCACCTCCCCATGCGCATAGGGTTAAAACCCTAAGGGGAGGGGGGCCACCACTTGCCTTGGGGGAGGGGGACTCCTCCCTGGCCGCCGCCCCCCCTTGTAGATTGGATCTGCAGGGGGCTGGCGCCCCCCTGGCCCCCTATATATATGTGGGGGGGGGAGGGCAGCCGCACCCCAAGCCCTGGCGCCTCTCCTCCTCCCGTCACACCCCATACTCCCAACGCAGGGCGCCCGGCGAAGCCCTGCTGCGATCTCCACTGCATCCGTCATCACGCCGTCGTGCTGCCGGATATCTGACGGCTTCTCCTCCCCCCTTGCTGGATCAAGAAGGAGGTGACGTTGCTGCACCGTACGTGTGTTGAACGCGGAGGTGCCGTCCGTTCGGCGCTAGATCATCGGTGACGAAGAACGTGAAGAGTACGACTACTTCATCCTTGCTTCATTGAAAGCTTCCGCACGCAATCTTCATAACGGTATGTAGATGCACTCTTAGTTGCTCGTTGCTAGATGTCTCCATAGTTGGATCTTGGTGAAGACATAGAATTTTTTTGAATTATGCTACGTTCTCCAACAGTGGCATCTGAGCCTAGGTTTTATGCGTAGCATCTTGCACGAGTAGAACACAAAGCAGTTGTGGGTGTATGATCGTGTTCAACTTTCTTACCGTTACTAGTCAATCTTGATTCGGCGGTATTGTGGGATGAAGCGGCCCGGACCGACCTTACACGTACGCTTACGTGAGACTGGTTCCACCGACAGACATGCACTAGATGCATAAGGTGGCTGGCGGGTGTCTGTCTCTCCTACTTTAGTCGGATCGGATTCGATGAAAAGGGTCTTTATGAAGGGTAAATAGAAGTTGACAAATCACGTTGTGGTTTTGGCGTAGGTAAGAAACGTTCTTGCTAGAAATCCTATAGAAGCCACGTAAAACTTGCAATAACAATTAGAGGACGTCTAACTTGTTTTTGCAGCATGTGTTTTGTGACGTGGTATGGCCAAGAACGAAGATGTGATGAATGATATATGTGATGTATGAGATTGATCATGTTTTTGTAATAGGGAATCACGACTTGCATGTCGATGAACTTGACAACCGGCAGGAGCCATAGGAGTTGTCTTAATTATTGTATGACCTGCGTGTCACTGAATAACGCCATGTAATTACTTTACTTCATTGCTAAACGTTAGCTATAGTAGTAGAAGTAATAGTTGGCGTGACGACTTCTTCAAGACACGATGATGGAGATCATGATGATAAAGATCATGGTGTCGAGCCGGTGACAAGATGATCATGGTGCCCCGAAGATGGAGATCCAAGGAGCAAGATGATATTGGCCATATCATGTCACTATAATTGATTGCATGTGATGTTTATCCTGTTTATGCATCTTGTTTACTTAGAACGACGGTAGTAAATAAGATGATCTCTCACTAAAATTTCAAGTAATGTGTTTCCCCTAACTGTGCACCGTTGCTAAAGCTCGTTGCTCCGAAGCACCACGTGATGATCGGGTGTGATAGGTTCTAACGTTCACATACAACGGGTGTAAGACAGATTTACACACGCGATACACTTAGGGTTCACTTGACGAGCCTAGCTTGTACAGACATGGCCTCGGAACACGGAAGACCGAAAGGTCGAACACGAGTCGTATAGAAGATACGATCAACATGAAGATGTTCACCGTTGATGAATAGTCCGTCTCACGTGATGATCGGACACAGACTACTCGATTCGGATCGTGTATCACTTAGATGACTAGAGAGATGTCATTCTGAGTGGGAGTTCATTAAAATTTGATTAAGATGAACTTAATTATCATGAACTTAGTCTAAATTCTTTACAATATCTCTTGTAGATCAAATG
The DNA here is from genome assembly GCA_902687465.1 of Secale cereale. Lineage (NCBI taxonomy): Eukaryota > Viridiplantae > Streptophyta > Magnoliopsida > Poales > Poaceae > Secale > Secale cereale. The sequence continues at coordinate 57,002,612 of LR738715.1, forward strand.
GCCCACGCTCCAGTTTCCCTCAACTTCAACGCGTTCCTAGAGAAAACCAAGCTGAAAGACGATGGTAGCAACTATACGGATTGGGTCCGTAACCTGAGGATTATCCTCATAGCTGCCAAGAGATCATATGTCCTAGAAGCACCGCTAGGTGATGCACCTGCTCCCGATGCGGACCAAGACGTTTTGAACGTCTGGCAGTCGCGTAGTGATGATTACTCCCTGGTTCAGTGCGGCATGCTTTACAGTCTTGAATCGGGGCTCCAAAAACGTTTTGAGCACCATGGAGCATATGAGATGTTCGAAGAGCTGAAAATGGTTTTCCAAGCTCATGCCCGAGTCGAGAGATATGATGTCTCCGACGCATTCTACAGCTGTAAGATGGAGGAAAACAGTTCTGTCAGTGAGCACATCCTCAAGATTTCAGGATTGCACAACCGCTTGTCTCAGCTGGGAATGAATCTCCCAGATGAAGCGGTCGTTGACAGAATCCTCCAGTCGCTCCCACCAAGCTTCAAGAGCTTCGTGTTGAACTTCAATATGCAGGGGATGGAGAAGTCCATTCCCGAGGTGTATTCAATGCTGAAATCAGCGGAGGTTGACATCAAGAAAGAACATCAAGTGTTGATGGTCAATAAAACCACTAAGTTCAAGAAAGGCAAGGGTAAGAAGAACTTCAAGAAGGACGGCAAGCAAGTTGCCGCGCCTGGTAAGCCTGTTACCGGGAAGAAGCCAAAGTATGGACCCAAGCCTGAGACAGAGTGCTTTTATTGCAAGGGAACGGGTCACTGGAAGCGGAACTGCCCCAAATACTTAGCAGACAAGAAGGCCAGCAACGTCAAAGGTATATATGATATACATGTTATTGATGTGTACCTTACCAGCACTCGTAGTAGCTCCTGGGTATTCGATACCGGTGCAGTTGCTCACATTTGTAACTCAAAACAGGAGCTGCGGAATAAACGGAGACTGGCGAAGGATGAGGTGACGATGCGCGTCGGGAATGGTTCCAAGGTCGATGTGATCGCCGTCGGCACGCTACCTCTACATCTACCCTCGGGATTAGTTTTAAACCTGAATAATTGTTATTTAGTACCAGCTTTGAGCATGAACATTGTTTCTGGATCTCGTCTTATACGAGATGGATATTCTTTCAAATCGGAGAATAATGGTTGTTCTATTTATTTGAGAGATATGTTTTATGGTCATGCCCCGCTGGTCAATGGTTTATTTTTGATGAATCTCGAACGTAGTGATACACATATTCATAGTGTAGATGCCAAAAGATGTAAAGTTGATAACGATAGTCCCACATACTTGTGGCATTGCCGCCTTGGTCATATTGGTGTCAAACGTATGAAGAAGCTCCATTCGGATGGACTTTTAGAGTCTCTGGATTATGAATCATTTGACACGTGCGAACCATGCCTCTTGGGCAAGATGACCAAGACTCCGTTCTCCGGAACAATGGAGCGAGCAACCAACTTGTTGGAAATCATACATACCGATGTGTGCGGTCCAATGAGTGTTGAGGCTCGCGGAGGCTATCGTTATGTTCTCACCCTCACAGATGACTTGAGTAGATATGGGTATATCTATTTGATGAAACACAAGTCTGAGACCTTTGAAAAGTTCAAGGAATTTCAGAATGAGGTTGAGAATCAACGTGACAGAAAAATAAAGTTCTTGCGATCGGATCGTGGGGGTGAATATTTAAGTCATGAATTTGGCACACACCTTAGGAGTTGTGGAATTGTTTCACAATTGACACCGCCCGGAACACCTCAACGTAACGGTGTGTCCGAACGTCGAAATCGTACTCTGTTGGACATGGTGCGATCTATGATGTCCCTCACCGATTTGCCGCTATCTTTTTGGGGTTATGCTTTAGAGACTGCCGCATTCACTTTAAATAGGGCTCCGTCAAAATCCGTTGAGACGACTCCGTATGAACTTTGGTTTGGCAAGAAACCGAAGCTGTCGTTTCTGAAAGTTTGGGGTTGCGATGCTTATGTCAAGAAACTTCAACCTGAAAAGCTCGAACCCAAATCGGAAAAATGCGTCTTCATAGGATACCCAAAGGAAACTATTGGGTACACCTTCTACCACAGATCCGAAGGCAAAGTCTTTGTTGCCAAGAATGGATACTTTCTGGAGAAAGAGTTTCTCTCGAAAGAAGTGAGTGGGAGGAAAGTAGAACTTGATGAGGTGACAGTCACCACTCCTGTACCGGAAAGTAGCGCAGCACAGGAAACTGTTCCTCAGGTGCCTGCACCGACAAGGGAGGAAGTTGATGATAATGATCATGAAGAAACAGATCAAGTTACTGCTGAACTTCGAAGGTCCACAAGGGCACGTTCCGCACCAGAGTGGTACGGCAACTCTGTACTGGAAATCATGTTGTTAGACAACGGTGAACCTTTGAACTATGAAGAAGCGATGGCGGGCCCAGATTCCAATAAATGGCTTGGAGCCATGAAATCCGAGATAGAATCCATGTATGAAAACAAAGTATGGACTTTGGTGGACTTGCCTGATGATAGGCACGCCATAGAAAACAAATGGATATTTAAGAAGAAGACAGACACGGATGGTAATGTGACCATCTATAAAGCTCGGCTTGTCGCTAAGGGTTATCGACAAGTTCAAGGGATTGACTACGACGAGACTTTCTCTCCCGTAGCGATGCTGAAGTCAGTCAGAATCATGTTAGCTATTGCCGCATTCTATGATTATGAGATATGGCAAATGGACGTCAAAACAGCATTCCTTAATGGCTTCCTCAAGGAAGAGTTGTATATGATGCAACCGGAAGGTTTTGTCGATCCAGAGAACGCTAACAAGGTATGCAAGCTCCAGCGCTCGATTTACGGGCTGGTGCAAGCATCTCAGAGTTGGTATATTCGCTTTGATGAGGTGATCAAAGCGTTTGGCTTTATACAGACTTATGGAGAAGCCTGTATTTACAAGAAAGTGAGTGGGAGCTCTGTGGCATTTCTCATATTATATGTGGATGACATATTGCTGATGGGAAATGATATAGAATTCTTGGAAAATGTAAAGGCCTACTTGAATAAAAGTTTTTCAATGAAGGACCTTGGAGAAGCTGCTTACATATTAGGCATCAAAATCTATAGAGATAGATCGAGACGCCTCATTGGTCTTTCACAAAGTACATACCTTGACAAAATATTGAAGAAGTTCAATATGGATCAGTCAAAGAAAGGATTCTTGCCTGTTTTGCAAGGTATGAGATTGAGTAAGACTCAGTCGCCGACCACGGCAGAAGATAGAGAAAAGATGAGTGTCATTCCCTATGCCTCGGCAATAGGTTCTATCATGTATGCCATGCTGTGTACCAGACCTGATGTGAACCTTGCCATAAGTTTGGTAGGGAGGTACCAAAGTGATCCCGGCACGGAACACTGGACAGTGGTCAAGAACATCCTGAAGTACCTGAAAAGGACTAAGGATATGTTTCTCGTTTATGGAGGTGACGAAGAGCTCGTCGTAAAGGGTTACGTCGATGCTAGCTTCGACACAGCTCTGGATGACTCTAAGTCACAAACCGGATACGTGTATATTTTGAATGGAGGGGCAGTCAGCTGGTGCAGTTGCAAGCAAAGCGTGGTGGCAGCATCTACATGTGAAGCGGAGTACATAGCTGCTTCTGAAGCAGCACAGGAAGGAGTCTGGATGAAGGAGTTCATCACCGACCTAGGAGTCATTCCAAGTGCGTCAAGCCCGATGACTCTCTTCTGTGACAACACTGGTGCTATTGCTATTACCAAGGAGCCCAGGTTTCACAAGAAGACCAAGCACATCAAGCGCCGTTTCAACTCCATCCGGAATTATGTTCAGGATGGAGACATAGATATTTGTAAAGTGCATACGGATCTGAATGTCGCAGACCCGTTGACTAAACCTCTTTCACGAGCGAAACATGATCAACACCAGAACTCTATGGGTGTTCGATTCATCACAATGTAACTAGATTATTGACTCTAGTGCAAGTGGGAGACTGTTGGAGATATGCCCTAGATGCAATAATAAAAGCATTATTATTATATCTCCTTGTTCATGATAATTGTCTGTTATTCATGCTTGAATTGTATTGTACGGAAACAGCGATACATGTGTGAATACATAGACCAAAATGAGTCCCTGGTAGGCCTCTAGTTACCAGCTCATTGATCAACAGATGGTCACGGTTTCCTGACCATGGACATGAGATGTCAGTGATAACGGGATCACATCATTAGGAGAATGATGTGATGGACAAGACCCAAACTTGAGCATAACACGAGATCGTATAGTTCGTAATGCATAAGCTTTTCGGTGTCAAGTATTTATTCCTTAGACCATGAGGTTGTACAACTCCCGGACACCGTAGGAGTACTTTGGGTGTGCCAACCGTCACAACGTAACTGGGTGGCTATGAAGGTACGCATCGGGTATCTCCGAAAGTGTCTGTTGAGTTGGTACGAACCGAGACTGGGATGTTGTCACTCCGTATGACGGAGAGGTACCTCTGGGCCCACTCGGTAAGACATCATCATAATGAGCTCAATGTGACTAAGTAGTTAGTCACGGGATGATGGATTACGGATCGAGTAAAGAGACTTGCCATAACGAGATTGAACAAGGTATCGGGAATACCGACGATCGAATCTCGGGCAAGTACCGTACCGATGGACAAAGGGAATAACATACGGGATTAAGTGAATCCTTGACACAGTGGTTCATCCGATGAAGATCATCGAGGAACACGTGGGAACCAACATGGGTATCCAGATCCCGCTGTTGGTTATTGACCGGAGAGTGGTCTCGGTCATGTCTACGTGTCTCCCGAACCCGTAGGGTCTACACACTTAAGGTTCGGTAACGCTAGGGTCGTAGAGATAAATGCACGTGGAAACCCGAAAGTTGTTCGGAGTCCCGGATGAGATCCCGGACGTCACGAGGAGTTCCGGAATGGTCCGGAGGTAAAGATTGATATATGGGAAGTCCAGTTGCGGCCAACGGGTGATCTCCGGGGGTCACCGGGAGCGTCCCGGGACCACCGGAGGGGCCCCGGGGGTCCACCGGGTGGGGCCACCCATCCCGGTGGGGCCCCTAGGCCGCGAGGGGATGTGTCCAGCCCTCTGGGCTGGCGCACCACAAGGTGGCCCACCTCCCCATGCGCCTAGGGTTAAAACCCTAAGGGGAGGGGGGCCACCACTTGCCTTGGGGGAGGGGGACTCCTCCCTGGCCGCCGCCCCCCCTTGCAGATTGGATCTGCAGGGGGCTGGCGCCCCCCCTGGCCCCCTATATATATGTGGGGGGGAGAGGGCAGCCGCACCCCAAGCCCTGGCGCCTCTCCCCCTCTCGTCACACCCCATACTCCCAACACAGGGCGCCCGGCGAAGCCCTGCTGCGATCTCCACTGCATCCGTCATCACGCCGTCGTGCTGCCGGATCTCTGACGACTTCTCCTCCCCCCTTGCTCGATCAAGAAGGAGGTGACGTTGCTGCACCGTACGTGTGTTGAACGCGGAGGTGCCGTCCGTTCGGCGCTAGATCATCGGTGACGAAGAACGTGAAGAGTACGACTACTTCATCCTTGCTTCGTTGAAAGCTTCCGCACGCAATCTTCATAACGGTATGTAGATGCACTCTTAGTTGCTCGTTGCTAGATGTCTCCATAGTTGGATCTTGGTGAAGACGTAGAAATTTTTTGAATTATGCTACGTTCTCCAACACAGTCATGGGCTCATGGCAATGAGGGCATCTTCAGCCGTTCGGCCCCCCAGGACGCGCCGAAAACTGCCGCCTGGGGGCGAGCCGACGCTAGTTTCGGCCTGGGTGCCAGTTCGTTCCCAGTCGCCGGCCCCCCAGGTCGCCCCCAGACGCCGATATCGGCCCATTTTTGGCGCTTTTCAGCCCATTTCCGGCGCAAAACGGCCCAGGCTCGACGTTCTCGTAGATAGTTAATACATAGTTCACTTATATAGATAGATAGATATTTCATACGATAGATAGATAGTTCACATAGTCTTCTCCTACGACCAACTACTAGTCATTCTCCGACTCGGACTCTTCCTCGGTGATGTCCTCCTCCGACGTCTCAGCGTAGGCGTCAAGGAACCGCTCGTCGGTGAAGTCCCAGGAGGACGCATCTCCTTGCTCGATGTTGGATTTAGCGACCGCCCTCCGGGCTCGCTTGTCCTCGCGATAAGCCGCTCGCTCCTTCCTCCTCTTCTTCCTCTCCGCCCTCCTCTCGGCCAAGAACCGGTGCTCGTCGATGAAGTCTTGTGGGAAGTTTTGGCGCAACGTCGCCATGGCTTCCTCATCCATCTCAGCCAAGTGGAGACGGTGCGCCCGCCTACGGTTCTTTCGACGATCTTCGTCGGTTCTAGGCGCCACCTCCTGTGCCCGCTCCAGAGTCGGCACGTTCGTGAAGTTCATGTCCCAATGGGAACGCCGGAGGTGAAGGAAATATGCCCTAGAGGCAATAATAAAGTTGTTATTTATATTTCCTTATATCATGATAAATGTTTATTATTCATGGTAGAATTGTATAACCGGAAACTTAGTACATGTGTGAATACATAGACAAAACAAAGTGTCCCTAGTATGCCTCTACTAGACTAGCTCATTGATCAAAGATGGTTATGTTTCCTAACCATAGACATGAGTTGTCATTTGATCAACGGGATCACATCATTAGGAGAATGATGTGATGGACAAGACCCATCCGTTAGCTTAGCACTATGATCGTTTAGTTTTACTGCTATTGCTTTCTTCATGACTTATACATGTTCCTATGACTATGAGATTATGCAACTCCCGAATACCGTAGGAACACCTTGTGTGCTATCAAACGTCACAACGTAACTGGGTGATCATAAAGATGCTCTACAGGTGTCTCCGAAAGTGTTCGTGGTGTTGGCATAGATCAAGACTAGGATTTGTCACTCCGAGTGTCAGAGAGGTATCTCTGGGCCCTCTCGGTAATGCACATCATAATAAGCCTTGCAAGCAAAAGACTAATGAGTTAGTCACGAGATGATGTATTACGGAACGAGTAAAGAGACTTGCCGGTAACAAGATTGAACTAGGTACAGAGATACCGACGATCGAATCTCGGACAAGTAACATACCAATGACAAAAGGAACAACGTATGTTGTTATGCGGTTTGACCGATAAAGATCTTCGAGAACTATGTGAGCATCCAGGTTCCGCTATTGGTTATTGTCCGGAGATGAGTCTCGGTCATGTCTACATAGTTCTCGAACCCATAGGGTCCGCACGCTTAACGTTTGATGACGATCGGTATTATGAGTTTATGAGTTTTGATGTACCGAAGGAGTTCGAAGTCCCAGATGAGACCAGGGACATGACGAGGAGTCTCGAAATGGTCGAGACGTAAAGATCGATATATTGGACGACTATATTCGGACATCGGAAAGGTTCTGAATGATTAGGGTATTTTTCGGAGTATATGGGCCTTATTGGGCCATACGGGAATAGAGGAGAAAGGCCAAAAGGAAGGAGGCGCGCGTCCCCCCTCTGGTCCGAATTGGACAAGGGGTGCAGCCCCCTTTTCCTTCTCCCTCTCCACCTCTTTCCTTCTCTCCTACTCCGGAAAGGAAAGGGGAATCCTACTAGGACTTGGGAGTCCTAGTAGGACTCCCCACACTTGGCGCGCCCCCTCTAGGGCCGGCCTCTCCCTTGCTCCTTTATATACGGGGGCAGGGGGGCACCCTAGGACACACAAGTTGAATTGTTTTAGCCGTGTGCGATGCCCCTCTCCACAGAAACACACCTCGGTCATACCGTTTCAGTGCTTAGGCGAAGCCCTGCGCCGGTAGATACATCATATCTGTCACCACGCCGTCGTGCTGGCGAAACTCTCCCGTGAAGCTCAACTGGATCAAAAGCTTGTGGGACGTCATCAAGCTGAACGTGTGCTGAACGCGGAGGTGACGTACGTTCGGTGCTTGATCGGTTGGATCACGAAGAAGTTCGACTACATGAACCGCGTCACTTGACACTTCCGCTCCCGGTCTACGAGGGTACGTAGACACACTCTCCTCTCTTGTTGCTATGCATCTAGTAGATAGATCTTGCGTGATCGTAGGAAAATTTTAAAATACTACGTTCCTCAATGAAGCACAATGAGTGTTGAAGCTCGCGGCGGGTATCGTTATTTTCTGACCTTCATTGATGATTTGAGCAGATATGGGTATATCTACTTAATGAAGCACAAGTCTGAAACATTTGAAAAGTTCAAAGAATTTCAGAGTGAAGTGAAGAATCATCGTAACAAGAAAATAAGAGTTTCTATGATATGATCGTAGAGGTAAAATATTTGAGTTAGCGAGTTTGGCCTTCAGTAAAAACAATGTGAAATAGTTTCACTACTCATGCCACCTGAAACACCACAGTGTAATGGTGTGTCCGAATGTCATAACCGTACTTTATTAGATATGGTGCGATCGATGATGTCTCTTACCGATCTACCACTATCGCTTTTGGGGTTATGCATTAGAGACAGCTACATTCACGTTAAATAGGGCACCATCTAAATCCGTGGAGATGACACCGTATGAACTGTGGTTTGACGAGAAACCTAAGTTGTCATTTCTTTAAGTTTGGGACTGCTATGCTTATGTGAAAAAGTTTCAACATGATAAGCTCGAACCCAAATCGGAGAAGTAAATCTTCATAGGATACCCAAAAGAAACTGTTGGGTACACCTTCTATCACAGATCCGAAGGCAAGATCTTTGTTGCTAAGAGTGGATCCTTTCTAGAGAAGGAGTTTCTCTCGAAAGAAGTGAGTGGGAGGAAAGTAGAACTTGATGAGGTAATTGTACCTTCTCCCGAATTGGAAAGTGGAACATCACAGAAACTAGTTCCAGTGATTCCTACACCAATTAGTGAGGAAGCTAATGATGATGATCATGAAACTTCAGATCAAGTTTCTGCTGAACTTCGTAGATCAACCAGAGTTCGTTCCGCATCAGAGTGGTACGGCAACCCGGTTCTGGAAGTCATGTTACTGGACCATGATGAACCTACGAACTATGAGGAAGCGATGATGAGCCCAGATTCCGCAAAATGGCTTGAGGCCATGAAATCTGAGATGGGATCCATGTATGAGAACAAAGTGTGGACTTTGGTTGACTTGCCCGATGATTGGCAAGCCATCGAAAATAAATGGATCTTCAAGAGGAAGACTGACGCTGACGGTAATGTTACTGTTTACAAAGCTCGAGTTGTTGCGAAAGTTTTTCAACAAGTTCAAGGAGTTGACTACGATGAGACTTTCTCACCCGTAGCGATGCTTAAGTCTGTCTGAATCATGTTAGCAATTGCCGCATTTTATGAAATCTGGCAAATGGATAATAAAATTGCATTCTTTAATGGATTTATTAAAGAAGACTTGTATATGATGCAACCAGAAGGTTTTGTCAATCCTAAAGGTGCTAACAAAATGTGCAAGCTCCAGCGATCCATCTATGGACTGGTGCAAGCATCTCGGAGTTGGAATATACGCTTTGATAAGTTGATCAAAGCATATGGATTTATACAGACTTGCGGTGAAGCCTGTATTTACAAGAAGTGAGTGGGAGCACTACAACCTTTCTGATAAGTATATGTGAATGACATATTATCGATCGGAAATGATGTAGAATTTTCTGGAAAGCATAAAGGAGTGTTTGAAAGGAGTTTTTCAAAGAAAGACCTTGGTGAAGCTGCTTACATATTGGGCATCAAGATCTATAGAGATAGATCAAGACGCTTGATAAGACTTTCGATGAGTACATACCTTGATAAGATTTTGAAGTAGTTCAAAATGGATCAGTCAAAGAAGGAGTTCTTGCCTGACTTGTAAGGTGTGAAGTTGAGTAAGACTCAAAGCCAGACGACGGCAGCAAAATATAGAGAGAATGAAAGTCATTCCCTATGCCTCAGCCATAGGTTCTATAAAGTATGCCATGCTATGTACCAAACATGTTGTGTACCTTGCCATGAGTTTGTCAAGGGGGTACAATAGTGATCCAGGAGTAGATCACTGTACAACGGTCAAAATTATCCTTAGTAACTGGATGACTAAGGAAATGTTTCTCGATTATGGAGGTGATAAAGAGTTCGTCGTAAAGGGTTACGCCGATGCAAGCTTTGACACTAAATCCAGATGACTCTAAGTATCAATCTGGATGTGTATTGAAAGTGGGAGAAATTAGCTATAGTAGCTCTATGCAGAGCATTGTAGACATAGAAATTTGCGAAATACATACGGATTTGAATGTGACAGACCCGTTGACTAAATTCTCTCACAAGAAAAACATGATCACACCTTATTACTCTTGGATATTAATCACATAGCGATGTGAACTAGATTATTGACTCTAGTAAACCCTTTGGGTGTTGGTCACATGGCGATGTGAACTATGGGTGTTATTCACATAACGATGTGAACTATCGTTATTAAATCACATGGCGATGTGAGCTAGATTATTGACTCTAGTGCAAGTGGGAGACTGAAGGAAATATGCCCTAGAGGCAATAATAAAGTTGTTATTTATATTTCCTTATATCATGATAAATGTTTATTATTCATGCTAGAATTGTATTAACCGGAAACTTAGTACATGTGTGAATACATAGACAAAATAGAGTGTCCCTAGTATGCCTCTACTAGACTAGCTCATTGATCAAAGATGGTTATGTTTCCTAACAATAGACATGAGTTGTCATTTGATCAACGGGATCACATCATTAGGAGAATGATGTGATGGACAAGACCCATCCGTTAGCTTAGCACTATGATCGTTTAGTTTTACTGCTATTGCTTTCTTCATGACTTATACATGTTCCTATGACTATGAGATTATGCAACTCCCGAATACCGTAGGAACACCTTGTGTGCTATCAAACGTCACAACATAACTGGGTGATCATAAGGATGCTCTACAGGTGTCTCCGAAAGTGTTCGTGGTGTTGGCATAGATCAAGACTAGGATTTGTCACTCCGAGTGTCGGAGAGGTATCTCTGGGCCCTCTCGGTAATGCACATCATAATAAGCCTTGCAAGCAAAAGACTAATGAGTTAGTCACGAGATGATGTATTACGGAACGAGTAAAGAGACTTGCCGGTAACAAGATTGAACTAGGTACAGAGATACCGACGATCGAATCTCGGACAAGTAACATACCAATGACAAAAGGAACAACGTATGTTGTTATGCGGTTTGACCGATAAAGATCTTCGAGAACTATGTGAGCATCCAGGTTCCGCTATTGGTTATTGACCGGAGATGAGTCTCGGTCATGTCTACATAGTTCTCGAACCCGTAGGGTCCGCACGCTTAACGTTTGATGACGATCGGTATTATGAGTTTATGAGTTTTGATGTACCGAAGGAGTTCGGAGTCCCGGATGAGACCGGGGACATGACGAGGAGTCTCGAAATGGTCGAGATGTAAATATCGATATATTGGACGACTATATTCGGACATCGGAAAGGTACCGAGTGATTCGGGTATTTTTCGGAGTATATGGGCCTTATTGGGCCATACGGGAATAGAGCAGAAAGGCCAAAAGGAAGGAGGCGCGCGCCCCCCCTCTGGTCCGAATTGGACAAGGGGTGCAGCCCCCTTTTCCTTCTCCCTCTCCACCTCTTTCCTTCTCTCCTACTCCGGAAAGGAAAGGGGAATCCTACTAGGACTTGGGAGTCCTAGTAGGACTCCCCACACTTGGCGCGCCCCCTCTAGGGCCGGCCTCTCCCTTGCTCCTTTATATACGGGGGCAGGGGACACCCTAGGACACACAAGTTGAATTATTTTAGCCGTGTGCGGTGCCCCTCTTCACAGAAACACACCTCGGTCATACCGTTGCAGTGTTTAGGCGAAGCCCTGCGCCGGTAGATACATCATATCTGTCACCACGCCATCGTGCTGGCGAAACTCTCCCGTGAAGCTCAACTGGATCAAGAGCTCGTGGGACGTCATCAAGCTGAACGTGTGCTGAACGCGGAGGTGTCGTACGTTCGGTGCTTGATCGGTTGGATCACGAAGAAGTTCGACTACATCAACCGCGTCACTTGACGCTTCCTCTCCCGGTCTACGAGGGTACGTAGACACACTCTCCCCCTCGTTGCTATGCATCTAGTAGATAGATCTTGCGTGATCGTAGGAAAATTTTGAAAATACTACGTTTTCCAACAGGAGGCGCCACGCCACAGCGTCGTACGCGCGGGCGCCGTCCTGAGCGGTGTCGAAGGTTCCGAGGCGGAGGCACACGTCGCCCCACTGAATCTCGGTGGAGTAGGTGCCGGACGGACGAACCCGGACGCCGCGGTAGCCCGCATCTCCCCGGCGGCGAGGCGGCATGGGGGCGCAGTGCGTGTCGGCGATGAAGCAGCCAGCGGCCGGAGGGGCGCAGTGCGTGGCAGTGCGGAGGAGAGTGCGGTGGGTGATGTGGCTGCGGTGTGGCGTTCACCGGCGAGGTAGGATGCTTTTATAGCCGGAGCTCGCGCGGCGAGAGGCGCATGCCAGGCGACGCGTGGCGGTCGCCCGTGGTGCCGGGCGACGCGACGGGTCGCTGGGGGCGGTATCAATGGCAGGCGACGGCTCGGCAGCCTTGGCATTGATTCACGCAGGAACCGAGGCGATGAGGACGACGACGCAGCACGTCGCTGATAGGGCGGGCCCATCCCGTTCGCGCCAAAAACGCCTCGCCCGACGCCCCAGGCGACCCCCAGCGCCCCGGGTTCGGGTTGGGTCCGCCGTCTCCAGTTTCGGCCCAATCCGACGATTTTTGGAGTCCTGGGGGCGCGACTGGGCCATTTTTTTCGGCGCCGACGCCTAAAAATTGGCCTTGGGGAGCCTGTTGGGGACGCGGCTGAAGATGTTGTGAGAATAATTGCTGCAAATGGCCGTAGAGACGAAGATATAAACGATGGAGGTGATCAGAAAAGATCAATTATTAATGTACGTATATATCGGCATGCCCAACAAGGCAATGCATCACTCAGTTGCACATACCACTACCAGCAACAGTCGCGCATTTCTCAAAAATGTAAAAAAGAAACTAGTCACACATTTACTTGGTGATTTTCATCTCAAATGCTTAACTCGTCTCGTCCCATCATTTGAACCAAAATACATCATCTACTATGATCACAGGAAGTACAACCCACGCGACACGGAAAACTTGGACAAGGATGACCTGCTGCGATTATATTAGCTACCCATTTATATTATCTCTGTGACGCTAAATTGTTAGGCGCAACCAATCCCAAGCATGCAAAAACAGTAACAAGATGTGCAATCGCGCCCATGAAGAATTACCACAAAGCCATTCTTGCGGTAGTAGCCAATCACCTGGGAGAAGCAAACAATTCTCAGATTAAATGACTGAACAACAACTGCTTTGCGTGATGCCAGATAATGCCTCTGGCCAAAGTTATTGTCACAGTTTAGACTACCCACAATGGGAGTAACATAGATGGTAACATCACACTTATCTACGCAAAATAGATGATGTGGCATGTAATTGATGAAGAAAGAGAGACATGTTGTAACATAGCTAGTTACTGTAACATCACATATTAAAAAAATGAGTCTACAACCTAATAAATGAAGTGATGCATGACACAACACATATGTTACTCCTCATTATAGAGGTAGTAACATAGACTAGTAACATATGCATGTTACTACTCTAAGTTACTCCCCACTGTTACTAGTCTTATTCTAACCAAGGAAATATGTTGTACTATACTCATGTGTTGCAGTAAACTGCTTTATAAGTCCTAGCTAGCTGGATGTTGGTCTTGGCACAAAGTATTATATATGTTTCAAAACATTAATCGTCACATACTTCCTTATGATCAAGCATAGAAACAAGAGGGCAGTAGGTTACAAACCAAACTCTTTTTAATCCTTACCACGGGATACAAAATGTGGTGAACACAATATATATACACACAAAATTGTCAGAAAGGTTTAGCATAGATAAAGTATTCTCTTTGAAAGCATAAGAGTAAATGTTCAGTGACACGCCGTGCATTAGTAACTGTTCTGCACATATAAGATAAGATGAACGACATCAAGTACTATCAGTTGACTACTATAAAATACTCACCGACATAACAACTTCTACAAACTCAGGAGGCTTCCAGTGTAAATGGCAATGGATGTGGAATCGGTCAGTTCCAACACATTAGCATAAATGTCAGTTCTTCGGTCGTACCTTTGTACAAAGCTCTTCTCACAATCACCAGTATACCGACCACGACAACCATGCAAGAACACAGAATCATCGTCTGATAGCAGAAGAGGATACACAGCATGCCTAGCAGCCTGTGGAGGCATGATGTATCTTTTTTCCCATATACCCTTCTCAAAATCGGTTAGAAACCATAGGTCTATAGAGATGCCTTGAATATTATGAACTTTTACCAAGAAGCCATTTAATTCAGCCAGTGACAAGCCTCCCAAAAGGGTGAAGTCCACAGTTATACTTTCACTACCCGTGAGCATGGGTGCCGGACCTCGGAGAGTTCCCGTCCACTCTTTTGTCTCAAGGTTGAAGGATGCTATGATGCCTAGTTCAATATTGGTCACATCTAAATGCATGAAAGTGGAGTAAACATCCATCAACAAATACACCACCCCATCGACGACGACACATTTCAAGCCGCCTGTGACAGCGATACAGAATGGAGGGGCCTGCTTTCCTCTCCATCTTCCATTGTTGTTATCCTCAAGAGTGATAACCTCACATAGCTGTCTTCCAGGGTCACCGAGTCTAGCGATGCGGAGCACCTTGTGCTGTCCCGTGGACATGTCCTTCCCGACAGCATACCCATCGACCCTTGTGGCGTGTCTGGTTCTTGCCACTAGCTCTAGCTCATGTGCCAGTTCCTCCGAGTGGCACGCCGGCAAGTTGAGAGTAGCACCGGTTGCCGGGTTTAGTGCCCAGAAACCCAAATTATGAGGATCACAAGAGACGCACACGAGGTCCAGATGGGTGAGTAGCACGTGGAAGCCAGACCATCCTCTTGGAATCCGCCAAACTTTGACAGATTCATCCTCTACAGCATGATCACGCCCAATGAATGGCACTCGCCTGATGACATTGCGGGCCAAATCCACAATATAAGAACTGCTGCCCTTATCACTTTCACAGTAGAGAGTGAGAGGAGCAGCGTCGAGTGGCGGGATATGTGCGTTGCAACGAAGAGCAGGTCGGAGGTGAGGGCCAACCATGCCCGGGAGATGGCGCAGAGGCGGCAGAGGTCTTTTCCTGGCACTCTCAAAAGCATCTCGTACATCACGTCTGGGGGCAGGTCAGCGGGGCTGGTTTCAGGACTTGTGATGAGGTCCCCGCCGTGCCTCTCCCGCGTAAGCCGGCCCAACAACCGAGCGCCCTTTGTTAGAGAGCAACTAGTTGACGGTGGATCCTATTTGACGCGTGTATGCGTCCAGGAGCCGCGGCTTCGCTCAAGGCATCACCACTTGGTCCGGTCCACTACGGATTTCCTGTGCCGTTTTCCTTCACTGTTTCTTGCGGTTTTTTCGTCTATGGTTTTTGGCTTTCAGTTTTTGACTGTTTTGTGTGGGTTTTTTTATTTTTCGTCTACGGTTTTTTGCTTCCATTTTTGACTGTTTTGTGCGTTTTTTTATTTTTCGTCTACGGTTTTTTGCTTTCAGTTTTTGACTGTTTTGTTCAGTTTTCAGTTGGTTTGTTTTGGTTTCTTTTATTTTTCTGTCTTGTTCCGTTTTTCATTTAAGTTTTTCTTTTACATTCCTTTTTTTTCTATTTCATTCTCTTTTATTGCATATCTATAATACCTAAATAATTCATCTCCACTAATCTATTTCTCTTAACATGAAAGCTATCCACATCAGCAATCAACATGCAGCAATCCACCTCAGCTAATCAGCCACATCATCAAGTTTTTTTCTATCCTTCCAGCCATTCCCTTTTATTTCTGTAGATTGTAGATGATTCCACACCGACCGCTCGCTATTGCCTTCCGCAACGCATTGCTTCGCTGGTGAATTTTTTTCGCTGGTTCGTTTCTTTTATACGTGAAGCGACGAGTCATTTACTATTCAGGCGAGCAGTCGAGAAGCACGGATGCATCTTATCGATTCATATTACCATCACCTCTCCATCACATTTCTATATGATCCTTCTATTTTAATCGGCATCTAACATGGTTGTTTGGATCTGCAGTTCCCTTCGAGCTCCGGCCCGCACAACCTCATCAGCAAAGATGAAGTTTGATGTCGCCCACCACGCCATGCATGGATGGTGCTGCTCCACGCCTGATGCGAGTCGCTGGCACCCGCAATGCCTCCAAATTGCCAGGCATCGGCTTCGCCCAACCATGGAGCAGCGCCTGGACATCGCCACCAAAAAATCTGCAGCGTGTCGGCGACACGAGCAGCGCTTCTCGGTGCCGCGCATTAGTTTCTCCCAGCCATCTACTTCCCGACGGCCAGCATCGGCTTCGGCCGGCAGCGGATGATGCCCTCCACACCCATCCCGCGTCTGTCACATCTCCTCCATGGATCTTGCTGCTACCCGTCGTCCAGCCCCTCCTTCCTTTGCTTCGGCGTGGAGCCCGACGAGCCATTGAACGTGTCTTGTAAGAATGGACTGCGCTTCAGTGCCTTGAGGCACCGGCCTTTGTGCCTATGACATGTGGGTCCAACAGATGGCTGGTCCACATGTCAGTGACCCAAAGACAGGTGCCTTTACGGCACTGAAGCTGAGTCCAGTAAGAATTGGTGTTCTTTTAATCTCGGGCTCTGCTTGCCTCACAAAGTACTTAGATTAGTGTCACCCACGTAGGTAACTTGACCTTGCATATATATTGTAGGTATAAAATGTGCCTAAGTTCGCCGCAGGATGGATCGGGTATCAGCCTTCTTCTGGCCCATGGATGTTGATCAAATCCTGAGGATCAGAACCTCGCCGCGACAACGAGAGGATTTCTGGGCGTGGTATCCTGAGAAGAGCGGGGAGTTCTCAGTGAGAAGTGCCTACAAGCTAGCGACATGCGATCACAATACCACATTTGCTGAGGGTGCATCAAGTAGTGCTCCGGGAGGAAGTCGTAGTGGATGGAATCTAGTCTGGCGCTCGAGTGTGCCGCAGAAGATGAAGATCCATGCCTGGAGGTGTGTGACTGGGACCCTGGCGACGCAGTGTTATATGGCTCACCGTCACCTGAAGACGCGCTCTACATGTCTACTCTGCGGGGTTGAGGAGGAGAATTCTTTCCATGCTCTTATCGCATGTCCTCAGGCCAGACTGATCTGGACGAGCATGCGCATCCGTTGGCCCCTGCCGGCGGATAACCTGATCATTGATGATGGCAAGGAATGGCTCCTCTCCCTGCTTTCGAAATGTCCAACCGAGATGATAGACATGATCCTTATGCTTATCTGGAGGATTTGGCAAGTTCGAAATGATGTATCGCACGGCAAGGAAGCTCCTCCGGTCCTAGCTACGGTCGACTTCTTGGACAGCTACTACAAGTCTATTAAGCTGGCCAGTAGTTACTCCACGGAGGAGATAATGAAAGGGAAAATGCCGATTCAGCAAAGTGTTCAGCAAAGACAGGGGCCTGTGCGGCCAACCTTACCCTGGCCGGCGCCTCCGCCTGATAAACTGGCGCTTTCGGTCGATGGTTCTTTCCTGCACGCGGACGGTACGGCGGGGATTGGGATGGTGCTACGGAATGCTAGAGGTGAGATCCTATTCGCAGCTTATCGCTTCATCTTCTACTGCAACGATCCCCTTGAAGCAGAGCTACATGCAATCATGCAAGGCATGGCCCTGGCGGTGCTGCACTCGGAGCAGCCGGTAGTAGTGCAATCTGATTCATCGGAGGCCCTGTCCAGTCTATCATCCAATGCCCTCCTCCGCTCTTCTTATGGTCAGATTATCCAGGAGATCAAGTCATTTTTAGTTAATAGGGAGTTTTTGCCTCAAAAAATTTGTAGAACTCAAAATAGAGTTGCCGATCGGTTGGCTAAGTATAGCCGCACCGAGCGTGCTACAGCAGTTTGGCTCGGAGTGGCCCCACCTTGTATTGAGGACTTATGGCCTCTCGACTGTAACTCTATAAATTTGCAATAAAACTCCCTTTATCTCGCAAAAAAAATAAAATGTGCCTAAGTGATCCACGGCTGGTCTCACTGCTCCCCACGGCGAGAGAGCAAGTCCCAGAACTAAGGTGAGGTTATTCTGTTAAAAGTGAGTAAAATTGTATACCTGATTTCCTGCCCACATTTTTCAAGTAAGAAACAGTTTATTTGGGATCCATCTCGATGGCCTATACGATAAATCGTCTCACCCTACCAAGATTAAGTACCCCGTACCATTATTTTGTCCTTGCATACTAAACTGATTTTTCCATCCAATTCTCATTAGTCTTGGTACAAGATAAATCACCTCAGCCTATTTTTTCATCCAATTTTCATTCGTCTTGCATGGACCTATTTTTTTTACTATGAAACAAGATACATATTGTTTGAAAGTTAATTACCAAAATTCCAGTGGATAAACATTGTGGGCAGGATCTTTTCCATGCATAAATGGTTGGAGGGGCCATGATATTTTGTCAGTTGAACTGAAACCACCAATGTTAATATTTTTTTGAAAGGAAATATTATGTATTTTTTTTAGCCAGCTGTGCATTGTTTAATCTCATGAAATGGTTTTATTTTAGCCAAGAAATGGTATGGCTAACAAGTATATACAAATTATTTATATGTCATTTGTCTAACATACCCCATTATTCTTGCTACAATTCCCGCAACAACGTGTGGGGTATCATCTAGTTATACAAAAGGTTCACCGCATATTACAAAGACGTTCATCGTACATTGTAAAAATAATTCCTCTTTGCATTATAAAAATGTTCATTGTGTATTACAAAATGTTCATTGTATATTATGAAATTGTTCGTATTTTTTTTACTAAATTGTCAATGTATATTTGAAAATTGTTCAACGCATATATCCATATTCTTTTAAAAGGTTCATCTTATATTTAAAAAAGTTCATCATTTATTATTTAAATTGTTCAATGTACAATAAGAAAATGTCCAATGGATATTACAAATGTTCAGTGTATATTTTTCAAAAAAGAGTTTAAATATTTCTATACTTATATTCTAGCGCCTCATATTTAACACTCGAACTGACTAGCTCGTTTGGTTATTATTAGCAATCACTAGCAAAAGAGCCCGTGCGTTGCAACGGGAGAGAAAACATAACACACGATCTTAACCCAACAACCATCACTCAAGACCACAATAGGTCCATCTCCTTTATTTTTGCGAGGCATCATATTTGTGTTGCCGCTTATCCTCCTTCTCACCCTCGCCGGCGATGGCCTTAATGTTCACACAAAACAAAGCAAAAAACGTGTTTAAATATGGTTAATCCTAAGGCGTCCCCCTCTCTCTCTCTCTCTCTCTCTCTCTCTCTCTCTCTCGCTTTCTCTCACTCTCGCGATGAAAAATCTGTTGTTTTCCCCTGCGACATTTTCAGAGGTATGCATGTGTAGTTATCGATGTTTTCTTTTCCCTATATGGTTATAGTGGAGTGCTTATTTGCAATCCAGATCGCCATCGGTACGAAAGAATAATCGGATCTTGCGCTATAAATTATAAGTTTGCTTCCAAAACAATATTTTAAAATTATTTAACAGGTAAAATTAACATCATATTTGGATTCTACACATTTTTTTAATAAAATTTCATATACAATATGTTAAAATCGAAGTTACGGTTTAAAAGATACGTATATTTTAGAAAATCATTTGTTTGACTTAAATATATTCCAAAATAATATTTAAAAATACTTAACAGGTAAATTAATCTCATATTCATATTCTACATATTTTTTTAATCATATTTCATATATAACATGTTCAAATCGGAGTTACGGTTTAAAAGATATGGATGATTTAAAAAAAACATGTATTTGACTTAAATATGATCCGCGGATAAATTACCTAAAACATCAGGGGGGTTTTCGAAAATTGTAAAATAACGGTTCGGGTATGACTTAAATCCGGACTGCGGGTTGATTTCAAGAAAACACAGGGTCTTTTGTGTAAACTACGAAAAAAACGATTCGTTTTGACTTAGAATAGGACTGCGGGTTGATTTCTCTGAAGTGGAGGGACTTTTCTGCAAAATGCCATGACGGACGGGCTGAAACCCAACTTTCTTTATTATTAGGTAAAGATGAGAGGGAGGTTGCGAATTCGATATCTCCCTCGCACTTATGATATTCGCTATTTTTTAATTGTCTGGAGCTCGTTTACCGCCTAATGGGCCGGCCCATTTACTCTGCCTTCAGCGAAGGCTCCACCGTTTGCCGCCTGCGGGCAGCAAATAGGAGCTCTCCTAGTTGACGAGCGAGTTCTCTAGAAAAACACTAGTTGACGAGCGCTATACCTACCAAGAGCTTGTTTACCTCCTAATGGGCCGGCCCATTTACTCTGCCTTCAGGGAAGGCTCCACCATTTGCCGCCAGTGGGCGGCAAATACGAGCTCTCCTACTTGACCAGTGGGTTCTCTCAAAAACACTAGTTGATGAGCGCTTCTTCGGAAACCTCCCAACATTTAGGAGTAGGCTGAGAGCGTGCTCTCTCAGCCTCCGTTGCGGGCCGCGCTCGGGGCGCTTCCTACGGGGTTTTTTCCACACGCATTTTCGGCTTTTTAGACGTTTTTTTCTTTCTCTTTTTCGACTTTTTAGACGGTTTTTTTCTCTTTTTCGGCTTTTTGTTTTTTCACCGGCCTTTCTTAGCTTTTGGACAAAATAAAATTTCAAAATATTTTATTTTTGAGAGAGAACCACACTTTTTTTTCTTCCGTGAGAGGCACGATTTTGCTTCCGGTCGTGCCTCTCGGAAATGAAAAAAAACATGTTTTTTTCGTGAGAGCTACGGTTTTGCTTTCGCGTGAGGCATGCCCGTGTCTCTCGTAAACAAAAAAAAAGCATTTTTCTCTTCTTTTTTCTTTCGTGAGAGGCATGGTTTTGCTTCCACGAGAGGCATGATTTTGCTTCCGCAAGAGATATGACTGTGCCTCTCGAAAACGTAAAAAAATGTGTTTTCTTTTTTCCATGAGAGGCATAGTTTTGTTTCCACGAGGCACGGCCATGCCTCTCGGAAACGAAAAAACCGCATTTTGTCCTTTTCTCCTTCTCTAAAAGGCACAGTTTTGCTTCCGCGAGAGGCACGGTTTTGCTTCAGCGAGAAGCACAACCGTGCCTCTCGAAAACGAAAAAAAACATGTTTTCTATTTATTTTTCCTTCCATGAGAGGCATGGTTTTTTGTCCAGCTTTTTCATAAAAACCTATTAACATGGAATCTAATTTTGAATATCTCGATGCTAGGGATCTAACGGTAAAAATAGTTTAAAATTTGAATGCATGGTTTAAGAGATAAAACATTTTGAATAAGCGGATCTACGAAAAAAGGGAAAACTCTCATGTTGCAACAAATGTCACGCTACATGTGTGCCACTGTTAGCTCTGGTTGACAGATTCTAAAAAAACTCTAGTTGACCATTTACTTGACAAAAATCATGAATCAATTTTTTTTGTAATATTACAAACGTTTGCAAATAATTGGAAATGCCTCCATGACGCATACTGGTCGGATGGTCTCTTCAGTCAAAGGTGATCGAGATTTCTGACCACGGGTTGTAAGTTGGCGTTGTTGGCTTGACGACATAAACATCTTGGCGCACATTTTATTTCCTTCTTGGTAACGTGGGTAGCGTAAATCATGTTTACGTCCTTGATCTTAGGAGGGACCTGCTTTTGTCCACCATTACTTGGCTCTGGTTGGTACCATCCCCTATATGAGGCTTATCCATGCCCTGGTTTTCAGCCGCTATCTTGCTTGTATGCCACATGGGTATCGGGCTTGCCTGGGGTGCCATGTATGGTTTACCCAATATTTTATCCAACATCAATGCTCCATCCTTATTACCTTGAAAGGGCTTCCATTTGTTACCGCCTCGTTGGTTGCTGAATCCGGCATTTACTGCACCCTCCTCGATGTCGCTGTTGTGTCCTCTATTGCGGCACTTGTTGTTTTTTATTGCACCGAGGTTTACCATTCCCATCGCACACCTCAAAGGTACTTTGGTCGCCATTATGGTTATTACTTATTGTCCTCACCTACGCATAATCGAGTCATCAGACACCGTACTTGGTCGACCAAGTTGGGTATCCTACCTGTTCGACAGGTGAGCGCTCCCTAGATCTGTAAATAGATCAAGATGGTGCGGCTAGCATTGGTGTCGATTTCTTCCGCAAGTCATATGCTTACCCATGTGGAAGTTGATCCTTGTCGTGACAACGAGGTACTTCAGTGGGGTTAGGGTATCCTCCAGCTGGCATGTCTCGACCCCGACGAGGTCGGTTCTGGGCCTAGCCCTGCCTTGACAGCGAGGTGCCGGTAACTTCCTCATCAAACTCTAGCAGCAGGTTGTTCCATGGATAGTACTGTTTATTTCCCGCGAATCTTTCTCAAGCTGTTACTTGGCACTAAGGACCTCGATCCATTTATCGGTTAGCCTATCCTATTCGGCGTGAAGCTTTTGGGACTTTTGCTTCATAATTTTGGTGGTGCTAATTAACCGCCGGTGGAAGGCCTGTAGCTAAGGATCATCTTGTGGCTCCTCGGGGATATCAAATTTGCAGGTTCGTGGCTTAAATCCTCCTCGGACTTTGGATAATAGTCATTGTCCTGGGGTCATCATCATCCTCGTTAGGCGTGGCGATGTCCATTGGATCATCATCGGTGTTTTCACATGCGTGTTGATCATCGGCGCCGTTTGGAGTGTCCCCGTTATAGATAGCTTCATGGCTAGTGTTTTCATTGCTCGTGCCCTCTAGAGTCGGCGTTTGGGAGGCTGCTTGTCTCCTTCATCTCCCTTGGGAGTGTCCGCCATGTAGACATCATGGGTGGAGGTAGCCGCTGCTACTTCTCGAGCTTGCGTTGTATTCCCTCAAAGAGGAAAGGGTGATGCAGCACAATAGCGTAAGTATTTCCCTCAGTTTTTGAGAACCAAGGTATCAATCCAGTAGGAGACCACGCGCGAGTCCCTCGCACCTGCACAAACAAATAAGAACCTCGCAGCCAACGCGATAAAAGGGGTTGTCAATCCCTTCTCGGTCACTTACGAGAGTGAGATCTGATAGATATGATAAGATAATATTTTTGGTATTTTTGGTGTAGAGAAAAAGTAAATAAAGCAAATAAACAATGGCGACAGAAATTGGCAAGTTGATGGGAAACTAATATGATAAAGATAGACCTGGGGGCCATAGGTTTCACTAGTGGCTTCTCTCATGATAGCAGAATTCTACGGTGGGTGAACAAATTACTGTCGAGCAATTGATAGAAAAGCGGATAGTTATGAGAATATCTAGGCATGATCATTGTATATAGGCATCACGTCCGTGACAAATAGACCGAAACGATTCTGCATCTACTACTATTACTCCACACATCGACCGCTATCCAGCATGCATCTGGAGTATGAAGTTCATAAGAACTGAGTAACAACTTAAGCAAGATGACATGATGTAGAGGGATAAAATCAAGCAATATGATATAAACCCCATCTTTTTATCCTCGATAGCAACAATACTATACGTGTCTTGCTGCCCCTGTTGTCACTGGGAAAGGACACCGCAAGATTGAACCCAAAGCCAATCACTTCTCCCATTGCAAGAACTATAGATCTAGTAGGCCAAACCAAACCAATAATTCAAAGAGACTTGCGAGGATATTATAATCATACATAAAAGATTTCAGAAAAGAATCCAATATTGTTCAAAGATAATATTGATCATAAACCCACAATTCATCGGATCTCGACAAACACACCGCAAAAAGAATTACATCGAATAAATTTCCTCGAAGTTCGAGGAGAACTTTGTATTGAGATCCAAAGAGAGAGAAGAAGCCATCTAGCTAATAACTATGGACCAGAAGGTCTGTGGTAAACTACTCACAACTCATCGGAGAGGCTATGGTGTTGATGTAGAAGCCCTCCGTGATCGATGCCCCCTCCGGCGGAGCTCCGGAACAGGCCCCAAGATGGGATCTCACAGGTACAGAAGGTTGCGGCGGTGGAATTAGGGTTTCGTTCCTCTCCCCGATGTTTTCAGGGTATGAGAGTATATATAGGCTGAAGAGGCACGTCAGGGGAGCCAGAGGGGGCCCACGAGGGTGGGGGCGCGCCTACCGCCCATGGGCGTTCCCCTGCCCTCGTGGCCGCCTCTCTCGCTTACAGGCGTGTACTCCAAGTCTTCTGTGTTGATATCATTCCAAAAATAACTCTCCCGATGGTTTCATTCCGTTTGGACTCCGTTTGATATTCCTTTTCTGCGAAACAATGAAATAGGCAAAAAAAAAACAGCAATTTGCATTGGGCCTTGGGTTAGTAGGTTAGTCCCAAAAATAATATAAAAGTGTATAATAAAGCCCATTAAACATCCATAACAAAATATATAATAGCATGGAACAATAAAAAAATTATAGATACGTTGGAGACCTATCAAGCATCCCCAAGCTTAATTCCTGCTCGTCTTCGAGTAGGTAAATGATAAAAATAGAATTTTTGATGTGGAATGCTAACCAACATATTTCTCAATGTAATTTTCTTTATTGCGGCATGAATGTTCAGATCCGAAAGATTCAAGACAAAAGTTTAATATTGACATAAGAATAATAATACTTCAAGCACACTAACAAAGCAATCATGTCTTCTCAAAATAACATGGCCAAAGAAAGTTATCCCTACAAAATCATATAGTCTGGCTATGCTCTATCTTCATCACACAAAATATTTAAATCATGCACAACCCCAGTTTCAGCCAAGAATTGTTTCATACTTATTTTTTTTCAAACTTTTTCAACTTTCTTGCAATACATGAGCGTGAGCCATGGACATAACACTATAGGTGGATTGGAGTGGTGGTTGTGGAGAAGACAAAATAGAAAGATAGTCTCACATAAACTAGGCGTATCAATGGGCTATGGAGATGCCCATCAATAGATATCAATGTGAGTGAGTAGGGATTGCCATGCAACGGATGCACTAGAGATATAAGTGTATGAAAGCTCAACAAAAGAAACTAAGTGGGTGTGCATCCAACTCGCTTGCTCACGAAGACCTAGGGCATTTTGAGGAAGCCCATCATTGGAATATACAAGCCAAGTTCTATAATGAAAATTCCCACTAGTATAAGAAAGTGACAACATAAGAGACTTCTCTATCATGAAGATCATGGTGCTACTTTGAAGCACAAGTGTGGAAAATGGATAGTAACATTGTCCCTTCTCTCTTCTCTCATTCTTTTTTTCATTCTTTTTTTCTTTTTTTCTTTGGGCCCTTTCTCTTCTTTTTTATGGCCTCTTTTTTTTCTTTTTTTTCTTTCTTTCGTCCGGAGTCTCATCCCGACTTTTGGGGGAATCATAGTCTCCATCATCCTTTCCTCACTGGGACAATGCTCTAATAATGATGATCATCACACTTTTATTTACTTACAACTCGAAGCTAGAACAAAATATGACTCTATGTGAATGCCTCCGGAGGTGTACCGGGATGTGCAATGAATCAAGAGTGACATGTATGAAAAATTATGAACGGTGGCCTAGCCACAAATACGATGTCAACTACATGATCATGCATGGCAATATGACAATGATGAAGCATGTCATATGAAACGGAACGGTGGAAAGTCGCATGGCAATATATCTCGGAATGGCTATGGAAATGCCATGATAGGTAGGTATGGTGGCTGTTTTCAGGAAGGTATATGGTGGGTGTATGGTACCGGCGAAAGTTGCGCGGTACAAGAGAGGCTAGCAATGGTGGAAGGGTGAGAGTGCGTATAATACATGGACTCAACATTAGTCATAAAGAACTCATATACTTATTGCAAAAATCTAGGAGTTATCAAAACAAAGTATTCAACGCATGCTCCTAGGGGAAGGGTTGGTAGGAGTTAACCATCGCGCGATCCCGACCTCCACACAAAGGATGACAATCAATAAATAAATCATGCTCCAACTTCATCACATAATGGTTCACCATACGTGCATGCTACGGGAATCACAAACTTTAACACAAGTGTTTCTCAAATTCATAATTACTCCACTAGCATGACTCTAATATCACCATCCTCATATCTCAAAACAATCACCAAGCATCAAACTTCTCGTAATATTCAATGCACTTTTTATGAAAGTTTTTACTATACCCATCTTGGATGCCTATCATATTTGGACTAAATTTACAACCAAAGCACATTACCATGCTGTTCTAAAAGACTCTCAAAATAATATAAGTGAAGCATGAGAGATCAATAATTTCTACAAAATAAAACCACCATCGTGCTCTAAAAGATATAAGTGAAGCACTAGAGCAAAACTATTTAGCTCAAAAGGTATAAGTGAAGCACATAGAGTATTCTAATAAATCCCAATTCATTTATATCTCTCTCAAAAGGTGTGTCCAGCAAGGATGATTGTGGTAAACTAAAAAGCAAAGACTCAAATCATACATGACGCTCCAAGGAAAACACATATCATGTGGTAAATAAAAATATAGTCTCAAGTAAAGTTACCGATAGACGAAGACGAAAGAGGGGATGCCTTCCCGGGGCATCCCCAAGCTTAGGCTTTTGGTTGTCCTTGAATTTTACCTTGGGGTGCCTTGGGAATCCCCAAGCTTAGGATCTTGCCACTCTTTGTTCCATAGTCCATCAAATCCTTACCCAAAACTTGAAAACTTCACAACACAAAACTTAGCCAAAAACCTCGTGAGCTCCGTTAGTATAAGAAAACAAACCACCACTCAAAGGTACTGTAATGAACTCATTCTTTATTTATATTGGTGTTAAACCTACTGTATTCCAACTTCTATATGATTCATACCCGCCGATACTACTCATAGATTCACCCAAATAGCAAACAACACATGAAAAACAGAATCTGTCAAAAACATAACAGTATGTAGCAATCTGTAACTTTGGTATACTTCTGTAACTCTAAAGAAATTGAAATAAATTGGTGGACATGAGGATTTTTTCTATTAATCATCTGCAAAAAGAATCAACTAGAAAGCACTCTCCAGTAAAAAATGGTAGCTAATCTCGTGAGCGCTAAAGTTTCTGTTTTTTACAGCATGATCGCATAAACTTCACACAAGTCTTCCCAAAGGTTCTACTTGGCTCAAACACTAACTAAAACACAAAATGACATCTAAACAGAAGCTAGATGCAATATTTATTCCTAAACAGAAGCAAAAGCAAAGAAAATAAAATTGGGTTGCCTCCCAACAAGCGCTATCGTTTAACGCCCCTAGCTAGGCACGATACAAGAATAGATCTAGGTATTGCCATCTTTGGTAGGCAATCCATAAGTGGCTCTCATAATAGATTCATAAGGTAATTTGATCTTCTTTCTAGGAAAGTGTTCCATGCCTTTCCTTAACGGAAATTGGAATCTAATATTTCCTTGCTTCATATCAATAATTGCACCAATCGTTCTAAGGAAAGGTCTACCAAGAATAATAGGACATGTAGGATTGCAATCTATATGAAGAACAATGAAATCTATGGGCACATAGTTCATATTTGCAACAATAAGAACATCATTAATCCTTCCCATAGGTTTCTTAATGGTAGAATCCGTAAGATGTAAATTAAAAGAACAATCATCAAATTCATGGAAACCTAACATATCACACAAAGCTTTTGGAATTGTGGAAACACTTGCACCCAAATCACACAAATCAAAGCATTCATGATCTTTAATATTAATTTTAATATTAGGTTCCCACTCATCATAAAGTTTTCTAGGGATAGAAACTTCTAATTCAAGTTTTTCTTCATAAGATTGCATTAAAGCATCAACTATATGTTTGATAAAAGCCTTATTTTGACTATAAGCATGCGGAGAATTTAGCACGGATTGCAACAAGGAAATACAATCTATTAAAGAGCAATTATCATAATTAAATCCCTTGAAATCCAAGATAGTGGGTTCATTGCTATATATGTAAAGTCTTGACCTCTTCAATCCCACTTTTAACAATTTTAGCATCAAGATCTAAAAACTTTGAATCATTGGGACGCCTTTTAACTAAAGTAGACTCATCTCCAGTCCCATCTTTATCAAGGTTCATACTAGAAAACAAGGATTTAATAGGAGACACATCAATCACTTTTAGATCTTCATCTTTATTATCATGGAAACTAGAAGAACACGCTTTAATAAAGCAATCTTTTTAGCACGCATCCTAGTGGTTCTTTCCTTGCATTCATCAATGGAAATTATCATGGCTTTGAGAGACTCATTGATATCATGATTAGGTGGAATAGATCTAAGTTTCAAAGAATCAACATCAAGAGAAATTCTATCCACGTTTCTAGCCAATTCGTCAACCTTAAGCAATTTTTCTTCAAGCAAAGCATTGAAATTCTTTTGCGAATTCATAAACTCTTTAACACTAGTCTCAAATTTAGAGGGCATCTTACTAAAATTTCCATAAGAGTTATTGCAGGAATTACCATAATTGTTAGAGGAATTACTAGGAAAAGGCCTAGCAATAAAGTTTCTTCTATAAGCATTGTTACCAAAATTATTCCTACCAACAAAATTCACATCCAAGGATTCATTATTATTCTCAATCAACGTGGACAAAGGCATATCATTAGGATAAGAAGAAACACTCTTAGTAGCAAATAATTTCATAAGTTCATCCACCTTTCCACTCAAAACACTAATCTCTTCAATAGCATGTACTTTTTTACTAGTAGATCTTTTGGTGTGCCATTGAGAGTAGTTAACCATAATATTATCTAGGAGTTTGGTAGCTTCTCCTAAAGTGATTTCCATGAAGGTGCCCCCCGCGGCAGAATCTAAAAGATTTCTAGAAGCAAAATTCAAGCCGGCATAATTTTTTTGTATAATCATCCATAAGTTCAAACCATGTGTAGGGCAATTGCGTATCATTAATGTCATTCTCTCCCAAGCTTGTGCAACATGCTCATGATCTAGTTGCTTAAAATTCATAATATCATTTCTAAGAGAAATAATCTTAGCGGGAGGAAAATACTTAGAGATAAAGGCATCTCTGCACTTATTCCATGAATCAATACTATTTCTAGGCAAAGAGGAGAACCAAGTTTTAGCACGATCTCTAAGTGAAAACGGAAATAGCTTCAATTTAACAATATCATTATCCGTATCCCTCTTCTTTTGCATATCGCACAAATCAACAAAGTTGTTTAGATGGGTAGCGGCATCTTCATTAGGAAGGCCAGAAAATTGATCTTTCATGACAAGATTCAACAGAGCAGCATTGACCTCACAAGATTCAGCATCTAAGATAGGAGCAATCGGAGTGCTAATAAAATCATTATTGCTGGTATTGGAAAAGTCACACAATTTGGTATTGTCTTGAGCCATAGTGACAAGCAAGCAATCCAACACACAAGCAAACAAGAGGCAAGCGAACGGTAAACACACGGAAAAAGAAGGGCGAATAAAACGGTAAGGGTGAAGTGAGGGAAAGGAAAATGAGAGGAAAATAAATGTAATGCGAGGGATAAGGGTTTGTGATAGGTACTTGGTATATGACTTTTGCGAAGATCTCCCGGGCAACGGCGCCAAAAATTCTTCTTGCTACTTCTCGAGCTTGCATTGTATTCCCTCGAAGAGGAAAGGGTGATGCAGCACAGTAGCATAAGTATTTCCCTCAGTTTTTGAGAAACAAGGTATCAATCTAGTAGGAGACCGCGCGCGACTCCCTCGCACCTGCACAAACAAATAAGAACCTCGCAGCCAACACGATAAAAGGGGTTGTCAACCCCTTCTCGGTCACTTGCGAGAGTGAGATCTCATAGATATGATACGATAATATTTTTGGTATTTTTGGTATGGAGAAAATGTAAATAAAGAAAATAAACAACGGCTACCGAAATTGGCAAGTTGACGGGAAACTAATATGATAAAGAAAGACCCCGGGGCCATACGTTTCACTAGTGGCTTCTCTCATTATAGCAGAATTCTATGGTGGGTGAACAAATTACTGTCGAGCAATTGATAGAAAAGCGCATAGTTATGAGAATATCTAGGCATGATCATTGTATATAGGCATCACGTCTGTGACAAGTACACTGAAACGATTCTGCATCTACTACTATTACTCCACACATCGACCGCTATCCAGCATGCATCTAGAGTATTAAGTTCATAAGAACAAAGTAACGCCTTATGCAAGATGACATGATGTAGAGGGTTAAACTCAAGCAATATGATATAAACCCCATCTTTTTATCCTCGATGGCAAAAATAGTATACGTGCCTTGCTGCCCCTGCTGTCACTGGGAAAGGACACTGCAAGATTGAACCCAAAGCCAAGCACTTCTCCCATTGCAAGAACTATAGATCTAGTAGGTGTCGGTGTCAAAACCGGCAGATCTCGGGGAGGGGGGCCCAAGCGGTGCGTCTGAAGATCGATGGTAACAGGAGGCTGGGACACGATGTTTTACCCAGATTCAGGCCCTCTTGATCGAGGTAAAACCCTACTTCCTGCTATATTAGTATGGATGAATATGTGTACAAGAGTTGGTCTACCACAAGATCGTAATGGCTAAACCCTAAGTCTAGCGAATGGGGATATTGTAATGACGATGACCCCCCTACAGACTAAACCCCTCGGCTTATGTACACGCCTGAGGAGACCTAGGGTTACGATGAATTGGGGAGGAAGTAATTTATACATCCGGACTCGAAACCTGCCTTTCTACGTACATGGGAGTCGTGACCGAATGCGGGGGAAGGTCTTCTGCTTCTTCTTTATGCGGCCCACTAATGCGGCACAGCTTCCTTGACCTAGATGCGTGAGGACCCCTGAATACAGGACTCCCTCAGTAGCCCCCGAACTTGCCTTCAAGGACGAAATTGTATCCGGCTTCATGTCTTCGGTATTGCAAGGTGAGTCCTTCTGGATAACAGTTCGGCTTCTTTAACTATTATAACCTGCCGGTTCCTCGCCGCCGTCGCCTTGGCTTCCACGTGTCCAATGAATGCGAACTATCTGGGCATCATTTTGCAAATGGCCCCCGACTATTTAGAGAAAATGCCTATATAAGAGAATAGATCCAATCGCTTCTCCATCTCATTCCACGCGGAAGAAATCCCTAGTGCCTGCAAAAAATCTTCAGATATGGCCAGTGTCCCGAGTTCCTCCTCTCGCCCTCATGGCCCTTATGTAGGAGATTGGAAAAGCTTCTCCGTGTCCCATGCACATCTGCGAACACTGCAATCGCAGAGGTATGTCCCTCCGAAGGATCAAGTCCCCGCCCGGGCCGGACTAACGTCCATTGACAACCAAGCCCTGACAGAGAGCTTTCCCAACCCCTCCAATGGAGAGCGGGTATGTTTAGTCCCCTACCTTCTAAGAGGCGTGGGGTTCTCCATCCATCCCTTTCTTAGGGGACTCCTGGAGTTTTACGGCCTCCAACTGCACAATCTTACCCCAGGGTCAATCCTGCACATTGCGGGTTTTGTCGCTTTATGCGAACTGTTTTTGGGCTGCGATCCCCACTTTGAGTTGTGGAGGACGTACTTCTACCTCGTTCCTTGATCGGAGGAAGGATCCATATTTGAAGTTGGGAGCGCCGAAGTATGGCGTATAGCTGGGACAGGTTACCTGCCCGGTACTCTGAAGAAGGCATCCGATGAGTGGCCTTCGGAGTGGTTTTACATCGATGATGTCGCTTTGCCGGATCCAGTTCGGCAAGGACTTCCCCCGTATTCCAGTGCTCCTCCAAAGAAGCTTTTCAACTGGCGTCCCCGGGGTCCCTCAGAGGAAGAGAGTGCGGAGGTTAACCGACTGGCCGGCAAGATCAAATTGCTTGCCAGTTCGGGATTAACTATAATCAAAGTGATGGCCATGTCGATGAAGCAACGTGTGCAGCCGCTCCAAGCGAGAGGTCTTCCAATGTATCACTATAACGGTCAGAATGATGCCTCATGCTGCCTGTACCTGGATCTGGATAACCCTGCCATTCTAGGCGCAATCTTGGAAGGCCTCTATAAGGGAGAGAAGCAGGATTTTATCCGTTTAACATGTCGGGAAGCCCTTTCCATGTACAATCTTCCCTACTGGGTAAGTCCTTCTCCTTGGCTGCTTAGATGTTTTTACTTATGAGGTATTAACCGAACTGTATTCGGTTGCTCCCGACAGGAGTGGAGGAAGGTGGTAAGGGGGATTAACAATCCTGCCCCGCAACCGGAGGACCCGTTCCAAAAAGCGGGCTCTAGATACGAAGAAGATCCGGATGTAGGCATAGAGTTAGAAGAGGGAGTCTTCTATCAAGCCTGCCGTGGGGGACACCTTGGTGGCTATTGTGGCCGATTACCCGGGCCTCATTCCTTCTTCCAGTGTAAGCAATTTAGGGTACATCTCGCCATTGAGAAGATTCCCAGTGCGCATTTACCCATTGTATTTTATTATGTTTAAACAGGGACGACGCTCCTCACGCCGAACTATGCGTAGGCCGCCAACCCGGAGGGCGGTGCCCGCGTTGGGCGAGGTTTTGAAGCGGAAAAGGACCACGATCCCCAGCGGACCTTCAAAGAGGTATGTTTGCTTTATCACGTGTTGGGTGGTGAAGTCGTTATTATAACTTTCCGCATGTCTATTCCTTTTAGGAGGAATGCAAGCCGGACTGTCTTCGGAGGCGACGCAGGCCAAGTTCCAGCCACTCCGGCACCAGACCCGCAAAGGTTGAATGCCAATTCGGTGCCGGAATGTCCTCTCCAGGAGGATTTGGGTGAAGTATCCGCTACCAATTCTGAAGTAGAGGTCGCGATGATTCATCAGCGGCGGAAAGTAGGCATGCGTGACCCTGGCTTCTCTGCGGAGGTGTTCAACACCCTTAATTTTGCAGATGCCTATATCCGAGCCGCTCAAGACGGACTCGCGAGAGCTACTCATCAGCTTTCAAAAGATATGAGGGTAATTTTTTGTTGTTTGAGTATTATCCTGCCAGTAGCCCCCGAGACTTAAAGCAGTTGGTACAACTGATTTGAGGATCGTTGCATTTTTATAGGTCATTCAAGAAAAGAATAACTCTTTGTCCAAGGAACTTGAGAAGTGCTGGACCCAACTTGTCGAATTAAAAAATTCGAAGGAATCCGGGAAGGATGCTGTTAGTAAGAATAATTGTGTCCGGAAACTATGACAGTTCTGCTGATTACTATGATGTATGTACTAATGTGTAATACAGCAACAGGATCGACCGACCAACTGGAGAGGGAGCTAAGAGCTGCCTTAGTGGACAAGAAATTTGCCGAAGAGGAAAAAGTCGCTGGCGAGCGTGCAGTAACGCAGGCAATGGAAAAAAGGAACCAAGTGCAGGATATAAATATTAGGCTCGAACATGAGCTAAAGGGTGCAAAGGCCCAACTCCCAAGCGCCTTGGAGGAGAACCGGAGGCTAAAAAGCGGCATGTTTAGTATGTCTCTTATACCTAGCTCTCCTTATAGTCTCGTAGTCTTAAAAGTTTCTTATAAAAACTTTTCCTGCAGGTTTATTAACTGGTTAGCCTGAAGGCGGGGTGTCCGATTTTGAGGGCGATGTGCTGCAGGAGCTTTCCAGGGACCATGAACGGGTTCGGAAGGCCATGAGGAGTATGGCCAAAGCTCTATGGCCTGGCGACTCCCCTTCAGAATCTATGGAGGACTTGGCGGACCTGTTCAAAGGGGCTCGGTGCTGCTTTGAACTATGGAAAGCCTCGGCATGCCGCATGGGTGCTCGAGAAGCATGGGCTATGGTGAAGACGCGCTTTACTCGCCTTGATCCAAATCACATGGCCCGTGTGGGACCTCGAGGGCCTGATGGACAAGAAATTCCTCTGCGTTTGGTATATGACCAAGTAGGTTTAGCTGCCAAGATTTCCCAACAGGTTTGTATACTAGACTGCCTGATAGAGGGAATAGAAAATCAATAGTCGTTTGATTCTATGTATCAATGTACTTTTACCATCAAACTTGTCTCCGGCCGAATTTGTGTAAAGTTTGTCATTGTCGACCATCTGCTTCAACCTCCATAAACCCGAAGGCTGGAGTGTGTCCAAATACTATATCTGTGAGGAGCATGTGATATGTTCGGAAACCAGGCAATCCGGTCATAATTGCTTGAACAGACAAACTGAGTTTAGGGAGTTATGTTATATTACTATTTAACGTAAGAAACATCTTCCAGAGAGAATAGTTCCGTTAGGGGTTCCTTTCCCTGGGTCGGCGTGCATAAAGATGCAGGCTTAGGCTTTCAATCCCATGATGGGGATAGTAGGAAGCCATCTTCTGTGATTTTGAAAATGCGCTTTAGAATGCGATATGTCATGTATCCACTGACCGATTATTCCCTTAAGAGCGCTAGCTTTCGGCTTCACCCAGTCTGAGGTACATATCCGGATTACCCGGCTGTAACAATCGCAGAGGTGCTCCCTTTACACCCTAGCCGAACAATCAGAAACGTAGGGGTAAGAATAGGAGCCAGGCAACCCAGCTTGGCCAGAACTTAAGTCATACCGGTGCATATAATGGCAAGGATGAACTGTAAAAACATGTGACATTTTTAAGCAAGAAGCTTTACTAATTAATGGGCTTCGTTAAAGAAGCCCCAGGTATATTTGAGGACGTGTTAGTCACGTGGCAGTTCGGGTGAACCGAATACTTGCCAAGAGGATATAAAGAGAAAAGGGAAAGAAACAAAAAAGTAAAAGAAAATACCTGACTTGTAAAGGGGAAAGAATTGCTACCGAACTATCCATAAAATCGTCGGAGCCTGGCAGCGTTCCAAGTGTTTGGCTCAAGGCGGTTGTTCTGTGCATTGCGAAGGCGATAGGCTCCACCAGTGAGTACTTCGTCCATAATGAAGGGGCCCTCCCATTTTTGTTTGAGCTTGTCCTTTTTCTTCTCCGGGAGGCATAAAACGAGTTTGCCGACGTTGTATGTCTTGGCCCGTACTTCTTTGCTCTGGTATCGCCTAGCCTGTTGTTTGTAAAATGTGGAATGTGCTAGTGATATATCGTGCTCCTCTTCAAGTCCATCTATGTCGTCCTGCGGATCTAACTCGACTTCTCTTTCCTCGTACATGCGCACTCTAGGTGAGTCATGAATAATGCCGCAGGACAGGACAACCTCTGCGCCGTACACCATGAAAAAAGGTGTATATCCGGTCGTAAGATTGGGAGTGGTCCGCAGCCCCCAGAGTACGGAGTCAAGCTCTTCGACCCAATGTTTATCAGACTCCCGTAGGGAGCACACTAGTCGGGGTTTAATGCCGCTCATAATCAGACCATTGGCCCTTTCGACTTGACCATTTGTTTGAGGATGGTATACGGAAGCGTAGTCGAGTTTTATACCCAACTTTGCACACCAATTTTTACCTCATCAGCTGTGAAATTGGAGCCATTATCTGTGATAATACTATGCGGGACACCATAACGGTGTACTACGCTGGATATGAAATCTATCACAGGTCCTGCTTCAGCTACTTTTACTGGCTTGGCTTCTATACATTTAGTGAATTTGTCCACCATCACCAGTAAGTATTTTCTTTTATGACTTCCCCCTTTAAGGGGTCCGACCATATCAAGCCCCAGACCGCAAAAGGCCAAGTAATGGGGATTGTTCTCAGTGCGGTGGGAGGCATGTGACTTTGATTTGCAAAGAGCTGGTAGCCAACGCAATGTTGGACTAAGGTTTGGGCATCTGCTCGGGCAGTAGGCCAGAAAAAGCTAGCGCGAAAAGCTTTACCTACGAGCGCCCTTGCCGCGGCATGGTGACCGCCCATTCCAGCGTGTATTTCTGTGAGAATTCGCCTTCCCTCTTATTCTGAGATGCACCTTTGGAGAATACCAGATGTGCTTTTCTTGTATAGTTCACCTTCGTGAACTTTGTAGGCTTTAGATCGCTGGACTATGCGGCAGGCCTCATTCTGGTCATCAGGGAGTTCCTGCCTATTAAGGTAAGCTAGGAAAGGCTCTGTTCAGGGGGCTATAATAGCCATGATTTCATGTGTCGAAGGAGTTATATCCATGCTTGGCTCGCCGACGACTTCGTGATTGAGTTCGGCTAGGGGTGTGTTCGGATCCGAATTTGTTTCGCCGCTCGTGTCCTGCCATGTTACTGATGGCTTAAACAGCCGTTCCACAAATGTGTTTGGTGGGACGGGGTCACGTTTAGCTCCCATGCGTGCGAGTACATCGGCTGCCTGGTTATTATCCCGTGCTACGTGATGGAATTCCAACCCCTCAAATTGAGCTGATATTTTTAATATGGCGTTGCGATAAGCTGCCATTTTTGAATCCTTAGCATCAAAATCCCCATTGATTTGGGAGATGGTGAGGTTTGAGTCTCCGCGTACCTCTAGGGGTTGGATGCCCATGGATACGGCTAGTCAGAGACTATGCAATAGGGCCTCATATTCGGCTGCATTGTTCGAGTCCGTATACTTAATCTATAAAACGTACCGAACTATATCCCCTGTTGGAGATGTCAGTATTACACCGGCCCCCAGTCCGGATAGCATTTTGGAACCGTCGAAGTACATTGTCCAGTGGGAGTATGAGCCACACTCTATAGGGGGTTCGGCTCCGGTCCATTCTGCAATGAAGTCGGCCAACACCTGGGATTTAATAGTCCGGTGCGGCTTGTAAGATATTTCGAATGGTAAGAGCCCAATGGCCCATTTTGCTATGCGTCCTGTGGCATCTTTATTATTGATAATATCATTGAGTGGCACCTCGGATGCCACTATGATCGAACACTCTTTAAAGTAGTGCCGGAGTTTCCGAGATGACATGAAGACTGCATAGGAAATTTTTTGATAGTGGGGGTACTGTGATTTACACGGTGTGAGAACCTCAGATACATAAGATATGGGTTTTTGAACAGGGAATTTATGTCCCTCTTCGGCTTGTTCAACGACGAGCACGACACTCACCACCTGGTGAGTGGCTGATATGTACAGCAGCATTGGTTAGCCAACATCGCGGGCGGCAAGGATTGGGTTGCTTGCTAGTAAAGCTTTTATTTCTTCCAATCCGGCCATGGCCGCACTTGTCCATTCGAAATTGTCAGTGCGCTGTAGCAATCTGTAAAGTGGCAATGCTTTTTCTCCTAACTTGGAGATGAAGCGGCTTAAAGCCGCAACGCTTCCTGCTGGTTTTTGCACTTGCTTCAGATCGGTTGGTATTTTGAGTTCTGACAGGGCCCGAATTTTGGCTGGGTTAGCTTCGATTCCTCTATGGGATACGATGAACCCTAATAACTTTCCGGCTGGAACACAGAAGACACATTTTTCCGGATTGGGCCTTATGGCATATTCTCGGAGGTTGGCAAACATAAGGCGGAGGTCATCCACCAAGGTCTCGACATGTTTGGTCTTCACGACTACGTCTTCAACATATGCCTCCACTATTTTGCCAATTTGTTTTTCTAAGCATGTTTGAATCATGCGTTGATATGTGGCGCCAGCGTTTTTGAGTCTGAAAGGCATAGTGTTGAAACAAAAAGGGCCGTACGGGGTAATGAATGCCGTTGCGGCCTGATCGGATTCTTTCATCTTTATCTGATGGTATCCGGAGTAAGCGTCGAGGAAGCACAACGAGTCGTGTCCGGCCGTTGCATCGATAATCTGGTCGATGCGGGGCAAAGGAAAGGGATCCTTTGGGCAAGCCTTATTCAAGTCTGTGAAATCGACATAGAGGCGCCAGGATTTATCCTTCTTTGGTACCATGACTAGGTTGGCTAGCCAATTCAGATGTTTGATTTCTCTGATGAATCCGGCTTCCAGTAGTTTGGCTAACTCTTCTCCCATTGCTTGTCTTTTGGGTTCAGAAAATCGTCGCAGTGACTGCTTGACTAGTTTGAACCTTTTTATAATATTGAGGCTGTGTTCGGCCAGCCTTCGTGGGATTCCTGGCATGTCTGAAGGGTGCCAGGAAAATATATCCCAATTTTCCCGAAAGAAGGCGCGTAACGCGTTGTCTACTGCCGGATCCAGTTATGCCCCGATGGATGCCGTTTTATTAGGGTCCGTTGGGTGCACTTAGAATTTGATGATTTCATTAGCTGGTTTGAAGGAGGTAGATTTTGATCTTTTGGCGAGGATGACATCATCCGCATCCACCTTTGATCGTAGGGTAGTTAATTCTTCAGCAATGAGAGCTTCGGATAATGCCTCTAGTGCTAATGATGCCGTTTTATTTTCGGCGCGAAGTGCTCTATCCGGATCATTTATTATCGTGATCAACCCATTGGGCCCTGGCATTTTAAGCTTCATGTACCCGTAATGGGGTATGGCTTGAAAGCGTGAGAAAGCGTCCCGTCCTAGAAGGGCGTGATATCCGCTGTGAAGGGGCACAATGTGAAAGAGTAGTTCCTCCGATCTGTAGTTGTCGGGTGAGACGAACACTACATCGAGCTTAATGCTTCCCGAACACTTGGCCTCGCAGCTTGGTATGATTCCCGTAAAGGTTGTGTTGGTGTGCTCAATGCGGGATTTCTCGACCTGCATTTTTGCAAGCGTTTCCTCGTATATGAGGTTTAGTCCACTTCCTCCATCCATAAGTACTTTAGTGAGGCGAAAGTCATCTACTATTGGGTCTAGTACCAGAGCTGCTGATGCTCGGATCGGCCGGACTTGAGGTGCGTCTTTGGCAGAAAAACTGATTATCATGTCGCTCCATGGGCTTGCAGAGCTAATTTGGTAAACCTCGGCAAGTTCGCGATTTTGTAACACCCCAAAAATTTAATCTTGTTTTATTAATTAAAATTTTGTCAGAAAGATTTATTTTCTATTTTCTGACTTTTCTTTTAATTTCAGAGCTACTTCTTTTCTCTGGATTTTTTTTTAATTTTTTTTCCCTCTTATCTGAAACTTTTGGATAATATTGAAGGGCTTGAATGCTTTCTTAAAGCATTTGATTTTTGTTGGGTATGCAAGTGGAAGCATTTGTATAATACTTTTGCCAAGCATCAATTCTTTTAAAATGGCTTTTCCATTCTTTCAAGGGCTCCCATTGCACTGCAACCTATTTAAATATTTCTTTAAAAATTACATAAAAATTTGGAGATGTCAGTAGATGCATATAACTCATTTTTATGCAAAAATCCAGCTTTGTGTTTTATAAATTTTGAGCAAACCATCCTCTTTTTCATTCTGGTCCAGTTTGGTATCTTGCACTGCAACCCTATTTTAAAACTCCTCTAGTGATCTTGGGATCTTTCCTGCTATTAGTACTTGCTACCAAACCCTTAAGTCCAGGATATTGGACCCATTTGAATAATTTTGGTCCATGCAATAATAGCCTACATTTTCTGTCCATATTTTGTTTTCTCAAAAACATGCACTAACAAGTTTCTGTTTTTCTCAAACTAACCATGCCATTCTCTTGTGCATCTAGAGAGACCATGATATGGAAAGTTTGGTGGCCAGAAAACATCCCTAGATGCCCATGACATTCCGTCGAGCACCTTGTGCGCCTGGACAGAATTGGCATAGTTTTTAGTTTGCATTGTGGAGTTGCTTTCTGTGCCAAACCAACATGTCCCCTAGCCTCCTTTTGCCCACTAACCTAACCCTGGATAGTTCCAACAGCACCAGAGCATTTTAGGTCACCCTAGCATTTCGTCGAGCACGTGGTGGGCATGCCGAGAGCACGAGCAGAGCGTGCGTTTTGCACGCGCCTGCCCGAGCCGCCTCACCAACCCCCGAGCTCATCCTAGCCCTCTGCCGCGCGCAGCATAGCGCCAAGGCCAGACCTGCTTCGTTCACGAGCACCGCAGCCTTCCCTCGTCTCCCCCGCAAGCCGCCACGACCGCCGACTGCCGTCTCTGCCGTGGCCAGCACCGCCCAAACCATCCACGCGCGCCAGCTAGCCCCTGGGGCAGTCGCAGCTCGTCCGCTAGCTCCTGGCATGCTCCCAGAGCTCCGCCACGTCGCCCCGGCTACAGAGGCGACGAACCGCCATCGCCGCCGTCGTGCTTATCCACGGAAGCCGCAGAACCGACAGCACGCGCCTATAAAAAGGCCTCTTCCTTGCTTCCCCAGCCTGGCGCAGCGCCCCGCCTCTCCCTTAGAGCCTCTCCAAGCCACCAAACGACTGGTAGTGGCCTTCTTCCCCGCCTCCGACAGTGACGCTCGCCACCATCTCTGTTAAATCTGACAACACCAGAGTCCCCTAGCCTCTACCACGCCACCACCCACTCTCCCTCGACACCACGGAGCCACCCCTCCTCGCAACCTTGACTGGGAGTCACCGTAGGCCACTGCCCCGTTTGCTCCCGAAGGCGCCGTTTGCCCCAGAGCTCGCCACCGGCGAACCCCTTCGCCCCCGAGACCCTTTCGACCACTGGGAGGATCGCCCTGGAGCGGCGGATCCTTTCCCACCCTCGGATGGCTCCTAGGAGCCGTCGTCCGCCGGCGAGGATCGTCGAGCCTCCGCCCCGGCTCGGCCGCGGGAGGAAGGAGAAGGGCGACTGGTCAAATATAACCAATGGACCCAAGGGCCCCACCCGTCTGTGACTCCAGGCTCGGCTGAGCGTTTTAAGTGAAAGCGTAAAGCCCGAAGTACGTCTCTCCCTCTCGGAAGCGTATTCTGAGCCGATGCGTTTTCCTTTTTCTGGTTTTTAATAAAGCAGAATTTTGACTAAACTTTGACTGGGCATATCTTTTTAAATAAAACTCCAAATGAGTTGATTCTTTTTCCCACCTCTCTCAAATTTCAC
Source organism: Secale cereale (assembly GCA_902687465.1). Classification (NCBI taxonomy): domain Eukaryota; kingdom Viridiplantae; phylum Streptophyta; class Magnoliopsida; order Poales; family Poaceae; genus Secale; species Secale cereale. Next base: position 57,043,485 of record LR738715.1, read on the forward strand.
CTAGTTTATTTTAAGATTTATTTCAAAAATAATTATGACAACTTTTTGTACTGTTTTTTTTAAAGTTTGTGTTAATTTGAATATTTTCAAAAATAGGATTTGGAGGGAAGATCAAAACTTTCAAAAGTTTTGGAGTGCACCTCACCTCTCTGCACCTTGAAGGCAAGCATCTTGAACTCCATTATGACATAAGCTGTGTGTTGTTTGCTAGAACATATGAACTCCATCAATATGCTAAAATGGAGTAGCGTTATTTCATGTGGAAGTCATACTCTTGCATATCAACATATGGTGAAAATCTTTTCTGTTATATGTGTGATATTGGTGACAGTAGCCACTTCTCATGCCACATATGCCTGGTGATAGTTCGGATGGAGTCCGAAGGAAGATTGTGTTCCGGTGAACACAACCACGTGACGGACATCTCGTTGTGGCGAGCATGTGCAGTGAGGCATGATGGGGCATGAGGGGTGGTGACCCTGTCAGGAAAACTGTGGAAAGTATCTGTTGTGCTAACCATGCAGGGAACACATAAGCCTCCTGAGTCGACCATAGATCGAGTCTTGTTCCAGTAACCCCCATGCTTGTTTTCGTACTACCACTTGTCCCTGCCGCGGGCAGGGTACGGTTCAGTAAGTTGTCAACCCCTTTCTTGGCACACACCGTACAGAGAAGCCATTGTGGAAGATACCGGGTGCATCCGGTAGGCATGCCACATGGTCCGGGGGCATGGGTGTTTCCGGTTGGGACCGAGAGGGGGGCACCCCTTAGTAGCGCGCGATATAAATTTGATCCCATGCAAATCGAGGTTGTAGCCTCCCCACTTAGAGTTTTGCTTAACAAGTGTCGTGGGTGATTCCAGACACCGGTAAGTTAAGCTGGTGTGTGCTGGTTGGGTGTGTTTTCAATTCAAAGACCGTAAGCGGAATTAGTCCCGGTGGACTAAAGGAATCCGTTACTCGTGGGTAAAGAGTACACCCTCTGCAGAGTTTATATCTATTCGAATAGCCGTATCCGCGGTTAAGGACTACAGTCTGGGATGGGTCAAGTGTCGGTCTTAGTGTCGGTCTTCGGAGGAAAACTTCTAAACCAGAATATTGATCATGACGTGTGACGAATGATGATTGTGATTATTATTATTGTGGATTAACCATTTATATTGTTGTTGAATTGTTGAGTATCCCTAGGATGGTTCTACCTCCAGAATACTCATTGTGATTATTATTATATAAGCCCTTTATGTGGTGTCGCTGAGACGCCCGACTGTGGCATACTTGTTATTTATTTTCTTTATAAGCCCTTTATGTGGTGTCGCTTAGACGCCCGACTGTGGCATGCTTGTTATTTAATTTCCTTATAAGCCCTTTATGTGGCGTCGCTCAGACACCCGACTGTGGCATGTTGATTATTTATTTTCCTTATAAGCCCTTTAGGTGGCGTCGCTCCGATGCCCGACTATGGCACGCATGTGATTTATTTTTCTTATAAGCCCTTTATGTGGCGTCGCTCAGACGCCCGACTGAGACATGCTTTATATTATTATCCTTTCGAGGCGTCGCTTCAGACACCCGATCGGTTTATTTTATCTTCATTCTCTGATTGCTTATTCCTGTTTAATACAAATGACCTGCTCATGTGCATCATGAATTTTATTTTGGGACTGACTAGGTGATCGTGGATTATTTCAGTGCATGATTATCACCTGCTATGTTATACCTGTTTTCATGATGTTTGCGAGTACATTCAAAGTACTCACTGGCTTGTCCCTGGCTATTGTCTTGGCCAGATCTCTTGCTTGGAAAGGAGCACAACGACGACAGCCCCGGAACCTAGGCAATGGAGATAGCAGACGCGCGAAGATAGGAGTTATCCAGGTCAGCTGTTCCTGTGGGAAATGGAGTCCCATAGACGCTGATGATCCGCAAACCGCTTCCGCCGTCAACCATTAGAAAACTTTTGTTGTACTCATGGACCAGAATGGTCTTGTACTGCATATTTTATATTTTGCTTGGAATTTCTGTATCAAGATTGTGTCTCATCAGCTAACAGTAATCCTGGGGCTGGTGAGCACAAGGACCATTGACTGGGAAATTTATATCCTGGAAAACCGGTCCTGACAACCTTGGTATCAGAGCCAGGCTGACCATTGGCTAATCCTATCTTGGCCGGGTCGATGAACCTAGGTTAACCCACCCACCAGACCTTAACCTCACCACAATCAAGCCTATCCTACCCGATAGCCCACACTGTGACCCCGACAGCTTTTGGCAGTCGGTGCCCAACCTATCAGACTAGCCCAGTAAGCTACACACCCGTGATCGACACCTGAGTTGCCCCATTCGCAAGTGTGCGAAGGAAGACTCCATTTTCTTTATATAAAGGGAGCGTTTGCCCCAACCGACAACCACAGTAATACATCGCATTTTGCGATATATATATCTGTGACAATGGCCCCGACCACCAGAGAACAGAACCGACAATTAATATTGCCACCACAACACAATATGTCATCCAGCCAGATGCTATACATGAGGCCACTCCGTGACCTTACCAAGCATCCCTCGCCTTGTGCACTGCCTTCACAGCCAATTGTTTTTTTTTCAGGTCGCACCTTGGGATTCATATAAAGACCCCAGATGCAACCCCGGGGGATTTTATTAAAAAAAATTGTGGGATTTTGACCACAGTACCATGGGTTTTCTCCAGCCATCCTGGTACAACCTGTTCAAATCGAGGGTCACTCTCATATTGTACAACCAGGCACACCCCGCAGGTAGACCCAAACCAAGACCCTACGGAAGTTCCCTTCATCGGGAAAATCCATGCCCACTCCAATAATGGCCATAAAGATCGCTGCTTATGGAGCGGTTACCTATCTTCAATTCATGGTACCCTATGCCAGTGAACGTGGCTATTATTATTTCCCCGAATAGTGCAGCAGCCAGAGAAGCCGCATCCTTTCCCTACACCTGAGAAGAGAAAGGTCCGATGCTAAATAAGCTGGTGCACTATATCATCGCTCGAGAGCGCTTGACCCAGCAAGTGATGGATTTTCTCCAGACCCTTGCTGTGTAAAACCCTAGTCGCTATTAGTAGACCCCTGAGGCCAGACTAAGAGAGACGCATTTTGTGAGTCCCCCATCCACTCCCAGTAGACGAAGGATATATCACACTGCAGGGAATAATTCCTCGTGAAATATAGCTTATTACCTGAACCGTCAGCACCGTGGTTATATCAGTTTGTGTAAAAATTGACTGCTTGTTGTGATAGCTGTGTTGTGCTTTAAAATTTTCTGTATTAGCATATTGCATTGGTTGAAGTTGTTTCTCGTGATTAAAAAAAATTGATTGTTTTTAATTATAGCAAATTTCATAGTAAGGTTTTTCTTAAAAGACCACTGCCATGAAAAATGTTTTCCTCAATAAAAATTTGTTTTGCATGCCCTCTCGTTATATAACTCACAGATCACGTGCACTTAATGCAAGACCCCCCCGCGCTTTTATCACCTAATCAATTACCTCCCTAGTATACCACAGCTGCACATTAGTCAGCGATTTTTCTATGACCCCGTCTTATCGTATAGTGTAATTGTTTTTCAGGTTGCGATTGCCGCGTGGTACGAGTAATATTTTTTGCAACTTTCGTCCTTTAGCAAATCTCGAGGACGAGATTTTTCTTAAGGGGGGTAGTGTTGTAACACCCCAAAAATTTAATCTTGTTTTATTAATTAAAATTTTGTCAGAAAGATTTATTTTCTATTTTCTGACTTTTCTTTTAATTTCAGAGCTACTTCTTTTCTCTGGATTTTTTTTTATTTTTTTTCCTCTTATCTGAAACTTTTGGATAATATTGAAGGGCTTGAATGCTTTCTTAAAGCATTTGATTTTTGTTGGGTATGCAAGTGGAAGCATTTGTATAATACTTTTGCCAAGCATCAATTCTTTTAAAATGGCTTTTCCATTCTTTCAAGGGCTCCCATTGCACTGCAACCTATTTAAATATTTCTTTAAAAATTACATAAAAATTTGGAGATATCAGTAGATGCATATAACTCATTTTTATGCAAAAATCCAGCTTTGTGTTTTATAAATTTTGAGCAAACCATCCTCTTTTTCATTCTGGTCCAGTTTGGTATCTTGCACTGCAACCCTATTTTAAAACTCCTCTAGTGATCTTGGGATCTTTCCTGCTATTAGTACTTGCTACCAAACCCTTAAGTCCAGGATATTGGACCCATTTGAATAATTTTGGTCCATGCAATAATAGCCTACATTTTCTGTCCATATTTTGTTTTCTCAAAAACATGCACTAACAAGTTTCTGTTTTTCTCAAACTAACCATGCCATTCTCTTGTGCATCTAGAGAGACCATGATATGGAAAGTTTGGTGGCCAGAAAACATCCCTAGATGCCCATGACATTCTGTCGAGCACCTTGTGCGCCTGGACAGAATTGGCATAGTTTTTAGTTTGCATTGTGGAGTTGCTTTCTGTGCCAAACCAACATGTCCCCTAGCCTCCTTTTGCCCACTAACCTAACCCTGGGTAGTTCCAACAGCACCAGAGCATTTTAGGTCACCCTAGAATTTCGTCGAGCACGTGGTGGGCATGCCGAGAGCACGAGCAGAGCGTGCGTTTTGCACGCGCCTGCCCGAGCCGCCTCACCAACCCCCGAGCTCATCCTAGCCCTCTGCCGCGCGCAGCATAGCGCCAAGGCCAGACCTGCTTCGTTCACGAGCACCGCAGCCTTCCCTCGTCTCCCCCGCAAGCCGCCACGACCGCCGACTGCCGTCTCTGCCGTGGCTAGCACCGCCCAAACCATCCACGCGCGCCAGCTAGCCCCTGGGGCAGTCGCAGCTCGTCCGCTAGCTCCTGGCATGCTCCCAGAGCTCCGCCACATCGCCCCGGCTACAGAGGCGACGAACCGCCATCGCCACCGTCGTGCTTATCCACGGAAGCCGCAGAACCGACAGCACGCGCCTATAAAAAGGCCTCTTCCTTGCTTCCCCAGCCTGGCGCAGCGCCCCGCCTCTCCCTTAGAGCCTCTCCAAGCCACCAAACGACTGGTAGTGGCCTTCTTCCCCGCCTCCGACAGTGACGCTCGCCACCATCTCTGTTAAATCCGACAACACCAGAGTCCCCTAGCCTCTCCCACGCCACCACCCACTCTCCCTCGACACCACGGAGCCACCCCTCCTCGCAACCTTGACTGGGAGTCACCGTAGGCCACAGCCCCGTTTGCTCCCGAAGGCGCCGTTTGCCCCAGAGCTCGCCGCCGGCGAACCCCTTCGCCCCCGAGACCCTTTCGACCACTGGGAGGATCGCCCTGGAGCGGCGGATCCTTTCCCACCCTCGGATGGCTCCTAGGAGCCATCGTCCGCCGGCGAGGATCGTCGGGCCTCCGCCCCGGCTCGGCCGCGGGAGGAAGGAGAAGGGCGACTGGTCAAATATGACTAGTGGACCCAAGGGCCCCACCCGTCTGTGACTCCAGGCTCGGCTGAGCGTTTTAAGTGAAAGCGTAAAGCCCGAAGTACGTCTCTCCCTCTCGGAAGCGTATTCTGAGCCGATGCGTTTTCCTTTTTCTGGTTTTTAATAAAGCAGAATTTTGACTAAACTTTGACTGGGCATATCTTTTTAAATAAAACTCCAAATGAGTTGATTCTTTTTCCTACCTCTCTCAAATTTCACCTAGTTTATTTTAAGATTTATTTCAAAAATAATTATGACAACTTTTTGTACTGTTTTTTTTAAAGTTTGTGTTAATTTGAATATTTTCAAAAATAGGATTTGGAGGGAAGATCAAAACTTTCAAAAGTTTTGGAGTGCACCTCACCTCTCTGCACCTTGAAGGCAAGCATCTTGAACTCCATTATGACATAAGCTGTGTGTTGTTTGCTAGAACATATGAACTCCATCAATATGCTAAAATGGAGTAGCGTTATTTCATGTGGAAGTCATACTCTTGCATATCAACATATGGTGAAAATCTTTTCTGTTATATGTGTGATATTGGTGACAATAGCCACTTCTCATGCCACATATGCCTGGTGATAGTTCGGATGGAGTCCGAAGGAAGATTGTGTTCCGGTGAACACAACCACGTGACGGACATCTCGTTGTGGCGAGCATGTGCAGTGAGGCATGATGGGGCATGAGGGGTGGTGACCCTGTCAGGAAAACTGTGGAAAGTATCTATTGTGCTAACCATGCAGGGAACACATAAGCCTCCTGAGTCGACCATAGATCGAGTCTTGTTCCAGTAACCCCCATGCTTGTTTTCGTACTACCACTTGTCCCTGCCGCGGGCAGGGTACGGTTCAGTAAGTTGTCAACCCCTTTCTTGGCACACATCGTACAGAGAGGCCATGGTGGAAGATACCGGGTGCATCCGGTAGGCATGCCACATGGTCCGGGGGCATGGGTGTTTCCGGTTGGGACCGAGAGGGGGGCACCCCTTAGTAGCGCGCGATATAAATTTGATCCCATGCAAATCGAGGTTGTAGCCTCCCCACTTAGAGTTTTGCTTAACAAGTGTCGTGGGTGATTCCAGACACCGGTAAGTTAAGCTGGTGTGTGCTGGTTGGGTGTGTTTTCAATTCAAAGACCGTAAGCGGAATTAGTCCCGGTGGACTAAAGGAATCCGTTACTCGTGGGTAAAGAGTACACCCTCTGCAGAGTTTATATCTATTCGAATAGCCGTATCCGCGGTTAAGGACTACAGTCTGGGGTGGGTCAAGTGTCGGTCTTAGTGTCGGTCTTCGGAGGAAAACTTCTAAACCAGAATATTGATCATGACGTGTGACGAATGATGATTGTGATTATTATTATTGTGGATTAACCATTTATATTGTTGTTGAATTGTTGAGTATCCCTAGGATGGTTCTACCTCCAGAATACTCATTGTGATCATTATTATATAAGCCCTTTATGTGGTGTCGCTGAGACGCCCGACTGTGGCATACTTGTTATTTATTTTCTTTATAAGCCCTTTATGTCGTGTCGCTCAGACGCCCGACTGTGGCATGCTTGTTATTTAATTTCCTTATAAGCCCTTTATGTGGCGTCGCTCAGACACCCGACTGTGGCATGTTGATTATTTATTTTCCTTATAAGCCCTTTAGGTGGCGTCGCTCCGACGCCCGACTGTGGCACGCATGTGATTTATTTTTCTTATAAGCCCTTTATGTGGCGTCGCTCAGACGCCCGACTGAGACATGCTTTATATTATTATCCTTTCGAGGCATCGCTTCAGACACCCGATCGGTTTATTTTATCTTCATTCTCTGATTGCTTATTCCTGTTTAATACAAATGACCTGCTCATGTGCATCATGAATTTTATTTTGGGACTGACTAGGTGATCGTGGATTATTTCAGTGCATGATTATCACCTGCTATGTTATACCTGTTTTCATGATGTTTGCGAGTACATTCAAAGTACTCACTGGCTTGTCCCTGGCTATTGTCTTGGCCAGATCTCTTGCTTGGAAAGGAGCACAACGACGACAGCCCCGGAACCTAGGCAATGGAGATAGCAGACGCGCGAAGATAGGAGTTATCCAGGTCAGCTGTTCCTGTGGGAAATGGAGTCCCATAGACGCTGATGATCCGCAAACCGCTTCCGCCGTCAACCATTAGAAAACTTTTGTGGTACTCATGGACCAGAATGGTCTTGTACTGCATATTTTATATTTTGCTTGGAATTTCTGTATCAAGATTGTGTCTCATCAGCTAATAGTAATCCTGGGGCTGGTGAGCACAAGGACCATTGACTGGGAAATTTATATCCTGGAAAACCGGTCCTGACAGATTTTCTCTCTGGCGACGGTTATTTGAGGAGAATGTCTCGAAGACAGTGAAGACATTGATGTCATTCTCCCTTGGTGCGGTGGTGGCAAGAATTGCCGTTCCGCTTTTTGCTACCTGCCGGAGTACCCAGCATGCTCTAAGGCGATGGTTTGGGACGTTATCTGGGTTTGCGTGTATTTGGGAAGGTGTATCGATTAGTTTGTCCAGTACAGACCTGTGCCTTGAAATAGGCTTGTTCTTCTTGCCAATAGGAATGCTATTGTATGACGAACTAGGGTAAGTCCGTTTAGCTTTGGTAACGTACTGTACGGAGATGGACCGTTCCAGAGGTGTATTCTGGGCTTTCCAAGTATTTTCCTTTGCGTAGTACTTCCGTACTAACTGCGATAATTCTGTGAAACTCGGAACACGACGTCGGTTGAGGGCATTCAAGACTCCCTCGTCCGTGCAATTGGGGTGAAATAGAGAGACCGCTTTGTCATCACAGCAGTCCCTGATCTTGTTTTTAACAAGTAGGAATCTGGCCCATAAGTAGTTGACCGTTTCCCCGTGCTGCTGTTGTATGTTTGTGAGATCATCTATGTCCATGATTCCGGATTTACTTGAAAAGTTTTTCCTAGGGAAGGTGGGTGTTGGAAATTTTGAATCCCAACCCAGAGTGATATTCAGGGTTTTTGCAACCTCCGCTGGTGACTATCGGATTTCGGGCTCCGCAAAACCCAAGAAGTTCCAACACAGGGGCGTGAACGAAGATCTCTCCCACTCACGTCTACCTAGCATCTTGCCCTCGCCCAGTGAAGAGATTCAAGCAAACAACAGATGAAGCACGCAAGAGTTTACCCAGGTTCAGGCCACCGTGTGGTATAAAACTCTACTTCTGCTTTGGTGGATTGGCCTCGGGAGGGCTGGAATATGAACTAGTATAGTGGTTCTTGAGCTCAGGAGGTGAGCTCAGGAGGGTTAGGAGGCAAGTGTTCTTGCTCCTTTGCGTGGTGGCTGATACGCCCATTTTGCATTATGCTTATATGTTGATATTTATCGCATTATGGGTTGTTCTTACATGTTTTGTCACAATACTTATGCCTTTTCTCTCTTATTTTACAAGGTTTACATGAAGAGGGAGAATGCCAGCAGTTGGAATTCTGGGCTGGAAAAGGAGCAAACTCTAGAAACCTATTCTGCACAACTCCAAAAGCCCTGAAACTCAACAGAACTTTGTTTCGGAAAATATAAAAAAATTTGGCGAAAGAAGTCCACAAGGGGGGCCACCGGCTATCAACGAGGGTGGGGGGCGCGCCCCCCTTCCCAGGGCGCGCCCCCTGCCTCGTGGGCCAGTTGGAAGGCCCCCAATGCCCATCTTCTCCTATATGAGGTGTTTTGACCTGGAAAAAAAAATCAGAAGGAGGCTTTCGGGACCAGACGCCGCCGTCTTGAGGCGGAACCAAGGCGGAAACCAATCTAGGGCTCCGACAGAGCTATTCTGTCGGGGACACTTCCCTCCGGGAGGGGAAAATCGTCACCGCCGTCATCACCAACAACTCTCCCATCTTGGGGAGGGCTATCTTCATCAACATCTTCACCAGCACCATCTCCTCTCAAACCCTAGTTCATCTCTTGTATCCAATCTTTGTACCCAAACCTCAGATTGGTACCTATGGGTTGCTAGTAGTGTTGATTACTCTTTGTAGTTGATGCTAGTTGGTTTATTTTGTGGAAGAACATATGTTCAGATCCATTATGCATATTAATATCCCTCTTATCATGAACAATATTATGTCTTGTGAGTAGTTACTTTTGTTCCTGAGGACACGGGAGAAGTCTTGCTATTAGTAGTCATGTGAATTTGATCTCTGTTCGATATTTTGATAAGATGTATGTTGTCTCTCCTCTAGTGGTGTCATGTGAACGCCGACTACATGAAACTTCACCATTATTTGGGCCTATAGGAAGGCATTGGTAAGTAATAAGTAGATGATGGGTTGCTAGAGTGACAGAAGCTTAAACCCTAGTTTATGCGTTGCTTCGTAAGGGGCTGATTTGGATCCATATGTTTCAGGCTATGGTTAGGTTTACCTTAATACTTCTTTTGAGTTGCGGATGCTTGCATTAGAGGTTAATCATAAGTGGGAGGTTTGTCCAAGTAAGGGTAGCACCCAAGCACCGGTCCACCCACATACCAAATTATCAAGTACCGAATGCCAATCAGACGATCGTGATGAAAACTAGCTTGACGATAATTCCCATGTGTCCTCGGGAGCGCTTTACTTTATATAAGAGTTTGTCCAGGCTTGTCCTTTACTACAAAAAGGATTGGTCCACCTTGCTGTACCTTATTTACTTTTACCTTTTGTCACTTGCTACCAATTACCTTATCACAAAACAATCTGTTACCTATAATTTCAGTGCTTGCAGAAAATACATTGCTGAAAACTGCCTATCATTTCCTTCTGCTCCTCGTTGGGTTCGACACTCTTACTTATCGAAAGGACTACGATAGATCCCCTACACTTGTGGGTCATCAAGACTCTTTTCTGGCGCCATTTCCGGGGAGTGAAGCGCCTTTGGTAAGTGGAATTTGGTAAGGAAAAATTTATATAGTGTGCTGAAATTTATTATCACTTGTTACTATGGCTCAAAATCCTTTGAGGGGCTTGTTAGGGGTATCTTCATCCCAAACAGAAGAGCAAAGAGTTTCTCCTCAACCTACTACACCTAGTGAAAATGTTTGCTTTGAGATTCCTTTGGGTATGATAGAGAAACTGCTTGAAAATCCTTTTACAGGAGACGAAACATTGCATCCTGATTTACATCTAATCTATGTGGATGAAATTTGTGGATTATTTAAGCTTGCTGGTATGCCCGAGGATGTTATCAAGAAGAAGGTCTTCCCTTTATCTGTGAAGGGAGACACATTGACACGGTTTAGGCTATGCGATGATATGGGATCATGGAACTATAATCGTCTGAAGTTGGAATTTCATCAGAAGTTCTACCCTATGTACCAGGTTCATTGTGATCATAATTATATTTATAATTTCTGGCCTCGCGAAGGAGAAAGCATCGCTCAAGCATGGGGGAGGCTTAAGTCAATGTTATATTCATGACCCAATCATGAGCTCTCAAGAGAAATGATCATTCAAAATTTTTATGCTTGGCTCTCTCTTAATAATCGCTCCATGCTCGATACTTCTTGTTCTGGCTCTTATATGATGAAGACTATTGACTTCAAATGGGATTTATTGGAAAGAATTAAACGTAACTCTGAATATTGGGATCTCGATGAAGGTAAGGAGTCAGGTATGACCCCTAAGTTTGATTGTGTTAAAGCTTTTATGGATACCGATGTTTTTCGTGAGTTTAGCACTAAATATGGACTTGACTCTGAGATAGTAGCTTCTTTCTGTGAATATTTTGCTACTCATGTTGATCTCCCTAAGGAGAAGTGGTTTAAATACCATCCCCCTATTGAGGTAAAAGTAGTTGAACCTATTAAAGTTGAAGAAAAGACTATCACTTATAATGTTGATCTTGTTATTCCTATCGCTTATATTGAGAAACCACCTTTCCCTGTTAGGATAAAGGATCATGCTCAAGCTTCAACTGTAGTTCGTAAGAGTAATACTAGAACACCTACACCCTCTGAGAAAATTAAAGTTGAACCTAGTGTTGCTATGGTTAAAGATCTCTTGGTAGAAGATTTAGATGGACATGTTATTTACCTCCAAGAAGAGTCTGCTAGAATAGCCAAACCCAATGCTAGGAATAAACATAAACCTGTTGTAGGCCTGCCTGTTATCTCTGTTAAGATAGGAGATCATTGCTATCATGGTTTATGCGACGTAGGTGCTAGTGCAAGCATTATCCCTCTTGATCTGTATAACGAAATTATGCATGATACTGCACCTGTTGAGTTAGAAGGGATTGATATTACTATTAAGCTTGCAAATAGAGATACTATTTCACCAGTTGGGATTGTTAGAGATATTGAAGTCTTGTGTGGGAAGGTTAAATACCCTGCTGATTTTCTTGTTCTTAGTTCCCCACAAGATGAATTCTGTCCCATTATATTTGGTAGACCCTTCTTGAATATTGTTAATGCCAAGATAGACTGCGTGAAAGATATTGTCACTGTTGGATTAGGGGATATGTCTCATGATTTTAACTTTGCTAAATTCCGTAGACAACCCCTTGAAAAGGCACCACCCAGTAAGGACGAAATTATTGGTCTTGCTTCTATTGCCGTGCCACCTAATGATCCTTTAGAACAATACTTGCTAGACCACAAAAATGATATGCATATGAATGAGAGAAGGGAGATAGATGAAATATTCCTTACATAGGGACCCGTATTGAAAAACAACTTGCCTGTTGAAATCCTAGGGGACGCTCCTCCACCCAAGGGTGATCCCGTGTTTGAACTTACACCTTTACCTGATAATCTTAAGTATGTTTATCTTGATGAAAAGAAGATATATCCTGTTATTATTAGTGCTAACCTTTTAGAGCAAGAAGAAGAAAAATTATTGAAAACTCTGAAGAAGCACCGTGCTGCTATTGGATATACTCTGGATGATCTTAAGGGTATTAGTCCCACTATATGCCAACACAAGATAAAATTGGAAGAAAATGCTAAACCGGCTATTGATCATCAGCGACGATTAAATCATAAGATGAAGGAAGTGGTAAGAAAGGAAATGCTAAAGATTCTAGAGGCAGGTATTATCTACCCATTTGCTGATAGCCAGTGGGTAAGTCATGTCCATTGTGTCCCTAAGAAAGGAGGTATGATGTCGTTCCTAATGATAAAAATGAATTGATCCCGCAAAGAATAGTTACAAGTTATAGGATGGTGATTGATTTCCGTAAGTTAAATAAAGCTACTAAGAAAGATCATTACCCCTTGCCATTTATTGATCAAATGCTAGAAAGGTTATCCAAACATATTCATTTCTGCTTTCTAGACGGTTATTCCGGTTTCTCTCAAATACCTGTGTCAAAAGGTGATCAAGAAAATACCACTTTTACTTGTCCTTTCGGTACCTTTGCTTATAGACGTATGCCTTTTGGTTTATGTAATGCACCTTCTACCTTTCAAAGAGGCATGATGGCTATATTCACTGATTTTTGTGAAAAGATTGTTGAGGTGTTCATGGATGATTTCTCCGTTTACGGAACTTCTTTTGATGATTGCCTAAGCAACCTTGATCAAGTTTTGCAGAGATGTGAAGACACTAACCTTGTCTTTAATTGGGAGAAGTGCCACTTTATGGTTAATGAAGGCATTGTCTTGGGACATAAAATTTCCGGAAGAGGTATTGAAGTTGACAAAGCTAACGTTGATGCTATCGAAAAGATGCCATGCCCTAAGGACATCAAAGGTATACGAAGTTTCCTTGGTCATGCCGGGTTTTATAGGAGGTTCATTAAGGACTTCTAAAAAATCTCCAGGCCTCTGACTAATTTCTTACAAAAAGATATTCCTTTTGTCTTTGATGATGATTGTCTAGAAGCATTTGAAATACTTAAGAATGCATTGATCTCTGCACCTATTGTCCAGCCTCCTGACTGGAATTTACCCTTTGAGATTATGTGCGATGCTAGTGATTATGTTGTAGGAGCTATGTCAGGGCAAAGAGTTGATAATAAATTGAATGTTATCCAGTATGCTAGTAAAAGTCTAGGTAGTGCCCAAAGAAAATATGCCACTAATGAAAAAGAATTTTTAGCGGTTGTATTTGCTTGTGATAAGTTTAGACCCTATATTGTTGATTCTAAAGTAACTATTCACACTGATCATGCTTCTATCAAATACCTTATGGAAAAGAAAGATGCTGAACCTAGACTTATTAGATGGGTTCTCTTGCTGCAAGAATTTGACTTGCATATCATTGATAGAAAGGGAGCTGAGAACCCCGTTGCAGACAACTTGTCTAGGTTAGAGAATATACTTGATGACCCACCGGAAAGTCAATTCGGCTCCCGGATGCATTTGCACCCGGGCCCATGTTTGAATTTTTCAAATGTCAAAAAAATCGAGAAAAAATTTGTTTATGATCTTTGTCACATACAAATGGCACCTGTGAATTTTGAGACAAAAAAGTTAAGCATTTTGGCCTGCGAAAAAAAACAAATCAAAGACCAAATGTCACCCCAAAATGTAACCCAAAATTTGTTTTTTTCACCGATGAAACACCGCTGCTCCGTTCCGCATGAAATTTGTCAAGCATGTTTGCTACACCAACGTGATCATCTACAATTTTTTTTCAGAATTTTTTTAAAACATTTAAATTGTTTTTTCGTGTTAATGTTCATCCGGGTGCAAATGCACCCGGGAGCCAAAACGCCTGCCCCATGACCCACAACTTACTGATGATAGCTTTCCTGATGAACAACTAGCTGTCATAAATACTTCTTGTACTACTCCATGGTATGCTGATTATGCTAATTATATTGTTGCTAAGTTTATACCTCGTAGCTTCACATACCAGCAAAAGAAAAAGTTCTTCTATGATTTGAGACATTACTTCTGGGATGTCCCACATCTTTATAAAGAACTAGTAGATGGTATTATTAGACGTTGTGTACCTGAGCATGAACAGGAACAAATCCTATGCAAGTGCCACTACAAAGCTTATGGAGGACACCATGCGGGAGATAGAACTACACACAAGGTATTACAATCTGGTTTTTATTGGCCTACTCTCTTCAAGGTTGCCCGTAAGTTTGTCTTATCTTGTGATGAATATCAAAGAATTGGTAATATTAGTAGACGTCAAGAAATGCCTATGAATTCTTCACTTGTTATTGAACCATTTGATGTTTGGGGCTTTGATTATATGCGACCGTTTCCTGCCTCTAATGGATACACATATATTTTAGTTGTTGTTGATTCGTTACTAAGTGGGTAGAAGCTATTCCAACTAGTAGTGCAGATCATAACACCTCTATTAAAATGCTTAAAGAAGTTATTTTCCCGAGGTTTGGAGTCCATAGATATCTAATGACTGATGGTGGTTCACACTTTATTCATGGTGCTTTCCGTAAGATGCTTGCAAAGTATGATGTCAACCATAGAATCGCATCCCCCTATCACCCACAGACTAGCGGTCAAGTAGAACTAAGTAATAGGGAGTTGAAATTAATCTCGCAAAAGATAGTTAATAGGTCTAGGAAGAATTGGTCCAAGAAACTTGATGATGCATTATGGGCCTATAGAACTGCATACAAAAATCCTATGGGTATGTCTCCATATAAGTTGGTGTATGGAAAAGCTTGTCACTTACCTCTTGAGCTAGAACATAAGGCAAATTGGGCTATTAAAGAGCTCAACTATGATTTCAAACTTGCTGGTGAGAAGAGGCTATTTGATATTAGCTGTCTCAATGAATGGAGAACCCAGGCCTATGAGAATGCCAAATTGTTTAAAGAAAAAGTTAAAAGATGGCATGACAAAAGGATACAAAAGCGTGAGTTTAACGTAGGTGATTATGTCTTGCTATACAACTCTCGTTTAAGATTTTTTGCAGGAAAACTTCTCTCCAAGTGGGAAGGACCTTACGTTATCGAGGAGGTCTATCGCTCCGGAGCCATAAAAATCCACAACTTCGAAGGCACGAATCCGAAGGTGGTGAACGGTCAAAGAATGAAACATTATATCTCAGGTAATCCTATAAATGTTGAAACCAATATTATTGAAACCGTAACCCCGGAGGAATACATAAGGGACACTTTCCAGAATGATTCAGCCTCCGAAAAGGAAGAGGTATGTGATACGGTAAGTAAACCGACTCCAAAACAGTTTTAAAGGCAATTTTTCTCTGTTTTGGAATATTTAGAAAAATAGAAAAATAAGAAGCAGTCCGGAGGGGACACGAGGCATCCACGAGGGTGGAGGGCACGCCCCCCTTCCCAGGGCGCACCCCCTGCCTCGTGGGCACCCCGTGTGTCCCCTGGACTCCATTTTCTTGTGCTTTACTCCTTTTGGTTGGTAAGAATTTATTATATATACTCCCGAAGGTTTTGACCTCTGTATCACGCAAAAATCCTATGTTCTCGTTTCGAGCTGTTTTCTGTTAAGGTTTGCGAAGCCAGGCATCATGTCGTCTCCCTCCTCCAACAACGAAGGCAATGATGCTTGGCTAATGAAGATAGATCTGAAGAGGGAAGGACCCGAGGAGATCCACAAGGAGAAGAAGATCAAGATGGAGGTGGAAGATCCGGCTCCGGCACAAGGAGAAGAAGACACCCCTGAAACTCTTCCTGACCTCTTTACCTCAACTGAGATTGAAGCTTTCAGGATGATTGAGTTGGCTCAAATTCGGAACAAGCATCTCACAAGTGAAAATATTTTGTTGAAGGATTACATAGCTGCTCTCAAAGGTATTATCCGCAAGCTGGAAGATCTCCTACGCTCGATATATGAGGATCCACCGTCACTACTTGCCACTCCATCATCACCACCCCGAAGAAGGAGACATAATCATATGTGTATGGGCGCTCCCCTTTGCAACTGCCAAGCTTGGGGGAGTGACCCCGGTATCGTATCACCATCACTCCTATCTTTACCGTTTTACTTAGTTTGATCTTTTAGTAGTATCTTGATCTAGTAGAACAAAGTTAGCATGATCTAGTTGTGAGCTTTTGCTTTTTGAGCTTTACCCTTTGTAATCGAGACTGTGAGCTATATAATAAAGATTAGTGTTGAGTCAAGGGCTTGATTTCCTCACTTGGGTCATGATAAAAAGAAAGAAAACATAAAGAGTATCAAAGAGATCATATCGATCTTATGGGAAGTAATGACTTCACATACAAGAGTATGATAAATAAAAGTTGTTGGGGAGTTGACAAACATAGTTTTTGTCATCGTTGCAATTAATAGGAAGTAATAAAAGAAGAGAGGCTTCACATACAAATATACTATCTTGGACATCTTTTATGATTGTGAGCACTCATTAAAGTATGACATGCTAAAGAGTTGATGTTGGACAAGGAAGACAACATAATGGGTTATTTCTTCTTATATCCGAAATAAAGTATATTGTCATGGATCATCCAACATGTTGAGCTTGCCTTTCCCCCTCATGCTAGCCAAAACTCCTAGCACTAAGTAGACATACTACTTTACTTCCATATATCCTTAAACCCAGTTTTGCCATGAGAGTCCACCATACTTACCTATGGATTGAGAAAGATCCTTCCAAGTAAGTTGTCATGTTGCAACTCGCTAAAAATATGTATGATTTATTAGTGTGGGAGAAATTAGCTTTATACGATCTTGTGATATGGAATTAATAAAAGCGACGGACTGCATAATAAAGGTCCTTATCACAAGTGGCAATATAAAGTGAAGTTCTTCTATGCTAAGACTTTGTGCATCCAACCATAAAAACACATGACAACCTCTGCTTCCCTCTGCGAAGGGCCTATCTATTATTCTTGCTTTATAAGTGTCAAGGTGAAATCCACCTTTCCTTTTTTCATTTTATCCTTTGGCAAGCGTATTGTGTTGGAAAGATCCTGACATATATACCCACTTGGATGTAAGTTTTCATGATCTATTACTGTTGACATGACCCTTGAGGTAAACGGTTGGGAGGCAACACCATAAGCCCCTATCTTTCTCTGTCTCCGATTAAAACTCCATAGACATAAGTATTGCGTGAGTGTGATCAACTGTGAAAGACTATATGATAGTTGAGTATGTAGGCTTGCTGAAAAGCTCTTATATTGTCTCTTTCCGATGTTACGATAAATTGCAATTGCTTCAATGACCGAGATCAAAGTTTGTTAGTTTCGAATGAAGTTTATGATTCATACTTGATATTGTGGATGAATTGTTACTTTAGCATAAGAATCATATGACTATATTTACATAAGTTGCTGTTATGAGAATGATCATGATGCCCTAATGTCCGTATTTTGTTTTTATCGACACCTCTATCTCTAAACTTGTGGACATATTTTTCGACATCGGCTTTCGCTTGAGGACAAGCGAGGTCTAAGCTTGGGGGAGTTGATACGTCAATTTTGCATCATGCTTATATGTTGGTATTTATTGCATTATGGGTTGTTCTTACATGTTTTGTCACAATACTTATGCCTTTTCTCTCTTTTTTACAAGGTTTACATGAAGAGGGAGAATGCCGGCAGCTGGAATTCTGGGCTGGAAAAGGAGCAAACGCTGGAAACCTATTCTGCACAACTCCAAAAGCCCCGAAACTCAACAGAACTTCATTTCGAAAAATATAAAAAATATCTGGCGAAAGAAGTCCACGAGGGGGGCCACCGGCTGTCCACGAGGGTGGGGGGCGCGCCCCCCTTCCCAGGGCGCGCCCCCTGCCTCGTGGGCCAGCCGGAAGGCCCCCGATGCCCATCTTCTCCTATATGAGGTGTTTTGACCTGGAAAAAATCAGAAGGAGGCTTTCGGGACCAGACGCCGCCGTCTCGAGGCGGAACCGAGGCGGAAACCAATCTAAGGCTCCGACAAAGGTGTTCTACCGAGGACACTTCCCTTCGGGAGGGGGAAATCGTCACCGGCGTCATCACCAACAACTCTCCCATCTTGGGGAGGGCTATCTTCATCAACATCTTCACTAGCACCATCTCCTCTCAAACCCTAGTTCACTCTTGTATCCAATCTTTGTACCCAAACCTTAGATTGGTACCTGTGGGTTGCTAGTAGTGTTGATTACTCTTTGTAGTTGATGCTAGTTGGTTTATTTGGTGGAAGATCATATGTTTAGATCTATTATGCATATTAATATTCCTCTGATCATGAACAATATTATGTCTTGCGAGTAGTTACTTTTGTTTCTGAGGACATGGGAGAAGTCTTGCTATTAGTAGTCATGTGAATTTGATCTCCGTTCGATATTTTGATAAGATGTATGTTGTCTCTCCTCTAGTGGTGTCATGTGAACGTCGACTACATGACACTTCACCATTATTTGGGCCAAGAGGAAGGCATTGGGAAGTAATAAGTAGATGATGGGTTGCTAGAGTGACAGAAGCTTAAACCCTTGTTTATGCGTTGCTTCGTAAGGGGCTGATTTGGATCCATATGTTTCAGGCTATGGTTAGGTTTACCTTAATACTTATTTTGTAGTTGCGGATGCTTGCATTAGAGGTTAATCATAAGTGGGAGGTTTGTCCAAGTAAGGGCAGCACCCAAGCACCGGTCCACCCACATACCAAATTATCAAAGTACCGAACGCCAATCAGACGATCGTGATGAAAACTAGCTTGACGATAATTCCCATGTGTCCTCGGGAGCGCTTTACTTTATATAAGAGTTTGTCCAGTCTTGTCCTTTGCTACAAAAAGGATTGGGCCACCTTGCTGCCCCTTACTTACTTTTACCTTTTGTCACTTGCTACCAATTACCTTATCACAAAACTATCTGTTACCTATAATTTCAGTGCTTGCAGAAAATACCTTGCTGAAAACTGCCTATCATTTCCTTCTGCTCCTCGTTGGGTTCGACACTCTTACTTATCGAAAGGACTACGATTGATCCCCTACACTTGTGGGTCATCAGTGGCAGGGTTTATTGGTCTGCTCCTCCTTTTTTCTCATAGCGGGGATCCTAGCTACTTATATAGGCGGCAAAGGTGCTCTTCCCCCGAAATGTTTAGGCGGGAAGGGATCCCACAATGGCCATTTTTGAGCGGGAACACAAGGACGTTCCTACTCTGACAAAAGCAGTCTTCGCCTACAAAAGGATCAGGTGGTGACGCTGTGGTGGGCTCGGCGGTGACATCCTCCCTGTCGTCCTTGCAGTCTTCGGTCTTGTTGCACCAATGGGGAAACCTTTGCCCCGCTCCTCAGGAACCTGCGGCTGCGCTGTCCCCCTTGCATCGAAATGGCAACTGCCCTGCTAGCGGATGCTTGCACCCACTGGCGCGGTGCGTCACTGCTTACGTCGCTGCCTCCTCCTGAGACAGACTTGGCCTTGGATTCTCCGCCCCTCCGGAGCACCTTGTCGAGGCCGCTCCTGATGGGGTCTTGGCGCTGTTCTCCTCGCGAGGCTTAGCTCCCTTGCGAGGGTCTTGGGCAGCTGGTCGATCAGCTGGGCCGTACCAGGCCGTGGTAGGAGCGCATCGTGGCCCGTAGACAGGCAAGTTTGGATACCCTGGTTCCCAGAACGCGGACAGTAGCCCCCGGGCCCAAGGCGCGCGCAGAGTTGGCTTAGAGGCGAAGCCTTAGTCAAGGACGAAGCGCCGTGGGCCCCAAAGGCTGCGGGCCAGGCTGGCGTGCCACGGTTGGATGGGACGTGGGCGACCCCGCTTCCCACGTAGTCTTGGTAGTCGTGCGTCTTGCAAATCGCATGACCGATAGGTCTTCTTTCTGCCGCCTCTGCCTTCTGCCTTCCAATCGCTTTCTTCCTTTACTTGCCTTCTTTGTCCCTTCCTTCCTTGCTATCATGCCGTGCAGGGCGAAGAAGAGGGGGGACGATGAGCCTGCCGCGCCACCGCCGGTGCTTGAGCCGGCGCTGGGCCGCTCCCTCGTGGTGAACTAAGAGGGTCTGGACAAGGTGCGTTCTGCCTTGGTTGATGCATCTAACAAGTGGGGGCCGACCCGGGTCTGGCTCGCCTCCCGGCCGGTGGTGGAGCTTGGCACCAACAACATCCAGATTCATCTCCACGCCATCTTCGGGGGTCTCCTTCCACCTTTCTCCGCCTTCTTCTATGCAGTACTCACGCATTACCAGATTCGGGCGCTACACCTGGACCCTGGGTCCATCATCCTCCTTTCCGGCTTCGAGTTCCTGTGTGAAGCTTTCATTGGCGTTTCCCCGTCTGTGGCCTTGCTTCGCCACTTTTTCGCCCTCTCCTTGGTCGACAGGGGGCAGCGCTCGGGGTGCATGTCATTGCACGCGGTGGAAGCGACTGCTGCCTCCAGAATTGACTTCTCGCTTCATCCAACCACAACAGGATTTCGCCGGCAGTGGGTGTACGTTGATGCCGCTGCGTACAGACCCCAATTCCATCTTCCCGATGTGCCGGCGGTGCCAAACTCGGGCTGGGGGCACGAGGTCCTTTCGGATCCACGGGCGGAGCGAGTTATGCGTCGACTGGCCAGCCTGAGAAGAAGCGGATTGACCCTGGCGATGGTGGTGAGAGACTTCCTTGTCCTCCGTGTCGCCCCACTCCAGCACCATTCTCGCCCAATGTGGGTTCTTGATGATCGCGCGCATCTTCAGCGGAAAGCAGCTCCCTCCTGAGACGCTCCAGGGGCTGCTGAGGCTGCTTGTCGGCGGGGTGCCTGAAGCACGCCCTGGCTCTACAACTCCCTTGTACTTGGCTCCTGTGGCCGGAAGAGCTTTTGCTGAAAAGATGCCCCGCTTCGATGCGTGGGGACTATTGCCAGAGGGCGCCACTGATCCTCATGATGATCCCTTGGTAGTGGTATCAGGGCTCGCGAGCCCGTCCTTCCCTT
This sequence comes from Secale cereale, assembly GCA_902687465.1. Classification (NCBI taxonomy): domain Eukaryota; kingdom Viridiplantae; phylum Streptophyta; class Magnoliopsida; order Poales; family Poaceae; genus Secale; species Secale cereale. The sequence goes on from LR738715.1 coordinate 57,064,729, forward strand.
CCGGGGCGGACGCGCCAAGCGGAGCCCCTGTCTTAGGGTCCACTCCACCCTTGGAGCAAGCGGACAAAGCACGTGCACCAGTGTTGATGGAGGTGGCGGAAGGTACCGAGGGACCGCTGGCGCCTGGAGCGACCGAAGGGGAGGTGCAGCGACCTCCGGTTGAGGCGAGTCCGGGGGAGATTGCATCGGGGAATGGGGCTCCGGCCGCGAGCGCCTGCCGCGACCCTGCCCCGGGTCTAGGCGCATCTGCCTCAAGTGGCGTCATGTTGTCCTTCGCGGCGTTAGGCAAGAGGCGGAGGTTTAGGAGCAGCTACGGCCCTGCCCCAAGGGCTCTGAAGAGGATGAAGCTGACCGTACCGAGCAGGTGTGTGTCCCTCGACTCTTCCTGTCTTTCCCAATATTGTTCTACTGACCCCTTGCTCCGTAGGGTTTCCTCCAGCTTATTCTCGAGCCGCTCGGTGAGGCTCGCAGGAGCCTCCGCCTGCGTCCCTCCTCCAGATCGTGCTGGGTCTCCGGGAGGCCTCGCGCGGGTTCTTGAAGCCGCGCCCGCACCTTGTTGCATAGGTTGTGCTCCCCACCTCCGAGCGCTTCTGGGGCAAAGCAGCTCTTGGTGCGTCGGGGGCCCGTCCCGTGCCCCGGGGCTTGTCTTCATCGCGGACCAGCAAGCTTTTGAGGCAGCCCGAGCGGCTGACCACCCATCAGGACCATGCCTGCCCCTCGTGCCGGAGGCATCGCGCGCTCGTGGGGCTAGCCCCGAGGCGCACACTGAACGGGAGGGAGAGGGGGAGCCCCCTTTGGGCAGCGTGGATGTCGAGGACGAGCCCGATCGCCTTCTGGAACTTGCGCTGCGCAGGAGAGCGGTCTGTCGTGATCTTGTGCGGGGGGCGTCAAATGCCCTGAAGCATCTCGAAGTCGAGGTTGCTGAAGTGGATAGGCGCATCGAGTTCGAGGGTCTGCTTCGGGCATAGGTTTGGCGCCGGTTGAGGACCGCCGTTAACCTGAGCAAGTTGCAACAGGGCACCGTCCTAAAGAAGGTGGAAGCATCGGCCGCCGCGGCTCAGGAGGCTTGCGCCCGTGCCTTGGAGGAGGCCCGAGATGCCGAGCGCCACTGCACGGCCGCCGAGGAGCATGAGCGCGAGCTTGAAGCCTCGAACGCCATGCTCGAGCACCAGGTTCATGCACGAAGGGCGGCCCTCGCCGCCCCTGCGGCCGATGATGATAGCCCGGCGGGCCTCTCAGCGCGAGAGGAGGCGCTGGCACTCAAGGTGATGGAGCTGAACATGGAGCACGAAAGCCTGGAGACGATGGAGCGCCAGATAGCCGAAGCTAAGGGCAACCTTGATGATCGCGAGGCTGTTGCGAAGAAGGATGCCAGGGAGGCGGAACGTCTCCGGAAAGATTACCGCGAGAAGCCGAGGCTTCACGAGACTCGCTTTGCTGATAAGTGGAAGGAGCTCCAGAAGGAGGTCATGGATCTCAAGAGCAAACTGGCTAATGTCGAGCGTCGTCTGCAGGTTTCGGAGAGGGCTCGCGCCGCAGTCGAGCATCATGAACAGGTGTCGAAGGAGGCCTGTGCCGCGGTGGAGCGATGCGAGCGGGCGTCGGAGAAGGCTCACGCCGAAGTCAGGGCGGAACTGTCTTGCTTTCACAAGTAGGTGGAAGACATTTCCACCCTCGCGGCTCGGAATTCTGAGGAGGCCGCGCGAGCCCGTGGGATGCAGTACACCGGCTCGAAGATGTTCGAGGCCCTGCGGCACCGGGCCGGCCAAGCCCTAAGGGAGCTTCTTGACTCGAGGATCGACGACCCTCTAGTTGATGATGACGCCGGGTATCTCGGGTTCTTTACCAGGGTGGTGGAGCGTCTTGAAGGCGGGGTTATGAAGGCTCGGCAGCTTGTCGAGGAGCAGAACCACGGCATCCTCAGGAGTGCGGCCTCCCGCATCTTTGGCAACTTGCATTGTCTTGACCCCCATACGGACTTTGAGGCCTTGCTGAAGACTGCGCCTGAGGCGGTCGCTGGCCCCTCGGAGGAATGGGTGAGCGACCACGTGGACACGTTGGTGACGGAGCTCGTTCCAGCCATCGATGACGCGCCGGTGCTTGAGGGGGGCGACGCCGACGGTTCTGACGAACATGTCGATGCTTAGTCCAACACTTGCTGTAAATTTGTTTTTGGTTGTGGCTCCAGAGCCGGGTAAGATGAGTGTCACAAGACTTAAACTTAAATTTGTTTTTGGTTGTGGCTCCAGTTTGAGCACCGTAAGGATAGGTTTTAGGCACTCCCTTGTTTGTCCGTGAGGCTGCGGCCTCAAGCCCTCGTTGCGTTTCTGAGAGGAGCGTCTGCTGACCTCGTCCGGGCGCGCCTCGCGAGTACCTGTTGTGAGCGCAAGAGTGGTTGGTGGTCCGGCCGTGGACCGGACAGAACGTGCGCCCATGCCCCGGCCCCTGGTCATGAGGAGTGACAGGGCAGGGTCGCGGACGTAGCCCGGCTCAGCCGAGCAAGCTAAAAAATGGACTGGGTGAAGAAAAACTCAGTGAAGATCGCAAAACACGGACAAAAATTCTCCCCCTGTATTCAAGAAACGAGTCGCGCAGCTGCGGGATCGGCTTGAAAAAGCAGATACAGAGGAGGTAAAGGTGAATGGCAAAGAAAAGGGGTGCCGTGTTCGGCCCCTGAGCAGGTCTTCGGTCTTCTCCCCAGCGCGGAGCATAGGGCTACCACTGGCGCGGGTGTGGGCATAGCCATTGGAGGGCAGTGTCGACGGCCAGCACGGAGCATGGTGCATCCACTAGGACGTGAAAGGGAGCCCCCGAGGCCCTAGGGCGACGCTCTGGGGACTCCGGGGCGTGTACAGCCCCACTCATTATTACGTGAGAGTGTCACGAGCGGAGATCTTCTGAAGTTCCCGCCCCTTCGCTTCGAGGGCCCCGCCCCGCACTAGTCTGCTTCCGCCATGAACTCACCCGAAGGCTGCATTCATGAGGTGGGAGACTGCACATGATGGGGGGATGGGACCTTGGCCATAGGCCCCCCTGCCGAGCACCAGGCACACCGCTCACGCGATCTCCGAGCGTGCTTCGCCCCTGGGGGCTAACGTCGTCCGGAGACGCGGCGTCCTGAAGTGCGAGGGGGATCCCGCCCTACCCACGCTCCTAATGGCCCCTAAGCCCTTCCTGATCAGGGTCGGGCCCAGCAGGTATGGGATTTCGTGAATAGGGGGACGGAGCCGCGGTCTTGGGCCTTCCTGGTGCGTGTAGGACGGGCTGCCGTACCGCCTCCAGACGCACCCTCCGCAGCCCGAGGGATGGTACGCTGGGAGGCGTGGCGTCTTGAGGCTGAACGGAGGGGGAGAAGGCCCCTCCGCGCGCGCATCATACCCACCGCTAGCGAGCCCCTGGTGAAATCAAGAGCGGGCTCATGCGCGACGGGTCACGCGCAGTGGGACGAGTGCCTAACCTGGGCCTTCCCTTCCCTTTCTGTCTTGACACGGTACCTCGAGTGTCTCCCTGGCTTGTCGAGCTCCGGGCCAGGAATGCTGCCCGTCTGAGGCCTACGGCCGGTGCCGGGTGTGCCGGCCCTCACAGGCACTCGCGGTGCTTCATTTGCGCTCCATGGTCGTCGGTTACAATGGCGGAGGGTCGAGGGCTAAGAGCGGGTGGCCTGTCCCTTGGCCTTCCGCTCCTGACCCCCCTCGTGCCGGCGCCTGATCGCACCCGGCGTCGGGCGTAGTCCTGCGGTCGCCTCCTGATGGCTCCTCGACGGGAGCGGTACCTGAGTACAAAGGGCTTCGAGGCAGAGGGGCAGCATCATACGCAGGGTTCAGCAGATCATACCCCATGTCGCCCTCGTAGGTCGCTGCAGGTCTTGACCATACGGGCGACCGGGCGCGGCTGGCGCGGCACCCGGTCCCTGGCGTCGTCGTGTGGAAGCAGAATGGCTCGGCTCCGGTGCTGGCGGCGTCGAGGAGCTCGGCCACCGTGAGGAGTAGCACGTCGTGGCCGCTATCGAGCAACCGGCACCTTAGCAGCTCCCTTGCCACCAGCAGTCCAGCCCTCATGTTCGCCATTTCGCGCTGGTCCCGTGAGCTCGCTGTTGCGTGTTCGACGGCCCGCGCCGCCGCGCGGCTTTGGCGTCGAGTGGGCGGTGGGTGCTGCCGGTCCCTCGACGGCGGGTCGGTGATGCTCATCATGTGGTCGTCCCCGATCAAGGACGGGTGGCGGCGAGTCCCGCGGCCGAAGGGCGATGCCTGAGCGGCGCGGGCGCCGTGGGCTTTCGCACGCATGTGATGTGCCTCTGCCATCTTGGTCGTGGTTTGTTGAAGCTGGGCGACGCGGGGTCGACGGACGAGAGCGGGACGAGGTCGTCGGAGAGGCGAGATCTTGACACGCCCCCTACCTGGCGCGCCAAATGTCGGATTTCGGGCTCCGCAAAACCCAAGAAGTTCGAACACAGGGGCGTGAACGAAGATCTCTCCCACTCACGTCTACCTAGCGTCTCGCCCTCACCCAGTGAAGAGATTCAAGCAAACAACAGATGAAGCACACAAGAGTTTACCCAGGTTCAGGCCACGTGTGGTGTAAAACCCTATTTCCTGCTTTGGTGGATTGGCCTCAGGACGACTGGAATATGAACTAGTACAGTGGTTCCTGAGCTCAGGAGGGTCAAGAGGCAAGTGTTCTTGGTCCTTTGCGTGGTGACAGAGTTTATCGGTCTGCTCCTCCTTTTTCCTCATAGCGGGGATCCTAGCTACTTATATAGGCGGCCAGGGTCCTCTTCCCCCGAAATATTTAGGCGGGAAGGGATCCCACAATGGCCATTTTTGAGCGGGAACACAAGGATGTTCCTACCCTGACAAAAGCAGTCTTCGCCTGCAAAAGGATCATGCGGTGATGCGGTGGTGGGCTCGGCGGTGACATCCTCCTTGTCGCCCTTGCGGTCTTCGGTCTTGTAGCACCAATGGGGAAACCTTTGCCCCGCTCCTGGGGAACCTACGGCTACGTTGTCCCCCTTGCACCGAAATGGCAACTGTGCCGCTGGCGGACGCTGGCACCCGCTGGCGCGATGCGTCACTGCTTACGTCGCTGCCTCCTCCTAAGGCAGGCTTGGCCTTGGATTCTCCGCCCCTCCGGAGCACGTTGCCGAGGCCGCTCCCGAGGGGGTCTTGACGTTGTTCTCCTCGCGAGGCTTACCTCCCTCGCGAGGGTCTTGGGCAGCTAGTCGATCAGCTGGGCCGTACCAGGCCGTGGTAGGAGCACATCGCGGCCCGCAGACAGGCAAGTCTGGGTACCCTAGTTCCCAGGACGCCTATAGTGACAATCCGGATTCGATGGGGTCTGAATGCCCTTCGGGTCCGGCGTCGGTCCTAGAGCTCAAAGAACATAGTGCGTCTCCTAACAGGGAGGTGTTGTTGGAGATATGCCCTAGAGGCAATAATAAAAGCATTATTATTATATCTCCTTGTTCATGATAATTGTCTGTTATTCATGCTTGAATTGTATTGTACGGAAACAGCGATACATGTGTGAATACACAGATCACAATGAGTCCCTGGTAGGCCTCTAGTAACCAGCTCGTTGATCAACAGATGGTCACGGTTTCCTGACCATGGACATGAGATGTCGGTGATAACGGGATCACATCATTAGGAGAATGATGTGATGGACAAGACCCAAACTTGAGCATAACACGAGATCGTATAGTTCGTAATGCATAAGCTTTTCGGTGTCAAGTATTTATTCCTTAGACCATGAGGTTGTACAACTCCCGGATACCGTAGGAGTGCTTTGGGTGTGCCAATCGTCACAACGTAACTGGGTGGCTATAAAGGTACGCATCGGGTATCTCCGAAAGTGTCTGTTGAGTTGGTACGAACCGAGACTGGGATGTTGTCACTCCGTATGATGGAGAGGTACCTCTGGGCCCACTCGGTAATACATCATCAAATCGAGCTCAATGTGACTAAGTGGTTAGTCACGGGATGATGGATTACGGAACGAGTAAAGAGACTTGCCATAACGAGATTGAACAAGGTATCGGGGATACCGACGATCGAATCTCGGGCAAGTACCGTACCGATGGACAAAGGGAATAACATACGGGATTGAGTGAATCCTTGACACGGTGGTTCATCCGATGAAGATCATCGAGGAACACATGGGAACCAACATGGGTATCCAGATCCCGCTGTTGGTTATTGACCGGAGAGTGGTCTCGGTCATGTCTACGTGTCTCCCGAACCCGTAGGGTCTACACACTTAAGGTTCGGTAACGCTAGGGTCGTAGAGATTAATGCACGTGGAAACCCGAAAGTTGTTCGGAGTCCCGGATGAGATCCCGGACGTCACGAGGAGTTCCGGAATGGTCCGGAGGTAAAGATTGATATATGGGAAGTCCAGTTTCGGCCAACGGGTGATCTCCGGGGGTCACCGGGAGTGTCCCGGGACCACCGGAGGGGCCCCGGGGGTCCACCGGGTGGGGCCACCCATCCCGGTGGGGCCCCTAGGCTGCAAGGGGATGCGTGCAGCCCCCTGGGCTGGCGCACCACAAGGGGGCCCCACCTCCCCATGCGCATAGGGATAAACCCTAAGGGGAGGGGGGCCACCACTTGCCTTGGGGGAGGGGGACTCCTCCCTGGCCGCCGCCCCCCCCCTTGCCGATTGGATCTGCAAGGGGCTGGCGCCCCCCTGCCCCCCTATATATATGTGGGGGGGGGGAGAGGGCAGCCGCACCTCAGCCCTGGCGCCTCTCCCCCTCCCGTCACACCTCCCAACTCCTTTGCAGGGCAGCCCGGCGAAGCCCTGCTGCGATCTCCACTGCATCCGTCATCACGCCGTCGTGCTGCCGGATCTCTGACGACTTCTCCTCCCCCCTTGCTGGATCAAGAAGGAGGTGACGTTGCTGCACCGTACGTGTGTTGAGCGCGGAGGTGCCGTCCGTTCGGCGCTAGATCATCGGTGACGAAGAACGTGAAGAGTACGACTACTTCATCCTTGCTTCGTTGAAAGCTTCCGCACGCAATCTTCATAACGGTATGTAGATGCACTCTCAGTTGCTCGCTGCTAGATGTCTCCATAGATGGATCTTGGTGAAGACGTAGAATTTTTTTGAATTATGCTACGTTCCCCAACAGTGGCATCTGAGCCTAGGTTTTATGCGTAGCATCTTGGCACGAGTAGAACACAAAGCAGTTGTGGGCGTATGATCTTGTTCAACTTTCTTACCATTACTAGTCAATCTTGATTCGGTGGTATTGTGGGATGAAGCGGCCCGGACCGACCTTACACGTACGCTTACGTGAGACTGGTTCCACCGACAGACATGCACTAGATGCATAAGGTGGCTGGCGGGTGTCTGTCTCTCCTACTTTAGTCGGATCGGATTCGATGAAAAGGGTCCTTATGAAGGGTAAATAGAAGTTGACAAATCACGTTGTGGTTTTGGCGTAGGTAAGAAACGTTCTTGCTAGAAATCCTATAGAAGCCACGTAAAACTTGCAACAACAATTAGAGACGTCTAACTTGTTTTTGCAGCATGTGTTTTGTGACGTGGTATGGCCAAGAACGAAGATGTGATGAATGATATATGTGATGTATGAGTTTGATCATGTTTTTGTAATAGGGAATCACGACTTGCATGTCGATGAACTTGACAACCGGCAGGAGCCATAGGAGTTGTCTTTATTATTGTATGACCTGCGTGTCACTGAATAACGCCATGTAATTACTTTACTTCGTTGCTAAACGTTAGCTATAGTAGTAGAAGTAATAGTTGGCGTGACAACTTCCTCAAGACACGATGATGGAGATCATGATGATGAAGATCATGGTGTCGAGCTGATGACAAGATGATCATGGTGCCCCGAAGATGGAGATCCAAGGAGCAAGATGATATTGGCCATATCATGTCACTATAATTGATTGCATGTGATGTTTATCATGTTTTTACATCTTGTTTACTTAGAACGACGGTAGTAAATAAGATGATCTCTCACTAAAATTTCAAGTAATGTGTTTCCCCTAACTGTGCACCGTTGCTAAAGCTCGTTGTTCCGAAGCACCACGTGATGATCGGGTGTGATAGGTTCTAACGCTCACATACAACGGGTGTAAGACAGATTTACACACGCGATACACTTAGGGTTCACTTGACGAGCCTAGCATGTACAGACATGGCCTCGGAACACGGAAGACCGAAAGGTCGAACACGAGTCGTATAGAAGATACGATCAACATGAAGATGTTCACCGTTTTTGACTAGTCCGTCTCACGTGATGATCGGACACGGACTACTCGATTCGGATCGTGTATCACTTGGATGACTTGAGAGATGTCATTCTGAGTGGGAGTTCATTAAAATTTGATTAAGATGAACTTAATTATCATGAACTTAGTCTAAATTCTTTACAATATCTCTTGTAGATCAAATGGCCCACGCTCCAGTTTCCCTCAACTTCAACGCGTTCCTAGAGAAAACCAAGCTGAAAGACGATGGTAGCAACTATACGGATTGGGTCCGTAACCTGAGGATTATCCTCATAGCTGCCAAGAGATCATATGTCCTAGAAGCACCGCTAGGTGATGCACCTGCTCCCGATGCTGACCAAGACGTTTTGAACGTCTGGCAGTCGCGTAGTGATGATTACTCCCTGGTTCAGTGCGGCATGCTTTACAGTTTAGAATCGGGGCTTCAAAAGCGTTTTGAGCACCATGGAGCATACGAGATGTTCGAAGAGCTGAAAGTGGTTTTCCAAGCTCATGCCCGAGTCGAGAGATATGATGTCTCCGACGCATTCTACAGCTGTAAGATGGAGGAGAACAGTTCTGTCAGTGAGCACATCCTCAAGATTTCAGGATTGCACAACCGCTTGTCTCAGCTGGGAATGAATCTCCCAGATGAAGCGGTCGTTGACAGAATCCTCCAGTCGCTCCCACCAAGCTTAAAGAGCTTCGTGCTGAACTTCAATATGCAAGGGATGGAGAAGTCCATTCCCGAGCTGTATTCAATGCTGAAATCAGCGGAGGTTGACATCAAGAAAGAACATCAAGTGTTGATGGTCAATAAAACCACTAAGTTCAAGTCAGGCAAGGGTAAGAAGAACTTCAAGAAGGACGGTAAGCAAGTTGCCGCGCCTGGCAAGCCTGTTGCCGGGAAGAAGCCAAAGTATGGACCCAAGCCAGAGACTGAGTGCTTTTATTGCAAGGGAACGGGTCACTGGAAGCGGAATTGCCCCAAATACTTAGCAGACAAGAAGGCCGGCAACGTCAAAGGTATATATGATATACATGTTATTGATGTGTACCTTACCAGCACTTGTAGTAGCTCCTGGGTATTCGATACCGGTGCAGTTGCTCACATTTGTAACTCAAAACAGGAGCTGCGGAATAAACGGAGACTGGCGAAGGATGAGGTGACGATGCGCGTCGGGAATGGTTCCAAGGTCGATGTGATCGCCGTCGGCACGCTGCCTCTACATCTACCCTCGGGATTAGTTTTGAACCTGAATAATTGTTATTTAGTACCAGCTTTGAGCATGAACATTGTTTCTGGATCTCGTCTTATGCGAGATGGATATTCTTTCAAATCAGAGAATAATGGTTGTTCTATTTATTTGAGAGATATGTTTTATGGTCATGCCCCGCTGGTCAATGGTTTATTTTTGATGAATCTCGAACGTAGTGATACACATATTCATAGTGTAGATGCCAAAAGATGTAAAGTTGATAATGATAGTCCCACATACTTGTGGCATTGCTGCCTTGGTCATATTGGTGTCAAACGTATGAAGAAGCTCCATTCGGATGGACTTCTAGAGTCTCTTGATTATGAATCATTTGACACGTGCGAACCATGCCTCTTGGGCAAGATGACCAAGACTCCGTTCTCCGGAACAATGGAGCGAGCAACCAACTTGTTGGAAATCATACATACTGATGTGTGCGGTCCAATGAGTGTTGAGGCTCGCGGAGGCTACCGTTATGTTCTCACCCTCACGGATGACTTGAGTAGATATGGGTATATCTATTTGATGAAACACAAGTCTGAGACGTTTGAAAAGTTCAAGGAATTTCAGAATGAGGTTGAGAATCAACGTGACAGAAAAATAAAGTTCGTGCGATCGGATCGTGGGGGTGAATATTTAAGTCATGAATTTGGCACACACCTTAGGAGCTGTGGAATTGTTTCACAATTGACACCGCCCGGAACACCTCAACGTAACGGTGTGTCTGAACGTCGAAATCGTACTCTATTGGACATGGTGCGATCTATGATGTCCCTCACCGACTTACCGCTATCTTTTTGGGGTTATGCTTTAGAGACTGCCGCATTCACTTTAAATAGGGCTCCGTCAAAATCCCTTGAGACGACTCCGTATGAACTTTGGTTTGGCAAGAAACCGAAGCTGTCGTTTCTGAAAGTTTGGGGTTGCGATGCTTATGTCAAGAAACTTCAACCTGAAAAGCTCGAACCCAAATCGGAGAAATGCGTCTTCATAGGATACCCAAATGAAACTATTGGGTACACCTTCTACCACAGATCCGAAGGCAAAGTCTTTGTTGCCAAGAATGGATACTTTCTAGAGAAAGAGTTTCTCTCGAAAGAAGTGAGTGGGAGGAAAGTAGAACTTGATGAGGTGATAGTCACCACTCCTGTACCGGAAAGTAGCGCAACGCAGGAAACTGTTCCTGAGGTGCCTGCACCGACAAGGGAGGAAGATAATGATAATGATCATGAAGAAACAGATCAAGTTACTACTGAACTTCGAAGGTCCACAAGGGCACGTTCCGCACCAGAGTGGTACGGCAACCCTGTACTGGAAATCATGTTGTTAGACAACGATGAACCTTCGAACTATGAAGAAGCGATGGCGGGCCCAGATTCCAATAAATGGCTTGGAGCCATGAAATCCGAGATTGAATCCATGTATGAAAACAAAGTATGGACTTTGGTGGACTTGCCTGATGATAGGCACGCCATAGAAAACAAATGGATATTTAAGAAGAAGACAGACGCGGATGGTAATGTGACCATCTATAAGGCTCGGCTTGTCGCTAAAGGTTATCGACAAGTTCAAGGGATTGACTACGATGAGACTTTCTCTCCCGTAGCGATGCTGAAGTCAGTCAGAATCATGTTAGCTATTGCCGCATTCTATGATTATGAGATATGGCAAATGGACGTCAAAACAGCATTCCTTAATGGCTTCCTCAAGGAAGAGTTGTATATGATGCAACCGGAAGGTTTTGTCGATCCAGAGAATGCTGACAAGGTATGCAAGCTCCAGCGCTCGATTTATGGGCTGGTGCAAGCATCTCGGAGTTGAATATTCGCTTTGATGAGGTGATCAAAGCATTTGGCTTTATACAGACTTATGGAGAAGCCTGTATTTACAAGAAAGTGAGTGGGAGCTCTGTAGCATTTCTCATATTATATGTGGATGACATATTGCTGATGGGAAATGATATAGAATTCTTGGAAAATGTAAAGGCCTACTTGAATAAAAGTTTTTCAATGAAGGACCTTGGAGAAGCTGCTTACATATTAGGCATCAAAATCTATAGAGATAGATCAAGACGCCTCATTGGTCTTTCACAAAGTACATACCTTGACAAGATATTGAAGAAGTTCAATATGGATCAGTCAAAGAAAGGATTCTTGCCTGTTTTGCAAGGTATGAGATTGAGTAAGATTCAGTCGCCGACCACGGCAGAAGATAGAGAAAAGATGAGTGTCATTCCCTATGCCTCGGCAATAGGTTCTATCATGTATGCCATGCTGTGTACCAGACCTGATGTGAACCTTGCCATAAGTTTGGTAGGGAGGTACCAAAGTGATCCCGGTACGGAACACTGGACAGCGGTCAAGAACATCCTGAAGTACCTGAAAAGGACTAATGATATGTTTCTCGTTTATGGAGGTGACGAAGAGCTCGTCGTAAAGGGTTACGTCGATGCTAGCTTCGAAACAGATCTGGATGACTCTAAGTCACAAACCAGATACGTGTATATTTTGAATGGAGGGGCAGTCAGCTGGTGCAGTTGCAAGCAAAGCGTGGTGGCAGCATCTACATGTGAAGCGGAGTACATAGCTGCTTCTGAAGCAGCGCAGGAAGGAGTCTGGATGAAGGAGTTCATCACCGACTTAGGAGTCATTCCAAGCGCGTCAAGCCCGATGACTCTCTTCTGTGACAACACTGGTGCTATTGCTATTACCAAGGAGCCCAGGTTTCACAAGAAGACCAAGCACATCAAGCGCCGTTTCAACTCCATCCGGAATTATGTTCAGGATGGAGATATAGATATTTGTAAAGTGCATACGGATCTGAATGTTGCAGACCCGTTAACTAAACCTCTTTCACGAGCAAAACATGATCAACACCAGAACTCTATGGGTGTTCGATTCATCACAATGTAACTAGATTATTGACTCTAGTGCAAGTGGGAGACTATTGGAGATATGCCCTAGAGGCAATAATAAAAGCATTATTATTATATCTCCTTGTTCATGATAATTGTCTGTTATTCATGCTTGAATTGTATTGTACGGAAACAGCGATACATGTGTGAATACACAGATCACAATGAGTCCCTGGTAGGCCTCTAGTAACCAGCTCGTTGATCAACAGATGGTCACGGTTTCCTAACCATGGACATGAGATGTCGGTGATAACGGGATCACATCATTAGGAGAATGATGTGATGGACAAGACCCAAACTTGAGCATACCACGAGATCGTATAGTTCGTAATGCATAAGCTTTTCGGTGTCAAGTATTTATTCCTTAGACCATGAGGTTGTACAACTCCCGGATACCATAGGAGTGCTTTGGGTGTGCCAATCGTCACAACATAACTGGGTGGCTATAAAGGTACGCATCGGGTATCTCCGAAAGTGTCTGTTGAGTTGGTACGAACCGAGACTGGGATGTTGTCACTCCGTATGACGGAGAGGTACCTCTGGGCCCACTCGGTAATACATCATCATAACGAGCTCAATGTGACTAAGTGGTTAGTCACGGGATGAGGGATTACGGAACGAGTAAAGAGACTTGCCATAACGAGATTGAACAAGGTATCGGGGATACCGACGATCGAATCTCGGGCAAGTACCGTACCGATGGACAAAGGGAATAACATACGGGATTGAGTGAATCCTTGACACAGTGGTTCATCCGATGAAGATCATCGAGGAACACGTGGGAACCAACATGGGTATCCAGATCCCGCTGTTGGTTATTGACCGGAGAGTGGTCTCGGTCATGTCTACGTGTCTCCCGAACCCGTAAGGTCTACACACTTAAGGTTCGGTAACGCTAGGGTCGTAGAGATTAATGCACGTGGAAACCCGAAAGTTGTTCGGAGTCCCGGATGAGATCCCGGACGTCACGAGGAGTTCCGGAATGGTCCGGAGGTAAAGATTGATATATGGGAAGTCCAGTTTCGGCCAACGAGTGATCTCCGGGGGTCACCGGGAGTGTCCCGGGACCACCGGAGGGGCCCCGGGGGTCCACCGGGTGGGGCCACCCATCCCGGTGGGGCCCCTAGGCCGCAAGGGGATGCGTGCAGCCCCCTGGGCTGGCGCACCACAAGGGGGCCCCACCTCCCCATGCGCATAGGGATAAACCCTAAGGGGAGGGGGGCCACCAATTGCCTTGGGGGAGGGGGACTCCTCCCTGGCCGCCGCCCCCCCTTGCATATTGGATCTGCAAGGGGCTGGCACCCCCCTGGCCCCCTATATATATGTGGGGGGGAGAGGGCAGCCGCACCTCAGCCCTGGCGCCTCTCCCCCTCCCGTCACACCTCCCAACTCCTTTGCAGGGCAGCCCGGCGAAGCCCTGCTGCGATCTCCACTGCATCCGTCATCACGCCGTCGTGCTGCCGGATCTCTGACGACTTCTCCTCCCCCCTTGCTGGATCAAGAAGGAGGTGACGTTGCTGCACCATACGTGTGTTGAACGCGGAGGTGCCATCCGTTCGGCGCTAGATCATCGGTGACGAAGAACGTGAAGAGTACGACTACTTCATCCTTGCTTCGTTGAAAGCTTCCGCACGCAATCTTCATAACGGTATGTAGATGCACTCTCAGTTGCTCGTTGCTAGATGTCTCCATAGATGGATCTTGGTGAAGACGTAGAAATTTTTTGAATTATGCTACGTTCCCCAACAGGTGTTCGGCTCGATGGGTTCAGAGATCCGGACTGTGGCAGTCTCCGTCTGGACAGGAGAAGTTTCTATGGCTCCATCCTCGACTGCTGCTACCAGATGGGTGATCGAAAAAGGGTCGATCTCCTCAAGGCCAGATTTAAGTCCGGTCCGATTTCCTAGCGATGAGAGCCCCAGGGCGGCGATGCGATCCAGTAGCTCGTTTAAGGGCGAAAGTTCTGCCAAAGTCGCGTCATCGGAATAGCCAAACTCGGCGTAAAGGTAATGCTCGAAGGCCGCATAGGGTGCGGCCGGCCCAAAGGCCATGCGGGTGCATATGATGAACCCGTCGAGCTGGAGAACCTGGCCGATAGCGAAGTTGTTTCCGAGGGTGATCCCATCATTGATGATGAGACGTGCCATCGATCGCTCATTGCGAGCACACAACAGAGCTCTCAATGAAAGCACCATTGTCGATGTCAAAACCGGCAGATCTCCGGTAGGGGGGCCCAAGCTATGTGTGTGAAGATCGAATGGTAACAGGAGGCTGGGACATGATGTTTTACCTAGGTTCAGACCCTCTTGATCGAGGTAAAACCCTACTTCCTGCTATATTAGTATGGATGAATATGTGTACAAGAGTTGATCTACCACGAGATCGTAATGGCTAAACCCTAAGTCTAGCCAATGGGGATATTGTAATTACCATGATCCCCCTACAGACTAAACCCCTCGGCTTATATACACGCCTGAGGAGACCTAGGGTTACAAGGATGACTTGGGGAGGAAGTAATTGATACATCCGGACTCGAAACCCGCCTTTCTATGTACATGGGAGTCGTGACCGAATACGGGGGAAGGTCTTCTGCTTCTTCTTTATGCAGCCCACTAGTGCGGCCCAGCTTCCTTGACCTAGATGCGTGAGGACCCCTGGATACATGACTCCCTGAGTAGGCCAAACCAAACCAATAATTCGAAGAGACTTGCGAGGATATTATAATCATACATAAAAGATTTCAGAAAAGAATCCAATATTTTTCAAAGATAATCTTGATCATAAACCCACAATTCATCGGATCTCGACAAACACACCGCAAAAAGATTACATCGAATAGATCTCCTCGAAGATCGAGGAGAACTTTGTATTGAGATCCAAAGAGAGAGAATAAGCCATCTAGCTAATAACTATGGACCCGAAGGTCTGTGGTAAACTACTCACAACTCACCGGAGAGGCTATGGTGTTGATGTAGAAGCCCTCCGTGATCAATGCCCCCTCCGGCGGAGCTCCGGAACAGGCCCCAAGATGGGATCTCACGGGTACAGAAGGTTGTGGCGGTGGAATTAGGGTTTGGTTCCTCTCCCCAATGTTTTTAGGGTATTAGAGTATATATAGGCTGAAGAGTCACGTCAGGCGAGCCAGAGGGGGCCCACGAGGGTGGGGGCGCGCCTACCCCCCTGGGCACGCCCCCTGCCCTCGTGGCCGCCTCTCTTGGTTCCAGGCGTGTAGTCCAAGTCTTCTGTGTTGATATTGTTCCAAAAATAACTCTCCCGAAGGTTTCATTCCGTTTGGAGTCTGTTTGATATTCCTTTTCTGCGAAACACTGAAATAGGAAAAAAAACAGCAATTTGCACTGGCCCTTGGGTTAGTAGGTTAGTCTAAAAAATAATATAAAAGTATATAATAAAGGCCATTAAACATCCAAAACAGAATATATAATAGCATGGAACAATCAAAAGTTATAGATACATTGGAGACTATCAAGCATCCCCAAGCTTAATTCATGCTCGTCTTCGAGTAGGTAAATGATAAAAACGGAATTTTTGATGTGGAATGCTAACCAACATATTTGCCAATGTAATTTTCTTTATTGTGGCATGAATGCTCGGATCCGAAAGATTCAAGACAAAAGTTTAATATTGACATAAGAATAATAATACTTCAAGCATACTAACAAAGCAATCATGTCTTCTCAAAATAACATGGCCAAAGAAAGTTATCCCTACAAAATCATATAGTCTGGCTATGCTCTATCTTCATCACACAAAATATTTAAATCATGCACAACCCCGGTTTCAGCCAAGCAATTGCTTCATACTTAATTTTTTTCAAACTTTTTCAACTTTCACGCAATACATGAGTGTGAGCCATGGACATAACACTATAGGTGGAATGGAGTGGTGGATGTGGAGAAGACAAAAGAGGAAGATAGTCTCACATCAACTAGGCGTATCAATGGGCTATGGAGATGCCCATAAATAGATATCAATGTGAGTGAGTAGGGATTTCCATGCAATGGATGCACTAGAGCTATAAGTGTATGAAAGCTCAACAAAAGAAACTAAGTGGGTGTGCATCCAACTTGCTTGCTCACGAAGACCTAGGGCATTTTGAGGAAGCCCGTCGTTGGAATATACAAGCCAAGTTCTATAATGAAAATTCCCACTAGTATAAGAAAGTGACAACATAAGAGACTTCTCTATCATGAAGATCATGGTGCTACTTTGAAGCACAAGTGTGGAAAAAGTATAGTAACATTGTCCCTTCTCTCTTTTTCTCTCATTCATTTTTTTCTTTTTTCTTTGGGCATTTTCTCTTCTTTTTTATGGCCTCTTTTTTTTCTTTCGTCCGGAGTCTCATCCCGACTTTTGGGGGAATCATAGTCTCCATCATCATTTCCTCACTGGGACAATGCTCTAATAATGATGATCATCGCACTTTTATTTACTTACAACTCAAAGATTACAACTCGAAGCTAGAACAAAATATGACTCTATGTGAATGCCTCAAGCGGTGTACCGGGATGTGCAATGAATCAAGAATGACATGTATGAAAAATTATGAATGGTGGCCTATCCACAAATACGATGTCAACTACATGATCATGCATGGCAATATGACAATGATGAAGCGTGTCATATGAAACGGAATGGTGGAAAGTTGCAGAATGGCTATGGAAATGCCATGATAGGTAGGTATGGTGGCTGTTTTGAGGAAGGTATATCGTGGGTGTATGGTACCGGCGAAAGTTGCGCGGTACAAGAGAGGCTAACAATGGTGGAAGGGTGAGAGTGCGTATAATCCATGGACTCAACATTAGTCATAAAGAACTCATATACTTATTGCAAAAATCTACGAGTTATCAAAACAAAGTATTAAACGCATTCTCCTAGGGGAAGGGTTGGTAGGAGTTAACCATCGCGCGATCCCGACCTCCACAAAAGGATGACAATCAATAAATAAATCATGCTCCAACTTCATCACATAACGGTTCACCATACGTGCATGCTACGGGAATCACAAACTTTAACATAAGAGTATATATAGGCTCAAGAGGCATGCCAGGGGAGCCAGAGGGGCCCCACGAGGGTGGGAGGCACGCCCCGTGCCCTCATGGCCGCCTCTCTTGCTTCCAGGCGTGTACTCCAAGTCTTCTGTGTTGATATCGTTCCAAAAATAAATCTCCCGAAGGTTTTATTCCGTTTGGACTCCGTTTGTTATTCCTTTTCTGCGAAACACTGAAATAGGCAAAAACATCAATTTGCACTGGGCCTTGGGTTAGTAGGTTAGTCCCAAAAAATAATATGAAAGTGTATAATAATGCCCATTAAACATGCCAAGCAGAATATATAATAGCATGGAACAATAAAAAATTATAGATACGTTGGAGACGTATCACCGCCCAATTCCTAGTATATGCGGTGACTAGGGGCGACATGATATATGACATATCATCAACATCTTCATCCATGTCGATGACTTCCTCAGAGGTGTAGTCTAGCATGTTGGTAAAATACTCGACCGCTGCGACTAGGTGGGTGGCGGGTGGGACTAAAATTTCTATGCCCTCTGGTTTACATTCGATCTGGTTGTAGACCGAGGTCTGCCCTGACGAGCACACAATTCACAAAAAAAGACTATATCGGCTGTCTATAGTGATCGCAGACAATTCTAATTACCGACCTGTTTGCTGGGTATCACACACATCTTGTTACGCCAAATCGTTTGTGTTCACCTCAATGAGCGCAAATGGTTCATCGGAGTGAACTGTATGCCGTATATCGCACACACCTTGATCTGTCTGCCTGTTTCGGTTGTTCTGTCTCATCGCAATCAGTTCGTACATATTAACCATATGCCCCTCATAGCACACACAACTAAAATCTGAACCGTGTTTGATGTATAATTCATCGCAAACGTTTTGCATCTTTTTTGATGGTTTTTTACATCACCATTTGTGATTAATACATCGCACACAATTTCGTCAAAGGGTATATGATCGTAGTGTTGTGTTAGCAGCAACCTGCAGTAGTGCTACATGGGCTACCAATGTCGGTACTAAAACCGGCTGATCTCGGGTAGGGCCCCCAAGCTGTGGATCTTGGAACGATGGATAATAGGAGACAAGTGTCGGCATACTGGGAACTAGGGTACCCACACTTACCTGTCTGCGGGCCTCGACGCGCTCCTACTACGGCCTGGTACGGCCTAGCTGGTCAACCAGCTCTCCAAGACCCTCGCAAGGAGAACAACGTCAAGACCCCCTCAGGAGCGGCCTCAGCAAGGCGCTCCAGAGGGGCGGAGAATCCAAGGCCAAGCCTGCCTCAGGAGAAGGCAGTGATGTCAGCAGTGACGCACCGCGCCAGCGTGTGCCAGCGCTCGCCAGCGGCATAGTTACCATTTCGGTGCAAGGGGGACAGCGTTGCTGCAGGTTCCCGAGGAGCGGGGCAAAGGTTTCCTCATTGGTGCAACAAGACCGAAGACCGCAAGGACGACAAGGAGGATGTCACCGTCGAGCCCACCATCGTGTCAACGCCTGGTCCCTTTGCAGGAGAAGACTGCTTTTGATAGGGTAGGAACGTCCTTGTGTTCCCGCTCAAAAATGGCAGTTGTGGGATCCCTTCCCGCATAAACATTTCGGGGGAAGAGGACTGTGCCCGCCTATATAAGTAGCTAGGATTCCCGCTGTGAAGGGAGAGGGACTAATACACTCTGCCACCACACAAGGAGCAAGAACACTTGCCTCCTGACCCTCCTGAGCTCGGGAACCATTGTACTAGCTCATATTCCAGCTCGCCCGAGGCTAATCCACCAAAGCAGGAAGTAGGGTCTTACACCACACGGTGGCCCAAACGTGGATCAAATCTTGTGTGCTCTGTCTATTGTTTGCTTGAATCTCTTCATCGACGAGGGCAAGGCGCTAGGTAGACGTGAGTGGGAGAGATCTTCGTTCACGCCCATGTGTTCGAACTTCTTGGATTTTGCGGAGCCATGAATCCGACATTTGGCGGGCCAGGTAGGGGGCGTGTCAAGATCTCGCCTCTTCGACGACCTCGTCCCGCTCTCGTCCATCGACCCCGCGTCGCCCAGCTTCAACAAACCGCGACCAAGATGGCAGAGGCGCATCAGATGTGTGCGGAAGCCCGCGGCATCCGCGCCGCTCAGGCATCGCCTTTTGGTCGCGGGACTAGCCTCCGCCCGTCCTTGATCGAGGCCGACGGCACGATGAGCATCATCAACCCGCCGCCGGGGGACCGGCAGCACCCACCGCCCACTCAATGCCAAGGCCGCGTGGCGGCGCGGGCCTCCGAGCACGCGGCAGCAAGCTCACGGGACCGGCGCAAGATGGCGAACATGAGGGCCGCACTGCTGGTGGCAAGGGAACTGCTAAGGTGCCGGTTGCTCGATAGCGTCCATGACACGCTACTCCTCAGGGTGGCCGAGCTCCTTGTCGCCGCCAACACCAGAGCATAGCCATTCTACTTCCACACGGCGATGTCGGGGACCGGGTGCCGCCCCGGCCACACCCGGTCGCCCGTATGGTCAAGACCTGCGGCGACCTACGAGGGCGACATGGGGTATGATCCGCTGAACCTTGTGTATGATGCCGCCACTCTGCCTCGAAGCCCTTTGTACTCAGGTACCGCTCCCGTCGAGGAGCCATCAGGAGGCGACACCAGGACTACGCCGAACGCCGGGTGCGATCAGGCGTCGGCACCCGGGGGCTCAGGAGCGGAAGGTCGGGAGACAGCCCCCCCGCTCTTGGCCCTCACCCCTTCTTCATCATCGCCGACGGCCATGGAGCACGAATGAAACGCGCTGGTGCCTATGGAGGCCAACACTCGCGGAACTGGCCGCAGGCCTCGGGCCAACGGCAGCCCTACCACGGTGTCTCTGGCCTCGAGCCTCGGTAGGCTGGGGAAGTACTCTGGCTGCCGCGTCAAGACAGAAAAGGAAGGGAAGGCCTGAGTTAGGCTCTCGCACCCCGCGCGTGACCCGTCGCGCATGAGCCCGCCCTGAATTTCACCAGGGGCTCGCCGGCGGCGGGTAGGATGCGCGCGGGGAGGGTCCTTCTCCCCCTCCGTTCGGCCTCAAGACGCCGCGGCTCTCGACGGACCATCCCCCGGGCTGCGGAGGGTACGTCTGGAGGCGGTACGGCAGCCCGTCCTACGCGCACTAGGAGGGCCCAAGACCGCGACTCCGTCCCCCTACTCACGGAATCCTGTACCCGCTGGGCCCGACCCTGATCAGGAAGGGCTCAGGGGCCATTAGGAGCATGGGTAGGGCGGGGTCCCCCTCGCACTTCAGGACGCTACGTCCCTGGATGACGTTAGCCCCTAGGGGCGAAGCGCATTCGGAGATTGCGTGAGCGGTGCGCCTGGTGCTCAGCAGGGGGCCTATGGCCAAAGGTCCCATCCCCCCATCATGCGCAGTATCCCACCTCATGAATGCCGCCTTCGGGTGAGTTCATGAGGGAGCGGACTAGTGCGGGGCGGGGCCCTCAAAGCGAAGGGGCGGGCACGTCAGAAGATCTCCGCTCGTGACACTCTCACGTAATAATGAGTGGGGCTGTACATGCCCCGGAGTCTCCGGAGCGTCGCCCTAGGACCTCGGGGGCTCCCTCCCACGCCGAGTGGATGCACCATGCTCCGCTTTGGCCGCCGACACTGCCCTCCAATGGCTATGCCCACACCCGCCGATGGTAGCCCTATGCTCCGCGCTGGGAAGAAGATCGAAGACCTGCTGAGGGGCCGGACGTGGCCCCTCCTTTTTTGCCATTTGCATTTCCCCCCTCTGTATCTGCTTTTTCAAGCCGGTCCCGCAACTGCGCGACTCGTTTCTTGAATAAAGGGGAAATTTTTTGGCTGTGTTTTGCGATTTCCACCTTGTTTCCTTCGCCAGTCCGTTTTTCGTCTTGCTCGGTCGAGCTGGGCTATGTCCACGACCCCGCCCTGTCGCTCCTCGAGCAGGGGCCGAGGCGTGGGCGCATGTTCTGTCTGATCCGCGGCCGGACCGCCAACCACTCTAGCCCTCACAGCAGGTACTCGCGAGGCGCGCCCGGACGAGGTCGGCAGACGCTCCTTCCTGACACGCGACAAGGGCTTGGGTCCACAACCTCAGGGACAAGCAAGGGAGTGCCTAAAAACCTATCCTTACGGTGTTCAATTACATCATCAAGAGTTTAAGCCTTGTGACACCCATCTCACCAGTCTCTGGAGCCACAACCAACAACAAATTTACAGCAGGAACTGGACTAAGCATCGACGCCTTCACCGGAACTGTCGGTGTCGCTCCCCTCAAGCACCGACGCGTCATCGATGGCTGGAACAAGCTCCGTCACCAACGCGTCCATGTGGTCGCTCACCCAATTCTCCGAGGGGCCGGTGACCGCCTCAGGCGCAGGCTCCAGCAGGGCCTCGAAGTACGTATGAGGGTCAAGATGATGCAAGTTGCCGGAGATGCAGGAGATCGCGCTCCTTAGGACGCCGCGGCTTTGCTCCTCGACGAGCTGTCGAGCCTTCCTGACCCCGCCTTCAAGACACTCCATCACCCTGGTAAAGAACCCGAGATACCCGGCGTCATCATTAACCAGAGGGCCGACGAGCCCGAGCCAAGAAGTTCTCCTAGGGCCCGATCGGCCCGGTGCCGCAGAGCCTCAAACATCTCCGAGCGGGTGTGCTGCATCCCACGGACTCGTGCTGCCTCCTCGGAATTTCGAGCCACGAGGACGGAAATGTCTTTCACTTGCTTGTGAAAGCAAGAGAGTTCCGCCCTGGCAGTGGCGCGAGCCTCTTCCGCCGCGGCACAGGCCTTCTTCGACGCCCGTTCGCGATGCTCGGCTGCAACGTGAGCCTTCTCTGACACTTGCAGACGACGCTCGACATCCGCCAGTTTGCTCTTAAGAGCCATGACCTCCTTCTGAAGCTCCTTGCGCTTGTCAGCAAAGCGAGTCTCGTGAAGCCCCAGCTTCTCGCGGTAATCCTTTCGGAGACGCTCCACCTCCTTGGCAGCCTTCTTCGCGACAACCTCGCGATCATCAAGGTTGCCCTCGGCTTCGGCTATCTGGCGCTCCATCGTCTCCAGGCGTTCGCGCTCCATGTTCAGATCCATCGCCTCGAGTGCCAGCACCTCCTCCCGCGCCGAGAGGCCCGCTGGGCTATCATCATCAACCACAGGTGCAGCAAGGGCAGCCCTTCGAGCATGAACCTGGCGCTCGAGCATGGCGTTCGAGGCTTCAAGCCCGCGTTCATGCTCCTCGGCGGCCGCGCGGGGGCGTTCGGCGTCTCGGGCCTCCCCCAGGGCACGGCCGCACGCCTCCTGAGCCGCGGCAGCCGATGCTTCCGCCTTCCTTAGGGCGGTTTCGTGGTGCAGCTGGCTCAGGTTGATGGCGGTCCTCAGCGGGCGCCAACCCTTCGCCAGAAGCAGACCCTCAGCCTCGACACGTCCATCCACTTCAGCAACCTTGACTTCGAGAAGCTTCAGGGCGTCCGACGCCTCCCTCACAAGATCATGACGGACCACACTCCTGCGTAGTGCAAGTTCCAGAAGACGACCGGGATCGTGCCCGACATCCGCGCCGCCCAAAGGGGGCTTCCCCTCTCCCTCATGTTCAGCATGCACCTCGGGGCTAGCCCCGGGGGCGCGCGGTGCTTCCGACGCGAGGAGCAGGCGTGTTCATGATGGGCGGACGGCCGCTCGGGCCGCCTCAAGAGTTTGCTGACCCACAGTGAAGGCAATACCCGGGGCACGGGGCAGCCTCTCGACGTACGAAGAGCTGCCTTGCCCCAGAGGCGCTCGGGGGCTGGGAGCACGACCTGTGCAACAATACCCGGGCGCGGCTTCAAGAGCCCGCGCGAGGCCTCTCGAAGGCGCGGCATGGTCCGGAGGAGGGATGCAGGCGGAGGCTGCTGCGATCCTCATCGAGCGGCTCGAGGACAAATCGGAAGAGACCCTACGGAGCAAGGGGTCAGTAGAACCATATTGGGAAAGACAGGAAGAGCCGAAGAACATGCACCTGCTTGGTACAGCCAGCTTCATCCTCTTTAGAGCCCTCGGGGTAGGGCCGTAGATGCTCCTCAACCTCCGCCTCTTGCCTAGCACCTTGAAGGACGGCCGGAGGCCGTTTGAGGCGGATGTGCCTAGTCCCAGGGCAAGGTCGCGGCAGGCGCTCGCGGCCTGCGCCCCGCTCCCTGATGCGGCGCTCCCCGGACTCGCCTCGACCGGAGGCTGCTGCGCCTCCCCTTGAGTTGCTTGAGGAGCCAGCGGTGCCTCGGCACCTTCCGCCATCTCCGTCAGCACTAGCGCCTGTGCCTCATCCGCTTTCTCCAAGGACAGAGTCCACCCCAGGCCAGGGGCTCCGCCAGGCGCGTCCGCCCCGGAAGGGAAGGACGGGCTTGCGAGCCCTGATACCGCCACCAAGGGATCGTCATGAGGATCAGGGGTGCCCCCCGGCAACAGTCCCCATGCATCGAAGCGGGGCATCCTTTCATCAAGAGCCTTTCCGGCTACAGGAGCCAAGTACAAGGGAGTCGCGGAGCCAGGGCGAGCTTCAGGCACTCCACCGACGCGTGATCATCAAGAACCCACATTGGGCTAGAATGGCGCTGGAGCGGGGTGACATGGAGGACAAGGAAGTCTCTCACCACCATCGCCAGGGTCAATCCGCTTCTCCTCAGGTTGGCCAGTCGACGCATCACCGGCTCCGCCCGTGGATCCGAAAGGGCCTCGTGCCCCCAGCCCAAGTTCGGCACCGCCGGTGTATCGGGAAGATGGAATTGGGGGTTGTATGCAGTGGCATCAATGAACACCCATTGCCGGCGAAACCCTTCTCTGGTTGGGTGAAGCGAGAAGTCGATTCCGGAGGCAGCAGTCGCTTCTACCGCGTGCAGCGACACGCACCCCGAGCGCTGCCTCCTGTCAACCAAGGAGAGGGCGAAGAAGTGGCGAAGCAAGGCCACAGACGGGGAAACGCCAACAAAAGCTTCACACAGGAACGCGAAGCCGGAGAGAAGGATGATGGACCCGGGGTCCAGGTGTAACGCCCGAATCTGGTAATGCGTGAGCACTGCATAGAAGAAGGCGGAGAAAGGGGGAAGGAGACCCCCGAATATGGCATGGAGATGAAGCTGGATATCATTGGCACCGAGCTCTGCCACCGGCCGGGAAGCGAGCCAGACCCGGGTCGGCCCCCATTCGTTAGATGCATCGGCCAAGGCACGACGCACCTTGTCCAGACCCTCCTGGTTCACTATGGCGGAGCGGCCCAGCGCCGGCTCGAGCACCGGCGGCGACGAGGCAGGCTCGCCGTCCCCCCTCTTCTTCGCCTTGCGCAACATGACGACAAGGAGGAAGGGGCAGAGAAGTCAAGTGGAGAAAGGAAGCGATTGGAAGGCAGAATGAAAAGGCGGCAGCAAGAAGCCCTACCGGTCGTGCGATTGGCAAGGCGCACGACTACCAAGATTGTGTGGGAGGCGGGGCCGCCCACGTCCCAAACAACCGTCGCACGCTAGCCTGGCCCGTAGCCTTTGGGGCCCGCGGCGCTTCGTCCTCGACCAAGGCTTCGCCCCGAAGCCAACTCCGCGTGCGCCTTGGGACCGGGGGCTACTGTTGGCGTACTAGAAACCAGGGTACCTAGACTTGCCTGTCTGCGGGCCGCGATGCGCTCCTGCTACGGCCTGGTATGGCCCAGCTGATAAACCAGCTCTCCAAGACCCTCGCGAGGGAGCTAAACCTCGCGAGGAGAACAATGTCAAGACCCCCTCAGGAGCGGCCTCGGCAAGGCACTACGGAGGGGCGGAGAATCCAAGGCCAAGCCTGCCTCAGGAGGAGGCAGTGATGTCAGCAGTGATGCCCCGCGCCAGTGGGTGCCAGCGCTCGCCAGCGGCGCAGTTACCATTTCGGTGCAAAGGGGACAGCGCAGTCGCAGGTTCCCGAGGAGCGGGGCAAAGGTTTCCTCATTGGTGCAACAAGACCGAAGACCGCAAGTACGACAAGGAGGATGTCACCGTCGAGCCCACCACCGCGTCACCGCCTGGTCCCTTTGCAGGCGAAGACTGCTTTTGACAGGGTAGGAACATCCTTGTGTTCCCGCTCAAAAATGGCCGTTGTGGGATCCCTTCCCGCCTAACCATTTCGGGGGAAGAGGACCGTGGCCGCCTATATAAGTATCTAGGATTCCCACTGTGAAGGGAGAGGGACTGATACACTCTGCCACCACACAAGGAGCAAGAACACTTGCCCCGTGACCCTCTTGAGCTCACCTCCTGAGCTCGGGAACCATAGTACTAGCTCATATTCTAGCTCGCCCGAGGCTAATCCACCAAAGCAGGAAGTAGGGTCTTACACCACACGGTGGCTCGAACCTGGATAAACTCTTGTGTGCTCTGTCTGTTGTTTGCTTGAATCTCTTCACCGACAAGGGCATGGCGCTAGGTAGACGTGAGTGGGAGAGATCTTCGTTCACGCCCCTATGTTCGAACTTCTTGGGTTTTGCGGAGCCCTGAATCCGACAAGGGTGACGATATTTTACCTAGGTTCTGGCCCTCTCGAAGAGGTAAAACCCTACGTCCTACTTTGATTATATTGATGTGATGGAGTATCAAGTACAAGATGATCTACCTCGAGATCATATGTTATTCTAAACCCTAAGGTTGTTAATTGTGATTGTGCTTCTATGCACTAAACCCCTCGGCTTATATGCGCATCAGATGTATCTAGGGTTACATATGGTTGGTTGCCAACTAGGAATAAACACGGCGACTATCAGAGTTGTCCTTTAAGTATACGCCAATTCTTCAGCAGTGTCCATCTTGATCACACCGGGATTCGTAGCTCTGGAGTTCTTCCTTGTGGGGATCGGCGATCCGTAAGCTCCGCCCATGGACTTTAGGTCATAAGGTTGGTACCCTCTAGTCCAGGACACTGTCACCTCCCTAGCCTCTTCTATTGACGGGCTTCATCTAAGGGCCCTAGATGAGCCAAATTCTCTCCCAATCTCTTCTCTACGACCCAAGGAACCCGTGGGATCGAACGGGGATGAAATTGGTGAAGAATCCCACCTGAAAGGGTAACTTTCAGAGTTTTGTGCACGTCATCGACCGGCAAAACGACCGGCTGCGGTCGCATGGAACATCGTCTTTTGTCCCGACCTTCTCCGGTAAAACGGCTGTCATTTCTTCATACGAACTTAGAATTTGATGTTCTTGGGCTCATTGGATTCGTATAAACAATGCCAATCCATTTATGATCTTATATCTTTGTTTGGAGCACATTGAAAAAGAATGACTTTTTCCGACCTACGAAATGGCTTAGTCTGGTGTAATGCCCAGGATGCGACTATATCTCCTACGTGTCGAGGCACGAGTTAGAGATATAATCGCATTCTGGAATGATCGCAAGCGTGTTATCTTTGCACAACTCATGTAATGAATAGGCATGAAAGAGTAAATAGTTGGCTTACACTCGCCACGTCACACAATTAATTCAACATTCATACATTCATCCAAATAACACAGGGTCGACTACGGACGAAAACAAACGAGAAAAGATACCACAACCACAAGTCCCGATCGCCCCTAGTAGGAACCACTACTGATCGTCGGGGTACATCACATACATACGACCACGCTCTTCATCGAACTCCCAGTGAAGTTATTGTACATCTCCTGCGTCGTACTCAGTTGTACCTGCATCTGGTGTGTGTTGTAATCTGTGAGTCAAACTAACAAAGCCTTTAGGTGTGGAGAGGTAATAAAGTGTCTGCAGCAAGCACTAAGCAACTAGCTTACGAATTCAGAGCGGGATGAGGATATGTGACAACGGTCGCCAAAGATGATCAATAAGTGATCCTAGCTACTCACGCTCATGCATAACCCCACCGTGTTCACTTTCCGAAAACCCCTTCGAAAAGAGACCGTCACGGTTACTCACACATGTAGTGTATTCTTAAGGATATGGTGTCAAGTTATCTACAACCGGATATTAACAAATTCCCATCTGCCACATAACCGCGGGCACGGCTTTGGAAAGTTCATAACCCTGCAGGGCTGTCCCAACTTAGCCCATCACAAGCTCACGATCCGCGGAGTCACAACTCCATGTTTGGAACACCCGAGTATTCTCGGAATGCCGTGCTCAAGATATTTCGACAATGGTAAAACTAATCCCGCAAGACCTCCCGGGGTGCCGACACCCTGATAGTAGCCGCGCATATCTCGTCTCAGGCCACGACCGGATGGGACATCCTACAGGTATATACCAGTCCTCGAGTTTCCCCGTGGTGTCCCCGCAGTCTGCCCAGTTTGGACCAACACTCATGAGGAGCACTGGCCCCGGTTGTTGATTAAGAACTCGGGTTTATAACTCCCTATGCAAGTTTTTAGTTGTTAGGCAAATGTAGTACCAAAGTTGGGTCTTGCAGGAAAAGCTTTAAGCAATGCGAATTATCAAGGGGGCCCACAAACCGCAACCGTGTTAGGAACGCAAAATCAAGGAACATAACACCGATTTATCGGGTCCTAAGGTGGCATGAGTGGAACAAAACACTAAGCAGAAGGCCAAGCCTTCCACCCATTACCAATATATATGTGCATTAATTAATCAAGATATATATTGTGTTAACCCAATAAACAAGTCCAAACATGGAGCAATCTTCAAACTTCACATGCAACTAACAACGCTATAAGAGGGGCTGAGCAAACGCATACTTAGCCAATCAACGGTTTGCTAGGAAGGCGGTTAGACTGTTTCATGGCAACATAGGAGGCTGACAAGACAAGAGTAGGCATCGAGGCATAACTACAGAGCGAGACAACTAGCAAAGAAAAGATAGAGGTGATATCGGGGAACGGTCATCTTGCCTGTTAAGTTCTCGGTGGGATCGTAACCTTGCTCCTCAAACTCAGTCTCGACAGGAACCTCGAACTCCGAATCATCACCGGGCTCTAACCAACACAACAAAACAACACTGGAACAAAATCAATCATGATGCAATTCACAAGCACATGATGCATATGAGCATGGACATGATATGATGCATCACAAAGGAGCATGACGAGTGCACATGTGGCATGGCATAATGCAAGAACACAAATCATTTAAGGGGACACAACCTGTAAAAGATTGCAAGAACAACATAACCACACATGTAGTTATTTAGTTTGAACTAGCTAAGCACCCAACAAGTTTAATATGTTGTTTAGAATGGCAAGTAGTGCATCACAAGACCAACATCAACATGCAAGCATTTTAAATGCTCCGGAAGGAATAAACAACAATTCCGGAAAATCCCATATGCATATATCAACTTTGGATCTGATTTGTTATAACCATATGTTAGAGTTATTAAACATGCAATGTAACAACACCATGTTATTCTACACATTTTTTGACCCCATTTACATATAAAGTTTGTTAAATTTGGAGCTACGGTTATTTAGTTATGAAATAAACCAATTTCAACATGTTATTTAGCAAAACATATACAAACAGCATTTAAAATGTGTTTAACATGGCAGCAAAATGCATATTATTAATATACACTAAAAACTAAGCAGTTTTCATATATAGATCATTTTAAACAGATGCATAGATTAAAAGATATGAGCAATTCAAAAAAAATATGCAATATACTGAAAATAAAACAAAACAGAAAAGAAGAAGAAACACCTCTGACCCGGCCTGGACTAGCCTCAGACAATGACTAGTGGGTCCAGGGGCGCTGAGGTGGCAGTGCGGGGTGTGGGAGTGGGTGTGTGTGTGTGCACAGGTTGACATGTGGGACATGGGTGTCAGCGAGAGCAACAGGGCAAAAATATGGGCATTTATCCCACTGGCCCGAGGGGATTCGAACCCAGGTCGCTGGGTTAACAGAGCAAAGCGTCGACCACTGCGCTACGCGGCTGCGACTGACATAGAACATGCACTGCACCTGATGTATAAACACCTGATGCAGACAGAACCAACACGACGCCGGCAAAGAAGAGACAGTGGTGATGTGCAACGGGGCTGCTCCGGTGACCCAAGAGGACGGCGGAGGTGCGTGATGGATCCATGAGGGAATCCCGCACAAGCGACGCGGACCAGCTGCACCAAACGACGACTACAGCGACGCCGGCGGCAACAAACAGAGGCGGCGGCGACGAGCTGCGGCGAGACACCTACGGACCCTAATGGAGCAGCGAGAGCACGTAGCAGCGCCTACTCGACACGGCGGAGATGATGGACATGCACAGAGGAACTACGATGGTCAGAGCACTAGCCGGAGACGAGGTCCGACGGCGGCGGATTTGGGCGGACAACGAACTCGTAGCTAGTGCGCGCTAGAGAGGGGAAGAAGAGCACGGGCAGGTTTGTGAGCTCACCACGAACATGTTGACGTGCTTGGCTCGGCGAGAGGGGGTCGAAGATGACCCTGAGGGCGGACGAACGCTCGCGGCGGCCAGAGTCGAAGATGAGGAAGGAGAGGAAGCAGATGAGGCGCTCAGCTCCGCGTAGACGACGTAGTGGACGTAGTCGACGTCGGGGAAGAAGCTTGACACGGAGAGTGAGGCAGAGGAGGATGGAGAGCACGCCGGCGACAAGGCCGTGCTCCTGGATGCATTCGGAACGACGGTGCAGGTGGGGGATCTGGTGGACGAAGCGCACCTCGCGGCGGGGAGGAGGAAGAGGGAACCCTACGGGAGCCGGTGGACATCAGGAGGGCTTAAGAGGGGGGCCAGGGCGACGGAACGAAGCGGCGACGCTCGTGCTCGCAGTCCCCATGGCAACGACGCGAGGAGGACGAAAAGATGGGTGGCACGAAGGTTGCGGTCGCTGACGCGCGGGCCCGTCCTGGCCACGTGGAGGCGACGGAGAGGGGGGCGAGTGGGTGCACGGGTGCAAAAAGGGCACAGGGACGCGCGGGGGAGGAGCTGGGCTGCGGGCGCACGCTGGCCTGCTGGGTCGGCCTGGTGGCCGAGGCCCGGGTGGTACTGCTGCGGCTGGGCTGCTCTGCTGGCTGCTACTGCACTGTTGTTTCTTCTCCATTTCTTTTCTTGAAGCAGAAAAACAAAATGAAAAGCCCAGGCAGCTAGGAAAATAATTAGGGATAAGTAAAAATATCCCTGAGCTCCTGGAATTATGCCTAATTTAATATAATTGCTTTGGACTTTTTTAAGGTAGAAAAAGAAAACAAGTTTGAATATAACTCAAACTTGGATCATTTTTGAACCTGACCAAAACAACTTCAAATGGAGTGAAATTTGGCAAAGATGTTTAGGACAAGGTGCAAGATTTGTTGGGAGAAGATGAACATTAAAGGAGGAGGCAAGATGGCACTTACAAAAACAACAAGAAAAGAAAGAAAGGGGAAGGAGGGGTGGTGAAGCTTGGAAGTGATCATGCATGGAACACACATGGATCAATCATCAAGCTAACATGCACATGGTGAGAATGAGAATGCAAGATGACAAGGAAAGTATGCAATATGATGTGACCATGATGCATATGATGGTAATGAAGCGAAGGCATGACAATGCAATAAAAATGGCAATAGATGAATGAAAAAGAAAACCCCCGAAGGAAAGGATAGGTCCAAATGGTAAATATTGCCATATAAGGAAGTTTTACATCTGGGGTGTTACAAACTCTCCTCCACTACGAAAAGATCTTGTCTCGAGATCTAGGACTAAAAAAAGCAGGATACTCGGAACAGAGATGATCTTTTCATTCCCATGGGCCTTTTCACAAGAATTTGATGGACTTGTTCCGGGTCTTGCGCTCAGTTCTTCAAGGATAGCAATGGGGTGCTCACAATAAGACAAGTCTTGCTGAAGATCAATCTCTTCGAAAGGAATGGTGTGTTCAGGCGTCTTGAAGCACTTGCGGAGTTGTGACACGTGAAACAGGTCATGCACATGTGCAAAGTTGGAGGGAAGCTCAAGTTGGTAGGCTAGATCTCCTCTCTTGCCAATTATCTTGAAAGGGCCCACCTATCTTGGAGCAAGCTTTCCCTTGATACCGAACCTCTGAGTGCCCTTCATGGGGGAAACACGGAGATAGACATGATCTCCAATGTCGAAAGCCAAATCTCGGTGTTTGCCGTCATAATAGCTCTTCTGGCGTGATTGTACAGCTTTGAGATTCTCAGGTATGACCTTGCACATATCTTCGGCCTCTGAGATCAAATCATTTCCAATGAGTTGACGTTCACCAGTCTCGGACCAGTTGAGAGGGGTACGACACTTTCTGCCATAGAGAATTTCAAACGGTGCTTTGCCCGCACTTGCTTGGAAGCTGTTGTTGTAGGAGAATTCGGAAAATGGAAGGCATTCTTCCCATTTCATGCCGAAGGAGATTACACATGCCCTGAGCATATCTTCAGGAATTTGGTTCAATCTTTCGACTTGGCCAATAGTCTGAGGGTGAAAAGTTGTGCTGAAGTGGATCTTGGTACCCATAGCTGACTCAAAAGAATCCCAGAATTTGGAAGTGAACAAGCTTCCACGATCTGAGGAGATTGCTTGAGGGATACCATGCAAAGAGACAATTCTGGAGGTATACAACTCTGAAAGTTGTGCTGCGTTGATTGATTCCCACACTGGAAGAAAATGGGCCACTTTTCTCAGCTTATCAATCACCACAAGGATGGTGTCGTTTCCTCGCTTGGACTTGGGAAAACCGGTGACGAAATCCATCTCAATGTGATCGAATTTCCACTCGGAAATAGGTAGAGGTTGAAGGAGTCCGACTGGACGTTGATGCTCTGCTTTCACTCTTTGGCAAACATCACACTCGTTCACGAATTGAGCAATTTCTCTTTTCATGCGAGTCCACCAATAGGATTGCTTGAGGTGAAGGTACATCTTGGAGCTTCCCGGATGTATCGAGAGGAGTGAGTCATGTGATTCATTCATTATGAGCTTCCTGAGATCACCTTTCACTACAGAAAAATAGACTTCTGTGATGATACGTGTTTGTCACAGTAGGTCACATTTTCTGTCATGCATGTACATCCATGACAAATTTATGACAGAATGAGGATAGTCATACCTGTGCTGTCGTAGAAGTGTTCCATGACATTACCAAAATTATCATCACGGAAGTGTCCACTTCCATGACGATAAATCGCGTGTCACAGAAGTGCTTTCGTCAAGGGTGACCGACACGTGGCATCCACCGTAACGGAACCCGTTAAGCTATCGGGTCCGGTTTTGGATCCGATAACCCGTTAACAGCCCCGACCAATGGGGATTTTCCACGTGTAAATCATCATTGGCTGGACGAAACACGTGTCGGCTCACCGTTGGGACAGATGTCATCCACTCATTGGACCCAAAGCTCCTATGATACGTCGACACGTGGCACGGCCCAACAGAGGCCCATTCCTGTGAAAAGGCCGACCCGTTTGACTTGGTCAAAAGGTGGCGGGCCGGCCCACGGCAAGCCTATTAACGGCATGTTCGCATATAGCCCATTTATAGCCCGCTAACCCAGGACCCGTTTACGTGATATCCGAATTAGGCCCAGTAGCGTCATCTACTCATTGGACCCAAAGCGCCTATGATACGTCGACACGTGGCATAGCCCAACAGAGGCCCATTCCTGTGAAAAGGCTGGCCCGTTTGACTTGGTCAAAAGGTGGCGGGCCGGCCCACGGCAAGCCTGTTAACGACCTGTTCACGTATAGCCCATTTACAGCCCGCTAAACCAGGGCCCATTTACGGCCTATCCGAATTAGGCCCAGTAGCGTCATCTGGGCCGTCCAATATAATTCTAGCCCGTTTTAACTTCCGGCCCATGTATGGCACATGACGTCTTTTAGCCCATACGAGGCCCTTAGTAACACTCACCCATTAACGACCCGTGGTAAAACTGGCCCGTAATGAACATTCTATCACTTTATACCCATTAACGGCCCATTATTTTGTTGGGCCATTTCCAACCCATGTTATCTTTCGTCCTTCTCAGGGCCCATTTATTTTTGGGCTCATTTCCAGCATTCATTTACTTTCGGCCCGTTACTGTCATTTTTTGCTTGTGGGCCAAATTGAGCCCGTGGTTATAGTCGGCTCGTTTGTGGCCCGTTAATACGTTGGGACATTTTCATAGCATCATCAAATACGGCCTATTAACGGCCCATTATGGTCAGCCCATAAAACGTACGATTTCCACTCTAGCCCGTTTACGGCCCCTTATACGGCCCGTACAAGGCCCATAGATGAGACGGCCCGTACAAGGCCCATGGATCCTACGGGGCGTACAAGGCCCATTGACCCGACGACCCATAGAAGGCCCATTGATCCGACGGCCCATAGAAGGCCCATGGATCCGCTGGCCCATAGAAGGCCCATGGATCCAACAGCCGATAGAAGACCCACGGATCCGACAACCCATAGAAGGCCCACGAATCCGACGGCCATAGAAGGCCATGGATCATCCGTCCCGTAGATGGCCCATGGATCGTACGGTCTATGGAGGGCCATGGTCACTACAACGTTTGGGCGAGTTGGCCCTCGTTTGAATGATATAGCATATTCAAAGAATTATCCTACTCTATACTATCACCTCTAAAAATCATACACTATACAATAAAGAGACTAAGGCATAGAAATGTAGAATAATCTTACACTATACAATAAATAAATTAGAGCCGATTATACCCACTGGGCATTATGGTTCGGCACCAGTGATAATAAAGCATACACAAAGAGCAAATTACATACACTGGGCAAATACAGCTCATACATCATGGACGCGCATCAACATAACTTACCATTTGAACTATATTCTCTTCAGAAAATAGGATTGGCCATATTTAGATAGCACAAATTTCAGTCTACAAAACCTCCAATTGCTTCATTGTTACCTCAGTGTCTTGTTTCATTTTTTGACTCCTGCATCTAATACATGCATGTCCAGTCTCAACTTGTTGATTGTACGTTCAGAATCATGTACACGTTGTCTTGCTACCTCTAGTTGATGCTCGAGAACACCAGCACATTCCAATTCCAATCCATAATCATTCGGTAACGGCCATGCCGCACTGCTCGCAGATCTTTGTGTTGATGTCACTTCATCCTGAAATGATTCTGTAAGTACACATGACTAGGGCAAAAATATAGTTACAACAGTGAAGCGAGCAAGACACACTATTTTCTACATGGCAAAACAGGACTAACAATAATGTTACACGTCATGGAGTATAAGCAGGTGATATTTTAAAAATTATAAAAAAGGTAGTCTGTGCAGCCTACATACAGAAATCTCTCTTAGCTCACCAGAGGAGCATGATATTGGGGCCCAATCCAAAACACAGACAAGTTACAAATTTAGATAACACGTTGCGGAGAAGTAAGCAAGAAGTTGGCCATTCTGTAGCTCAATTAAAGTCTTAGGGAGCATAATGAACAGCAGAGGATTTCATACAAACATACTACAACAAGCAAAACTATGCAATCATTAGCCTAGTATAAACTCGATTGTGAGCCTCATTCAATAATAGTTGGTTAATAGACTTCAAAGCTTCAGGCACACTTCGGCAGAGTAATTAAATGGTAAGGCCTTTAATTATGTCAACTAATAGTTATACAAGTACCCAACATCAGGCATCATTCTTTGGGCATCTCATTAACTGAGGACAAATAAAGCAATTGAAAAGAGAAAATTAACTATGCCTGAAACAAACAAGGAATTGAACTGTTGAGTTGGATACAGTGACTTACCTTAACAGGTTGAAGAGGCTCAGCGTAGCTCCTACTTCTCTTGCAAGGCTCCTTCCTAACATCTTGTACTTGGAAATCCTCAATCTTATCTTCATTGCACCCCCTCTGCAAGGTGACACAAACTAGTTACTCGTCTCCTTAGAAGATAAATATGCATACTTTCCAGTCTGTGAACACAAAAGGATGAGATTATAACAAAACAACACCACATAATGAAACATGCCGCATCTCTTGCACTTGCACACAATGAAATGAGCATTTACTATGTATGCACTATGTAAGAACTAGGCATACCTTCGAACTGGATCTCCAGGTACTCTTGGAGAGCCTACTTTAGTGTACAGCCAAACCTTTATGTCACCTATGAGTTAGAAAAGGCCCCACTACAACAACCCTTAGTGTTTAAATTGTTGACAAGCTCTGTTAGAGTGTTAGGTCAAGAACAGCAAGTAATCAAAGCAAACAGTGACGGGCATGCGTTTTTGTTTAAATTAGGCAATGGGATCTCCATGGAAAACATTGACCAAAGTAGATTGTGCCAAGTAGATGGTATCTTTGTATTTGCATTTTGAGCAAATAGTGATGGTATGTTTTCTTATCATATTAATTACTGCACTGGGTTCAATTTGTTATTTGCAAGTCAAATTAATTTCCATATGGGCAGCAAAATGAAAAAATATAATGCAATCTAGACTTTTCACTGATCATACCAAATATAAGCTGAAAACGCAATGAAAAGAACTAGTTAGCTTATTACATGGAGCTTATATTCACAGGTGCTTATTTTCTTAGGATAACTCATAATAACTGTCCCTAAGAAACTTGGCCAATAAAACTGACATACAAATAACATGTCATGATGATTGCAATGGAGGAGTGACGTACCATAGCACACTGTATAGGCTCACCACTGGCTCTCCTTTTTTTTGCGATGTTCCATGAAATTGCCACATACATCTTGTACTTTTTCATTGTGTAACCCTATCAGCAAGTTGACACGGCTAATTTCAGACATCTCTACATGATAATACATTGCATATCCCTTGTGCATATTTAAACTACCAATTAATGATTATGTGCGTAGCATAAACTAGCCATGGCTATGTGTGCTGGACTAGCAGGCACTCTAAGGGAGCCTAATGTAGTTACTGGAATTCCTACATGCCACCTACGATTTTGTGTAATGTACTGCCTCTGTTCCTAAATATATGTCTATGTAGAGATTCCAGTATGGACCACATACAGATGTATATAGATGCATTTTCAAGTGTAGATTCACTAATTTTGCTCCGTATGTAGCCTATAGTGGAATCTCTAGAAAGACTTATATTTAGGAACGGAGGTACGAGGTAGTATCATGTATGACATCTACATATCTAATTTAGTAGACAGTAGTAGAAATCATTGTCTGCACAAAGGGATTACTGGTCGAAAATCCTAGCAAAGCACGCTGGCAGGCACAGAACAATACAAGAGAGAGAGACACGCTTACAAGATCATAGAAATGCCTTGGTCCAGGATCTTGGTTAGCCAAGCTGTTAGATCCAGAAGAAACATCGTCCTTGTAGTTTTTGCCAGCTGCATAACAGGTAACAGCGACCTGTTAGTATATATGAAGTACATCGGGCAGGTGATGCTGGACGAGTTTAAAGGTGAAAAGTACCTAGGCCGCGGTGGGTGCTTGGCATCTTGCCAGATGGTGGGAATTAGGTTAGAAACGTCAAGGGTGATGACGTTGCGCTGGCTGTCAGGGTCCGATAAGGAGATACCGTCAAGTAGGGTGTTTGTGGAGCGGCTCCGGTAGGGTGGACTACGGTGTGGGCGAAATGGATCTGTGGCCGTGGACGAGGGCGTAGGTGAAGCTGCTCCGGTGGTTGGGTTAAGGATGGTGTCGATGATGTGGATCTGCGACCGTGGATGGGGTGTCAGAAGCTGCTCTGGTAGGTCGGATGAGGGTGCGAGGAAGCGGATCTTAGGCCATGGACTTGTGAGTTGGCAAAGCGGCCCCGGTAGGGTTGAAAATGGTATAGGCGAAGCTACTCCGGTGGGGTTGACGATGGTGTCAGCGAAGCGGCTCCGGTAGGGTTGAGGAAGGCATCGGCGAAGAGGATCAGAGGCCGTCGACCGGGGCGTCGGTGGGGCGGCTCCGGGGGGGTGTGGACGAAGCGTCTCTGATGGGGAGTACGAATGAACCACTGCAGATGCGCTGCGGTTGACGAGAGTACCGGCGAAGCAGATCCGGTGCCGTGGACAAGACCGACACTGAATGGGCTGTGGTACAGTGGTGGATGAGCAGTCTACTTGTTTCTAGGGTAAGTGGGAGGGGTAGATGCAGCCGCAGAAGCAGATCCGGCGAGGTGGAGCCCCTGGCAGTGAATGGGCTCTGGTACGCCGGTGGATGAGCAGTCTAGGGTTTCGAGAGGGGAGGGGAGAAAGGCCGATGAAGTACGGATGGCATGATGTGAGATGCTCTGGTGCTGTGGAGTTAGTCGTTTTTGCGGGAGGGGGAGAGGAAATGGGGGTGCAGTGTAGTGGGGGAACCAAAAGTTACCAAAGCAGCCCCGACCTATTATGTAGACGAGCGCGGTATTGTAACTGTTGGTCTCCGTGCACCAAGGACAAAAGGGGAATTTCGCATGCTAAAGACTAAGGTGGCCGAAATTTTAGAAGGAGGCGGGAGATTTTGCCGCCCGCGGGATCATTCGTATCCAGTTTCAACTAATTTTGGACCGTGCTAGTGGGAAGGTCATGCGAGACTGTGTACACAGGGCACGCGTCAGCAGTTAATAATTGGTGTGAAGTCCACCCCAGAAAAAAAGACAATAACTCGGGATGATGTGCCGATAACTTGGACGTTCACACGGGCGTGGCCAATCGTACGGGTGTAGTGGCGCGTTCACAAAAAAGGGATCAAATGCTCAGCCTATGTATTTCTCGTGTAAATAGATAATTTAATGCAATTGGTTATTTACTTTAAACATAATGCATTGACGTGTTAGTGTAGAGGCGCACAAAAATAAATGGATATTGTAGTCCGCTACTTAAAAGTGTTACCTCATATGATTACATAGCCTCCATTCCATAAAATGCGTACCCGTTGAATTCTTATATGAATATTACATATATTACTTCATAATAGAACCTTAAATCATCCAAGACTAATTATTCTGAATGCAAGAGTAACAATGGTGCATGTACATGATAGCTACATTGGTTGTTTGAAGAAACATCATTGTAACTTTGGCATGCACAACTGAAAAGGTTTATTTAAATAAAAAAAATGTGATATGTGAGTGTCCAATCTTTATACCGTTGAATCAACATTGTACCTTTGGCCACGATATGAAGTAGAAATTGATTTATGTTAAAGCGATGCACGTCCACGATCGCTGGATAGTGATACGTGAATGAATTGTGCAATCTCTCTCACACGATACATATCTCATTTCCCTGTGGGCATCGGAATCACGCACGCGCACTTCCTGTATTTCTCTCCCTCCGTCAAGGTTAGAATTCGTCTTTCTACCCCGTCCTACAAGTCTCTCACAAAGAAACACACACACTCTCTCTGTCGGACACGCCCACCCCTTTAATTCCGCCCACCCACAGCCACTATTGTCTCAAAGTATAATAATGTCTCTCACACATATGCCTAAGGTTAACTCGACTTATGGAACCATATGAATACATACAATGGGATTCCAACAGAGCACCTTTTGTTTTGACATTTTGCTCTCTCTCTCTCTCCCCCACCCCCTCTCTCTCTCTCTCTCTCTCTCACACACACACACACACACACACACACACACACACACACACACACACGCGCGCGCGCGCGCGTGTACACACATTGTTTCCCACTTCATTTTTCCGGCACTTGCATGCACACAATTTTGTTTATCGTCGTGATGCTTTAGGTATGCCTCGCACAAATGCTATCTACCTATCCCTTAATATAGCTAGATATGTGTCACACAAACTCCTTCTCCCTACTAGCAAGATGCCCATGCGTTGCACCGAACATCAAGATGCATTTGTATGAGTAGTTTAACTTGTGGGAGAAAAGGATGAACGAGGGAATGCCTTATTTGCAAATGCAGAGAGGGGTGTGGGTATCTTTTTGCAAAATTGCCACAGTTTCCTTCCTATCCGTCGGTTATAAATCGGATGGCCTATATTGCCGGATGGCAGGAACACCATCATCACCAACTCTGTTTTCTATAAGAGTAGGGATATGTAAGTGTCACTGCCCCCCCCCCCCCGACACACACACCCACACCCACACAACCACGCACACACACACACACACACACTTCCCAACACCAAAGGAGTAGGGTGACACCTCGATCGTGATACTAATCTATCGACTGGCTTCTCTCTCAAACATACACACACGCACACACACTACCCGACACCGAAGGAGTAGGGCGGCATCTCGATCTTGATAGTAATCTATCTACTACTCTTTCAAACACACATACACACACACTCGCTAGTTGTGCCTCTGTGCCTACCGCGCACACTCTGGACACGTCTTTCTCTCCCTCCCCCTTCCCACCCCAACAATGACAGCAGAAGGGTGACAACTCGATCTGATCGTAATCTGTCAATTGGTTTCTCTCTCGAACATTGTGTCTCTATGCCTCGCTCACTAGCCCCCTCGATATGTAGACTTCTCGCGCGTGCACAGCTGTAGTGACGATGACGCTGAACCCAGTGTGCCTCTTTTGTACCTGCCTCATGTGATAGTTTTCACCCTGTTTTCTGTTAATTAACAAGGCAACCTTTTCTTTGTTACTACAAGTGAATCTGAAATCATTCGGGGCAGACATAAAATATATCACTTCAACCAAATTATCACAGTAACTATTTTAAAAGAAACTAGCTAGATGCCTGTGCGTTGCACGGAACATCAAGATGCATTTGTATGAGTAGTTTATCTTGTGAAAGAAAATGATGAACGAGGGAAGGCCATATTTGCGAATGTGGAGAGGGGTGTGGGTATATTGTTGCAAAATTGCCATATTTTTCTTCCTATCCATTAGATATAAATCCGACGGCCTATATTGAAGGATGGCACGCACACCATCATCACCAACTCTGTTTTCTACTCCCTCCATTCCTAAACATTTGTCTTTTTAGATATTTCAACAAGTGACTACACATGGAGCAAAATGAGTTAATCTACACTTTAAAATACGTCTACATACACATCCATATGTGGTAGTCCATCTGAAATCTGAAAAAGATAAATATTTAGGAACGGATGCAGCATAAGAGTAGACATGGAGATATATCTCAACATGGTCTACAACAAAAATGTGCTGGACTGGTTAGCGCCGGATGCTCGCAACGCGATGACATGAGTTCAAATTTTGTCTTTAACTTTAGATTTTTAAATTATATATTACTTATTTAATATATACTTCTTTCGCTACTGTACTGATGCCAGCGGCATACATTTTCACGACTCTAACCAGCCAGATGAAATTCGTGCAAACACAGACTGATTTCATATGAAGGATTTCGTATAAAAAACCCGGATCTTCATATAAACATGATGGATTTCATTACATTTACATGAACTAAGCGGTGCTAATCCGGCTCTGTAGGTATAATTAATACTCCCTCCGTCAGCTAGAGAGGGACTACATAATGTAAATGGAGAGGAGTACATAATCTAAATGGCCACCCTCGGATCCCTTTGTCTTCCTCATGTCGGGCAGACACTTTGCGGGGTCGGCGAAGGTCCTCGGAAGAGACGAAGAAGCAAAGAAACCACCTGAATGCGCAGTCGTCGCCTCGGCGGTGGCCTTCATGGGACCCAAGTGGCGGCGGCCTGCCGTGTTCTACTTCTCGATGATGGCGGCGGACACAGAGAAGCTGGCCACCGACTCATCGCTCTCCATGCACCCGGCTTCTGTCTCTGCCTGCATGGCGCTGCCGCAGGCACGGGAGGCGCGCCCACAGACATGGGAGGTGCGGCACTGCAGACACTGTTGGCGCGGTACGATGTGGCAGCGATGATACCCGTACCGGCGTGGAGCAACTCGCCACTCCTCATCGAGCTGAACTGGAGCGGCGAGTTGCTGAACCACGCGCCTGCTTGGGGTGGCAACCGGCTCCGTCGGGCCAAGCGAGGTTGGTGAAGCACCGGGCGACCTCGCCCGTATCCGGAGGGCTCGGCGGGCCACCCAGCCGGGTAATATGCCGGAGAACGGCTCCTCAGAAGCCATCGGAAGAGTGGAGAAAATGGTGAAGGAGGAGATGGGGGAGGGGCGGAGGGGTGCGATTCGTGCCCGATGTCTGTTTGGCCTCGTGTAAATAGAGGGCGGACGGTAGGTGTTTGGCCCGCGTCTGGCCTCATTTAGAGCATGGTTAATAATATAGCCAGCTGCTGGCTATAACATGTTGCCATGTCATTTAGAGCCAATGTAATAGCTAACACGTAATAGTTGGCTATAAGAAAGTACTACTTTGTCAACATATGGACCACCTTCCACTCTCACAAGGCTTCTTGGACCCCGTGCTACAGCCGGCTGTAAGTCTACAGCCCGCTTCCCCTCTCTCTCCTCTTCTCTCTCTTCCGACTAAGCAATGATACAATATTTAAATCCTTACAACCCGCTTACATCACCCTATTAAACTTGCTCTTAAACTGAGGGCGGACGGGAGGAGCTCGGCCGGTGTTGCGTTTATTTCCGGCCCGCTCAGGAACGGATGTGTGGCCGGAGTAGGTTTCTCGGTTTGCATGCGGGTTTAACGGAGGGGTTTGATGGAGGCGAGGAGGCCTGTTCAGCCGGGCGTGTGATAACCCTCAACCGTAAGGGATCTATTGCAGCGTTTTCGATAAGTAAGAGTGTCGAACCCAACGAGGAGCAGAAGGTATTGATAAGCGATTCTGAGCAAGAAATTACTGCAAGCACTGAAAGATAACTTTTAGGGGTTTTCTCGGTATAAGCAACATGAATGTAAAGGCAAGTAACGTGAAAGGTACTGAGAGTAACAAGTGGCCCAATCCTTTCTTAGCAAAGGAGAGGCCTAGCAACTGAACTTATAAAGACTAAAGCGTTCTTGAGGACACACGGGAGAGGTAGTCATGTGCTTTCGCCATATTCCGTATCGATACTATGTT
The DNA here is from genome assembly GCA_902687465.1 of Secale cereale. Taxonomy (NCBI): domain Eukaryota; kingdom Viridiplantae; phylum Streptophyta; class Magnoliopsida; order Poales; family Poaceae; genus Secale; species Secale cereale. The sequence goes on from LR738715.1 coordinate 57,106,982, forward strand.
ATGTGTTGATAAGTGTTGAGTGGGTGGATCTATGCTAGTGCACTCTCTAGACTAAGATGAATGCACTCTTATTATTAAACACCTTGCAAGCATCCGCAAATACAAGATAGAATTTAAGGCAAAAGCCTAACCATAGCAATACGATCGAGGATCCATTATTCCCTTATGCAAAAGCGTGCGAACTGGGGTTCAGGTTTCTGTCACTCCGGCAACCCACCATAAGCATTCTTTATACACAATGTATTCTCCTAGGTCCTTAATAAGGCGAAGTGTTGGGTGTTCGACTCACACAACACCACTAGTAGAATGACAACGCAACTTAAGTATCAAACAACACATATTACTCCAACAACATATGACTACTAACAACAAGACTTTCCCCATGTCCTCAAGAACTAAGGTAACTACTCACAAGACATAAAAGAGATCATGATCAGCGGGGATAAATATGTGATAATCAATCTGGACATAATAATATTTCTCCAACAAAACTCAATAGCATTCACCACAAAGTAGTAATCAACACCGATGGAGTAGAGAGGATAGATAGTACGAGTTACAACACGAGTTGCGATTGTAAGATGAGAGTGGGATGAAGATGGAGATGGTGCTGGTGTTGGGGATGATGTTGATGATGATCTCGATGATGCCCGTGACGATGGTGATGACGATGGCGACGATCTCCCCTTCCGGGAGGTGATCTCCCCGGCGGAATCTGCCCGCCGGAGATGCCCTTTTCTTCTCTGTAGGTTTCCGCCTCGAAGCGGCGGCGGAACTCCGTAAAAAGTCCCGTGCCTAGGGTTTTTGGATCACGGAGAACATATATGCCAAAGGGGGCGACCAGAGGTGGGCCAGGGGCTCCAGGCGCCCCCCTCGGCGCGGCCAGGGGGGCGTGCCCCCAGGCCTCCTGGGCACCCTGTGGCCCCCCTCTGACTCCCCTTTTGCGTGTCTTCGTGATTTATCTGAAAAATACCTCCCGTCAATTTTCAGGTAATTTGGAGGTATTCTTCTTCAGCAACTCAGCATCCACTTTTTCCTGCTGAATCCTGCGTCTGCTGTTCCGGCATCGAAAGTTGCAAAATGTGCAAAATAGACCAAAACAACATAAGAACATCATCATAACGTGAAATATATCAATGAATAGGGATAAATTATGATACAAAATAGTGATGCATTTTGGACGTATCAACACCCCCAAGCTTAGACTTCGCTTGTCCCCAAGCGAATATGAACTCGGTAAACCTGTCCACAAGTTTAGAGAGTGAAGTGTCGATAAATAGAATACGGACAAGAAGCATCATAGTTTCTTTACCAACTCAAATATCCTCAACAGCAATCTTCAACTCATAAGGCCCTTATGAAAGAGTGATAACACTTATATTCGAAAGTAGGGCGAAGGAAACTCATTATATCATGGGAAACATGTCCTTCGGTCAAAGAACAACAAATAGTTTTAACTTTTGCTTATATTTTGATGGGATTAATTGAAGCTTTTTGAAATAACATGTTAATAGGCAAGAAGTGAAAGTGTTAACACAAAGGAAGATATTTGCCTTAGCTGGGCATGACAAACAACTTACTTATCAAATGATAATGTCAACAAGGATATGATATGACAAATCTTAATGCAGCTTTATATGAATGAATCCTTATCAACATCAAACGTCTGCTCTCTTTGAGAAATAGAGGGAAGTAGGAATAACCGACTCAATTTAAAATTAAAAGATAGGCCCTGCTCTAGGGTAGTAGGAAAAACTCATGTGCTATCCTCAAATCAAACAGAATGAAAACAAGTTTTGAGAGGTGCATGATTTGTCAACGAATGCTAATAGATAACTCAATTGCTTCTTGAACTGGACAAGTTTCGAGGAACGGTTCCCGCACGAGGACGATAACATCCTCTTATTCTCCTTTGTTTATCACTGCCAAAGTTTTCTGATTTCTCATGAACAAAGCGTGAAGGAGGGTTTGTTTGTTATATTATTTTCAAGCCGGGCGCACTCAATGCCAGTTCCTTTTCGTATTATGGGTTTGCACATTAGACATGCAATCCCGGGGTGAAGCTTGTCCATCTCAAGAAGACTATGAATTAGCTATTACTTCCTCATGAGCTAAAACAGAGGCACAAAATAAAAGATTTTGAACATTTAAGGATAACACATAAATTTTATACTTTAGGAAGTGGTATCGGAATACCACGAGTAGGTATGTATGGTGGACTCATAAGGAAGGTATTGGCTTAAGGGTATGGATGCACAAGCAGAATTCCGCTTAGTACAGAGTTAGGATAGCAAAGGTTTTGAGAGAACAGACAATTGATGATGACTAAGATGCAAAGCAATATAAAGCATGAACATTGAAATAAGCATAACACATCAAGTTGTCTTCCTTGTCAACATAACACTTCAAGCATAATAACATAAAGGTTTTGGCTATGTTGATACTTTAAGAAAATCATGCTTGTTGTTATGACCAAAGCTATGTTTACCAAGATTAAATAAAGTCTCATAGCCATACCTGACATAAGGTCAATACTCCCCATAAGAATCATCATATAAGGTCGATTGCATGAAGAGAATACCGAGTGCAGCAAAAGGAACCAATAAACTTCTCATTATTATTCCATCATAGACGACTCCACACTCACGGATACAATTCCTCACCGAAGGAGCGATAGACCTCAATGCACACACCTATCTCATATAACAACCTCCCTAGACATGATACGACTCTACTTGACTCTAAAAGACAAAAGATAAAGATAATGATACCGGGCACTCCCCCAAGCTTAGAACAAGCCAAGGGAATGCCATTACCCCAGGAGATTTCACTCATCATCCTTGTTGGCGTTGATCAAGTAGTCCTTGGCGAAACGCTTCCATGGAAGGGGTTCTCCAGTCTCATATGAGAAGCTCGTCTCCTGGATCCTGCATTCAGCACCCAAACCCATGCACAGATTCCTTAGTTCATACTCACAGATCATTAATTTGCCCTTGGAGCTCTATAATTCTTTCTTCAGACGCGGTGATTCTTTCCCACATCTCCTTCATCTCCTTCAAGAAGTAGTTCTTCAGCTTGTTGGTGATGTCAAAGTTAGCTTCGACACCACGCTCGATCATCTTCTTGTACTCGAAGACTTCTTGCTCCACTTCTTCCAGCCTGGCCTGGATGCTCCCCTCCTTGATAGGTCCCTTCAGATCTTCTTGATGAAGGACGCCGTCCTTCATCTGAACAACCTGAGGGTGCTTCTTCACCTCAGCGAGGTAAGGGTTGATGACGTTGACGACGAACTTGTCCTTGGGGGAAGTTGGAGAAGCCATGGCACCTAAATTTAGCTGAAAGATTTCCTGGCAGAAACAGATCGAAGAGAAAACACGCGAAATCGCAAGATACGTTGCCGGAACAACCCGGGCAAATATATAGGAAAAATTTATGCACAGAAAGGAAGGTAACGGACCAAAGCGGGTCGGAGGCGGACTCCCGGGTGTCCAGGAGGCCTACCGGCGCGGCCCAGGGGGGGCGCGCCAGGGGGACGCCTGGACTCCCTGGAGGTCGTCTCCGGCTCCACTTAGGTTCGGAATTTTACTAATTTTGCAAAAACTCGTAATACGGAACTTTTATGGCGGTTCACGATGTTTCCTTACCGTACTACATACCTTTTCTTTATTCTGCTTCTGCTGGCGTCTGAAACAGGGCTGCAACATGTTCTTCGTGGGTTGTTGTGTATATTATATTTACATCAACATCGACAGGGTCTCCTGCTATGTAATGTTTAAGTCTTTGCCCATTCACAACTTGAGGTTTGGTGCCTTCAAAATTATTAATCTTAATCGCACCAGACCGATAAACTTCTTCAATATGAAATGGTCCTTCCCACCTGGAAAGTAGTTTACCTGGAGAAAACCTGAAACGGGATCTAAACAGCAAAACTTTATCACCAACATTAAATGCACGTTTCAGAATCTTCCTATCATGCCACTTTTTTACCTTTTCCTTGAACATTTTAGCGCTCTCGTAAGCTTCACTTCTCCATTCATCTAGAGAAGTCAAGTTCATGAGATGCTTCTCGCCAGCTAGTTTTGGGTCAGCGTTAAGCTCTCTAACAGCCCAGAAAGCTTTGTGATCTAACTTTAATGGCAAATGGCAAGCCTTGCCATACACCATCTTATAGGGGGACATGCCCATGGGGTTTTTGTAAGCAGTTCTATATGCCCACAAAGCATCTCCTAACTTATTTGACCAGTCCTTTCTATTTCTGTTTACTGTTTTCTGCAAGATCAACTTAATCTCTCTATTGGTGAGCTCAACTTGCCCACTAGTTTGAGGATGATATGGTGAAGCAATTCTATGATTAACATCGTATTTAGCCAAAGCTTTTCTAAAAGCTCCGTGCGTGAAGTGTGATCCTCCATTGGTCATGAGATACCTTGGTACACCAAACCTAGGAAAAATTACATCTTTAAGCATTTTCAAAGATGTTTTGTGATCAGCACTTTCAGTGGGGATTGCTTCAACCCACTTGGTCACATAATCAACAGCTACTAAAATGTGAGTGTACTTGTGTGAAGAAGGAAAAGGACCCATAGAATCAAAACCCCAACAATCGAAAGGTTCAATCACTAGTGAGTAATTCATAGGCATCTCATTCCTTCTACTAATGTTACCAACTCTCTGACATTTATCACAGGCTAAAACATAATTTCTAGCATCTTTAAAGAGAGTAGGCCAATAAAAACCTGATTGAAGAACCTTATGTGCAGTCCTCTCACCGGCATGATGTCCTCCGTAGGGACTATCATGACACCGTCTGAGAATGTCCTTTTGCTCATGTTCCGGAATGCATCTTCTCACGATCCCGTCGGGACCTTCTTTGAAAAGATGTGGGTCATCCCAAAAGTAGTGCCTCAAATCATGAAAGAACTTCTTCCTTTGCTGAAATGTTAGACCTGGAGGCAAATACTTTGCAACAATAAAATTAGCATAATCTGCATACCAAGGATCGGAAAGAGATTGTACTTTTACAACGGCAAGTTGCTCGTCCGAAAAACTATCATTAACTGGGATGGGGTCGTGCGGTATATCTTCCATCCTTGAAAGATTGTCTGCCACCGGATTGTCTTCCCCTTTCCTATCAACAATCTGCAAATCAAATTCTTGAAGAAGGAGTACCCAACTGATAAGCCTTGGCTTGGCATCCTTCTTTGTCATAAGATACTTAATGGCAGCATGATCAGTATGAATAATAACTTTGGAATCAACAATATACTGTCTAAACTTGTCACAAGAAAAAACTACAGCTAAGAATTCCTTCTCAGTAGTAGCATAATTTCTTTGAGCACTATCAAGGGTTTTACTAGCATAATGTATAACATTCAATTTCTTATCAACTCTTTGTCCTAAAACAGCTCCAACATCAAAATCACTTGCATCACACATAATCTCAAAAGGTAAATTCTAGTCAGGTGGTTGTACTATATGAGCAGTTATTAAAGCTTTCTTAAGGACTTCAAAAGCTTCCTTACAATTTTCATCAAACACAAAAGGAACATCCTTCTGGAGAAGATTAGTGAGGGGTCTCGAGGTTTTAGAAAAGTCTTTAATAAATCTTCTATAAAAACCTGCATGACCGAGAAAACTGCGAATACCTTTGATGTCCCTTGGATAGGGCATCCTTTCAATAGCTTCTATCTTGGCCTTGTCCACTTCAATTCCCCTTTCGGAAATCTTGTGACCAAGAACAATTCCTTCATTAGCCATAAAGTGGCACTTTTCCCAGTTGTGTACCAAATTTGTCTCCTCGCATCTCTGCAAAACTTTATTAAGGTTGTGAAGACAATGGTCAAAAGAAGTTCCATAGACGGAGAAATCGTAAATGAAGACTTCCATAATATCCCCGCAGAAACCATGAAAGATAGCAGACATACACCTTTGAAAAGTAGCAGGGGCATTACATAAACCAAAAGGCATACGCCTGTAAGCATAAGTACCAAAGGGACAAGTAAAAGTGGTCTTCTCTTGATCGGCAGTGTTAACATGAATTTGAGAGAAGCCAGAATAACCATCTAGATAACAAAAGTGGGTATTTTTGGATAACCTTTCAAGCATTTGGTCGATGAATGGCAACGGATAGTGATCCTTCCTGGTTGCCTTGTTCAACTTCCTGTAATCAATACACATTCTATATCCAATAATAATTCTCTGAGGTATTAATTCATTTTTATCATTAGGAACCACAGTTGTACCTCCTTTCGTAGGAACACAATGTACCGGACTTACCCATTTACTATCAGCTATAGGATAGATAATACCTGCGGCTAGAAGCTTGAGAATTTCAGTTCTCACAACATCCATCATCTTCGGGTTCAACCGTCGTTGATGATCAACAACTGGTTTAGCATCAGGCTGAAGGTTGATAGTATGTTGACAGATAGATGGACTAATCCCCTTAAGGTCATCAAGGGTGTAGCCAATTGCGCCTCGGTGTTTACGAAGTACTTCCAATAATCGCTCCTCTTCATATCCTGAAAGGTTAGAATTGATAATAACAGGATATACTTTCTTTTCATCTAAATAAGCATACTTGAGCGTATCGGGAAGAGGTTTAAGATCGAACACCGGGTCTTCTTTCGGTTTTGATAAAATTCCCAAAGGTTGAACCGGAAGGTTGTGCTTCAGGATAGCAGGCTGCCTCAAGAATATTTCTTCTAGTTCATTTCTTTCCTGCATATGCAAATCATTCTCGTGGTCCTCCATGTATTGCTGCAAAGGATCATTAGGGGTAATAGCAATAGAGGCAATACTTTCAATAATTTTATCATCGCTAGGTAAATCAGTACCACGAGGCTGCTTAGAGAACTTAGAAAAATTAAATTCATATGGCTCACCATCGAATTCAACATAAACTTTACCTTTCTTGCAATCTATTATAGCTCCACAAGTTCTAAGAAAAGGTCTACCAAAAATAATGGGACAAAAAGTGTCCCTCTCTGAACCAAGTACTAGAAAGTCGGTAGGGTATTTTACCTTTCCACATAGGACTTCAACGTCCCTCACAATTCCGATAGGAGAGATAGTTGTTCTATTTGCAAGATGAATAGTAACATCAACTTCTTCAAGTTCACAAGGGGAAATCTCACCGGTGATCTCTTCATAAAGTGAATAGGGGATAGCACTTGCACTCAATCCCAAATCGCATAGCCCATAATAATTGTGATCTCCCATTTTAACAGATACCACTGGAGTACCTGAAATTGGGCCTTTATTCTTGGCTGTGACAAGGTTAGTGGAAACAGCACAAAAAGTTACATTGGAATCCAAAACATCATTAGTAGCAAGGTCTTTAATCAATGCAACTTGAGGATCGACTTTGATCTGGTCCTCAGGCTCATCAACTCTTCTCTCACTTTTATTTATTATGCCTGTCACAAGAGAGTGCTCCCTTATCCTCGTGGGAAAAGGAGGCTTTTCATATATAACTGCAGGCAAAATAGGGTCAGCAACATAAATATCAATAGGTGGTTCTTTAAAAGGTTCATGGTGTTGGTCTCTCTTCTTTTTAAAAGAATCAACGTGAGAGGCAAAATTCTTACACAAATCAATCACTAGATGGGAATCAAGACCAATCTTAGAGCAAAAAGTATTGAAGTAATCAGTTTTCACATAGCTCTCAATATAATCATATTCATAATTTATAGCGGGTTCAATACCTTTATCAATTTCCCAATCTTCGGTATTCCTCTGGATTCTTTCAAGGAGATCCCACCTTTCTTCAACACTCTTCTTCTGAAATACCCCACTAGAGGAGGCATCCAGCATTTCCTTATCCTGACGAGAAAGCCTGGCATAAAAATTTTTAAGTATAATTTCCTTGGGAAGCTTATGAATAGGGCATTTGAGCATTAGGGACTTCAATCTCCCCCAAGCTTGAGCAATGCTTTCTCCGTCACGAGACCTAAAGTTATAGATATAATTCTTGTCTCGATGAATTTCATGAAGAGGATAAAACTTAGTATAAAAGAGAGACATAAGCTCCTGCCAGTCCAGCAAGTGTGAGTTATCGAGAAGCCCATACCAATCTAAAGCTTTATCTATAAGTGATACGACAAACAATTTTCTCATGACAAACTCCCTCGATACACCTGCAACCTTAAATAATGAACATAGTTGTGACAGATATAGCAAGTGTTCACCGGGATGTCTGTCTCCTGCGTAACGATTAGCCAAAACATAATCGATAATACCAGCTGGTATTTTATAAGGCACAATTTCAGTAGGGGGAGGATCAACCACCACAGGTGTGGGGCGTCTTCCCGCAAGCAACGATCCAATAATAGGGTTGTCCATAAGGATAAAGAGCAGCAATAGCAAAAATAAAGACAGAATGATAAAAACTTTCTTACCAGTTTCACTTTACCAATAGCGCTACGCTCCCCGGCAACGACGCCAGAAAACGGTACTTGATGACCCTCAACCGTAAGGGATCTATTGCAGCGTTTTCGATAAGTAAGAGTGTCGAACACAACGAGGAGCAGAAGGTATTGATAAGCGATTCTGAGCAAGAAATTACTGCAAGCACTGAAAGATAACTTTTAGGGGTTTTCTCGGTATAAGCAACAGGAATGTAAAGGCAAGTAACGTGAAAGGTACTGAGAGTAACAAGTGGCCCAATCCTTTCTTAGCAAAGGAGAGGCCTAGCAACTGAACTTATAAAGACTAAAGCATTCTTGAGGACACACGGGAGAGGTAGTCATGTGCTTTCGCCATATTCCGTATCGATACTATGTTATGTGTTGATAAGTGTTGAGTGGGTGGATCTATGCTAGTGCACTCTCTAGACTAAGATGAATGCACTCTTATGATTAAACACCTTGCAAGCATCCGCAAATACAAGATAGAATTTAAGGCAAAAGCCTAACCATAGCAATACGATCGAGGATCCATTATTCCCTTATGCAATAGCGTGCGAACTGGGGTTCAGGTTTCTGTCACTCCGGCAACCCACCATAAGCATTCTTTATACACAATGTATTCTCCTAGGTCCTTAATAAGGCGAAGTGTTGGGTGTTCGACTCACACAAAACCACTAGTAGAATGACAACGCAACTTAAGTATCAAACAACACATATTACTTCAACAACATATGACTACTAACAACAAGACTTTCCCCATGTCCTCAAGAACTAAGGTAACTACTCACAAGACATAAAAGAGATCATGATCAGCGGGGATAAATATGTGATAAACAATCTGGACATAATAATATTTCTCCAACAAAACTCAATAGCATTCACCACAAAGTTGTAATCAACACCAATGGAGTAGAGAGGATAGATAGTACGAGTTACAACACGAGTTGCGATTGTATGATGAGAGTGGGATGAAGATGGAGATGGTGCTGGTGTTGGGGATGATGTTGATGATGATCTCGATGATGCCCGTGACGATGGTGATGACGATGGCGACGATCTCCCCTTCCGGGAGGTGATCTCCCCGGTGGAATCTGCCCGCCGGAGATGCCCTTTTCTTCTCTGTAGGTTTCCGCCTCGAAGCGGCGGCTGAACTCCGTAAAAAGTCCCGTGCCTAGGGTTTTTGGATCACGGAGAACATATATGCCAAAGGGGGCGACCAGAGGTGGGCCAGGGGCTCCAGGCGCCCCCCGGCGCGGCCAGGGGGGGCGCGCCCCCAGGCCGCCTGGGCACCCTGTGGCCCCCCTCTGACTTCCCTTTTGCGTGTCTTCGTGATTTATCTGAAAAATACCTCCCGTCAATTTTCAGGTAATTTGGAGGTATTCTTCTTCAGCAACTCAGCATCCACTTTTTCCTGCTGAATCCTGCGTCTGTTGTTCCGGCATCGGAAAGTTGCAAACTGTGCAAAATAGACCAAAACAACATAAGAACATCATCATAACGTGAAATATATCAATGAATAGGGATAAATTATGATACAAAATAGTGATGCATTTTGGACGTATCAGCGTGCAGCGGGCGGCGCAGTACTATTCGATTTGACAGCGGGCGGCGCAGTTCCCGATACGGCTTTAATGCAGACGAGGGAGGGAGTAGCGGTTCCCGAAATGTTGAACGATCAATGCATCCTCCTTCAATTAATGTACGAGGGAAGTAATGGGAGGAGGACCGAGAAAATAGGCTGCATGATGTGAATGCAACGCATTTTGCCCTCATCTAAAGGCGCCCCTCCATTCCAATGCATCTACCACATCGTACGCACCTAAGCATTTGCCTAAGCACCTACACTAAGCGCAAAAGAGCTCACTCCAGACCCATGGCGGCGATGCGCACGAGCGGCCAGCGACTGTGCCAGATGGTCCACGATATCGGCCTGCGGCATGGCGCCGATGATCGTCTCCAGATAGTGTTGGAGACCGGCTGGTGGATGGCCGCCGTTGACGCCAACTACGACTCTCCGTTGGACCAGATGATCGTTGCCACCACCAATAAGTTCACCGTCCTCAAGAAGCTCGCGTACGACATCGCCGTACTCCTCTAGCCCGCGCTCCCGGGCTCCTCATTGCCTGCCACCCTAATCGCCCTCCATGGCCGGAACCTCTTTGAAGCACTGGTGGCCCTGCGACTGCCCGCCGACGCCATGAAGAATGTCCACCTGGAGGTCGCGCTCGTGGCGAGGTGCCTCACTCTGCAAGAATTCGTCGACCTACACATCCACGTGTACGAGCAAATCATGTACATATGTATCTACAAGGCCAGTGAGGACGCTACGACCTTGGCCTTCCTCAACCGGCTGGAAGCCTTGGATGCCTTTGCTGAGAAGCACCTCGACCTTGCCACAAAAGCCGCCACTCCTTAGCCGCCGGTCGGTGGACCGGCGGACTAAGTTGAGGCGGAGGGGGTCGTACGTTGATGGATGCATCTTTCTTCTTGCCTTCTGTAACCACCACAGCGATCGTATCATCATCGTGGCCTTAATTCTTATTGTGTTGTTGCATTGTCGTTTCAGTCAATACCGACATGTGCGATCCCTTTGCTAAATTATATGCATCACTGTAACTAGTACTCCATCCGTCAATTTATAAGTTGTGCTTACCTTTTCCATCAACTTCGTGCAACGCGCGGGCATCTTGCTAGAAACACTAGAACATGTCAGACCGCGTGTGACCAAATCGACGATGGGCCAACCTAGCTACTGCGTACCCTTCTTATCTGGCGGAAATAGCCCCGTCCTAGCATTTCCAATCATTATTTCTATCTATCGATCGTGCCAAGTAGCAGAACCAAAATGTTACAATTTATACATGTTTCTCTACTCCTACTACTATAATAGACTCAGTTGGTGATGGTGGTGTGCCTATCGTCCGTCGTTTCTGACCATTAGATCTGCATCTAACGGCTGTGAGGTAAGTTGTGGCATTTTTGCAACAATAGCCCACTTCTCTGCTCCAATTTGCAGAAAACCCCTTATTATCTTGAAAGCAACCACATCCCTCCGTCACCTCATCAAAACAACCTGAGATATATATATATACTCCTATGAAAGACTCAGCTGGTGATGGTGGTGTGTCTGCCATCCGTCGTTTCTGACCATTAGATCTGCATCTAACGGCTGTGAGGTAAGTTGTGGCATTTTTGCAACAATAGCCCACTTCTCT
>LR738715.1:57135695-57206098 GCA_902687465.1 Secale cereale
CACACAAGTGGGACCCGTTGAATTATTTCTTTGCTCGTGACAGCTTTTAATTAGGTTCCACTGTAATCTAACTTTTTTCTTATGTTATTAATTGAGCTCAGTGACTTCAAAAAGTTGTACAGAAGCTTTGTTTGGGCCTTTCCGGCGTCACTGAATGTGGGCTAAGTAGCCATGTTAGGGTGTACTGTACTATACAGGCCTTTTTTTCAACATCAGCAATGCAACTGGGCCGACAGTTGTACAGAATATCCGGGTCAACTTGTTATTCTTCGCCCCGCTGGCCTGCAAACTTTCCTAGGAGGTATGCATTAGGCTTAACAAGATGATGGACTTTAAGAAATAATAAATGGGATGTAATTATAATAACTGGGCAGTAACTATAAAAAATGAAACAAACGCGTAATTAGTTTACAAAAATATTATTTTCAGAATTTGAAAATTTTAATTTCATTACTTATTGAGCGCGCAACGCGCAAAATTTTAACGTAATACAACTTTATTTTAAAATTATATTTAATGTGAATAGAAATTTCGGATAAAAGTATTTCGGATCCCATAAAAATTTGGGATTTTTTTTTAAATTCTATTTTGAGCGGTTGATTGAAATTATTAATTGTTGTCCTAACTAGAAAATGGGGTGTACTTTTAACAAACAATAAATTGGTTGTAGTAATTTCCATTAGAATTAAAAAATGGGTTGTACATTCTTACAAATCGCAAATGGGCTATATGTTCTCTGCCACACACTTGTGGGCCATCTAAGTTGACGCGTCCCCTAAAAAAAACTAAGTTGACGCGTATGCAAGGCTTTGTCAACAACACACGGTTCTGGCAGCTATGGCCGTTGGATGTCCATCCAACGGATGTCGTGCTTCTTCTTCAATCTCGGATATTCTTCCTTCAGCCGCCCAAAAAATGATTCCTCCCCCTAACATCTCGGGCGAACCGTTTCGGAGGCTGGCCTATGGGCCTACTAAGTTGACGCGTACCAAGGGCTTTGTCAGCTTAGTCAATATAAACGATTCTAGCTGCAGTGACTGTATGATGTCCATCCAACGGCCGTAGTACTTCTTCAACCTCTTGTCTTCTTGCTCCAGCCGCCCAAAGCAGCGTCGATCGTGCCGCGTGCTCCTGCCTCCCGTGGCCGGCTGTGATGCCGCGGAGGCCTCACCGCCCCCTACTACTCCCACCGCTGGCCAGGCCATCCCTCTACTCACCCACACCCCCTGTTATTCCGCGTCAACGGCAGCCTCACACCGCAGCTGAACCAGTGAACCCTCGTACTCCTCTCCGCACGGGCTTCCACTGTCGCGTCTTCCCTAGCTCCGCGTCGTCCCCTTCCTTGGCGTCGCCATCGTCCACCACCCTGGTGCTCTCGGCGCGGCGTGGTCAACGTGGTCAAGTAACGGCTTCCATCGGTCGTGGACTGTACGTGGACAGGCTGACAGTTGGGTCCACGACGGCAGCAAGGAAGTGCCTCCTTATTACGTGGAAAATAATGATTCCTCGACCTGACAGCAAGGACCCACCGGACGGGCCACCGTATTTCGTGAAAAAAACGTTTCCCCCCTCACTGGTGGGACTCAGCGGACGGGCCACCGTATTGCGCGAAAAAAACGTTACCCCTGCTGTCAGCTCGGACCCACCGGAAACGCCTCCTTATTACGCACAAAAAAATGAATACTCCCCCTGCTGGTTGGGACCCACCTTGGTGGGAGGCTGACTTGTGGGCCTACTAAGTTGACGGGGACGGAGTGCTTTGTCAACTTAGTCAATATAAACGATTCTAGCTGTAGTAACTATACGATGTCCATCCAATGGCCGTAGTGCTTCTTCAACCTCTGGTCTTCTTGCTCCAGCCACCCAAAGCAGCGCCGGTCGTGCCGTGTGCTCCTGCCTCCCGTGGCCGGCTGTGATGCCGCGGAGGCCTCACCGCCCCCTACTACTCCCACCGCTGGCCAGGCCATCCCTCTACTCACCCACACCCCGTGTTATTCCGCGATGACGGTAGCCTCACACTGCAGCCGAACCAGTGAACCTCGTACTCCTCTCCGCACGGGCTTCCACTGTCGTGTCTTCCCCGGCTCCGCATCGTCCCCTTCCTAGGCCTCGCCATCGTCCACTGCCCTGGTGCTCTCGGTGCGCCGTGGTCAACGTGGTCAAGGAATGGCTTCCATCGGACGTGGACTGTACATGGAGAGGCCGACAGCTGGATCCACGACGACAACAAGGAAGTGCCGCGTTACGCGGAAATAATTATTCCTCCACCTGACAGCAGGGTCCCACCGGACGGGCCACCGTATTTCACGAAAAAAACATTTCCCCCTGACTGCTGGGACCCAGTGGATGGGCCACCGTATTGCGCGAAAAAACGTTCCCCCCGTTGTCAGCTCGAACCCACCGGAAGCGCCTCCTTATTATGCACAAAAAATGAATACTCCCTCTGTTGGTTGGGACCCACCTTGGTGGGAGGCTGACTTGTGGGCCTACTAAGTTGACGGGGACGGAGTGCTTTGTCAACTTAGTCAATATGAACGATTCTAGCTCCAGTGACCGTACGATGTCCATCCAACGGCCGTAGTGCTTCTTCAACCTCCGGTCTTGTTGCTCCAGCCGCCCAAAGCAGCACCAGTCGTGCCGCATGCTCCTGCCTCCCGTGGTCGGTTGTGCTGTCGCGGAGGCCTCACCGCCCCCTACTATTCCGACCGCTGGCCAGGCCATCCCCTACTCACCCACACCCCCTGTTATTCTGCGGCGATGACATCCTCACACTACAGCGAACCAATAAACCCTCCTACTCCTCTACGCGTGGGCATCCACTGCGGCGTAGTCGCCGGCTCCGCGCCGTCCCCTTCCTAGGCCTCGCCGTCGTCCACCGCCCTGGTGCTCTCGTCGCGGCGTGGTCAACATGGTCAAGGAACGGCTTCCATCGGACGTGGACTGTACGTGGAGAGGCTGACAGTTGGGTACACGGCCGCCGCAAGGAAGTGCCTCCTTATTACGCGCAAAATAATTATTCCTCCACCTGACAGCGAGGATCCACCGGACGGGCCACTGTATTTTGCGAAAAAAGCGTTTCCCCCTGACTGCTGGGACCCACCAGCTACATCTTCGCATGCAAGGAAGTGCGTCCGGGCAAAAAAACGATTCGCCCCCCTGACTGCTGGGACCCACCAGCTACATCTTCGCAGGCAAGGAAGTGCCTGACAGTCGGGACCCACCTTGTCGAAGTGTACGTAGCGTTGTCATTCTGGTCGCGAACGTGTACGTACATACTGGTCGATGTAGAGGCGCACACATGTCGTAGTAGAGGCGCGCACGTAGCATGTACACGTACGTACAGTGGCATGTGTGCAAGAAAGAAAATACGGCCACGTACATACATACGGGTAGGGTCTCAAACGCCTACTCGCGCATACGTACGGCCAGGGCTCATGTACCTGGCTGGGTCGGAACGGAGAAACTGCGTCGTCGTCGTGTTCATGGGGAGCCAACTGGCTGGGTCGGAATGGAATGCATCGTCGTGTTCATCGGGAGGGCTTGGACGGAACAGCCGATGGAAACGAGGCCTGGCGTACCGCTGAACGGAGGAAACGGCCTTGTGTTCGACCGGCCACGGTCGAAACAGGATCCTGTTGATCGAGAGGGGTGTGTCGTACCGCAAAACAGAGGAAACGGACCTCCTATGGTTGAAACGGGGGTCCTATTGATCGGGAGGGGTGTGTCGTACCGCAAAACGGAGGAAACGAACTTGTGTTGGAGCGCTACGGTCGAAATGGGTGTCCTGTTCATCGGGAGGGGTGTGGCGTACCGCAATACGGAGGAAACAGACATGTGTTGGAGCGCTTAGGTCGAAACAGGAGTCATGTTCATCGGGAGGGGTGTGGCGTACCGCAAAACGGGACTCCAAGGGATACTGTTCATCACCACCGTCGACCCCCTCCAGCCTCCACGGGCTACTATTCATCCACCGTCGACCTCCTCCAGCCTCAACCTGCGACTGTTCAGCCTCCAACACGCGCTACTCCACCGGCTACTATTCTACCAGCCCTCTCCACGGGCTCCTGTTCAACCACCACTCCACGGGCTACTGTTCATCTAGCCCTCCATCATCTACTATTCATACAGCCCTCCACGGGGTGGTCCTCTTCATGCAGCCCTCCATGGGGTCCTGTTCATGCAGCCCCAACCGGCTCGATCGAACGGGGTCCCGTTCATGCAGAGGCAACACCACGGGGTCCTGTTCAGCCACCTCCATCGGGAACTGTTCATCCAACCCCCCCCCCCAACAACGCTCACTGTTCATGCAGAGGCAGCATCGATCAGCTTCAGTTAGCAGCAGTAGCGAAGGAATTGCTCAATCCGGTTCAGTTAACAACCATCGATCGATTCCTCGGGTTCAGTAACGCGTAGCCTGCAGTGCAATCGCTCAGGTTCAGTTAGAGCCCAACGCCTCGCTTGGGTTCAGTTAGAGCCCAACGCCTCGCACCCACGCGCATGCGTGTACGAGAGAAACACACATCGCTCAGCTCCGACCACCCACCGTTACCGGGAACACCCCGATATTTTCCTCGCCATCACTTCTACCACGGTTTCTTCCGTCATGGACGGCCCAGAGAATGTCATGCAGCTGCGTCTCCGGCCCACCCAGGTCAAAAAGACCATTTTCTGTCATGATTTTTTGTCATGGAAGTAGGACCCCACCATGTAAGGTAATGCGACAGAAAACAAAAAAATTCCGACCTACGCACCAGCCCAGGACAACTATGGAGACTGCATACAAGGTTTGATCATTTTCGTTACCGACTCATAGCGCAGCGGAAGTAGAGTCGATGACGATCATTGGTGCAGATCCCCGCAGCTAGGTTTTAGAACCTCCCAACCACGAGGATGTACTCCCTCATCTGCCCCTCGGACATCCCTCTAGGAGGCGGTCGAACAGTCCCTCGCACGGTGTCGCAGACGGCCCTTCGGAAGGACCTTCGAACTCGGACGGTCACTTGGACAGCACTTCGGGAGGACACACAGAACTCGGACCGTCACTTGGACAGGCCTTCGGGAGGCACTCTCGAACATCCCCTCGGGCACTAAGATCGAAACTACAACCTCTCTACAGAGTTGCACACATACGGTGTCATCTATCCGGCAGGGCTTCGCTGTCCAGAACTAGTTCTTGCTGGAACCCAGACAACCTTTCGGCTCTAGGAAACTATTTCGCGGGGAGGGAGAGAGAAGCCAGATCATTGCAATGGCATGTATGTGAGAAAGAGTGAGTGTGGAGGGCTTCCCCTCCACCTCTATTTATAGGAAATCCCAAGGGGTAGGGTAGTTTAACACAAAAACCCAAAATGCACATGAATGAAGTCCTTCCTCAAGGGCATAAGAGTGAAACCAAGGAACAAGAGGGGCTCCAAGGTGGAGCCCCAAGTGTGTCCGGCCACACCCCTTGGGGGGGCCCCATGAGGGCCTCCCAATCCATCCATGTCATCCCTAGATCTTTGGAGTAAAGCCCCAAAAGGTGGCTTTACAAAAAGTAACCCAAAAAGCACTTTCACTATTCACGACGATATTTTTCAGCGTTCGTTCGAACTGAAAATATTTATGTGGGCTTAGAACATTTCTAGTACCCACCATAATAATTTTCAACACGTTCTGGAACAATTCCAGTTTAGTGATTTCATCTGCGAAAAGCATCTGAAGCGGTTTCGGCAGCTCTAGAACATTTCTGGTTTTCATCCCGGAAAATTCCCAGAAGTTTCCAGAATGATTCTGGCACCCTCCAAGAATTATCAGGCATGTGCCGAGACCAATTTGACTTTATGGTATCCTCTGAAACAGCTTTTCAGTATCACCGGAACTCATCCGGTGACCTCTCTCGTCCGAACTTTTCCGTTTTGTCCGAAACTTTTTCTGTGATTTTCTCTCAGACTCCCTGTCTAGTATTCAGTAGATAGATGACCCTTAAGCGTGTGACCCTATAGGTTCGGTGAAGTATAGACATGACCCGGAACCCCTTCCGATCAATGATCAACATCGGAGCCGTGGACACCCATATTGACCCCTATACCCACACGAATGAATATTCGAGTGAAACTCCAGATGACGTGTGTTATTCCTGTTGCTTCGCGATATGTTACGAATACCCGAGGTGAGACATGTTGGCATCCCTGTGGATCAACTCCATGTCCACTATGCCATTTACCTCGTTACCGGTATTGTTCTCTTTTCTCGTTCCGTGTTCCGGCATCCCCGTGATCAAATCACCCTGTGTCTGGCCAGACGATGATGGATACCGAGCAAATCCCAATCTTGAGCTATCAAGTTACTTAACATACCTTTCCATGAACCCGTAAGCCGCCGTAATAGCCAACCATTTACGGATGACGTTTAACAAACCCCGAAGTTCATGAAGCAAGCATGAAAAAACTCGATACTCTCATGGTCTAAGGAATTATTCAAACATAAACTTCCTGTGTTATTAAGCATTAACTTGTGACGAATGTATCTCATAGCATAACATCAATTCGGGTCAATTCGACACAAATGTTCATCTAACGTTGTGCCCTCAAAGTTGCTGGCATAGACATGCCCATGATTAGGAAAACAGAACCATCATGCAACACTTGAACTAGTCTTAGAGGCCAGGCAAGGAATACATTTTATCGTTTATTATTCCACACGTGCATATGAGTCTTCCTCCGAGCCTCGTTTTATTTGCAGACTCGAGAACCATAGCAGTTATAGCATGGAACATAAACCTAATTTTGAACAGGGAGATAATAAATAACATTTATTATTGCCTCTCGGGCATAAGACTCCCACTTGCACTAGAGTCAATAATCTAGTTAATGCTAATGCACTTCACACCTGTGGCACATCAGTGTAAATATGCTTCGCTTGTGGTATGGCATGATATCCAACGGATCTGACGACTTCAGCTTCGTGTGTATCTTTGCATATCCTCGCGTTTTTACGCTTTCACAAAATTCATATTTTGTCTGGACTTGGCTTTGTATGTATGCGAATCACAGGGCGAACCTGGATTCCTCAGAATGAGTTATGGAGCAACTACTTGTAGTAGTGTCCCATTGACAAAAGCCATCTTGGAACCATACTAAGTTCATGAATGAACTATATGATTCAACATCTTCTTTGTCGCTTTAAAAGCGGCAACATACTTTGCCTTTGTTATAGAATTCGCCACAGTAACTTGTTTGAACAAATTCCAACTAAATGTGCCACCATATTGTGTGTTACACAAAACCCTTAATTCAAATCAAAAATCGCATGGAGAAATGATGAAGACTGTTTCGATGTAACCTTTTACAACGAACTCTTCATGATCTCCACTTGCGAGAAAACATGTCATCAGTGCTACTATAGTACTCAATGACCCTTTTTCACTGTTGTCGCATGACCAGTACCTTTAATCACTTTGGTATCTATACTCGCAACAACTTTGGGAGTACTGGACATATCTGGTTGTTTTACATACCATGGAATAAATGATTAATCCAAACACAAGAGTCTCTAAAATCTCCATCATGTATTTTGCTCATCAGTGTTTTGGGACACCGAGTCTTGCAAAAAACTCTTTCCATGTGACTTCGGCAAGAATCACTCCTTGACGTTTTTAATGCTAAAAGGTTTTAGCATTTTGTAAATATATATCATTGCTCAGCCCCATTAGGTAAATCTATCTCCATAGATCATCATGCCTAATATAAAGGCTATTTAGCCCAAGCACTTCATTGAAAAACAATTTTCAAATGAAGTCCTAATTTGTGTCAAGAAATTTATTTCCAATTAACAATGTGTCAAGCACACAACGTTTTTAGAAATATTATTATGATCCCACTTACTTTCTTGAATCACAAGCATCTTCGTTACCCATTGATGAAGTCTAAACCCTTTTTGACCATTTCATCAAAACACGAAGATTCCAACTCCATTTTGCTCTCTTCTGTCCATTGCTGGAACTCTGAAGTTTGCACACTCACTAGCATCCTCTAGAATGACAAAATACCTTGGACTTTAACACACGCAAGTCCTTGGTTTCATTTCCATCAGATGGAAATCCTATTGTCATCCATGTTTCATATCTCATGATTTGAAATATGTATTAATTGCTAGTTCAACCTGAACCGACTTTAAGCATCGCTACGGTGAAACAACCTCATCGTAGTCAACTCCTTGAACTTGAATATTGCAACAAGTCGAGCTTTATGGATAATTTATTTTATCCATATATCAGTTTTTAGTTCCATAAAATTCGTTGGACTCTAAGTCTTTCGAAAGGTGTATCAAGGTTTTAATTTTGAATCACTTATATGGGAACTATCTCGGATTGTATTGGCATTTAGCCATATCCGGAGTGAGGGCCCATCAACGCTTCCTTGTGTATCGTAAGTATACTGTTGTCCAACAACAATATCTCGTCTGCGCACCTGAGAGGTTTGCACGAGCCTTGCCTACGTGGTTCGGCTGCAAGTTCGACCAAAGTCCATACATTTTATTGTAGAGACTTCCGTATCAGTCGCAGTAGGTAACTCTGGAATTTCTTCCAAGGTCTCTTTCCTTTGATCTGATGATGAAGATATTGTTTATCTCGTCGAGTTGCACTATTCTCCGACTCACCTTTTTGAAAGAACCATTTTCTTCAAAAAGCATACCGTCCTTTGTGGCAAACCATTTTGCCTCGGTATTGTGAGGGAGGAATACCCAACATTTTGGGATAACCTACAAAGTAGCACTTGTCTAATTTGGAATACGTTTGTAACCTTTTACACAAGCCCCTGATACATCCAAAACGTATCTATAATTTCTGCTTGCTCCATGCCACTTTTGGGTGATATTGCTATGATATTCATACACTTCCATACACTTTTGATCATATTTGGACTAACTTACTAATCCAGTGCACCCCAGTGCCAGTTTCTGTTTTCGGCTGTTTTTGTATTTCAGGTTTTCACGTTTCGAGAACTGCCCAGAAAAATTATATAAAAAATCAGCGATCCGGGAATGACACTGCTTCCAAAGGGCAGCCTGGGGGGCACAGGGGCTCCAGGCGCCCTGTGGGCGCCCCCCTGGGCCGCGCCGCGGGGGGGGGGGGGCGCCTCGCCCCCCCCCGAGAGTCCCCCGGTGCCCTACTTTGGCAGATATTTAAAGGGTTTCCCGTAACCCTTGAAACAGGACTTCTTTTCGCGATCCCATCTCTGTTCCGCCGCCGCCGCCGCTTCCAAGATCGGGAGCACCAGGAGAACTCTTCCCGGCACCCTGCCGGAGGGGAGGATCACCACCGGGAGCTTCTCCACCACCATGGACGCCTCCCGGATGACTCGTGAGTAGTCTCCCTTGGACCATGAGTCCATGACCAGTAGCTATGTGATGTTCTCCTCCCGTTCTTGTGCTTCACTAATTATTCCTCGTGAGCTGCCCTACATGATCGAGGCACCTATGTAATCCTTATGCTGTTGCTATGTTGAGTTTGCTGGGATCCGATGGATTATGAGATTATGTTCAGATTGATCTTGAGTAATATATTTGATTCACCTCTTTTATATTTTAGTTCATAATTAATTCTTTGCATGTTCTCCGTTGTTATTTATTGCTTTGGCCGAGTAGTAAGTAGTGACTCCAAGAGGGAGCGTTATGCTCGATTGTGGGTTCATGCCCCTCGATGACTAGCTTGAGTGACAGAAACATGAGTCTAGGGGATGTGTTGTTGCCACAAGGGGGAAAACAACGGTGCTTGTGCCCGCGGGTGCAAGGATTGTTTACTTTACGCAAAGTTCTTTTAATGCAGTTGTCTGTTGCATTGAGTTTACACTATGGGTGGGACTCGCAACTTAATACCAGCGAGATGTTCTGGATAGATATCTCAAGGTGGATGATTAGTAGTAGATATTGATGGATTTCGGTCTACTTACTTTGGTGTACCGCCCATGCTTTGAACCTCAACCTTTCTTGCAATGTAATCAACATTGGTTTGCGTTCGTGGTCCTGTCAATTGCCCAGCTGTAATTTGTTACCTCACATAGCTGTTTTATCGTCTTTTGGGAGAGAGACATCACTAGTGAACATCATGTGACTCCGGTCCATATTACCATCATTGATCACATCCACTATTTACTTTTCGCTATTTTATTTACTATTGCAAAACACTATCTATCACTACTATCATATTGCTTTTAACCCTTTGTGAACTGCAAGGCCGGAGAGATTGACAACCTCTCTGTACTCGTTGGGAGCAAAGTTATTTGTATCTGTGTGCAGGTCCATGTTGATTGCTAATTGCGCCGTTAGCAGTTGACACCTACCTGTTGAACCTAGGAGTCTCTGGGGATTCGATCCTTGGCATCTTTGCTAGGGGAAAACACTTCTACTTGCTGCATCTTACACCTTCCACTTGGGGTAATCCAACGAGGGGTTCGAGGCCCATCAAGGAGTATTTTCTGGCGTCGTTGCCGGGGACTCCACTCTTCAGGATAGGGGAGTTGCATGCTATCTTTTACCTTTGCTTTTTAGTCTTGTTAGTTTACCTTTCAGTTTTCTTTATGTCTTTTCACTAGTTGCCCTTATGGACAACCCTATTATTGGATCGCTGCTTGCGGGAAGACGCCCCACACCTGTGGTGGTTGATCCTCCCCCTACTGAAATTGTGCCTTATAAAATACCAGCTGGTATTATCAATTATGTTTTGGCTAATCGTTACGCAGGAGACAGACATCCCGGTGAACACTTGCTATATCTGTCACAACTATGTTCATTATTTAAGCTTGCAGGTGTATCGAGGGAGTTTGTAATGAGGAAATTGTTTGTCGTATCACTTATAGATAAAGCTTCAGATTGGTATGGGCTTCTCGATAACTCACACTTGCTGGACTGGCAGGAGCTTATGTCTCTCTTTTATACTAAGTTTTATCCTCTTCATGATGCTTATGTGGAGAGTAAGAGTACCTATTTGCATGTGGATCATGGTAACAATGCTTTATGTGATGCTTATATTGTTGAGTTTATTCGTGATCCCACTGAAAATTATTATGAGAAGGGAACATATGCTTATAGATATTTCAATAATATTAAGTTCCCTCTCTTTATGTTGAAGGTTTTGAAGCTGCACTTGTTTTGTCTTCCTATGCTTATTGCTTTGTGCTTCAATGAATTATTCTATTGCAATATTCCTATGCATAGGAAGCATGTTAGGCTTAAATGTGTTTGGTATTTGCTTCCTGATGCTCTCTTTTTGTTCTTCAGCTCTTATTCTTACGAGAGCATCATTAAAAGTCTTATGCCTAGCTTAAAGGCATAAAAGAAAGCGCTTTTGGGAGGCAGCCCACATGAATAAATTTTTTGCTTTTGTTGTGTCTTGATGTTGTTTACTGCTGTAGCATCATCATTGTATCTTTGCTTTTTATATTTGTGCCAAGTATAGCCTCTAATTGCTAGAAAGTTCAAAAGTTGTGAGGTGCTGTCCAGGAAACAGATTCTGTCCTTGTATAGAAAAATTCGTATAAAATCACCAGATCATCTTTTTGGTCTGAATTTTTTCGACAGCGTTCTCTATATAATTGTCTTTCGTGCGTCAGTTCTGAGTATTTTTATTTGAGTTGCAGAAGTATCCCGAACAGGTCAATTACTGCCTGCTGTTCTGTTTTTCACAGATTCTGTCCTGTTTTGCCTTACCTTCACTTTGCAAATTGAGAACTTGCTTTTCCTTTGCAAAAACCTTTTGGCAATCTTGAGAAACAGTAGAACTTCAAGAATGTCCTTATTTCCAGCTAGGTATAATTATTTTATTAAGGGTACTAACCTCGCTAATCAGATTATGATGAGCTATGTATGAAGGGAGTTTTCAAGTGTGCGAGGGAAGATGATAAAAAGATTCAGGAGTGTCAAGCGCTCAAGCTTGGGGATGCCCCCGTGCACCCCCAAGAAATATTCAAGGAGACTCAAGCGTCTAAGCTTGGGGATGCCCCCGTGCATCCCCTTCTCCAGCAACATTATCAGTTCGTCTTTCGTTCCGCTATATTTTTATCACTTCATGTGTTATGTGCTATGCTTGGAGCGTCTTGCTTTTAGTTTTCTTTTTAGTTTTTCATAACGAGTCGGAACCCAGAATTCCTTTATGTGGGAGAGAAACACACTCCATCTCTACCTAGAACATTACATAGAATTTTCATGTCTATCTATGCTGTGTGTGTTCTTTGTCTTTAAATAGCTACTATCGTGCTTTGCTCTTAGTATTCATGCTTATCTCTTCATGAGCTTTTATTTAGTTGGTTGCTTGAACTCTCTTTAATTACCATGCTCATCTTATTAAGAGAGTTTGCTTCCGTTGCATGGGTTAATGTGTCTATGATAAAGATGCTACTTTCATGATGGTGCTTAGTAGTTCAGGTTTTCTTATGGTTAATCTCAAATAGCTGGGGGGGTTCCTAATGTGTTATTGGAGTACCAACTTGGTTTGTTTGCCTATGATGTGGTATGGTTTAGTAATATCTTCCTTCGAGAATTTATTTTGATTGACTTGGCGTATGCTCACGCATATTCAAGACTGTAAAGAAAGTCTGTCAAGCCTTGATGATCTTTTATTTCTAAGTAGCGATATAACTACCATGCCTGATTCAATATTGCTTTGTCGCTCTGCATGATTATGACCATCATTGCTCTCTTAGTTGGTCGCTCCCAGTCTTTTGCTAACCTCCACCTGTACTAAGCAAACTAACCATGCAATACATAGCTCATGGGAAAGTAGCCTAAAAACTATTGTGGTAAAGAATATGTTGCCTATGTATCTTATTTCTTATGAGTTGCTTGCTGAGCGGTAACCATGTTTCTGGGGACGCCATCAACTATCACACTTTTGTTGAATATCATGTGAGTTGCTATGCATGTTCGTCTTGTCTGAAGTAAGGGTGATTTACCGTGGGTTGAATTAATATGCATATTGTTAGAGAAGAACATTGGGCCGCCAACCAAAGCCATGCATCATGGTGGAAGTTTTAGCTTGGACCTTAATCCTCAATCTCTCACGAGAATATGCTTATGCATTAAAGAGGAGTCCATCATCTATTTTCTATGTTGTCCCGGTATGGATGTCCTCAAGTTGAGATCTATCAAAAACGAGAAATCAAATGCGATCTATCTCCTTGGACCTTTGTACAGGTGGCATAGAGGTACCCCTTTGTGACACTTGGTTAAAACATATGCAATACAATGATAACCCATGGGGATCCGAGCTAATTAGGACAAGGAGCGAGCACTATTGGTATTCGATGCATGAGGCTTGCAACTTATAAGATGTTTTATACATGACACATATGAAGTACTACTACCATTGACACAATTGCTTCCATGTTTCAAAATAAAAAGCTCTAGCACTTCAAGCACCAATTACTGAGAGCATGATTGTCATTCTGAGTGTAATGTGCATTGTCCCAAAGTAGCATTGTCTTTTGCATGATTATGATATCGTTTATTCTGAAATGATTGTATCTAGTCATCACTTAAACTTTGAAGGTGCCCCTGCACTTATGTTTTTCATCACTAAAGGGGGCAAGCTAGATATCACTTTGTCATATTTGCACATCATGTTCATTGCA
Source organism: Secale cereale (assembly GCA_902687465.1). Lineage (NCBI taxonomy): Eukaryota > Viridiplantae > Streptophyta > Magnoliopsida > Poales > Poaceae > Secale > Secale cereale. The sequence goes on from LR738715.1 coordinate 57,149,300, forward strand.
AATCTTTTTGATGTTTCAGTTTCATGTTGTAAAACTTTCAGTCATTTGTGATTTTCTCTTGAGACAACTTAATTACTTTAGAATCATTGTCTCAGTAAGCTTTTGTCATATGACTATGAGAAAGTCCTATATGGTTAGTAGCATGTCACCACAGAAATTATTCTTGTTATCATTTACCTACTCGAGGACGAGCAGGAATTAAGCTTGGGGATGTTGATACGTCCAAAACGTATCTATAATTTCTGCTTGCTCCATGCCACTTTTGGGTGATATTGCTATGATATTCATACACTTCCATACACTTTTGATCATATTTGGACTAACTTACTAATCCAGTGCACCCCAGTGCCAGTTTCTGTTTTCGGCTGTTTTTGTATTTCAGGTTTTCACGTTTCGAGAACTGCCCAGAAAAATACAGAAAAATTATATAAAAAATTCAGCGATCCGGGAACGACACTACTTCCAAAGGGCAGCCTGGGGGGCCACAGGGGCTCCAGGCGCCCTGTGGGCGCCCCCCCCCCCCCCCTGGGCCGCGCCGGGGGGGCGCCTCGGCCCCCCGAGAGTCCCCCGGTGCCCTACTTTGGCAGATATTTAAAGGGTTCCCCGTAACCCTTGAAACATGACTTCTTTTCGCGATCCCATCTCTGTTCCGCCGCCGCCGCCGCTTCCAAGATCGGGAGCACCAGGAGAACTCTTCCCGGCACCCTGCCGGAGGGGAGGATCACCACCGGGAGCTTCTCCAACACCATGGACGCCTCCCGGATGACTCGTGAGTAGTCTCCCTTGGACCATGAGTCCATGACCAGTAGCTATGTGATGTTCTCCTCCCGTTCTTGTGCTTCACTAATTAGTCCTCGTGAGCTGCCCTACATGATCGAGGCACCTATGTAATCCTTATGCTGTTGCTATGTTGAGTTTGCTGGGATCCGATGGATTATGAGATTATGTTCAGATTGATCTTGAGTAATATATTTGATTCACCTCTTTTATATTTTAGTTCATAAGTAATTCTTGCATGTTCTCCGTTGTTATTTATTGCTTTGGCCGAGTAGTAAGTAGTGACTCCAAGAGGGAACGTTATGCTCAATTGTGGGTTCATGCCCCTCGATGACTAGCTTGAGTGACAGAAACATGAGTCTAGGGGATGTGCTGTTGCCACAAGGGGGAAAACAACGGTGCTTGTGCCCGCGAGTGCAAGGATTGTTTACTTTACGCAAAGTTCTTTTAATGCAGTTGTCTGTTGCATTGAGTTTACACTATGGGTGGGACTCGCAACTTAATACCAGCGAGATGTTCTGGATAGATATCTCAAGGTGGATGATTAGTAGTAGATATTGATGGATTTCGGTCTACTTACTTTGGCGTATCGCCCATGCTTTGAACCTCAACCTTTCTTGCAATGTAATCAGCATTGGTTTGCGTTCGTGGTCCTGTCAATTGCCCAGCTGTAATTTGTTACCTCACATAGCTGTTTTACCGTCTTTTGGGAGAGAGACATCACTAGTGAACATCATGTGACTCCGGTCCATATTACCATCATTGATCATATCCACTATTTACTTTTCGCTATTTTATTTACTATTGCAAAACACTATCTATCACTACTATCATATTGCTTTTAACCCTTTGTGAACTGCAAGGCCGGAGAGATTGACAACCTCTCTGTACTCGTTGGGAGCAAAGTTATTTGTATCTGTGTGCAGGTCCACGTTGATTGCTAATTGCGCCGTTAGCAGTTGACACCTACCTGTTAAACCTAGGAGTCTCTGGGGATTCGATCCTTGGCATCTTTGCTAGGGGAAAACACTTCTACTTACTGCATCTTACACCTTCCACTTGGGGTAATCCAACGAGGGGTTCGAGGCCCATCAGCCCCATATTCCAAATGTTAAGAAAAGATATAACATGGTTGGGCGTACCATACCATGTCTTCATTTCAACAGACCCGATGTAGCACTTTTCAGTGTAAAAGTCGCAGTCTCTAAAGCATCACTTTAAAAGGGGTAATGGCAAATTTATTTATGTCATCTTTGACCTTACCATGTCATAAATGGTTAGATTACATCTCCACGGACTTTCCACTTGCACTGGTGTTCCGGGAGGTGCAAGTTATGTAACCCCTTTCACAACTCATCAGACATTCGCTAAACATGTAACTCAAATATTCCTTTGTGCAGTCAAATTGCAGAAACATAATTTTCTTGTTACAATAACTTCTACTTCATTTTTTAAAACCTCTCGAATGATTTCAAAAGATCCAGACTTACGTCTCATCAAGTAAATATCCATATATCTACTTGAGTCATTTCTGAAGATAAATAAATCCACCACTTGCAACAACATTTATTGAACTACACACATCAAAATGTATGATCACCAATAAGTTTGTTGCTCGTTCCTTATGGCATGTGAACGGTATTTCAGTCACTTCACTTTTCGGAGGAAAGTTGCAAGTGTCAGATGATTCAAAATCAAACGACTTCAAAATCCATCATAATGGAAATTTTCCATGCAGGTTTCTCCAATGTGACCAAATGCAGTGCCACACATGTGTGGTATTCTCATAGTCTTGCGACATTTAGCGTCAGCGTTACGGATGTATCATTTTACCATCAATATTCATAACATACATCCCATCTTGGATGGAAGCATGGCCCTTCATGTTATTCATAATACTGAACAAGAATTGTTCTTTTATGAACAACCGTTTTGCAATAAACATTGTGCAATGGGCTAGAGTGTAAGAAACTCTAAAATGAATTATGAAAGTGAACACAGAGGTAATATATTAATATCATTATTCATAACATACATCTCATTCACAATGAAAGTATGGCCCTTATGTTTATTCATAATACTGAACATCAAAAGTTCTCTTATGAACAACCTTCTTGCAAGATACCTTGTGCAAAGGCCTAGAGTGTAAGAAACTCTAAAATGAATTATGAAAGAAAATACATAGGTAATACACCGATGGAAGGTATTGTAACTTTTACTATGTTCCCAACATGTATTAAAACCTCATTCCTGGCTAGTCTTTTTAGGCCATAGTAGCTCTTACATTGATTCGCAATAGAATGCAATTGAGTGGGTATCTTTGTGATTAACTCACAATACCCAAGAATTAGTGATTAACATGTTTAACCATAATTCCCAAGAACTATATCTTTGACCAGCCTACTATACATCAAAAACTTGTATGTCATTCATACATGAGCTGGATATTCCAGTCATCTTTCTGTCTGCCTTTATACTTCTAACAGTTTAACTTTTAGTATGTCTCCTACTCGCAAAAGAAGCACCCAACTTAAGAGTGGCGTTAGCCCCAGACTTCCTAGGCGTGTAAGTCATACTAAGACCCTTTGGATACTTCCTTTCTCATACAGTCCTCACATTACGTTACCAATCTAAAGTTTTAACCAGATATTTAACAGCTATTCAATTTTAACAGGGAAGGTGGAAACGCGAGCCATCATTCTACAACTATTTTGCAAGAAACACTTAGACAATGTGCATAATTAATTGCACTGAGAATTAAACATGTTAATTGAACAGTGCACTCCCACTCAAATCAATATCTGACAAAATTGATTATGAGTGACACAAGACCGGCATATCCATTCAACACCATTGAACGAGATGAACACTGATGGCGCGAAATTCAATCGGTAGGCAAACTTGCCGATCACATCTCTATGTGACTCCTGTTCATCTTTCGATGGGCATGTTCTGAGCTCAGGGAGATCCTTCCAGAACGTCAAGACAACCAAGTGATCTTGCTGCGAGGTCTCAACTCACCCGCCTCACACTTCCCTAATCGTTCGTACCCAGGGAGATCCTACGATACCCCGAAAAGTTAGGTGCCGTGACGGTGCTACACTTGGGAGAACACTAACTACTTGATATTTTTGTAAGAGATCACCCTAATAAAAGCGACTATCGCGCAATCAAGAAGGGTGCATCATAAGGGATAAACATCTCAGGAAATTCATAACTTGCATGATATGTGTCGGTGTACTAAGGTAGGGGTACCTCAGTACCCCAACTTGTGCACGGGCAGTTGCAGCTTCCCGCGGCAGGGTTTACCGCGTGCTCGCCGGAGACCTTCCTGCTCCTTATTTAACCATTCAAAAACAAAGTATACAAGAAAGAAGACCGAGACCCCGGCAAGAGGAGCTTGCCGGGAAGGCCGTACCAGGCTCAAGACTGCCCCACTAGCACAAGACCCTGGCAAGAGGAGCTTGCCAGGAAGATTAGAAGACACGCCTCGGCGCTATATGCGCCCCGGCAAGGGCCCGGGGAGCGGCAAGATCCCGGGCCCGGCAAGATCAAGGCCCCGGCAAGGCGCTTGCCGGGAAGGCTGCGCTGTGTGCCCGCGCTCCAGCTCATCGGCCCACGCGTCGCCCTGGGGCCTATCCAGGGACGCGTGGCGGATAGCTGTGCAGCCTGGGGTACGCGGTGGCACTCCACGGTGGTGGATCCATCGCCGTGGCAGACGGAAACGCAAGAGCGGGAACTTTTGGGGTCGACGGCGACGGGCATTAAATGCCCTTGTCCCCCACTGTCAAAGTAGGTATAGACCACTGTTCTGCACTGTAGCTCCACTGTTCCCGCACTGTTACAACTACCACCTCTTTTACGCTTTTACCCCTTTCTCATACGTTGACACCTGTCGGTGACCCCTTGCACTATAAAAGGAGGCCCATGCACAACGTGGAGGGGGTTCGGAACCTAGATCACTCTCACGCTCGGTGTAGCTGCTTCTTCAAGCTCCCGAGCTCTCCAACTTAATACACAACTAAGCAGGAGTAGGGTTTTACGCGTCTACCGCGGCCCGAACCTGGGTAAAACTGCCCGCGTGCTCGCTACGATCTGCTCTTCGTGCTCCCTCCGCCCTCGTACCGCACAGACAAGGGGCTCCGGTCCCATAGGTGTTCGTGGCGGACAGTTTCCCCCGACAATATGGTATAGCCCTTTCTGACGGAGAAGTCATGTATTTCTTCGTCTTTCAGCGTTCGCGTCGGTGTTTACCTTCGCGAAGATTGCCAGCACCTTGTCGATGCACCAGATAATATTGCTATCTCTATAGCTAATAAAATATGTGCATTACTTAAGGTTGACACGTAGGTCATTAAAGTGCAATCATATGGCTCCACCCATCATGCCGAATCATGACACACAGGTCATGTGTAATCAATTTACATCATATAGTCATCTCATACATAATCAAATTATTATGAGCACAGTATACCACATCATATGCACATGCAAACCCTCCTGCAAAACCAAGTTAGACGTCTCTAATTGGTTCATGCAAAAAACTTGTTTTTCGTGGCTTCTAAGGTTTCAAAACAAACCGAAGCTACCAGCGTCCATCATCAAGCATGATTATCCATGTCGCTAGAATAACATTGCGGGGTGTATGAAACACGAGATAATAAAATCTCGAGCCCCATACTGAACTTCGTCATAAGCATGACCCCCGTGCAGATCATATCTGCATTGCCCTTTCGTCTGTTAAATTTCATCTTTCGTTTTAACTACGGTGGAATTCAATGAACTGTTAGCACTTCGTTGATCAATCAGGATCACGGATTGCCAAAACATTGAAACTCCACCATACTATTATCAAGATCAGAAATATGCAAATTCCAGGGAAGCAAGAAGAACATCGGGTAACATATTTCATCTGTCACCCGCATAAATAATTTTCAGCAATAGATCTCATCTACTACCTATTTATATTATGAAATACCCATACATCTCGATGTATTCTAGATCGCAACCTGCATCTATGCATTGGATGGCTCACGATGCCACCGTAAGGTAACGCGACAGAAAACAAAAAAATTCCGACCTACACACCAGCCCAGGATCACTATGGAGACTGCATACAAGGTTTGATCATTTTCGTTACCGACTCATAGCACAGCAGAAGTAGAGTCAATGATGATCGTCGGTGCAGATCCCCGCAGCTAGGATTTACAACCTCCCAACCGTGAGGATGTACTCACTCATCTGCCCCTCGGACAACCCTCCGGGAGGTGGTCGAACAGTCCCTCGCACGGTGTCGCGGACAGCCCTTCGGGAGGACCTTCGAAACTCGGACGGTCACTCGGAGAGCACTTCGGGAGGACACAGAGAACTCGGACCGTCACTTGTACAGCCCTTCGGGAGGCACTCTCGAACAGCCCCTCAGGCACTAAGATCGAAACTACGACCTCTCTACAGAGTTGCACACATACGGTGTCATCTATCCGGCAGGGCTTCGCCGTCCAGAACTAGTTCCTGTCGGAACCCAGACAACCTTTCGGCTCTACGAAACTATTTCGCGGGGAGGGAGAGAGAAGCCAGATCATTGCAATGGCATTTATGTGAGAAAGTGTGAGTGTGGAGGGCTGCCCCTCCACCTCTATTTATAGGAAATCCCAAGGGGTAGGGTAGTTTAACACAAAAACCCAAAATGCACATGAATGAAGTCCTTCCTCAAGGGCATAAGAGTGAAACCGAGGAACAAGAGAGGCTCCAAGGTGGAGCCGCAAGTGTGGCCGGCCACACCCCTTGGGGAGGCCCATGAAGGCCTCCCAATCCATCCATGTCATCCCTAGATCTTTTGAGTAAAGCCCCAAAAGGTGGCTTTCCAAAAAGTAACGCAAAAAGCACTTTCACTATTCACGACGACATTTTTCAGCGTTCGTTCGAACTGAAAATATTTATGTGGGCCTAGAACATTTATAGTACCCACCATAATAATTTTCAATGCGTTCTGGAACAATTCCAGTTTAGTGATTTCATCTACGAAAAGCATCTGAAGCGGTTTCGGCAGCTCTAGAACATTTCTGGTTTTCATCCCGGAAAATTCCCAGAAGTTTCCAGAATGATTCTGGCACCCTCCAAGAATTATCAGGCATGTGCCGAGACCAATTTGATTTATTATATCCTATAAAACAACTTTTCAGTATCACCGGAACTCATCCGGTGACCTCTCTCGTCGGAACTATTCTGTTTCGTCCGAAACTTTTTCGGTGATTTTCTCTTAGACTCCATGTCTAGTATTCAGCAGATAGATGACCCTTAAGCGTGTGACCCTATAGGTTCGGTGAAGTATAGACATGACCCGGAACCCCTTCCGATCAATGATCAACATCGGAGCCGTGGACACCCATATTGACCCCTATACCCACACGAATGAATATTCGAGTGAACCTCAAGTTGACGTGTGTTATTCCTGTTGCTTCGCGATATGTTACGAATACCCGAGGTGAGACATGTTGGCATCCCTGTGGATCAACTCCTTGTCCACTATGCCATTTAGCTCGTTACCGGTATTGTTCTCTTTTCTCGTTTTGTGTTCCGGCATCCCCGTGATCAAGTAACCCTTTGTCTGGCTAGACGATGATGGATACCGTAACACCGAGAGGACCCAGAGATAGCTCTCCATCGACGGAGGAGCAAATCCCAATCTTGAGCTATCAAGTTACTTAACATACCTTTCCATGAAACCGTAAGCCCGTAATAGCCACCCATTTACGGATTATGTTTTACAAACCCCAAAGTTCATGAAGCAAGCATGAAGAAACTCGATACTCTCATGGTCTAAGGAATTATTCAAACATAAACTTCCTGTGTTATTAAGCATTAACTTGTGACGAATGTATCTCATAGCATAACATTAATTCGGGTCGATTCGACACAAATGTTCCTCTAACATTGTGCCCTCAAAGTTGCTGGCATAGACATGCCCATGATCAGGAAAACAGAACCATCATGCAACACTTGAGCTAGTCTTAGAGGCCAGACTAGGAATACATTTTATCGTTTATTATTCCACACGTGCATATGAGTCTTCCTCGAAGCCTCGTTTTATTTGCAGACTCGAGAACCATAGCAGTTATAGCATGGAACATAAACGTAATTTTGAACAGGGAGATAATAAGTAACATTTATTATTGCCTCTAGGGCATATCTCCTACACACCACATCTATGATGATACCGTGTTTTGTCACAATTATTTTCATAGAAGTGTCATAAGTATGTTAGAAAAAAGTTTCGTTCAGCCCAAAATGTCATGGGTGTGTCTTTTTTGTAGTGTTTGGGAACCACAAATCTGTCCTCAAAGAACAAAGTGTCTCTGTCACCAATGCGATAGCACTTGTACTTGGGAGTATCCTTGGCAATACCATGTTTCACCTTCTGCACCATAGCATCACTGAGTTGGGCCTCACGGCTTTGATCTTCAAAGGTAGGAGTTACTTGAAGGTTGGCAAGAAATCCTTGCGGAATGACTTGGAGGTTGAGTTTCCTAAATGATTCACAAAGTTCAGGTTGGAACAGTTTGAGGATGAGACTGTTGCAATAAGCCTTTCTGCTCAAGGCATATGCAATGACATTGGCCTAGCCAGGAGTATACTCAATGCTTGGATTGTATTCTTGAATCATTTCAACCCAACGAGTCTGGCGGAGGTTAAGGTTTGGCTGGGTGAAGATGTCTTCGGGCTCTTGTGATCGCTAAAGATGTGCACTTTTCTGCCCAACAAAAGGTGTCTCCACGTGATCAAGGCATGAACAACTGCTGCTAGCTCAAGATCATGTGTGGGGTAATTCTTCTCATTTGGTTTAAGCTGACGGGAAGTGTATGCAACAATCTTCTTGTTTTGCATGAGAACACCGCCGAGACCTTGCAATGAAGCATCACAGAACACTTCATAAGGCTTGGAATCATCCGTAGGAGTAAGTTCCGGAGCATAAATGAGCTTATTTTTAAGGGTATTAAATGCCACATGACAATCAGGAGTCCACGAGTACTTGACATTCTTTTGCAACAGGTTGGACAGAGGCTTGGCAATCTTGGAGAAGTTCTCAATGAACCTGCTGCAATAGCTTGCGAGGCCGAGGAAACTTCGGAGTTGTTTGACATTCTAAGGAGGTTCCCACTTCACAATAGCTTCGACCTTCTGGGGGTTAACAGCAATGCCCTTGGCAGAGATAATGTGACCAAGATAGAGGACTTCATCGAGCCAAAATTCGCACTTGGAGAACTTCGCATAAAAGCGGTGCTCTCTGAGCCTGTCAAGAACCAAACGGAGGTGCTTGGCGTGGTCTTATTAAGTCTTGGAGAATACCAAGATATCATCGAGGTACACGAGGACGAACTCATTGGTGTAGGAGTTGAATATGAAGTGCATCATCCGGGAGAAAGTGCGTGGAGCATTTGCAAGCCCGAAAGACATGACTGTGTACACGTAGGAGCCATAACTCACCCTGAATGCGGTCTTGGGAAGATCCTCTTCACGAATACGAATTAGATGGTAGCCCATCCTGAGATCAAGCTTCGAGAAAACCTTGGCTCCTTTGGGCTGCTCGAACAGTTCATTGATATTGGGGAGAGGGTACTTATTCTTAATTGTCTTCTTGTTCAATGTCCGATAATCAACGCACAATTGTTCCGTACCATCCTTCTTCTTGACAAAAAGAACACTGCAGCCCCAAGGAGAAGAACTTGGTCTGATCACACCCAAGCGTTCTTGCTCATCGAGTTTCTTCTTCAAGTCCTCCAACTCTTTAGGAAAAAGCTTGTACGGACGCCGATAGGCTAGCTCCGTACCAGGTTCAAGTTCTATGACGAATTCAACTGGACGGTTGGGAGGCATGCTTGGAAGCTCTTCAGTAAATACATCCTCATATTCACAAACCACCGAAATCTGGGATATGGCATTAATCTCGCCCTTGTCATTGAGAGAGAATAACCTGATTGTGTTATCTCAAGCTGGGAAGATAATCACGTCTTCGGAAGGATGAGTTAGGTTCACATCTTTGTTTGCACAATCAATAAGAGCATCATGCTTAGAGAGCCAATCCATCCCAAGAATAAGATCAATGTCCGAGTTACCGAGAACAAATGGGGAAACTAGAAAACTATAATCGCCCATGTGAATAGAGATATCCAGAGCCATCAAGTTAGTAGTCATGTGTTTGCCCGGAGAAATAATTTGCAACACCCTTGGCAAAGCCAGTGTGCCCACGTTGTGCTCAGATGCAAATGGATATGACATGAAGGAAAGCGATGCACCAGAATCAAACAAGACTTTTGCAGGAATTGAGTTAACCGAAAGATTACCAATAATCACATCAGTAGAATCCTCTGCTTGAGCTGCATTCATCGGGTTCACTCTTGCGTACTTGGGATTGTACTTGACAATAGCGTTGCTTGTAGGCCTGATAGGTGTAGGAGGCGGAAGGCACCTCTGGTTGGAACACTTGTTGGAATAGTGACCCTTCAGACCACATTTGTGGCAAGTGACCTCTGAAACTGGACGAGAAGGAGGAACTCTTGGTCTTGCAGCTTGGTACTAAGACTTGTTCTGGTTGCTTGGGATGGGTGGGTGGCAAAATCCATGACCACCAGAGTGCTTGTTCTGACTCAGAGGACGGAACGCTGGTGGAGGCGGGAGCTAGAACTTATGTTGCTTGGCGACCACTTGAGAAGAAGAGGAGGAGTGAACAACATCTCTTATCCTCTTTTTGGAAGCTTCACATTTGAGCTGAGCTGCCTCTTGCTTGAGAGCCATTTTGTAGAATTGATCAAATTCCTATGGCTCGAACAGAGTGAGTGCAAGTTGGATTCATATTTCAGACCTCCTCGGAACTGGTAGATTTTGCTCTTGGCATCGGGATGTCTTGCTTCGCATAACGGGCAAAATTCTGGAACTTGACATTGTACTGGTAGACAGACCTAGTGCCTTGCTTCAGATTGCGGAACTGCTCACGCAGGCCCTAAGTGACACTGGTAGGGATGTGATGAGAACGGAAATCACGGCAGAAGTCAGTCCAAGAGATCTCACGACCGCTCTGGAGTCTTTGTATTGTTGCCACCAATATGCAGCTTGATCTTTGAGTTGGAAAGCGGCAAACTTGACATAATCCTCAAGTCTGACATTACTGCACTCGAAATGCTTCTTGATGTCTGTGATCCAATCTTCAGTATCGAGCGGATCAACATAGTAGCCGAAAGACTTGGGTTGATTGGCAAGGAATTTGTTCAGAGTCACAAAGTGAGGTTGATTGAACAGATTTCCTTGGCCTTGGTTCCCTTGATTGCCTTGATTCCCTTGATTTGCTTGGAAACTCTGCATCATTTGAATGAGCATCTGACTGTTTGTATTGGTTGCTTGCATAATTGCTCTCCATGCCTCAGCTGGAGGAGGAGGGGAAGGTGGACGCTCTTCTTCACCCTCTGGGTTCTGGCTAGGAACTTTCTTAGGTGCCATCCTGAAGATGATGATAACCGTTAGCCATTGAAACAAATAATAGATATGTTGAATCAACGGCTAGATATTTGTTTGTGAGGACAGAACACGAGTATATAACAATGCATGGTATGTTAGTTACCTTGAAGAATTTTTTTGTGAGGACAGAACATGATTCCATAACATGCATGACATGGTAGTTTCCTGTGAAGAATCGATTGCGAGATAACATAAGTATAACCATGCATGGCACTTCTATATTGTCGAACCAAGTATACATTTCCCTGTATTTTCCTCCCAGTTCCAACAGGGACATATCAATGTTGTTTCTTGCATTATCCTACTCATGCTCTTAACAATGCTGATCTTACATTAACAATGTATGTCCTTTTTGATATGATGCAGTGTCCCTACTATTACTGCCCTTTGTGATCACACCACCTTTGCCAAAAACAGGGAAGCACAACTGGTTCCTCGCTCGATTACACGACGGCAAAAGACTGATGATCATTCGGACACATGCACCGGAAAAGTTATATTGCAAAACTCCCACTACATACAAGCACCATGAAATACGTGAGTATCTGGATAGTGGTTGTTACGTCTATGAGCAGGATACCAGCTTGTTGGGGCCTTCAGGATTTTTTAGTTGGATGCGGGTAAACAGCCTTGGTTCACAGTCTCCGTTTCTCGGACTCAATTATCCGATTAACCAGGAGATCACCGTTGGCAAGGACCTTGATGGCAGAGAGGCTCTGTTTGCTATGGAAAATTGTGTCTACACAGCGAGCCCTAGGAGTTCGGGAGCAAACTCCCTTGATTGTCAACGATACAGCCTGCAGCCAAAAGAAGGTGAGAATGACAAAGGCATCCGGATTAACTTTGATCCTTGGATGTCTCAACTACGATAGGCGGTGATGTGGTTCAAGCCTTCAGGTTGATAGGTAATTGGGCTGTTGGGTCGAAAGGTTGGAGTACTGGTGTCTCCGGATCATTGGTCGCTGAAGCGGGGATGCAAATTATGATGGTGTTGGATCATCTCTTCGAATGACTTTTTTGTCTTTGCTGCTTGTTCTGGATGGGTAGTTATTTCTTTTGTTATGCATATTCCTTGTCATTTGGTCATCCTCGTCTATGTCACTCTTACTATGTAATAGTTGGCTCTGTTTAGAATGTCATTCTCGTCTGGATCAAGAGAGTCTGAGCGCTGCAGATGGGTGCGTTTTGGTGGTGTAGCAAGACTTCTTATGAACTATCATGTCTTGATATTTATGTCAGTAGTAGTCACTAGTCAGTGTTTGAATGTTGTATATATCATTTTTCGAACTGTTTATTGTCTCGAACTACTGGTGGGCTAAATGAGGGCATCACCATTCTCAAGTGTTCGGAGTGTATCTCCTTTTTTCAAGTTATATAATTTGAGCTCAGTGTCTTTTCGATGATGTACACTTGTTTGGGCCAGTGAGGTGTCGTTGAATATGGGCCGAGTAGTAACGCAATGCCAAACAGGTCAATTATGACTCTCAGGCCGGGCTCTCAAAAGATCCTCAAAAAAAGGTCGGGCTCTCCAAAAAATAATGAATAAGGACTCTTAGGCCGACATGTGGGCGCCACCGGTGTTTTCGTGCGCTTGCGCACAGAGAGCATATTGGTGTGTGTTCAAAATTCAAGCTACCTTTTCATCCCCAATCTCCCGCCCCTCCCCCACCTCAGGAATCTCGATTCCTACTCCGGTTCCCCCAAATCCCCCTCCTGTACTCCCTGTACTCAAGCTCACTATCATGTCGCCGGTCAATGCGGATCTCCGAGCCGGAGATCCTGAGGTCCGTCCTGCCTTCGGTCGTTGCGTTCTATCGCCCAACAGTGGCATGGCGGCGCTTGACGACCAGTTTGTCGGCAAAGTGCTGATGGTAACCATCAACGGCGACCGGCCTCCCGTCTTGCCGGACGACCTTGTCAAAGCTCTTGGCATTGCGCACGGCATCCAAATAAGGGACTTGCTCGTCGAAGTCTGCCCGCCACCGGCTGATTTCTTCGTCAGGATCCGGACAACTTTCGACAGCAGTCGTGTGTTCGAATCTTCCTGGCGTTTGTTCTGCGATGGCGCGTTGGTGAGCTTTGATCGGTGGCACCCAGGATGGGGCTCGGTGCCCTCTGAGCTTGAGTTTTTAACAAAGCTTACCTTCCATGGCATGCCTCGACGTGCTTGGAACAGCTAGTCCATAAATGAGCTTATCAACGACCTTGGAGGTGAGCTCGTAAGTATGTTTGTTCCTCTAGACAGCTGGGCTCTGACGGTTATGGCATGGATGACGAAGCCGTCCACCATACCGAAGGTGATTGGTGTTGAGATACCAGTGCAGGTACCAGGGTTGTACTATTCATTGCCACCAAGGCCGCCGCAGACCACGTTAGGGATGTACCTGTATCGAGTGTCCGTGCATGTCAAAGAAGTGGTCAACCCATCAATCGAAGTCCTGCCGCCGCCGCTGGTGCCAGGGTCCGTCGACAACGTCCATTACAGGAGTCAACGTCAGACTTTCCCCGTGTTGCTCGGAATGATGGATGGCACTGGGCCTACTCCATCGCGCGGTGGAGGCCAATGCTTCTTTGGGAGAAGAGGCAGGGCTGGCCGCATGGATGTGATCTAATTTGAGGTAACAACTGAATCTTGTCATATACTAGTTAAATCCGAGCTATGGGTGTGAAGCACTGATGTGCCAGTACATTTGATTGTGACCTGTTCTAATTTTGTACCTGAACCTTTTTTTACAAAGGGCTTTACGTCAACTTAATGTACTAGCAGAACTTATTGTGTTGCCTGTCTGTTTTCTTTGCACAACATTCAAGATATTTCCGTATCATTGATAAAGACGATGAACCGTTATGTACGAGTTCGTTGGTTTCAACATAGCCCTACCCGTAGCGATCCACTGCTTCCATCCTGATTGTGCCGCCTGCGTGAAATTTTTGTATGCAACTTCAGTGTGCTATGATGTTCTTTATGATTGTGTCAACTATATATGTTTTTACTGAGCATCAGCAATGCATATGGATGAAAGATGTATTTATGAGCATCGACCGATGGGTCTCTCTCTCTCTCTCTCTCTCACACACACACACACACACGCACACACACACGGACACACGCACAAGTGGGACCCATTGAATTATTTCTTTGCTCGTGACAACTTTTAATTAGAATCCACTATAATCTAAATTTTTTCTTATGTTATTAATTGAGCTTAGTGACTTCAAAAAGTTGTACAGAAGCCTTGTTTGGGCCTTTCCGGCGTCGCTGAATGTGGGCTGAGTGACTACACAGGCCTTTTTTCAATATCAGCAATGCAACTAGGCCGACAGTTGTACACAATATCCGGGTTAACTTGTTATTCTTCGCCCCGCTGGGCTGCAAACAAGAAAATGGACTTTAAGAAATAATAAATGGGATGTAATTACAATAACTGGGCAGTAACTATAAAAAATGCACCAAACGCGTAATTAGTTTAAAAAATATATTATTTTCAGAATTTGTAAATTTTAATTTCATTACTTATTGCGTGCGCAATATTTCGTTGGATTTTAATGTAATTGCCACAGCCCTAGGATACATGAGTGAAATAGTTGGAACTGCACTCATGCATCATGTCTAAAATTTCTGAAAGTTGAATTGAGGTTTGTTGAAACCCTCATAAAGCAGTTAAAAAAAATAGTCAACATTAAAATCTTCTCAAAGAAGCCGAAGAAAATGTTCCTGTTAAACCTTGGAAAATATTGGCAAGAATAAAATTCAAACCAATATTTTTGGAGGCTTTAAAATATTTATTTTGGGCCTTTGAATTAAATCAATAACATATTTGAGTTGAATTTATTTCTGTTATATAAGAAATAAAGTTCAAGTATTTTTGTAAGTTTGCATGTGACCTTGGACTAGCTCCATGAGCTCACATAAAAATTTACAGAAAGTTCTAAAATGTTTTGGTTTGTAAATCAAATCAAAACAAAGAAAGAAAAATAGAAAACAAAAACAGAGAGAATTAGAAAAGAGAGGGAAAAAAGGACTTACCTGGCCCAGCGCTGTAGCGGCCCGGCCCACTAGGGGCAGCGCTGTCTTCTTCCTCCTGCCAGGAGGAGAAGCAGTTGCGTGCCAGGCGCGCCGCCGAGCCGCGCCAGCTCCTGCCTGCCTGCCTGGCTCCTCCTCGACGTGCCTAGATGACGCCACGGAGACGCCAAACCGCCCGAGCACTCTCCCTCTCGTTGTCGTCCTCTTCTTCCCCTCTGTCCACCTCTCACGCGCGTGGCCAAAGCCACCGCAAGCTCGCCGACGAGCCCCATCGCGGCCACCGTCGGCCCCTCGTTGCTGCGCCATGCCCGAGAGCTCCGCCGTCGTCTGCTTCATCGATAAGGCCGAGCCACGAGCGCTTGTTCGCCCTGCACTGTCCTCACCGAGCTCATCCCCCGACCGCCATCGCCAGAGATCCCCCTCGACGCCCTGCTCTGCTCCGAGCCTCCCCCGAGCCCACGTCGACGTCTCTGCAACCACCGTGAGCTTCTGCATCGGAACCCCCTCTCCCCAAGCTCGTTTACACCCTCTAGCCGTGCCAGCCGCCGTACCCGAGCGCCGCCGTCCGCCATGGCCGTTGCCCTCGCAGCCACCGTGCATCTTCGCTTGGGTTTGTGCCTCCAGCTTGCTCCTGGAGCAACTACAAGCCCAACGCAGCCCCTAGATAGCTTCCCCGTGCACTGATGCCACGCGCCCGCATGGCCCGAACTCCGGCAGCTGCCGTCGACTCCGGCCACCCCCGGTGATGCTGTCTGCACCACTAGCTGCGCGCGAGCCTCAGCAGCGCGTAGATGCCCTCCGCCGCGCGAATGGTCGCCGGAGGACGGATTCCGACGTCCTCCGCCGTCTCGGCCGTCGCCGACGGCCTAACTCCGGCAAAAAACGCCGTTAGGCACTAACCTAATGACCCCCTGGGTCAATGACAAGTGGGGCCCACCCGGTTAGTTAACCTAGCTTAGTACTAATTAAATTGTTAGTTAGGTTCACTGGCATGTGGGCCCTGCCCTATCTAATTATAGTTTAGGATTTAATTAGTGCAAATTAACCCTGCTAACTAGCAGAGCCACTGACGTGTGGACCCCACACGTCAGGTTTGACCTGGACCAGCCCCTATTGACTGCTGACATCACAGTGACGTCATGCTGACGCAGTAAGTATTTTCTGGAATTTAAAATAAATCAGAAATGATTTATTTATTTCGGAAAATAGCCAAAACTTAGAAAAATCACAGAAAATAATCTATAACTCCAATGAAAATAATTTATATGTGAAAAATGATGAGAAAAATTCAAGGAATTTGTTTATGGCATTTTCATGCATGTTTGAACAAGTTAAACCTGCTGATCAGGTCAAATCAATTAAATGGCATTTGAATAATCACATATGGAGTTTGAATTTGAACCTTTGGTTCAAATCAACTTCATTTAACATGGTTGCTAGTTGCATTAGCTCAATCAACAGCATATTGCCATGTCATGATCATGCATCATATTGTCGCATTGCATTGATTGTGTTCTCTCTTGTTTACCGGTGTTTGTCCCCTCTCAGTAGACGATGTTCCGACGATGAGTTCGATGACACCGATGAAGACTATTACTATCTTCAGAAGTGCCAGGCAAGCAAAACCCCTTTGAGCATTCCGATACAAACCCACTCTCTCACTCCTGCTCTTTTTACTGCATTAGGACAACAACACTTTAACTGTTACCTGCTGCGGTAGTTGAACCCCTTTCCCTGCATGACCTGTCATTGCCACAGTAAATAGTTGAAACCCACTAGTATGAGTAGGAGTTGTTTGAGCCATGTTGTGCCTACTCATGCATGCTTTCTGGTTATGCCTTGCTATTGCTTAGAGTTGTGTCAGGTCTGATTCATCGGGGATGAATTGGAATGTGGTGAACATGTCCTAATGTGTGTGAGCTAAGTGTGTGAACACGTTTTGGTAGAGGTAGCGATGAGAGGCCATGTAGGAGTACATGGTGGGTTGTCTCATTGCAGCCGTCCTCAGGAACTGAGTTCTGTGTTGGTTGATCCATGAACAGCTACTACCACACGTTGGGCCCTGAAATATGACCCCGCTCGACTTATTGACTGCCCTTGTTCTCTGTCCAGGAGTTGCAACTAGTTTCTGGTGTTTGTAGTTTACTGGAGGTCGTGCGCAGCGCTGACCCTCGGGGTGGGCTGTGACACGGCAGGTACTTGGCACGGTGTACCGGTCGCCCGTTTGGTGACGCGGGAACCCTGTACACATGGTTTGGGGCCGTGAGCGACACCCCGGCCGGATCTCCCCACGGATGGAACCCAAATAGGCAATAAACCTGGACTAGAGACTTGAGTTGTTGGTTAGGTCGTGGTCTACACCCACGTCGGCTTTCGCTTGAAGTCTGCCGAGCACATGTCGTGTGCAGACGCTATGTGGTGGAAACATGTGTGAAGAAGTACACCCCTACAGGGTTATATATGATCTATTCGAATAGCCGTGTCCGCGGTAATTGACTTCTGGGTTGCCTATAACAGTTCATAGACAAGTGAAAGTGGATACTCTAAAACACGCAAGATAAGCATGAGTGCTATGGATGGCCTTCTCATAGGGAGACGAGAGCGGATCCATAGTGGTGTATTGATTGGTGAATATGTGGACTCGTGTGCGCCACCTCAAAAGAGTTACTTGCAGTCGTAGTTCAGCATAGCCACCGAGTCAAAGCTGGCTTGCTGCAGTCAAACTCCACCGCCCCTTTGTTGATACTGATGCATATGTAGCTAGTTCTGATGTAAGTCTTGCTGAGTACCTTTGTACTCATGTTTGCTTAATTTATGTTTTCGCAGAGAGACTTCAGTCTCGCTAGTGATTCTGCGTGGACTTCGACGTTTAGCTTGTTACCTCAGCTACAATCTTGTACCCTTGGGAGGGTCTTGTAGATAGTCAGGCTCCTCAGCCATTTTCATTTGTAGTTGTCTGTACTCAGACATGTTATGCTTCTATTGCCTGTATGCTTTGTATGTTGGGTCATGTGACCTCTCTTTGTAATAAATGCTATGATGGCTCTTCTCAGCCTTTATCTATATGAGTTGTTGAGTTATGTTGTGATGCCATGTTGTACAACACATACTTGCATGTTATGCGTACGTGTAATGTGTATTGCTATGTGTGGGATCCGACACCTAGTTGTTTACCCTTGGTAGCCTATCTTACAGGGAAATGTCTCCTAGTGCTTCCAATGAGCCTTGGTAGCTTGCTACTGCTCCAGAACACTTAGGCTAGCCGGCATGTGTCCTTCTTCGTTCCTGTTTCTGTCCCTTAGGGGAAATGTCACTCGTTGTTCCTTTAAGTCCGTGTATCTTGCTACGACTTGGGTTCATACGTTGATGACCGACACGTTCGTTGTTGGGTCATGTATGCATGTCTCTGTAATTTAGTGCCACTTTTGGTTTATAACTGGTCATGTCGGCCCGGGTTCTCTGTCATATGGATGCTAGCAACACTATCATATACGTGTGCCAAAATGCGCAAACGGTCCCGGGCCAGGTAAGGTGGCACCCGTGGGGATACCGTGCGTGAGGCCGCAAAGTGATATGATGTGTTACAGGCTAGACCTGTGTGACTTAGGATCGGGGTCCTGACAGCTTTGATATCAGAGCCTGACTGCCTGTAGGATTAGTAAGCCAAACTGGTCGAAGTCGTGTCTAGAAATTCTTTAGTTATGTAAGGGAATTGTTTGTGGAAGGGAACGTAAGGCTCTTTTTACTCCTTTACCCTGTGACCTTCTGATCTGAGTCACCTTCTTCTTTCTACGGGGATTAAGAACTAGGATTCTCATTCTATTTATCAGGATCACGTTAATGGTGGATTCAACCCTCAGTTCAGTCTCTACTACTTCCGTTTGTTCAACTGTTGGTCTTAGAACCTTGACATTATGATGTTAAGTGGATATGCTACCCTTTTTGCTTGGATCTCAGAAGTATTTTCGAGCATTTACAGTCGTTATGCTGTCCGAGTCATTCCAGGTCTGTAAATAATCTGATGCATTTGCAAATCCTTTCTTCATGTTCCCGATGTTCCTTTAGGCCAGATTAATCACACTAGCCAGTGTGTTGAGGTACTCTGTTACCTCGACATATATGTTGGAGCTGTTATTATGACCCTAGGTGTCTTAGAAGATCACCAGTAATCTAGCAATGCTTTATATTCCAGTGTGATGATTCTGGCCATCATTCTCGAAAGCATCCTGTGATGCCATTTAGTTAGTAGGCATTCTACTCATGGGTTCTTGAATCCGAGATTCACCCTACTTATTTCATGTTGATAGTGCTTGCTCGTTCCTTTAGGATATTAGTAACCTTGTGATAGTCCTCGAGGTCCGTGGTATATCATTCTTCCAAATACCATGAACCATCCTTAGCAGAAGTTCTCCCGAACCAAAAGATCACAACCAGAGTGCTCCTGAGTAGTACTCCATTTATATTGTGACTCTGCCAGTCCTACCTTTCTGCATGGATTATCCGGAAGAAACATGCTGAACTAGTTCGACATACTGATCTATGCATTCACAACTCAGAAAGTTATATGTTCCTTTGAGATGTTCCCTTTTTAGTTGTATTATGACCCTCGTCTATCAGTTGATAGTCAGGAGTAGTTGTGCACTCGTGTTCATCGATGCCTTTTACTCTTGTGGTCTGTCAAGCCATTCTATTCTGGAATGACTAGGAGAAACAAACTCCAGTACCTTATCAATATCCAGGATTGGGTCAAAGAAGTTGTACTTCGTAGATGAAGAATGCTAATCCAGCTTCTAATCTGTTCTATCTTGGAGTATTACCATCCTTATGTCAAGAATGTCATGGGAATTGCACCTCCTCCTATGAACTTTTGATAAAGTGATACTTCTCGCCATCATCGTTTATTCCTCGGCCTCCGTGTTATTGTAACCGGAATGCTGACAAGTGAATTGTGATGTGTGAAATCAATACTCCTAGCAACTCCGTTGCCTGGTAGTTAATGGACGGTAATCTCATTCTTAGTATGCTGGATACGTAATCATCATTCTAAGAATGATCGTGCTACCTAGTCCTTATTTCTGGTGCACTCTCTGATCAATGAGTTAGGATTGTGTCAATCTCTTGCTCTTTTGATCATATCATCTTGCCCTGAAAAGCAAGATTGTTCTCGGGCTTAGCAAAATATCGATGGTTCGTGATTTCCGAATATCTTCTTGGAAGTATTACCAGGTTGCTTCCTGACCGTTATGTTGAGTTCATGATCAAGTTGGTTTTCTTATAAACCACCCCTTCTCCAAGAATCTGTGTTGGATACCCTGAGCTAGTTGGTAAGCTGAACAACAACTTGGAGAGTTGGAAGATGGAAGCTTGTCCCACTTAGTTCTTTGCCAAAGGGTTATCCTTGTGTTTGTGTGTTTGTTGAAGAAAGATGATATCCTCATCGATTGATCCTCGTGATCAATTGTTGGATCTATTGTCTTGTCCAAACTTTGATTTGAGTGTGGGCTATCATCAAGTCAAATCAGAACCAATGGTATTCATAATGTTGTCTTACTCGTGGTTGATCCCTTGAGCATACACCATTATATCTATTGGTCTGACCAATGCTATCACCTTGTTCACATAATTGTGGAACCCAGTTATATGGAAACCTGGATGAATTGTTGTTGAGCCCATCAGCAACATTGCTATCTTTCCCATGAATTGTGTTGAACATCCAGCTAGTATTGGAAAACTTTGTAACCATTGCCTTCATGTTGTGTTCATGAGGTATATGTTGGTGCAAGAAGTGACTTTCTCCCAGTTCGCATGCATTAGGTGCAAGTTGCCGCCATGAATTCAAGAAAGTTAGTTTTGCTTCCTCTGGAATCATTCCAAGTCATTCATGCACGTGCGAACTATACTATGGCTTGTGAGATTAGCTACCTCCATTCCATCGGTATTTCCTAGCACACCAAGCCACTAATTGACTTGTTCAAAGAAAAGAAGTTCAAATGCTATTCCCGACGGGCCCAGACGGACATGCACAAGACTTCGTTATCTCCAATGATGATTCCCAATCTGAACTTGGTGATATTTTATCATAAGACTACTATGTGGTCATGCTTGTCTGGGACAACGTGTCCACAGGTACGTAGCAGAACTAGCTCATGTTTTGGAGCTTTCTATCATAGTTCACTCCCCGAGAATCTCGCAACGCCATCTCGTCCATTTGTGTTGCAAACTTTCATTTTTCCTTCTAGACTCGATGAGTCTGGAATATCCTGATACCAACCGGAACTGAATCTTAGGCAGATATGATGGTTGGAGCCTTTTCCAAGAACTATAATATTGGTCTCTCAATAACCGGTAAAGTGGATGTCGTGGCCAACACACCCAGCCGGAAGACCTATTGTTGTAGTATCTTGATTGAACAAGTTGGCCACCTCCCCACAAGGACTTCGTAGGAATTACTCCCTAGTTGTTCCTTATGGATTTTGTGCTCCTGAAGTTCGACCTTTTACTTGACGTTCTAGGTACCAAACCATTTTAATAAATGGGTTGCGCTAGCACATCAAGGAGAACATTAGAAGCGTAGTGCTAAATGTCCCTCGGTCGATCATCCAGATTTTGCCCCCTTGACTCCGCTAAGGTGAAATCTGAGAAGGTGTTATCTTCCTTTGCATCTGCATCGTCCATCGCTATTCATCATGGTCGTATGTTGTGTTGTCAGCACCATTGGCACGGTTAATGGTAAAACCTTGATGATGATGGAAATGCTCAAGTTCTTGAGAGCACACTCAAGCACTAGGTGTTATCATCGACACTAACCAGGATTGCTCCCAGTGTTCTTGGTTATGCTATAACCTCTCCAAGAGTAGA
Source organism: Secale cereale (assembly GCA_902687465.1). Lineage (NCBI taxonomy): Eukaryota > Viridiplantae > Streptophyta > Magnoliopsida > Poales > Poaceae > Secale > Secale cereale. Next base: position 57,171,468 of record LR738715.1, read on the forward strand.
TTCACTCTCTACTGTTGGATTTCTTCCCAGTTACCAGAATCATTCCCAACATTTGCATTTTGTTCCCAGCTTGCACCGCCAATGTGCCATTTTACCATGGGTTCCACCCATTTCCGATGAGAAGAAAAATCATCCCTTGTGTTGTCTTCAACATGGTAGTCCACATCATCCATGCTAGTCGGAGTATGTCGTTCTCTCGAACTCCATCAAACGATCGTTTGTGATTGCCTTAGGCTGGTTTAGAGAGTTTTAATGATCTCTATATCAAAAGTAATTCTTTTTGCCACTTAAGGGAATAATTCTACGTGTCACCTTCTCTAAGGTGCCCCGTCTGGTGACATCGATCACCATCTTCTTAGGTGTGGAATTATTGCCACTAAGTGAACCTTCATCGTTTGTTTCGCTCCACCCCTCTGGATGTGTGTTCCGTGTCTCAGCTCAAGAGATGCGTCAATATCTCACTCCATGAGTTGATCTTGAGTTGCACGATCTTTCAGAAGATCAATTTTGTAGAGTTTCTTTCATCGTCACCGTGTTGGACAAAGACCTCGAAAGCAAGGATGCAAGATCAACATGATGCAAGCAATCAACATTCATATGAAGGACAGTTGGATCATGAAGATCGTGTTAGCCTTTTGTCCCTCTATTTTCTTGCCTCACATCTTGAATCTTGGGACGAGACTCTTGTTTAGTGGGGGTGAGTTTTCATAGCCCTAGAATACCTGAGTGAAATAGTTGCAACTGCACTCATGCATCATGTCTAAAATTTCTAAAAGTTGAATTGAGGTTTGTTGAAACCCTCAGAAAGCAGTTAAAAAAATAGTCAACATTAAAATCTTCTCAAAGAAGCCCTAGAAAATGTTCCTGTTAAACCTTGGAAAATATTGGCAAGAATAAAATTCAAACCAATATTTTTGGAGGCTTTAAAATACTTATTTTGGGCCTTTGAATTAAATCAATAACATATTTGAGTTGAATTTATTTCTGTTATATAAGAAATAAAGTTCAAGTATTTTTGTAAGTTTGCATGTGACCATGGACTAGCTCCCTGAGCTCACATAAAAATTTACAGAAAGTTTTAAAATGGTTTGGTTTGTAAATCAAATCAAAACAAAGAAAGAAAAATAGAAAACAGAAACACAGAGAATTAGAAAAGATAGGGAAAAAAGAACTTACCTGGCCCAGCGCTGTAGCGGCCCGGCCCACCAGGGGCAGCGCTGTCTTCTTCCTCCTGCCAGGAGGAGAAGCAGCTGCGTGCCAGGCGCGCCGCCGAGCCGCGCCAGCTCCTCCCTGCCTGCCTGGCTCCTCCTCAACGTGCCTAGACGACGCCATGGAGACGCCAAACCGCCCCAGCTCTCTCCCTCTCGTTGTCGTCCTCTTCTTCCCCTCTGTCCACCTCTCACGCGTGTGGCCGAAGCCATCGCAAGCTCGCTGACGAGCACCACCGCGGCCACCGTCGCCCTCTCATTGCTGCGCCATGCCCGAGAGCTCCGACGTCGTCTGCTTCATCGATAAGGCCGAGCCGCGAGCGCTTGTTCGCCCTGCACTGCCCTCACCGAGCTCATCCCCGACCGCCGTCGCCGTAGATCCCCCTCGACGCCCTGCTCTGCTCCGAGCCTCCCCCGAGCCCACGTCGACGTCTCTGCAACCACCGTGAGCTTCTGCATCGGAACCCCCTCTCCCCAAGCTAGTTTACACCCTCTAGCCGTGCCAGCCGCCGTACCCGAGCGCCGCCGTCCGCCATGGCCATTGCCCTTGCAGCCACCGTGCATCTTCGCTCGAGTTTGTGCCTCCAGCGTGCTCCTGGAGCAACGGCAAGCCCAACGCAGCCCCTAGCTAGCTTCCCTATGCACTGATGCCACGCGCCCGCACGGCCCGAACTCCGGCAGCCACCGTTGTGGTCGCTGCCGTCGACTCCGGCCACCCATGGTGATGCCGTCTGCACCACTAGCTGCGCGCGAGCCTCAGCAGCGCGTAGATGCCCTCTGCCGCGCGAATGGTCGCCGGAGGACGGATTCCGACGTCCTCCGCCGTCTCGGCCGTCGCCGACGGCCTAACTCCGGCGAAAAACGCCGTTAGGCACTAACCTAATGACCCCCTGGGTCAATGACAAGTGGGGCCCGCTCGGTTAGTTAACCTAGGTTAGTACTAATTAAATTGTTAGTTAGTGTCACTGGCATGTGGGCCCTGCCCTATCTAATTATAGTTTAGGATTTAATTAGTGCAAATTAACCCTGTTAACTAGCAGAGCCACTAACATGTGGACCCCACACGTCAGGTTTGACCTGGACAAGCCCCTGTTGACTGCTGACAACACAGTGACGTCATGCTGACGCAGTAAGTATTTTCTGGAATTTAAAATAAATCAGAAATGATTTATTTATTTCAGAAAATAGCCAAAACTTCTAAAATCACAGAAAATAATCTATAACTCCAATGAAAATAATTTATATATGAAAAATGATCAGAAAAATTCAAGGAATCTATTTATGGCATTTTCATGCATGTTTGAACAAGTTAAACCTGTTGATCAGGTCAAATCAATTAAATGGCATTTGAATAATCACATATGGAGTTTGAATTTGAACCTTTGGTTCAAATCAACTTCATTTAACATGGTTGCTAGTTGCATTAGCTCAATCAACAGCATATTGCCATGTCATGATCATGCATCATATTGTCGCATTGCATTGATTGTGTTCTCTCTTGTTTGCCGGTGTTTGTCCCCTCTCAGTAGACGAAGTTCCGACGATGAGTTCGATGACACCGATGAAGACTATTACTATCTTCAGAAGTGCCAGGAAAGCAAAACCCCTTTGAGCATTCTGATACAAACCCACTCTCTCGATCCTGCTCTTTTTACTGCATTAGGACAACAACACTTCAACTATTACATGATGCGGTAGTTGAATCCCTTTCCACTGCATGACCTGTCATTGCCACAGTAAATAGTTGAAACCCACTAGTATGACTAGGAGTTGTTTGAGCCATGTTGTGCCTACTCATTCTTGCTTTCTGGTTATGCCTGCTATTGCTTAGAGTTGTGTCAGGTCTGATTCATCGGGGATGAATTGGAATTCGGTGAACATGTCCTAATGTGTGTGAGCTAAGTGTGTGAACACGATTTGGTAAAGGTAGCGATGAGAGGCCATGTAGGAGTACATGGTGGGTTGTCTCATTGCAGCCGTCCTCAGGAACTGAGTTCTGTGTTGGTTGATCCATGAACAGCTACTACCACACGTTGGGCCCTGAAATATGACCACGCTCGACTTATTGACTGCCCTTGTTCTCTGTCCAGGAGTTGCAACTAGTTTCTGGTGTTTGTAGTTTACTGGAGGTCGTGCGCAGCGCTGACCCTTGGGGTGGACTGTGACGCGGCAGGTACGTGGCACGGTGTACCGGTCGCCCATTTGGTGACGCGGGAACCCTATACACATCGTTTGGGGCCATGAGCGACACCCCGGCCGGATCTCCCCACGGATGGAACCCAAATAGGCGATAAACCTAGACTAGAGACTTGAGTGGTTGGTTAGGTCGTGGTCTACACCCACGTCGGCTTTCGCTTGAAGTCTGCCGAGCACATGTCGTGTGCAGACGCTAAGTGGTGGAAACATGTGTGAAGAAGTACACCCCTGCAGGGTTATATATGATTTATTCGAATAGCCGTGTCCGCGGTAATGGACTTCTGGGTTGCCTATAACAGTTCATAGACAAGTGAAAGTGGATACTCTAAAACACGCAAGATAAGCGTGAGTGCTATGGATGGCCTTCTCGTAGGGAGACGGGAGCGGATCCATAGTGGTGTATTGATTGGTGAATATGTGGATTCGTGTGCGCCACCTCAAAAGAGTTACTTGCAGTCGTAGTTCAGGATAGCCACTGAGTCAAAGCTGGCTTGCAGCAGTCAAACTCCACCGCCCCTTTGTTGATACTGATGCATATGTAGCTAGTTCTGATGTAAGTCTTGCTGAGTACCTTTGTACACACGTTTGCTTAATTTATGTTTTTGAAAAGAGACTTCAGTCTCGCTAGTGATTCCGCGTGGACTTCGACGTTTAGCTTGTTACCTCGGCTACGATCTTGTACCCTTGGGAGGGTCTTATAGATAGTCAGGCTCCTCAGCCTTTTTCATTTGTAGTTGTCTGTACTCAGACATGTTATGCTTCCGTTGCCTGTAGGCTCTGTATGTTGGGTCATGTGACCTCTGTTTGTATTAAATGCTATGATGGCTCTTCTGGGCCTTTATCTATATGAGTTGTTGAGTTATGTTGTGATGCCATGTTGTACAACACATACTTGCATGTTATGCGTACGTATAATGTGTATTGCTATGTGTGGGATCCGACACCTAGTTGTTTACCCTTGGTAGCCTATCTTACAGGGAAATGTCTCCTAGTGCTTCCACTGAGCGTTGGTAGCTTGCTACTACTCTGGAACACTTAGGCTGGCCGGCATGTGTCCTTCTTTGTTCCTGTGTCTGTCCCTTAGGGGAAATGTCACGTGTTGTTCCTTTAAGTCCTTGTAGTTTGCTACGACTTGGGTTCATACGTTGATGACCGACACGTTCATTGCTGGGTCATGTATGCATGTCTCTGTAATTTAGTGCCACTTTTGGTTTATAACTGGTCATGTCGGCCCAGGTTCTCTGTCATATGGATGCTAGTGACACTATCATATATGTGTGCCAAAATGCGCAAACGGTCCCGGGCCAAGTAAGGTGGCACCCGTGGGGATACCGTGCGTGAGGCCACAAAGTGATATGATGTGTTACAGGCTAGACCTGTGTGACTTAGGATCGGGGTCCTGACAGTAATACAACTTTATTTTGAAATTATATTTAATCTGACTAGAAATTTCGGATAAAAATATTTCGGATCCCATAAAAATGTGGGATTTTTTTTTGAATTCTGTTTTGAGCGGTTGGTTGAAATTATTAATCATTGTACTAACTACAAAATGGGCTGTACTTTTAACAAACTGTAAATGGGATGTAGTAAATTCTATTAGAATTAAAAAATGGGATGTACATTCTTACAAATCGCAAATGGGCTATATGTTCTCTGCCACACACTTGTGGGCCTTCTAAGTTGACGTGTCCCCTAAAAAAAACTAAGTTGACGCGTATGCAAGGCTTTGTCAACAACACACGGTTCTGGCAGTTGTGGCTGTTGGATGTCCATCCAAGGGATGTCGTGCTTCTTCTTCATTCTCGGATATTCTTCCTTCAGCCGCCAAAAAAATGATTCCTCCCCCTGACATCTGGGGCGCACTGTTTCGAAGACTGACCTGTGGGCCTACTAAGTTGACGCGTACCAAGGGATTGGTCAACTTAGTCAATATAAACGATACTAGCTGACGTGACCATACGATGTCCATCCAACGGCCGTAGTGCTTCTTCAACCTCTGGTCTTCTTGCTCCAGCCGGCCAAACCAGCGCCGGTCATGCCGCGTTCTCCTGCCTCCCGTGGCCGGCTGTGATGCAGCGGAGGTCTCACCGCCCCCTACTACTCCTACCGCTGGCCAGGCCATCCCTCTACTCACCCACACCCCCTGTTATTCCGCGGCGACGACAGCCTCACACCGCAGCCGAACCAGTGAACCCTCGTACTCCTCTCCACGCGGGCTTCCACTGCCGCGTCTTCCCCGGCTCCGCGTCGTCCCCTTCCTAGGCCTCGCCGTCGTCCATCGCCCTGGTGCTCTCGGCGCGGCGTGGTCAACATGGTCAAGGAACGGCTTCCATCGGACGTGGACTGTACGTGGAGAGGCCGACAGCTGGGTCCACGACGGCAGCAAGGAAGTGCCTCCTTATTACGCGGAAAATAATTATTCCTCCACCTGACAGCAGGGACCCACCGGACGGGCCATCGTATTTCGCAAAAAACGTTTCCCCTGACTTGTGGGACCCAGCGGACGGGCCACCGTATTGCGCGAAAAAAATGTTCCCCCCGCTGTCAGCTCGGGCCCACCGGAAGCGCCTCCTTATTACGCACAAAAAAATGAATACTCCCCTTGCTCGTTGGGACCCACCTTGGTGGGAGGCTGACTTGTGGGCCTCCTAAGTTGACGGGACTAAGTGCTTTGTCAACTTAGTCAATATAAACGATTCTAGCTCCAGTGACCGAACGATGTCCATCCAACGGCTATAGTGCTTCTTCAACCTCTGGTCTTCTTGCTCCAGCCGCCCAAAGCAGCGCCGGTCGTGTCGCGTGCTCCTGCCTCCCGTGGCCGGCTGTGATGTCGTGGAGGCCTCACCGCCCCGTACTACTCCTACCGCTGACCAGGCCATCCCTCTACTCACCCACACCCCCATGTTATTCCGCGGCGACGACAGCCTCACACCTCAGCCGAACCAGTGAACCCTCGTACTCCTCTCCGCGCGGGCTTCCACTACCGCGTCTTCCTCGGCTCCGCATCGTCCCCTTCCTAGACCTCGCCGTCGTCCAACGCCCTGATGCTCGGCGCGACGTGGTCAACGTGGTCAAGGAACGGCTTCCATCGGACGTGGACTGTACGTGGAGAGGCCGACAGCTAGGTCCACGACGGTAGCAAGGAAGTGCCTCCTTATTACGTGGTAATTAATTATTCCTCCACCTGACAACAGGGACCCACCGGACGGGCCACCGTATTTCATGGAAAAAACGTTTCCCCCCTGGCTGCTGGGACCCAGCGGACGGGTGCTACTTCTTGATCTTGCATTGTATTCCCTCGAAGAGGAAAGGGAGATGCAGCACAGTAGCTTAAGTATTTCCCTCAGTTTTTGAGAACCAAGGTATCAATCCAGTAGGAGAACACGCATGAGTCCCTCGCACCTGCACAAACAAATAAGAATTTCGCAGCCAACGCGATCAGGGGTTGTCAATCCCTTTACGGTCACTTACGAAAGTGAGATCTGATAGAGATGATAGTTTATATTTTTGGTATTTTTGGTTTATAAGAACAGCAAATAAAAGCAATAAAAGTAAAGTAGATGTAGATTGATATGTTGAGAATAGACCCGCGGGCCATAGTGTTCTCTAGTGGCTTCTCTCATGATAGCGATATTCTACGACGGGTAAACAAATTACTGTCGAGCAATTCATAGAAAAGCGAATAATTATGAGACTATCTAGGCATGATCATTGTATATAGGCATCACGTCCGAGACAAGTAGACCGACTCCTGCCTGCATCTACTACTATTACTCCACACATCGACCGCTATCCAACATGCATCTAGTGTATTGAGTTCATAAGAACAGAGTAACACCTTAAGCAAGATGACATGATGTAGAGGGGTAGACTTAAGCAATATGATATAAACCCCATCTTTTTATCCTCGATGGCAACAATACAATACGTGCCTTGCTGCCCCTGACGTGGTTGTCAAGTTCCCTATGCGTGATTTTCTCCAAAAATATCTCTCGCGAAGGTTTCATTTCGTTTGGACTCCGTTTGATATTCTTTTTCTGCAAAACCCCGAAACAGGCAAAAAACAGCAATCTGGACTGGGCATTTGGGTTAGTAGGTTAGTCCCAAAAATAATATAAAAGTGTATGATAAAGCCCATTAAACATCCAAGACTTCATAAATAATAGCATGGAACAATCAAAAATTATAGATATGCGGGAGACGTATCAAGCATCCCCAAGCTTAATTCCTGCTCGTCCTCGAGTAGGTAAATGATAAAGAAAGAATTTTTGATGTGGAATGCTAACCAATATAGTTTCTCAATGTAATTCTCTTAATTGTGACATGAATGTTCAGATCTGAAAGCTTCAAGATAAAAGTCTATATTGACATAAGAAATAACAATACTTCAAGCATACTAACAAAGTAATCATGTCTTCTCAAAATACTATGGCTAAAGAAAGTTATCCCTACAAAATCATATAGTCTGGCTATGCTCCCTCTTCATCACACAAAATATTCAATGCATGCACAACCCAATTTCAGCCAAGCACTTGTTGTCGGTGTACTGGAGTAGGGGTACCCTAGTATCCCGAACTTGTGCACGGGCAGTCGCAGCATCCCGCGGCAAGGCTTGCCGGGTGACCGCCAAGGTCCTTTGTGGTTCCTTTGGAGCCATTCAAGAACAAAGTATTTAAGCCAAGGAGACAAGACCCCGGCAAGAGGAGCTTGTCGGGAAGGCTAACCAAGGCATCTCAAGGAACTTGCCGCGACGCGCCACGCGTCCCGGCAAGGCCCGGTGAGCGGCAAGCTCCCGGACGCGACAAGACAACGACCGCGGCAAGGCGCTTGCTGCGGCAAGCTACCACTCTGTACCCACGCTCCAGCGCATCCACCAACGTGTCGCTCTGGGACCCTTCCAGGCGTACGTGGTGGGAGGCTGTGCAGCCAGCGGTGCGCGGTGGCGAGCGGTGGCGTCCCTGACGGTCCCTTTTGCACTATTTGGGCGACGCAGACGGGCATTCAATGCCTTTGTCCCCTGCCGTCAGGGTTAGGTATGATACACTGTACAGGTAGTTGTACCAACCGCAACACCTTTCCATTTTTACCCTTATCTGCGTTGCCACCTGTCGGTGACCCCTTGAGCATATAAAAGGAGGCCCATGCGCAACGTAGAAAAGGGGAGAAGAACACTCACGCTCGGTCTCGTTAGCTGCTGGGGTGTACTGTAGCACTCAGCGCTCCCGAGCAAGAACTCAATACAAACCACAAAGCAGGAGTAGGGTTTTACGCATCCGTGCGGCCCGAACCTGGGTAAACTGCTCGTGTGTTTCGCCTCGATCTGCTCTTCGTGCGATCTTCGCCCCCGCCGAACCGAAAGGGACTCGGTCCGCCGGTCCCATAGGTGCTCGTGGATCAATTTCCCCGACATCTTTGGTACTCCTTCAGATCCCTCGCAGCGAGCTTGGGGGGGAAGATTGCCCGCTCCTTTCGCAGCGCCGCGAGCCGCTACGCCTCGGCTGACTTCACGACCTTGCCCTTTTCGGCTTTCGGAGCCATGGCGGAAGTGGTGAGGGAGGTCGACGGCGTTGGTGGTGCTGGTGGCGATGGGGGGGCAGAGCGCTGCTCTCTTTCAGTTTTGGGAAGAAGGGGAGCAGCGGAGAAATAGCAACCGGCGAATGGGCGAACTGCCCCTGTTTCCCCTGATTATAAGGAGGGAGGGGACGGACGTTCCGCCTTTCCGAATAAAGAAACTACCCACGATCTCTCCCACGACGCCGCATTCAATGAGTGCCGTTCGGGGAGGGCGCGGTGGATACGGAGAGAGATACGGCGTAACCCAAGCCGCGCGTGCCTGTGCCCTGTTTTGGGCCTGGCCCAACAGCGCTCGGCACCGTGTATGGCCCAGGCCCGGGGGCTCTTGTCGGTGTACTAGAGTAGGGGTACCCTAGTATCCCGAACTTGTGCACGGGCAGTCGCAGCATCCCGCGGCAAGGCTTGCCGGGTGACCGCCAAGGTCCTCTGTGGTTCCTTTGGAGCCATTCAAGAACAAACTATTTAAGCCAAGGAGACAAGACCCCGGCAAGAGGAGCTTGCCGGGAAGGCCAACCAAGGCATCTCAAGGAACTTGCCGCGACGCGCCACACGTCCCGGCAAGGCCCGGTGAGCGGCAAGCTCCCGGACGCGACAAGACAACGACCGCGGAAAGGCGCTTGCCGCGGCAAGCTACCACTCTGTACCCACGCTCCAGCGCATCCACCAACGTGTCACTCTGGGACCCTTCCAGGCGTACGTGGTGGGAGGCTGTGCAGCCAGCGGTGCGCGGTGGCAAGCGGAGGCGTCCCTGACGGTCCCTTTTGCACTATTTGGGCGACGCAGACGGGCATTCAATGCCTTTGTCCCCTGCCGTCAGGGTTAGGTATGATACACTGTACAGGTAGTTGTACCAACCGCAACACCTTTCCATTTTTACCCTTATCTGTGTTGCCACCTGTCGGTGACCCCTTGAGCATATAAAAGGAGGCCCATGCGCAACGTAGAAAAGGGGAGAAGAACACTCACGCTCGGTCTCGTTAGCTGCTGGGGTGTACTATTGCACTCAGCGCTCCCGAGCAAGAACTCAATACAAACCACAAACCAGGAGTAGGGTATTATGCATCCGTGCGGCCCGAACCTGGGTAAACTGCTCGTGTGTTTCGCCTCGATCTGCTCTTCGTGCGATCTTTGCCCCCGCCAAACCGAAAGGGACTCGGTCCGCCGGTCCCATAGGTGCGCGTGGATCAGTTTCCCCGACATCTTTGGCGCGCCAGGTAGGGGCGTCGAGGTTGTGTGAACCTGATCCGGCGTTCACACGAGCTAGATCTTCATTGTCTTCATCGACATGCCGCCGAAGAAGAAGGCTTCGGAGGCGGCTGCTCCGTCCGCGCCGAACCCACCTACGCCGGAGCAAACGGCTGGTGGGGTAGACGCCGGCGGAAGAACGGGCGTCGACGAGGGAGCTCACGGTGCTGCCAGGTCCAAGGACAAGGCTGCGCTGCCCATCGGTGGCATAGTCGGCTCCCACAACGACCGGGCGCACTCCAAGACCTCGGCGTCCGTACATGCACCGCGCCCATCTCAGGAGGCGCGGGACCGGCAGCGTCATGGTACTCACGGTACCATACGTTTGCTGGACCAAGATCGAGCTGGTGGACCTCGGAGTGCTCAAGACTAGCATGCACGCCAACAAGCTGGCACGAGCGAGGGACGGTCGCCTGGACGGGATACTGCTCCTTCTAACATAGTTAGAAGTCCGAGCATATCCCGCTCATCGCACCGTTCGCCACCGCCACCCACCACTTCAGAAGAAGCTTTGGCGCGAGCTCAACTGCTCCTGGACTACCCTCCAATGGCAGACAAGATCGACGAATGGAGGGCCACCATTCAGAGTCTCATCGGCTTCGCCAACGGCGACACTCCACAACAGTCGAGTACATCGCAGCCGCGGCGAGTCAGCCAGGCACAAGTCGGTGGCGACAAGACCGGTGGGGGTGCAACCACCGTGCACTCTCCGCCCCGAAGGCCAAGATCGCCGACTCGCCGGATCCACCTCGACAGCGACTCCACCGCCTCATCAGATCCACGAGCTCATCGCGATCAGCGCCAAGTTCTTCACGAACGACAGCAAGAAGACGTTCGTACTCGCATCGAGCGCCGAAGAGAAGCGAGGCGTCAATCGGACCAGCGTGCTGGGCCCTCTGTCGACATGCATGTGCCAGGGGAACCAGGCGACTTGCCGTACGCGTTAGGTTGCCCTGCGTTTACTCGTGAGCTGCGGCAAGTCCAGTGGCCCAGCACGAAGAATTTCAAGCCAGACGTACCGGAGAAGTAGGACGGCAAGTCGCATCCGTCGGAGTTCCTCAGCATCTACACCATCGCGGTGCAAGCTGCCGGGGGACGGGACGACAAGATCCTTGCCAACTACTTCCCTCTGGTGCTCAAGCCCAACGTCAGGTCCTGGCTCATGCACTTGCCAGACAACTCCATATCCTCCTGGGCAGACCTATGCCAGCAGTTTGTCGGCGCCTTTACAGGCGGCCACAAACCGCATGGCCAAGAGAGTGACCTTCATCTGCTCGCCCAGAAGGAAGGAGAGCCCCTGCGCAAGTACATTCAGAGATTCAGCCGTGTACAGCACAACATCCCAGATGTCCACCCTGCCGCGGTCATCAGTGCGTTCCATCAGAACGTGCGTAACCGCAGGATGCAGGAGGAGATGGCGATGTGCAAGATCAGAGACGTCAGTGAGCTGTATGCCCTGGCCGACAAGTGTGCACGTGCTGAGGAAGGGAGGAAACTCCCCGGAGAGAATACAGGAGCAGGAGGATCTGACAGCGAGGATGCTGCCCCGGCAAAGAAAAACCGGCGGCGGAACAACAGGAAGAAGAAAAGCAAAGATGTGCTAGTCATTGAGCAGTCTGGCAACGAAGGTGGCGCCAAGAAAGCCAAAGCTGGTAGCTCCGGAAAGGAGATTGCCGCATGCACCAACTGCCAGGCTGTGGCGGTCGCCGACAAGCTGGACGGCACCAACAAGCAGTACTGCAAGATCCACCGCACCAAGGGCCACGACCTCCAGAGCTGCAAGAAGGTCGAGTAGCTTGTTGAGCAGCAAAAGGCTGAATACGAGCGACGCGATAAGGAGAAGGCCCAAGGAGGTGCTGGAGAATCCGGCAAGAAGCGCCCCGGTAGGGGAGGACGCCGCGGCAAGGCCAAGCAGCGGCAAGGAGACCGACTTCTCCGCGGCCGCGACAAGGATGAAGATGACGACGACGATGAAGACATGGACGATGTCGAGATCAGTGAGCAGGAGTTCCAGAAAGCCACAGAGGTCTTGTGCGTTGACGGTGGTGCTTCTCTGCATACTTCACACCACCAACTCAAGCAGTGGGTGCGTGAAGTCAATGCGGCAGAACCACCTGTCGAGTCACGCAAGCTTCTGAAATGGTCCAGCACGCCTATCATCTTTGATATTGAGGACCACCCTGATCGCACAACTGCGGTCGGGTGCTTGCCGATGTTGGTTTCACCAACTATCCGCAACCTCAAGGTCACTAAGATGCTAGTTGACGGCGGGGCCGGCTTGAACCTGATCTCCTCTGCTGTACTCCAGAAACTCCAGATCCCTGACAGCGAGCTTAAAGAGACCGGCACATTCCAAGGAATCAACCCGGGAAGGAGCAAGCCGAAGGGGAAGGTCACGTTGCCGGTGATATTTGGCAGCGAGTTGAACTTCAGGACTGAGAGGGTCACTTTTGACGTTGCCGATTTTCCATTGCCTTACAATGGGATACTCGGCCGTCCAGCACTCGCCAAGTTCATGGCAGCCTCTCACTACGCATACAACATGCTGAAGATGCCAGGCCCTATGAGTGTCATCTCTGTCCCTGGCGACAAGAAGGATGCTCTTATCTGCGCCGACAAGATCTACCGAGAAGCAGCAGCCGCAACAGATCGCAAGTCACCTGCCATTGAAGCTCCCGGGGGAAAGAAGAAAACCAAATCCGGCAAGAGTTCTGATGCCCACTCCGGCAAGTGCACCTCTTTGGAGTGCTGCGCTACCGTCGAGGATGCACCATCGAGCTCCACCGGCAAGTGTAAGAAGACAATGGCAGCTCTGCCAGAGACCAAGAAGGTGTCCGCCAAGGAGGACGGCACTGGTGGTACCTTCACCATCAGTGCCACTCTTGACCCTAAATAGGAAAGCACGCTCATTGCTTTCCTGCGGGCGAACGTCGACGTGTTTGCATGGCAACCGTCTGACATCCCCGGTGTTCCCAAGAAAGTAATTGAGCACCATCTTGCCGTCTGTCCTCATGCGCGGCCCGTCAAGCAGAAGGTCAGGAAGCAAGCAGTGGAGCGCCAAGAATTCATCGCAGAAGAGATCAAGAAGTTGGAAGCAGCAGGCCTTGTCAGAGGAGTGCTCCATCCTACATGGTTGGCCAATCCTGTCGTCGTGCGCAAGGCAAACGGGAAATGGAGGCTTTGTATCGACTTTACCGATGTCAATAAAGCTTGTCCCAAAGACCCATTTCCCTTGCCGCGCATTGACCAGATTGTTGACTCCACGGCCGGATGTGACTTGCTTTCATTTCTTGACGCATACTTAGGATACCATCAGATCATCATGGCAGAAGAGGATGAGGAGAAGACCGCATTCATCACTCCATGTGGCACGTACTGTTTCATAGGGATGCCTTTTGGTTTAAAGAATGTTGGTTCAGCATTTGCAAGGGTAGTCCATGCCGCTTTTGAGCCACAAATACACAGAAATGTGGAAGCCTACATGGATGACATAGTGGTCAAGAGCAAGGACAAGGCAACTCTGATTCAAGATTTAGACGAGACCTTTGCAAATCTGCGCAAGATCAGCCTCAAGCTCAACCCCGAGAAGTGTGTGTTTGGAGTCCCTTTCGGCAAGCTTCTCGGGTTCTTCGTGTCAGCGGGGAATTGAAGCCAATCCCGACAAGATCAAGGCCATTGAGCAGATTGAAGCACCAAAGCGCGTCAAGGATGTACGAAGACTTGCCGGTTGCGTGGCTGCTCTTAGCAGGTTTTTCTCTAAGTCTGTTGAGCGCGCCCTGCCGTTTCAAAATATTGAAGGCAGGTCCAATGAAATGGACTCCGGAGGCGGAGGCTGTGCTGCAAGACTTGAAGAGATACCTGTCCTCCACTCCAATACTTGTCGCACCTAAGCCACAAGAGAAGTTGCTGCTATATATAGCGGCAACCAATCAAGTGGTTAGTGCTGCGTTAGTAGCGGAGAGAGAGGCAGATGATGAGCCAGCAACCACGGCAGGCGCATCCAGCGACAAGCAGGGGGCTTCGCCGACAAGCTCTGGTCCCGACAAAGATGGATCGGCGCAGCCACGCGAGGAGATACAGAAGAGAATGGTGCAGCGCCCAGTTTACTTTGTCAGTTCCCTTCTGCAGGGGGCTAGGTCAAGGTACTCTGGTGTGCAGAAATTGCTTTTCGGCCTCCTCATGGCCTCGAGAAAGCTGCGCCATTACTTCCAAGCACATGAGATCATAGTTGTCACTCGTTTTCCGCTGAAGAGGATACTGCAGAATCCAGAAGCAACAGGCAGGATTGTTGAGTGGGCACTGGAACATTCAAGCTTTGGCCTCAAGTTTCAGAGCACTTCAACTATCCAAAGCAGAGCATTGGCAGAATTCATAGCAGAGTGGACGCCGACACCTGATGAAGAAATTCCAGAAACGAGCATCCCCGTCAAGGAAGCAAGCAAAGAGTGCCTGATGTACTTCGATGGTGCCTTCTCGCTGCAAGGCGCCGGTGCTGGCGTGCTGCTTGTCGCACCCACCGGAGAGCACCTCAAGTACGTACTCCAGATGCACTTTCCCAAGGAGCAAGCAACAAACAATACCGCAGAGTATGAATGTTTGCTTGCTGGTCTCAGGATCGCGACAGACCTTGGGATTAAGAAGCTCATTGTCAGGGGTGACTCGCAGCTTGTCGTCCGCCAAGTGAACAAGAGTTATCAGAGTCCGTTGATGGAAGCCTACGTTGATGAAGTGAGAAAGCTAGAAGAGCACTTTGACGGCCTACAGATGGAGCATGTTCCAAGAGCTCAGAACGACATCGCCGATGGCCTGTCGAAGTGCGCCGCACTTAAGTAACCTGTGGAACCAGGGATCTTTGTGCTCAAGCAGACTCAACCGTCTGTAACGCCATCAACTGGAAAGAGCAAGAAGAGGAAGTTGATTTCTGGTGACTATTTTCCGGCAGAGCTTCCCGAAGCCGCCGCCAAGAAGGTCCCCAAGATCAACACCAAGAGTGCTGAGGAGCAGTTTGCTCCGACAAGCCCTAGGGTTTGTTCCGTTGAAGCAGAGGCTCCCGACAAGTTTTGCTCCGGCAAGCTTGCCGGGGAACGTCAAGCTCCGGCTGAGCCGCAGGTTCTCGCCGTAGAAGCGGATGTTCCCGCAGCAGCAGATGTGCCTTTAGTCCTTGTTGTCGAGCCACAAGCTCCAGCATGGGCACATCAGATTGTCCGTTTCCTTCAAACAGGAGAACTTCCCGAAGAGCAAGAAGAAGTGGAAAGAGTAGCACGGCAGTCAAGTATGTACCAGTTTGTCGACAACACACTGTACAGAAGAAGACTCAACGGTGTGAAATTGAAGTGTGTTCGCCGGGAAGACGGACAAAAGCTGTTGGCAGAGATACATGGAGGCATATGTGGTCACCACACTGGCGCAAGAGCACTTGCCGGAAAAGCTTTCAGGCAAGGTTTCTTTTGGCCGACAGCCCTCCAGGATGCAACTGCACAAGTAACCAAGTGTGAAGTGTGCCAGTTCCACTCCAAGCAGATACACCAGCAAGCTCAAGCTCTCCAGACGTTCCCTTTATCCTGGCCATTTTCGGTCTGGGGGCTCGACATCCTCGGCCCCTTTCCCCGCGCAGTCGGGGGCTTTGAGTACTTGTACGTTGCAATCGACAAGTTCACAAAGTGGCCGGAAGTGGAAGCAGTGAGGAAGGTGACAGCACAGTCAGCAGTCAAGCTCTTCAGGTCGATTGTTTGCCGCTTCGGGATCCCTAACAGGATCATCACCGACAACGGTACGCAATTTACGAGCCGCACCTTCATGCAGTACGTCCAAGATCTTGGCGCCAAGGTCTGCTTCGCTTCTGTTGCTCACCCGAGAAGCAACGGTCAAGCGGAGAGGGCGAAGCTGAAGTGCTGCGTGGGCTCAAGACTAGAACTTTCGACAGGCTGCGCAAGTGCGGAAGAAACTGGATTGAGGAGCTGCCAGTGGTTCTTTGGTCGATCAGGACGACGCCAAATCGAGCCACTGGCCAGACACCTTTCGCTCTAGTCTATGGAGCAGAGGCAGTTCTCCCCACGGAACTCGTATACGGGTCACCTCGAGTGCTCGCTTACGATGAGCTTGAGCAAGAGCAGCTGCGACAAGATGACGCGCTGCTCCTTGAGGAAGACCGTCTTCAGGCTGCTGTACGAGCTGCTCGCTACCAGCAAGCTTTGCGCCGCTACCATAGCCGCAAAGTTAACGCCAGAAGTCTCGAGGAAGGCGACCTTGTTCTTCGGCGCGTTCAGTCCACCAAGAATTCCAACAAGTTGACGCCGAAGTGGGAAGGCCCTTACCGGGTGAAACGAGTGACTAGGCCTGGCGTTGTCCGCCTTGAGACCGAAGATGGCATTCTAGTGAGCAACTCCTGGAACATTGAACATCTTCGTAAGTTTTACCCGTAAGGCGCGGTTGCCGGAACCTGTTCCGGCAACCACCTTTTGTACAAGTCTTGCCGCTGTTGCATGTAATCCTTCGTACAAAGCCGGGCGCAGACCCCGTGCATAAGTAAAGCTCATGTGCTCCGCACATCTTGTCAATTTCACGGTTTCTATTTTTTGCATATGTTATCTGACACTTTGTGCAGCACCTACCCACGGTAAGCAATAATGAGCCGTAAGGCTCCATATCTTTATTTTCTCTTCTTTCTTTTTCTCAAGGAAAGGAAGGTTCCCTCGCCCACAAGTTTGATGGGGGGGAAAGGAGAAGATAATGGTATGGACCAGGCGTCGTTGAAGAGAGTTTCGCCTTACCGGGAAGCAAACAACAGAAAAGCTAAGTTGCCAAAGTTTGAGCAATCAGATTTTTTAGATTTTTAAGTTATCTTCCTTGAACAACCGTGCTTTGTATGGAAAACCTGTGCGCGGAGGAACCAACTCGTAGCTAGTCGCGCCCTTACTTTGTTTCGAGTCCGCTCAACAACTTAAGTGTATGATGCGACTAGTTGCGACAAGGTTTCTTCTCGGTAACGGCACCGCCAGCAGGCTGCTGACGTCCTGCACTCAGCGCTCGCGGCTAAGGTGCGTGCGCCGGCAAGTTCCCTAAAAGCGTTGGGCAAAAACATACAAAGGAAGGAATCAAGGAAAGGAAATAACATTGCAATCATTACCCAAAATAGAGTTATATTACAAGATAGCTTGTCGCAGCTCTAACAGATTGTTCTCATAACATGACCAGCAGCGACAAGAAAAGAAGAAAACGAGCGGCCTAGTCTACGCGGTCGCCCTCGATCCTCTTGATCCCGCTCACCTTGTCCACAATGGGTGCGACAAGGGCCTTGAGCGCTTCCAGATCAGCATCGGGCGGCAGGGTCTTGAGGACGTTGGTGAGGTTGAGGCCCGGGTTGCGGAAGGCCACCTTCACCAACACCTTCTGAAGAGCTCCCGCGCAGATCTTGCGCGACTCGTCGGCCAGCTGCTTTGGGATCTTCTCCCGGAGTCGCTGAAGGGCCATCGCCACGCCTTTGAAGAATAAGGTGAGCTTGGCGCTGGGTTGGAGGTTCTCATCAGAGGGATACCCGAGATCCTCCATCCCCAGCTGCGCCAGCTCCCTGTCAATATCTGCGGCAGCATTCACGAGACCCTCCGTCCAGTGCTCCACATTCTCTCTAAAAGTGTTCTGGGCGGTAGCAGCACTCGCCAGCAGCGCCTTATCGGCCTTGATCTCCTCCTTCAAGGCCACCTCCTGCTCCCTGGCGCCGTCCAGCTTCTTGGTCAAAGTGGTCAGCTTCAACTCAAGATCTGCGTTGGAGTCCTTGGCGACGCTAAGTTCCTTGCCCTTCTCAGCGAGACGGACCTGCAGTTCTGAGTTGCTGTGGGCGTCCTTCTCTCGCTCACGCTTGAGCGCGGCAAGCTCCTCACCGCTCGCTTTGAGATCAGCCTCCAGCCGCGCCACCTTCGTCTCCAGCTCCTTCTTGGCAGCCTCGGCAGCTGCGGCAGCATCCTCTGCTTGCTTGAGGGCTCCGCCGAATGATCGCTCGCGCGCGGCAAGCTCCTCCTCGTGGCTGTCAAGGTTGACCTTCCGCTGCGCCAGCTCGCCCTCCTGCGCAGACAGCTTCTCAGCGGCAAGCCGCCGTTGCTCTTCAACTTTAGCCTTCTCGAGGAAGAAGGCCTTCTCATCCTCGGCGAGTTGCTCCCGCTCCTCTGCCAGGGACCGGAGAGCTTCCTGGTTAAGACCCCAGAGCTCCTCTGCGCGCTTCTCGATGTCTGCTCCCGCCTTCGCGACAAGCGCTTCTCGGGACTCCAGCTTGGCTTGCCGAGCACGGTAGAGCGACAACAGCTTCCGCAGCAACCGCTCCTCCTTAGGCTCGCCGCTGCTGCTGCTTGGCGCATCAACCAGCGTCAGCCCAGCGGAGGCGAGCACCTCTCCATCAAAGCTCTCTCCTTCGACCGGCGCCCTGGAGAGTGACGCCCAGGGGAGGTTGATGAAGACGCCATCGCCGGCGCCTGGCGCTCCTGCGGCCTCAGGGCCGTCAGTGCGATCGCCAGACCCCTCGCCAGCTGCTGCGGCGGCAGCTTTGGCGGCCTCTTCGCCGGCGGGGTCGTCAGCGCCGGCTGCTTCTTCGGTGGCAGCGGCGTCGTCGGCCGCAACCTCGGTCTCCATCGGCTCCGCAGCAGATGGGTCTGACGGCCGGAAAAGTGAGAAAAGTCAAGCAAATATCCAAAAAGAAGATCAAAAGAAGAAGAACCCAAGGGAAGCTTTGAAGCGAGAAGATTACCTGTACCGGGTTCTGCAGTCATAGTCTCCGCCGCCGAAGGGCCGCTGGTGCTGTCCCTCGCCGGAGAACTCCCCCTTGCCGGAGACTTCTCCCTTGCCGGAGAACTCTCCCTTGCCGGAGACTTCTCCCTTGCCGGAGAACTCTCCCTTGCCGGAGGACTCTCCCTTGGCATGTCGGGGGCGGTCTCCGGGCGCTCCTGGTGGGGCTGCTCTGCTCCTACACAAACCAACAATCAGACGTCAGCAAAGAAAGAGCATCCATGTGCGCCTAACAGCGGAAAGCGAACCATATACTTACGCTGGGGGCTGTGCTGGGGGCTGCTCTGGAGAATGGTTGCCGGGTCCGGCAAGGTGGTCTCCGGCAAGGTGATCTCCGGCAAGGTGGTCTCGGACGCATCCTCTGCTGTCGCGGTGGGTTCGTCCTCGACGATAATCACCTCTGGACGCACCGGGACCTTGGCTCTCTTCGCCGCTCTCTGGGCCAGAGTCCTAAAAAGGAATAAGTTCGGAGTAAAGCAAATGAGATACAAGACAAAACAGCAAGAATTGAAGAACTATAAGTACAGCGAGGAATCTTACTCTTCTTCTTCCTCTTCGGAGCTGAGGGCGGAGAAGTCGAAGTCCGGCTCACGTCCGGCGCGAGGAGGCGGAGGAGTAGGTTCCCTTGGCCGCTTGGCGGTTGAAGTGGCGGTGGCCCGAGACAACCCCGCCCCGGCTGCCGCCACGGCGTGAGAAGCGGCAGGAGCAGAAGCGGTGGTCCGGGAAGACCCCGCTCTAGTTGCCGCAGCAGCATGAGCTCCTCTCGCGGCAATAGTACTTGCCGCGGTGGAGCGTGTCGCGCGGCGCGGCGGCTGTCGACTCGTCTGCCGCTTCGCTACGTCCCCGGCCTTACGGAAACGCCTTCTTGGTGGAGCTGGGGGCTCCGCTTGCGGTGAGCTTCCTGAAGATGAGGAGGAAGAGGAGTTGATCTCCAACGAGCCGCTCGTATCCTCGGCGGACTCGCTCGACTCGACGTCATGCCCAGCAAGCTCCTCCTCGTCAGCAAGCTCCTCTCGCTCGGCACGGCTTGCCGCCTCTGCTGCCTCTGCCTCCTCCACGGTGAATCCAAACACGCCCGCGGCTGCGGCTGCCGCCGCCTCTTCCAGCCTAGTGGCGATGTGTTTCATCTCCGCATCGGTGGTGTCGCGAGTGAGGCTTTTCTTTTCGTCCGAGCGGACCGGCTTTTCTACCAAGCCGTCGAAGAACTCCTGCACGACGACGTCCTCAGGATCTTGCCAAGTTGGGACAATTCCATGCGAGTCGCACAGCGGCATCATTGCACGGATGCGGTCGAGCGCGGAATTGTTGCACAGCGGAACGACGTCCTTCGGCAGCCTGAACACTTCGGGATGTTGAGGGTCGTACTTGAACAGCTCCTGGAGCATCGCGTTAAGTTCTAGAACAGTGAAGTTGAAGTTGAGGCCCGGGTGCAGCCTCATGATATCCGCCACATTCTTGAACTCCCAGGCGGGTCTCCTCCTCTCCTGCAGGGGGGCGATGCGGCGGCGAAGAAAATCTGCGCCAACTGCGCCTACAGTGAGCCCGGCAAGCCTGAGGCGTTGGATTCGGGTGACGGCAATCTTCAGCCTGTCGTCTTCCGGGGCCACGTTGCTCCAATCGCTGCCGCGCGCTATTGGGGCTTGGCGCCGGGCGGTAAACGGCTGCGGGTTCTCCTCGACAATCCAGCACCAGTCTGCTCTCCATTCCTCCCACTTGCTGCGGAACTCTCCCTCCAGATAAGCGTCCTTCTTGCCGGCCCTCGAGATCCAGGCGATCCCGCCGGATAAAGGCTCTCCTCTCTCAGCTCGGGGCATAAATAAGTGGCGAAAAAGGGCTACATTTGGATAGACTCCGACAAAGTTTTCGCAGAGATGTGCGAAAACTGCCATGGTCAGAACAGCATTGGGGGTGAAGTCAAGGAGGCGGAATCCGTAGGTGTTCATAATATCGCAGAAAAACTCAGAGAAAGGCGGGCAAAGCCCGCAGTAGAAGAACAAGGCGAAGAAGGGATATCCATTTGGAGCCATTTTCCAAGCGGCGGCTGGAAGTACCTTCGTGCGCGGGTGCGTCCGCGTCTCCGTCGACCAGAAGAGGTAGTAGTACTCCCTCAGCTCCCTCGCGGCGAGCTTGGGGGGGAAGATTGCCTGCTCCTTTCGCAGCGCCGCGAGCCGCTGCGCCTCGGCCGACTTCAAGACCTTCCCCTTTTCGGCTTTCGGAGCCATGGCGGAAGTGGTGAGGGAGGTCGACGGCGTTGGTGGTGCTGGTGGCGATGGGGGGGCAGAGCGCTGCTCTCTTTCAGTTTTGGGAAGAAGGGGGAGCAGTGGAGAAATAGCAACCGGCGAATGGGCGAACTGCCCCTGTTTCCCCTGCTTATAAGGAGGGAGGGGGCGGACATTCCGCCTTTCCAAATAAATAAACCACCCACGATCTCTCCCACAACGCCGCATTCAACGCGTGTCGTTCGGGGAGGGTGCGGTCGATACGGAGAGAGATACGGCGTAACCCAAGCCGCGCATGCCCGTGCCCTGTTTTGGGCCTGGCCCAACAGCGCTCGGCACCGTGTATGGCCCAGGCCCGGGGGCTCCTGTCGGTGTACTAGAGTAGGGGTACCCTAGTATCCCGAACTTGTGCACGGGCAGTCGCAGCATCCCGCGGCAAGGCTTGCCGGGTGACCGCCAAGTTCCCCTGTGGTTCCTTTGGAGCCATTCAAGAACAAAGTATTTAAGCCAAGGAGACAAGACCCCGGCAAGAGGAGCTTGCCGGGAAGGCCAACCAAGGCATCTCAAGGAACTTGCCGCGACGCGCCACGCGTCCCGGCAAGGCCCGGTGAGCGGCAAGCTCCCGGACGCGACAAGACAACGACCGCAGCAAGGCGCTTGCCGCGGCAAGCTACCACTCTGTACCCACGCTCCAGCGCATCCACCAACGTGTCGCTCTGGGACCCTTCCAGGCGTACTTGGCGGGAGGCTGTGCAGCCAGCAGTGCGCGGTGGCAAGCGGTGGCATCCCTGACGGTCCCTTTTGCACTATTTGGGCGACGCAGACGGGCATTCAATGCCATTGTCCCCTGCCGTCAGGGTTAGTTATGATACACTGTACAGGTAGTTGTACCAACCGCAACACCTTTCCATTTTTACCCTTATCTGCGTTGCCACCTGTCAGTGAGCCCTTGAGCATATAAAAGGAGGCCCATGCGCAACGTAGAAAAGGGGAGAAGAACACTCACGCTCGGTCTCGTTAGCTGCTGGGGTGTACTGTAGCACTCAGCGCTCCCGAGCAAGAACTCAATACAAACCACAAAGCAGGAGTAGGGTTTTACGCATCCGTGCGGCCCGAACCTGGGTAAACTGCTCGTGTGTTTCGCCTCGATCTGCTCTTCGTGCGATCTTTGCCCCCGCCGAACCGAAAGGGACTCGGTCTGCCGGTCCCATAGGTGCTCGTGGATCAGTTTCCCCGACACTTGTTTTCATACTCTATCTTCTCAAACCTTTCAACTTTCACGCAATACATGAGCGTGAGCCATGGATATAGCACTATGGGTGGAATAGAGGTGGTTGTGGAGAAGACAAAAAGGAGGGAGATAGTCTCACATCGGCCAGGCGTATCAACGGGCTATGGAGATGCCCATCAATAGATATCAATGTGAGTGAGTAGGGATTGCCATGTAACGGATGCACTAGAGCTAAATATTTATGAAAGCTCAACAAAAGAAACTAGTGGGTGTGCATCCAACTTGCTTGCTCACGAAGACCTAGGGCATTTGAGGAAGCCCATCGTTGGAATATACAAGCCAAGTTCTATAATGAAAATTCCCACTAGTATATGAAAGTGACTAAACCTGAGACTCTCTACAATGAAGAACATGGTGCTACTTTGAAGCACAAGTATGGAAAAAGATAGTAGCAATTGTCCCTTCTCTCTTTTCTCTCATTTTTTTGGAGGGGCTTTCTCTTTTTTTTATTAGCCCCTCTCTATATTTTTTTGGACCATCTCTTTTTTTATTGGCCTTTCCTCACATGGGACAATGCTCTAATAATGATGATCATCACACTTTTATTACAACTCGAAATTACAACTCGATACTACAACAAGTATGACTCTACATGAGTGCCTCCGGCGATGTACCGGGATGTGCAATGAATCAAGAGTGACATATATGAAAATTATGCACGGTGGCTTTGCCACAAATATCATGTCAACTACATGATCATGCATGGCAATATGACAATATGATGCGTGTCATATGAACGGAATGGTGGAAAGTTGCATGGAAATATATCTCGGAATGGATATGGAAATGCCATGATAGGTAGGTATGGTGGCTGTATTGAGGAATAATATGGTGGCTGTTTTGAGGAAGGATATATAGTGGGTTTATGGCACCGGCAAAAGTTGTGCGGTACAAGAGAGGCTAGCAATGGTGGAAGGGTGAGAGTGCATATAATCCCTGGACTCAACATTAGTCATAAGAACTCATGTACTTATTGCAAAAATCTACGAGTCATCTAAACAAAGTAATCAACGCATGCTCCTAGGGGGGAGGTTGGTAGGAGTTAACCATCGCGCGCCCCCGACCTCCACACAAAGGTTGGCACTCTACAAATACCTCATGCTCTAACTTCGTCACATAGCGGTTCACCATACATGCATGATACGGGAATCACTAACCTTAACACAAGTATTTCTCAAATTCATAGTAACTCCAGTAGCATGACTCTAATATCACTATCCTCATATCTCAAAACAATTATCAAGCATCCAACATCTCATTCTATTCAATACACTTGGTGTGAAATTTTTTACTACATTGACATTGGATGTCTATCATGTGAAGACTAGTTTCTTTAGCCTAAACACATTACCATGCTTTTTTAATAGACTCTCAAATAGATATAAGTGAAGCATGAGAGTTCAACAATTTCTAAAAAATATTACCACCACCGTGCTCTAAAAGATATAAGTGAAGCACTAGAGCAAAAACTATTCAACTCAAAAGATATAAGTGAAGCACATAGAGTGTTCTAACAATTTCTAGGCCATATATAACTCTCTCAAATAGGTGTGTCCAGCAAGGATGATTGTGGCAAACTAAAAAGCAGAGACTCAAATTATACAAGACGCTCCAAGCAAAACACATGTCATCTTGCGAATAAAAATATAGCTCCAAGTATAGCTACCGATGGATGAAGACGAAAGAGGGGATGCCTTCCCGGGGCATCCCCAAGCTTAGGCTTTTGATTATCTTGAATTTAATTGGGGTGCCATGGGGATCCCCAAGCTTAGGCCTTTGCTACTCCTTGTTCCATAGTCCATCAAAGCAATACTCAAAACTTGAAAACTTCACAAGACAAAACTTAGGCAAAAATTCTCGTGAGCTCCGTTAGTATAAGAAAGAAAATCACTACTCTAAGGTGCAGCAATGAATTCATTCTTTGTTTATATTGGTGTTAAACCTATTGTATTCCAACTTCTCTATGGTTCATATCTTCCAATACTACTCATACATGCATTGAAATAAGCAAACAACACACGAAAAACAGAATCTGTTAAAAACAGAACAGTCTGTAGTAATCTGCAGGTTTCGCCTACTTCTGGAACTCCAAAAAAAATAAACTAAACTGGTAAATTTGAGGAATTTGTCTATTAATCATCTGCAAAAATAATCAACTAAATAGCATGCTCCAGTAAAATCTGACGACCACTTTAGGCAGCACTAACGATTCTGTTTTTCACAGCAAGATCACATAAACTTCACACAAGTCTTCGCAACGGTTCTACTTGGCACAAACACTAAACAAAACATGAAACCACATCTAATCAGAGGCTAGATGCAACATTTATTCCCTAAAAGCAAGAAAAACAAAAAATATAAAATTGGGTTGCCTCCCAACAAGCGCTATCGTTTTACGCCCCTAGCTAGGCACGATACAAGATAGATCTAGGTATTGCCATCTTTGGAAGGAAATTCTTTGATTAAGCACTTATGATTCTTAGGCACTTCTTTGTCCCTATTAATAATCAAACTCTTGGGCAAGAAATCAAGAAATTCTAAAGTGTCAGAAGGGTCTCTTGCAAAAGTAAGAAAATTAGGGTGAACACTTATGGATTTGAGATCCGCAATTCTAGATGTTTCACCCTTGTCTTTAGGGACATACATGAACTTAGACAATTTAGTAGTAGAGGTATTTGGAGTAGTTTTTATGGCGGAAAGAGCAAAACCCACATTAGTGATAACATCCCCAAGCTTATTGATTCTAGTAGAATCCTGATCTAGCTTTTCTTTAACTATGGGCTCCTTTTCCTTAAGATTTTTCAGAACAACTCCTACCTTAGATCCATATTGGGTGATTTCATTATGGATTTTTCTATCCAAGTTCTCTACCAATTCTACCATAGCAACTTTGTTTTCAATGATTTCTAACCTTTGCATAACATGCTCCAAAGTTAAAACGGTCCCATTAACAATAAGAGGTGCTGAGCCGAATAATTCAGTCATAGCATTATAAGAATCAAAGGTGTGGCTACCCAGGAAATTCCCTCCGGTAATGGTATCTAAGATAAATCTATTCCACGGAGTTATGCCAACATAAAAATTGCGAAGAAGCACGGAAGTGGAAAGCTTCCTATTGGATCTATTTTGAGCATTGCAAATTCTATACCAGGCATCTTTTAAGTTTTATTCCTCCCTTTGTTTAAAGTTGAGGACCTCACTCTCGGGAGTGTCGATAATGATAGGTGTGCTAGTCATGATGACAAGCAAGCAAGCAGCGCACGAGCAAACAAGAAGCAAGCGAACGATAAACACACGGCGGAAGAAGGGCAAATAAAAACAACAAGGGTGAAGTGGGGGAGAGGAAAACGAGAGGCAAATAAATGTAATGCGAAGGATAAGGGTTTATGATAGGTACTTGGTAAATGACTTTTGCGTAAGCCTCCCCGGCAACGGCGCCAGAAATTCTTATTGCTACTTCTCGAGCTTGCGTTGTATTCCCTCGAAGAGGAAAGGGAGATGCAGCACAGTAGCGTAAGTATTTCCCTCTGTTTTTGAGAACCAAGGTATCAATCCAGTAGGAGACCACGCGCGAGTCCCTCGCACCTGCACAAACAAATAATAACTTCACAGCCAACGCGATAAGGGGTTGTCAATCCCTTTACTGTCACTTACGAAAGTGAGATCTGATAGAGATGACAGTTTATATTTTTGGTATTTTTGGTTTATAAGAACAGCAAATAAAAGCGGTAAAAGTAAAGTAGATGTAGATTGATATGTTGAGAATAGACCCGGGGGCCATAGTGTTCTCTAGTGGCTTCTCTCATGATAGCGATATTCTACGGCGGGTAAACAAATTGCTGTCGAGCAATTGATAGAAAAGCGAATAATTATGAGACTATCTAGGCATGATCACCGTATATAGGCATCACGTCCGAGACAAGTAGACCGACTCCTTCCTGCATCTACTACTATTACTCCACACATCGACCGCTATCCAGCATGCATCTAGTGTATTGAGTTCATAAGAACAGAGTAACGCCTTGAGCAAGATGACATGATGTAGAGGGATAAACTCAAGCAATATGATATAAACCCCATCTTTTTATCCTCGATGGCAACAATACAATACATGCCTTGCTGCCCTAGCGTGGTTCTCAAGTTCCCTGTGCGTGATTTTCTCCAAAAATATCTCTCGCGAAGGTTTCATTCCGTTTGGACTCCGTTTGATATTGTTTTTCTGCAAAACCTTGAAACGGGCAAAAACCAGCAATCTGGATTGGGCCTTCGGGTTAGTACGTTAGTCCCAAAAATAATATAAAAGTGTATGATAAAGCCCATTAAACATCCAAGACTTCATAAATAATAGCATGGAACAATAAAAATTATAGATACGTTGGAGACGTATCAACGGGCCACCATATTGCGCGAAAAAAAGTTCCCCCCCCCTCCCGCTGTCAGCTTGGACCCACCGGAAGCGCCTCCTTATTACGCACAAAAAATGAATACTCCCCTTGCTGGTTGGGACCCACCTTGGTGGGAGGCTGACTTGTGGGCCTACTAAGTTGATGGGGCTGGAGTGCTTTGTCAACTTAGTCAATATGAACGATTCTAGCTCAAGTGATCATATGATGTCCATCCAACGGCCGTAGTGCTTCTTCAACCTCTCGTCTTGTTGCTCCAGCCGCCCAAAGCAGCACCGGTCGTGCCGCATGCTCCTGCTTCCCGTGGCCGGCTGTGCTATCGCGGAGGCCTCACCGCCCCCTACTATTCCGACCGCTGGCCAGGCCATCCCTCTACTCAAACACACCCCCTGTTATTCTGCGGTGATGACAGCCTCACACCGCAGCGAACCAGTGAACCCTCGTACTCCTCTACGCGTGGGCATCCGCTGCCGCG
This sequence comes from Secale cereale, assembly GCA_902687465.1. NCBI lineage: Eukaryota > Viridiplantae > Streptophyta > Magnoliopsida > Poales > Poaceae > Secale > Secale cereale. The sequence continues at coordinate 57,198,854 of LR738715.1, forward strand.
TCTTCCTCGGCTCCGCATCGTCCCCTTCCTAGGCCTCGCCGTCGTCCACCGCCCTGGTGCTCTCGGTGCGGCGTGGTCAACGTGGTCAAGGAAGGGCTTCCATCGGACGTGGACTGTACGTGGAGAGGCTGACGGCTGGCTCCACGGCCGCAGCAAGGAAGTGCCTCCTTATTACGTGCAAAATAATTATTCCTCCACGTGACAGCGGGGACCCACCGGACGGGCCACCGTATTTCGTGAAAAAATGTGCCCCCTGACTGCTGGGTCCCACCATCTACATCTTCACACGCAAGGAAGTGCGTCCGGGCAAAAAAAACGATTCGCCCCCTGACTGCTGGGACCCACCAGCTACATCTTCGCAGGCAAGGAAGTGTGTGACGGTCGGGACCCACCTGGTCGAAGCATACGTAGCATTGTCATTCTTGTCGTGAACGTGTACGTACATACTGGTCGATGTAGAGGCGCACACGTGTCGTAGTAGAGGCGTGCACGTAGCATGTACACGTACGTACAGCAGCAAGTGTGCAAGAAAGAAAATGCGTCCACGTACGTACATACGGGAAGGGTCTCGAACGCCTACTCGCGTATACGTACGGCCATGGCTCGTGTACATGGCTGGATTGGAACGGAAAAACTGCGTCGTCGTCGTGTTCATGGGGAGCCAACAGGCTGGGTCGGAACGGAATGCATCGTCGTGTTAATCGGGGGGCCTTGGACGGAACAGCCAATGGAAACGAGGCCTGGCGTACCGCAGAACGGAGGAAACGGCCTTGTGTTCGACCAGCCACGGTCGAAATGGGATCCTGTTCATCGGGAGGGGTCTGCCGTACCGCAAAACGGAGGAAACGGACCTCCTACGGTCGAAACGGGGGTCCTGTTGATCGGGAGGGGTGTGTCGTACCGCAAAATGGAGGAAACGAACTTGTTTTGGAGCGCTACGGTTGAAATGGGGGTCATGTTCATCGGGAGGGGTGTGGCGTACCGCAAAACGGAGGAAACGGACTTGTGTTGGAACTTTACGGTCGAAACGGGGGTCCTGTTCATTGGGAGGGGTGTGGCGTACCGCAAAACGGGACTCCACGGGATACTGTTCATCACCACCGTCGACCCCCTCCATCCTCCGCGAGCTATTGTTCATCCGTTGTCGACCTCCTCCAACCTCCACCTGCGACTATTCAGCCTCCACCGCGCGCTACTCCACCGGCTACTGTTCAACCAGCCCTCTCCATGGGCTCCTGTTCGACCACCCCTCCACGGGCTACTGTTCATCTTGCCCTCCACCGTCTACTGTTCATCCAGCCCTCCACTGGGTGGTCCTATTCATGCAGCCCTCCACGGGGTCCTGTTCATGCAGCCCCAACCGGCTCGCTCAAACGGGGTCCTGTTCATCCAGAGGCAACACCACGGGGTCCTGTTCATCCACCTCCACCGGGAACTGTTCATCCAAACCCCCTAGCAACACTCACTGTTCATGCAGAGGCAGCATCGATCGGCTTCAGTTAGCAGCAGTAGCGAAGGAATCGCTCGATCGGGTTCAGTTAACAGCCATCGATCGATCCCTCGGGTTCAGTAACGCGTAGCCATCAGTGCAATCGCTTGGGTTCAGTTAGAGCCCAATGCCTCGCACCCACGCGCGTGCATGTACGAGAGAAACGCGCATCGCTCAGCCCCGACCACCCACCATAACCGGGAACACCCCGATATTTTTCTCGCCATCGCTTCTACCACGGTTTCTTCCGTCATGGACGGCCCAAAGAATGTCATGCAGCTGCGTCTCCGGCCTGCCCAGGTTGAAAAGTCCATTTTCTGTCATGATTTTTTGTCATAGAAGGAGGACCCCACCATATCTATGATGATGCCGTGTTTTGTCACAATTATTGTCATAGAAGTGTCATAAGTATGATAGAAAAAAGTTTCGTTCGGCCCAAAATGTCACGGATGTGTCTTTTTTGTAGTGTTTGGGAACCACAATTCTGTCCTCGAAGAACAAAGTATCTCTGTCATCAATACGATAGCACTAGTACTTGGGAGTATCCTTGGCAATACCATGTTTCACCTCACTACTAGGAAAAGGGCTATAGCTAATATGGACATTAATAGCGCACCATGTATGTGGTGCGCCATTAGTGTCCTCATTACTAATGGCGCACCAGACTTACGGTGCGCCATTACTAACATATTTTATTTTATTTTATTTTTCATAAACTACTAATGGCGCACTAGGGCACAGTGCGCCATTACTAGTTTTAACTAGTAATGGCGCACCACACACTCTGTGCGCCACTACTAACAATATTTTTTACTTTTTTTTTCAAAACTAGTAATGGCGCACCACCTAATAGGTGCGCCATTAGTAACCTGCAGGGTTACTAATGGCGCATTATAAGGTGGTGGGCCATTGGTACCTGAGAGCAGCTAGATCTTTTTTACATCCACCTACCACACTCATTTTCCCCACTTCATTCTCTCCACCTCCTCCTCCAAGCTTGTCTCGGCTGCCTCCTCCTCCTCACCTCATTTACACCATAGATTCACCCAAATTAAGTGGTTAAATTACCTTTTTTGATAGGTAAGTAAGGGGAAAGCTTTCTTTATGTTGTAGATCTACTTTTTTTCTCCCTCCAACAACGTGCACATGCACTTTTTATGGCCTGGATCTACGTATGTTTGTGGTGTTGCATATGTTTGTGGGCATATGTTTGTGTTTGCAGGTACCGGTATTTGAAATGTGATAGTTGCCAATATTTTGCCGGAATGTTGATTCATTTCCATTTCGGCGAGAATTTGGCACTATGCATTCTTTTTGGTCCTATTTTTAGGCAAAGTCATGCCAAAAAAATTTTGGGTTCTAAAATATCGTTTTGCTCTACCCGGCAGGCGACCATGGTCCGCATGATGACCGAAGGCATCGTGAATAGGTTTTTGAGCTCCGCGAAGGTCAAGATGCTTCAATAGAACGAGACGGAGATAAGATGTCCGTGTCGAAGATGCAAGCTGAAGAGCCTTTTTACGGACCCGGATTTCGGACAGGTGCGGGATCACCTGCTCTTGTGACGTTTCATGGATGGCTATTGGTGGCAAGGTGATGAAGATGACTATGAAGTCGTCCATGGGGGCCGGCGGGCAAGAAATGAGGAAGGGCAGCAAGACAACTGCGGCGAGGGCGGGCAAGAAGACGAAGAATCTCCAGGACACAGTCATCATGTAGAAGATGCCGGACATGATGATGAGGAAGATCAAGACGAAGGGCATGATCATGAAGATGAAGATGCCGGAGCAGACGACGATGGACCATCGATGCCTGGGTGCAGGACCCTCATATTCAAGAGCTGCTTCTCAAGCAGACGGATAACGCAAGAGCTGCCGCCCGAGAGAAAGCCAAGCTGGATCAACTGGAGATTGATGCGGTTACTCCATTGTTTGAAGGATGCAGGCCCGAGGATACCCGCCTGAAAGTAACTCTCATGGCTCTGGAGATGAAGGTAAAACACAAAATGGCCGACGCATACTTTGACGAGAACATGTCATTCTGGCACGAACGTCTTCCCAAGCGGAACAAGTTCCCAACCAGTTTCGAGGAGGTGAAGAAAACGTGTGTCCTTTGGATTTACCGCACGTGAAATACCATGTGTGCATTAACAATTCCATCATTTATCGGGACGAGCACGCCGAGTCTACCATATGCCCGGTGTGCGGTGTCACTCGATACAAGAAGAGGAAGAAAGCTCCTCGAAAAGTGGTGTGGTACTTTCCGATCACTCCTCCTCTGCAGCGTTATTTCGCGGACCCTAAGCTAGAAAAGCTCCTGCATTGGCACGCGGATAGGGAGGAGAAGAAGCGAGAAGATGATGGAAATGATCCGGATATAAATAAAAAAGACAAGATGTTGAGTCACCCTAAGGATGCGAGCCAGTGGCAAGCGTTGAACTTCGAAGACGCAGAATTTGCGGACGATCCAAGGAACATCGTGCTGGGCGCGAGCACCGATGGAGTCTATCCGTTTGGCAGCCAGAGAAGCACACATAGCACATGGGCTGTGTTTGTGTGGATGTACAACCTTCCCCCTGGTTGTGCATGAAGAGGAAGTACATTCACATGAGTATGCTAATTGAAGGGCCGAAACAACCAGGGAACGACATCAATCTGTATCTGGGGCTGCTGAAAGAGGAGCTAGAAACACTGTGGAAAACGCCAGCCAATACGTGGGACGCCGCAGAGAAAGAATATTTCCCTATGAGAACCGCACTGCTTACTACGATGCACGACTATCTCGGTTACGGATATGTCGCGTGGCAGGTGGTCCACGGATTTTCTGGATGCGTCAGGTGCAAGGATGACACAATGTATCGCCAGCTAGATAAAGATCCCGGGTCTTCGAAGACCATGTTCATGGGACATCGAAGGTGGCTTCACGACGATGACTCATGGAGAAAACGCAAGGATCTGTTCGATGGTGAAACCAAACCTTGAAGACGCCCGTGTACGAGGAGCGGCGAGGAAATAGACGAGCTGTTGAAAAATTGGAAAGAGTGCCCACCGCCGGGAAAGAAGCGAAAGGCGCCAGAGCCGCTGCTGAAGGTATGGAAAACGAGGTCTGTTTTCTGGGACTTGCCGTACTGGAAGATCCTCCGTGTGCCTCACAGCCTTGATGTCATGCATATCACAAAGAACATGTGCGAGAGTCTGCTTGGTACCCTGCTCAACATGCCAGAGAGGACCAAAGATGGGCCGAAAGCAAGGGCTGACTTGAAATCAATGGGCATCAGGGAGGAGCTTCACGCTAATGATGATGATGACGATGAGGCGAAGCAGGACACGAAAAGTCGTCGCAAAGGCAAAAAGGCCAAGAAGATCAGAAATGACTACCCTCCCGCGTGCTTCACTCTAAGTCGGGAGGAGATCGAGCAGTTTTTCACCTGCCTCATAGGAGTAAAACTTCCTTATGGTTACGCGGGGAAGATAAGCAGATACCTAGACTCAGCAAAATAGAAGTTCAGCGGGATGAAGTCTCACGACTGTCACGTGCTGATGACGCAGATACTTCCAGTTGCAATCCATGGGATCATGGACGCGCACGTCCGTGAAATGCTATTTGGCCTACACAACTTTTTCTACATCATCTCTCGGAAGTCGGTTGGTGTCAGGCAACTCAGAAGGCTACAGGAAGAGATCGTGGTGATACTATGCGAGCTTGAGATGTACTTCCCACCCGCATTCTTTGACGTTATGGTGCATCTGCTGGTCCATATCATGGAGGATATCATCCAACTCGGGCCGACGTTCATGCACATCATGATGCCATTCGAAAGGATGAATGGTGTCATCAAAGGATACGTTCACAACATGTCATGTCCAGAGGGAAGCATAGCCAGAGGCTTTCTGACCAAAGAGTGCATCTCCTACTGCATGAATTATCTAGGCATCGAGAACCCCGTTGGTCTGCCCGTCAACAGGCACCTCGGCAGGCTCGCTGGATGGGGTCACCCCGATGGTCGCCGCGAAATGCATGTCGACTTCGAGGGTCGACTCGCCGACTTTGAAAGAGCAAACCTAGTCGCGCTACAACACATAGACGTGGTCGATCCTTGGGTGGTAGAGCACAAAACCTTTATTGAGAAGACGTACAATGACCGAGGCCAACAGAGGACGGACGGAGATATAATCAAAGAGCACAACTCATGTTTCACGCGTTGGTTAAAGGAGAAGCTTCTGTCGTACCCTTTACATGAGGATTCTTCCGCGGAACAAAATCTCATATTCGCCTTGTCACAGGGCGCCGAGCACAACCTAATGACGTATGAGGCGTACGATATCAACGGCTACACGTTCTACACCGAGGACAAGGACATGAAGAGCGATGGTTATCAGAACTCCGGGGTAACGATGGAATCCTACACCGGTAACGACAAGTACATATACTACAGAAGGATCGAAGAGATCTGGGAGTTGAGCTACGCTGGAGAGAAGGTCCCAATGTTCCGTGTCAGATGGGCCAAGTGCGTCCTAAAAGAAGACCGTATTTCACCACCATGGTTATACCCGAAGCCAAATCCAAGACCGCGGGCGCAAACGTCACCGCAAAAAATGAGCCATGGGTACTGGCTTCCCAAGTGGACCAATGCTTCTTCATTACCGACACGTCAAAGCCCAGTCGTGTTGTCGTGAGGAGAGGCAAAAGGAAGATCATCGGAATGGATGGAGTCGCCAATGAGCAAGAATTCGACAAGTACGGCGACCCGAAGATGGAACATGACGATGATGATGAAGTGCCATACACCACAAGAAGAAGCAGGACCACCCTACCTAAAGGACGTTCGTTCAAGAGAAGAACTCCATTTGCGAAAAAGAAGGACAAGAAGATTGTGAAAAGATAGCTAGCTAATAAGATCGATTGTATTTAAATTGTAGCCTTCATTTCTCGATTGTATTTCGACATATGGAAATGACATTTTTTCTGTTCTAGTCCTCATGAATATTTATTTATGTTTATTTGAACTCATGAATATTTTTTGAACTCATGAATATTTATTTATGTTTATTTGAACTCATGAATATTTTTTGAACTCATGAATATTTTTAAATTTCATGGGCACTTTTTGTGCTTGGTTATATGTTACTCCCAAAAGCATATAAAGTTTGTCAAATTTGGAGCTATGGATATTTAGTTATGATTTAAACAAGTTTGAACATATTTAAACACAAATAAATATCAAACAACATTTTAAATGTTGTTAATATGGCAACAAACTGCATATTATTTTTTACATTAAATTCTGAGCATCTAGCATATGTGACATGTTATATTTCGATGCATGGATAAAAAGATATGAGCAAAGAAAAAAATGGATAAAAACAAAAATTGGGGAGCCTGGGAATCGAACCCAGGACCTCCTAGTGTGGGTGCTGCGTGCTTACCAGTCGGGCTAACTAAGTGGTTCTGATGCAGATAGGGCTTGATTGAAGATAACCTGAGGGCTCGAACTGAAATCCAAAAAAAAATACTAATGGCGCACCGCGAGGAGTTGCGCCATTGCTTTCAATGTACTTATGGTGCACCAGGGGGAGGTGCGCCATTGCTAACCCTCCCCCACTCCACTTGTTCCCCTCTCTCCCTCTGCGCCAGATGCCCCTCGCCCCCACTACGCCAGATCCCCCTCGCCCCCCGCCTCTTCTCCGCCGCCTCCACTGCGCCGCCGCCCCGTCCACTCCTCTGCCTCCACTGCGCTGCCACCCCATCCCTCCACT
>LR738715.1:57206355-57281798 GCA_902687465.1 Secale cereale
CTCTCTCTCTCTCTCTCTCTCTGACCGGCCGTGTTCTCTGGAGATCCTCGGCAAGGTGCTTGTTCCGGCGGCAAGGTCTGCAACAACCTCCTCCTCCTCCTCTGCAAGGTGCTCTGGCGGCAAGGTGCTCCTCTGCAAGTTGAGGTCTCCTCCTCGTCAGCAAAGGTCAGCATACTCCCTTTGTTTTTTTTTTGCAAAATAGCATACTCCCTCTGTTTGGAAATGAAAGGAGTAATATGACTGTCCAAGATTGAACTTTGCACGTGTTTCTTTTACTCAATTTTGTAAGCAGTTACAAAATCAGAATCATAAGAAAGTGCTCTTGATTACGAATCCAATCAATATTGTGTAACATAACCCATACAATATTTCGATCTGTCTTTACAAATGGACGCCAGCATATTCTTGTGTGTGGCAGATTTCCATAGTTTCATTGCCACAAAGTTAGCTAGAACAGTAAGTTCAGTCGCCAGGGCCACTTCAGAGCTCTTTGCTGAATTACTGTTTGTAGATCTTGACAAGATATTCCCCTTGTCGAAAAAGATCTTGACAAAATAACGAGCACCAACCCCCAGTAAAATGAAAGCCTTTGCTTGGCTACTTTCTGGTAAAATATCATCTTCTCTATTATTGGTCATAACTGTTGAATTAACGTGGGTCGCGGAAGTTGCAGACAGCAACAGCAGCTCTAGATCTCATTGTTCCCTTTTTGGCTGGTGCATTATTGGAGCTTCATTCGTAAAACAAAAATAGATATAAGAATTAGGTTCCCTTTTCTATGCCATTTGATTTATACCATTAACTATACTTAGTACGGTGATTTTGTATCTCATAAACCACATACAAATAGAGTAGTTATTTGTCAAGATCTTTTATTAACCAGCCAAAATATGTCCTATGTATCCCAGCGGAGGGGTATTATTTGAACTCTGTTCGAGAGTACACCATGTGGAAACACATCAAAATTTGAAGGCGTGGAGGATATGAAGCAGTGGTCAAGAGAGAGGGGAAAGCGGTAGTATAATAGTGTTGAACAATAGCCTCTGAGAAGTGCCGCCACCTGAGAGGCGTCCCAAGGCTATGGGGAGGAGCAACAGCGCCCCTAGGTGCCACATATGCTACGTGTCCCTACCTCAACTCCAAAGTCTCAAGTGATGAATCAGTTTTCCAACGGAAACTGATGATCCCAGTTTAATCATTAGACTCAGCTAAGTAAATGAATTTATGGGAGTAAAGCGAAGCTACCGTTTACTGTATACGATTAATATGTACTGAAGATGAATGATATACACACCTTCTACAGGAGTAGTAACCAATGCTGAAATATGACCTTTTAGAAAAGATGCAGGGTTCAAATTTTATTACTCCAATAATTAGGTTTTGATTTTGATTTTGATTTGGTTTGACATGATCATCCTCATCATCATTACTACTACTGCTGCTTCACCCATCAAGCCAACAAGAATTAATTAATTAGGCTTCCAACATGGCATCATGCATTCATGCATCGTCTCCATGCTAATTGAGCTGACTAGTACTCTACTACCACTGCAGATGCTATACTATTAGAGTAATAGTTAAGGTTGAGAGCAGATTTCACATGGAGTGTCAGAGAAGCAGCTCATTGTTTATAACTTATTAATAATTGGCCTTCCTAAGTGGGTTAATTAAGGATTTGAGATTAGGGTGTCATGATCCCTTGCAATGGAAACCATGCATCTATCTGACTGTTCCGTCGGCAAAGCAAGCAACTCCACATCTCTCTCCTCCTACTGATGATGCTGCCTGCAAAGAATATAAGCTACTACCTATGTAGTTGTCAATCAAAAACCAAATTAACCACTCAACCAAATTGAATTGAAGCCATCAAGCAAAGCAAAGCAAAGGAAGCTTCTTCATGGCACTCCCTCTCTCCCTTAATCTTAATCTTTACCTATACTTCATTAGCTAGGCAGATAGCCAAAAATTACCAACATAACCTTCCCAGTGCCCCTATGCCACATGCTCCTTATACAGCTGCCTAGCTCATTTATTATTTTGTCACTCTGACTGGGGTGGTTTGTTCTTTTGCTCCTCATACAGCTAGGCTATTGGAATCAAATGCCATCTGATCTTAGGTTGTTGGCACTTGATCTAAATAAATAAATAAATAATTGCCTTTTTTACCTTATACAATAATAGAGTGAAGCAGTACCTCCAAATCCTAATTAAACCGCCGAAAATCTCAACATGATTTGTTCCCACCCTTTAATCAGATCTGATGGAGGTGTCCTTTTGGAAAAGATGCAGGGTTCAAATTTTATTAGTCCAATAATTAGGGCTGACTCTGTTTTTTATTACTCTGCACGTCCCTTGTTCCGAGCGAGTGTTGTTTAGTGTTTACTGCTTACAACAGTCAAGTAACATGATCTTTTAATGCATACTCTAAGGAAGATGATGCTACTTAGTATATACTCTAAGGAAGATGATGCTACTTAGTATGTACTCACCGCTAGGATTTTCTGCTAATTACTTGGAATTGCAAGGTTCCGTCGTCCAAATAAAAATATCAATGTTGGGGATATCGCTTATCGGGAACTTATCGGTCGACCCATGATAAGGGGTAAATCGGCCATTTTATCGGAATATCGGCCGATTTATCGCCATCTCGGCTGATTTATCGGCCGATTTATCTTATTGGTCAGACTGCGGTAAGCGATAAATCGGCCGATTTATCGACATATCGGAAGATATATTGAACAGTGAAAAATATGCATCTCTGCATTTGCTGCTGCTACATCTCTATCTGGTGTAGCATGAGCACTGTTGAAACATATATAGTACCCATTTTGTTAGGAAACCAAATGCCATCATAATGCAAAACAGAGTTGAAGTTCTGAAATCACATCACTTCGTTACCCCTTTCTCCTGAAATGTTGATTAATTTCCGTTTCGGTTGAGATTGGGGCACTCCTAGGTCAAGAAACTTAGCAAAAGTCATGCCCAATTTTCTTGACCTAGAAGGTGCCCGATTCTCAACCGAAACAAAAATTAATCAGCATGTATCTTGACATCAACCAACTTTCTGGACACATCCCTCGACAACTAGGTTATCTTGAGAACTTAGAGGAGTTGTGGCTTTAGAGAGAGGGCTTGGAAAGCTACTCCTACTAGCTAGATGGAGATTTGTGCTCTGCTGTGGCACACACTAGTTATTTGGTCAACTTAGAGTTTTTGTTCCTTGACAATAACCAACTTTTTGGCCAAACTTTTTTCCTATTTAGAGCGAACATGGCCCACAACGATGAGGCCGGCGGTTCGGGCAAGGCATTCTAGCAACTGTCCCAGGAGATGGAGGAAGAACCTCACCGCTATGAGGACGCCATGAAAGACACCAATCCCGACTACACAACCCCTAGTGGCGTCGGGGATGACACCACTGATGCCGCCGCCGAGGATGCCACCACTGATGATGACACCACTGATGCCGCCGAGGATGCCGCACACATAGATGGCAGCCAACCGAAGAGGCAACGGAAGGATCGGTGCCCGAACGTGCTCGGCACCGTCAAGGAGGAATTTACTGAAGTGTCCTCCAGTGGGCATCCAACGACACCCAAAGAATTAGTCAAGGGGTACACGAGGCAGCTCGGGTGCATTCTCTGGAGCACCGTCTCGATCAACACCGAGAACCTGAGGCATCGTGACCGAGGGAATTTGCGCAACCTCCTCTTCACGAAGCTGCACGAACGATACAAGTTCCCCGGTGAGTTCGCAAACACATGCCTCTCAAGGAATAAAGTGAACAGTGCCGCCCTCACAAAGATGAGCACGGCCCTGGCTACTTGGAGAGCCGTGGTGAAGAGTATGATTGATAAAGGTGATAGTTATGAGAAGATCAAGGAGAAACATCCTTCGATCAGCGAAGCTGACTACCTCGAGTTCAAGATCAAGTGTGAGAGCAACGCATCCGAGGAATCAAGTCAGTGGGGGAAAGATATGCGGGACTTGAACTTAGGGGTCCACATACTCGGTCCCGGCGGTTACAGAGTGGCGGAACCTATATGGGACAAGGTCGATGTGGAGCATGCCGAGCAAGGCCTACCGCCCCTCTTCGATAAATACCGTGACAAGCAGACCACGAACTATGTCAGGGCCCGGTACAAGATGGACCCGGTAACAAAGGAGCTTACCACGGATCCGAAGACCAAGGCGCTTGAGCTTGTTCTGGTAAGAAATATCCCCCCCCCCCCGCCGTAATGAGCTCCATATGGTTGCATTCTTATTAATGAAGCCAAATTTCTAAATGGTTCACGTTCCTTCCGCAGGCTACTGAAAGCAGTAGCTCGGGATCGTCTAAGAGCTCCCCTTTTGACACCACTTTAAATAGGGCGTTCAAACGAATGAAAAACAAGGATAAGCTCAGTAAGTCGTCGTCAGCTGGTCGTGTGGCCGGCAAAGGCTTGTCCACAAAATGGTCAGAATACTATACCGCTGGGCGAAAGGAGAAAAAGACCAGCTCAGAAAGCCAGGAGCGCGAGGTTCAAGAACTCAAGGCACAAGTGGCGTGGATTCCGGAGATAGTCGAAGAGCAAGTGAGAGACCAACTGGGAGCGACGATCACCGCCATTGTGCCTACCTTGATTGAGGGGTTGCAGGCGTGGATTGCGGGCGGCCAACAGGGGCCGCCCCCGATTCCCTGCTTCACGGGCAGCAACTCGCACAACGCGCCGGCGGTGCCATTGGTGTCTCCGGCGAAGGCGACATTGGTGTCTCCGGCGTCGGCGCTGGCATTGGAGCTTAATGCACCCGGGTGTGGGAAGAATACACCGGCCGGCACCTCGGCATCAAGCGGCCCCTCCGTCACTTGCATGCCCGCCGTTGGCGGTGCCTCGACATTAGCCGAGCTCGACGCCATCACGGTAACTAATTAAGCCTCTCTCGGCCGATGACTTAATCTCCTTGCCTTTGACTGGGCATCCCTGACGCCCTACATGTTTTCGCAGGGCACCGCCGACGTTCCATGCACTCTCCTGCACTTCGTGGACGGCAAGTTGATCGATGTTTCCAAGGCCAGAATCGTTCAACCGGGCAGCCGCGTGTTCCACAGTAATGCGATGCCACCCACCGTGTATAGGGTTCAACTGGTTCGGGTGATGCGGGGCTTCGACGACTTGTTACCTCCGTATCGACCCCCTGGGGCTGACAAAGATGATGCGATGACCCTCAGCGCCTGCATAAGCTGGCCCATGCTTTGGCCGAAGAGCCAGATTCATTTGGGGGCGGGGGACACCATCCCACAGACAACACCGCCAGTCGTGTCGGCGCCAAGCCATGGCAAGACCGCCGCAACGCTACCGCCGTCAGCTGATCCGGACATGCATATGGCACAGGATCCAAACGACGACGATGGTACATTTACCAACGTCGATAAGTACTTCAACGAACATGGGTACGATGATGAATTCTTGGGGCCTCCTTCTCAAGAACCCAACCCTGCAAAAGACAATCGCGATCTAGCTGGTACTGCGGAGAAACCCAATTGCAACAGGCGTCGTCAGGCGTTTAGTTCTCAGGAGACGCCTCCAACTGCCGCCTTCACCGAGCCTCAGATAGCCGAGGTGTGAAATACTATCAGCCCCAACACACTCAAGAAGGTGGTCTCTGAGCAGAACTCGATCCCATTACAGCAGAAGAAGCAGAAGGGACGGAAAAGAAAGAATAACAAGGGTGCGAGCCAGCCGGCACCGAGTATGATCCGTGCTTAGGACGGGCCACCTTCACCTAAGGATATCTCGAGGAGGGTGCATGTGGCCTGTAAGCCGATGCAACCGACTAATCTTCTCAATGCTGCAACCGATGCTATGCGGAGTCTGCATGACAGTGTTCTTTCTTTGGAGAAGCGGCGTCTCTCCGAGAATGATGTGGCATACCCGGTTTTCGTGGCCAAGGTGCCAGAGCGCAAGGGCTTTGTGGATAGCGCCATCGGGGGTATGATCGTCCTGCGGTTTGATGACATCTTTGCTATGTTTAACCTTCATCTGCTGCACTACACCTTTGTTCGGCTATTTTCCTTGAGTATGGACATGTGGATCATTAGAGACAAGACCCCGGACATCGTGATAGTCGACCCCTTCTACATGTGTGCTAAGATCTTGGGCAGCGCTGGGGACCGGCTAGTCGCGAGTTCATACCGCGAAGGCATCATTCTGTCGAACGCAGATAAGGATAACTTCATAGTGCCTTACTTTTCTGAGTAAGTCATCCCCTCACCGCCCTGTAACATATGATTTCTTACATTTCGATCGTTCTTTTTTTTTCTAACATTCTGTGTTTTGTGCAGTGACACACATTGCACACTCATCCTCTTAAGCCCGCAATATTCCATGGCCACGTATTTCGACTCGGACCGTCAGTCGAAGAAAGACTACTCAAATGTGAAGAAAGTTTTTGATGAAGTTCTCCCCGGCTACGCCAAATCTGGAGGCACCTTCAAGAGGCCATTTTTAGGTACGGCAGGCACGTGTTCACCCACGTAACGACGTTCCCCTGCGTCAAGCAGCTGCCTGGCGGTCAGAGGGATGCCTACTACGCCCTCTATCACATGCGGGTGATCGTACGTAACCATCATCACCTTCTGCTACCAAATAGTCTCAAAGCATGGGCCGCACGCTTGTCAGAAATCCAGGACGCGGACCTTAGACAAGAATTCTTTCGCATCCAGTCGGAGTTTTTGGAAATCATCCATCAAGTCCTTCGTACCTCAGGGCAGTTCTACCTCAAATATCAACCGTCCAACAGTGAAATAGAAACAACGCTACAAATGCAGGATGACAACGACCGCACGTTCATGACCATCACGAAAGACGGCGGCTTCATCCATGCTCCGGTCCCTGAGTCGAGTCGAAAGTAGTAGTGATGCTATGTAGTTGTGAAATATCGATTAGCTCATGTTGTAATTAAACTTTTTAATGAACTGGTATGTCTCTTTGGTTTGGACAGTCGTTCAACTTTTATGTAATCGATGCTATTTATTAGTAGGACCATGAATCGTGCTATATATTAATGTGTTGCTTTTCTCTTCCGATCCTTTTGTTGCATACTTATATATTGCTTATGTATTGTCTGTGAATTGCTACTAACGTTTTGTTTGTCTAGTGCATTGAGATGCCGTCGTTTGTCGTGTACAAGGGTAAGGTTCCCGGAGTCTACAACGACTCAGAGGAGTGTCGGAGACAGGTTCACCGTTTCAGCGGTAACAGTTACAAAGGGTACACCACTAGGGCGGAGGCGGAAGCTAGATACACGCACTATCTAATGGGAGAGAGGAGGCAGCGGAGGAGGAACCGGATGAAGACCAGTTTCATCGCGATGATGCTCATCGTGACCGCAGCTCTCTTCTATGTGATGATGGTGGTTTAGATATCAACTTGTAATGTGAAGACAAACTCGCTACTCGCGGTCTCGAGACTTGTAATGCTCTAACTTTGTTCGGTATTTTGAATTCGGTGCCTAATATGATGAATTGTATTCGGAGACTAATCTTCTATTGTATTGGATAAATCTGCAGTTTATATGTTGTGCTAGTTATATTATGTGATGTAATGTATTTTGTAACCAGTGCAAATATCACAAAAGCATAAAAAAATCCTAATGTACATAGTAGTGGTGCACCACTCTGCACTTTAGTGACGCACTGCAATAAACACACTAGTGGCGCACCCCTGAGAGGTGCGCCATTAGTAACCCAGAGCACAAGGTAAATATGGCCCCCTAGGAGGCATACTAATGGCGCATCTGGGCACATAGTAATGGCGCACTGCCTGGTGCCCCACTATTGTCTGGTATACTAATGGCGCACCAGGGGTGCGCCATTAGTAATTGTAACTAATGGCGTGGTAGTAGTGGCGCACCTGTAGTGCGCCATTAATGGCCAAAACAGGTGCGCCACTAATAGGCCTTTTCCTAGTAGTGCCTTCTGCACCATAGCATCACTGAGTTGGGCCTCACGGATTTGATCTTCCAAGGTAGGAGTTACTTGAAGGTTGGCAAGAAATCCTTGCGGAACGACTTGGAGGTTGAGTTTCTTGAATGATTCACAAAGTTCAGGTTGGAACGATTTGAGGATGAGACTGTTGCAATAAGCCTTTCTGCTCAAGGCATCTGCAATGACATTGGCCTTGCCAGGAGTATACTCAATGCTTGGATTGTATTCTTGAATCATTTCAATCCAACGAGTCTGGCGGAGGTTAAGGTTTGGCAGGCTGAAGATGTACTTCAGGCTCTTGTGATCGGTGAAGATGTCCACGTTTCTGCCATCCAGAAGGTGTCTCCACGTGATCAAGGCATGAGCAACTTCTACTAGCTCAAGATCATGTGTGGGGTAATTCTTCTCATTTGGTTTAAGCTGACGCGAAGTGTATGCAACGATCTTCTTGTTTTGCATGAGAACACCGCCGAGACCTTGCAATGAAGCATCACAGAACACTTCATAAGGCTTGGACTCATCCGAAGGAGTAAGTACCATAGCAGAAATGAGCTTCTCTTTAAGGGTATTAAATGCCACATCACAATCAGGAGTCCACGAGTACTTGACATTCTTTTGCAACAGGTTGGACAGAGGCTTGGCAATCTTGGAGAAGTTCTCAAAGAACCTTCTGCAATAGCTTGCGAGGTCGAGGAAACTACGGAGTTGTTTGACATTCTGAGGAGGTTCCCACTTCACAATAGCTTCGACCTTCTCGGGGTTAACAGAAATGCCCTTGGCAGAAATAATGTGACCAAGATAGAGGACTTCATCGAGGCAAAATTCGCACTTGGAGAACTTCGCATAAAAGCGGTGCTCTCTGAGCCTGTCAAGAACCAAACGGAGGTGCTTGGTGTGGTCTTATTTAGTCTTGGAGAATACCAAGATATCACCGAGGTACACGAGGACGAACTCATTGGTGTAGGGGTTGAATATGAAGTGCATCGTCCGAGAGAAAGTGGGTGGAGCATTTGCAAGCCCGAAAGACATGACTGTGTACTCGTAGGAGCCATAACTCGCCCTGAATGCGGTCTTGGGAAGATCCTCTTCACGGATACGAATTTGATGGTAGCTCATCCTGAGATCAAGCTTCGAGAAAACCTTGGCTCCTTTGAGCTGCTCGCACAGTTCATTGATATTGGGGAGAGGGTACTTATTCTTAATTGTCTTCTTGTTCAATGGTCGGTAATCAACGCACAATCGTTCTGTACCATCCTTCTTTTTGACAAAAAGAACACTGGAGCCCCAAGGAGAAGAACTTGGTCTGATCAGACCCAAGCGTTTTTGCTCATCGAGTTGCTTCTTCAACTCCTTCAACTCTTTAGGAGAAAGCTTGTACGGACCCCGACAGGCTGGCTCTGTACCAGGTTCAAGTTCAACGACAAATTCAACTGGACGGTTGGGAGGCATGCCTGGAAGCTCTTCAGGAAATACATCCTCATATTCACAAACCACCGAAATCTGGGATATGGCATTAATCTCGCCCTTGTCATTGAGAGAGAATAGCCTGATTG
The DNA here is from genome assembly GCA_902687465.1 of Secale cereale. Classification (NCBI taxonomy): domain Eukaryota; kingdom Viridiplantae; phylum Streptophyta; class Magnoliopsida; order Poales; family Poaceae; genus Secale; species Secale cereale. The sequence goes on from LR738715.1 coordinate 57,215,875, forward strand.
TGTTATCTCGAGCTGCGAAGATAATCACGTCTTCGGAAGGATGAGTTAGGTTCACCTCTTTGTTTGCACAATCAATAAGAGCATCATGCTTAGAGAGCCAATCCATCCCAAGAATAAGATCAATGTCCGAGTTACCGAGAACAAATGGGGAAACCAGATAACTATAATCGCCCATGTGAATAGAGATATCCGGAGCCATCAAGTTAGCAGTCATGTGTTTGCTCGGAGAAATAATTTGCAACGCCCTTGGCAAAGCCACTGTGCCCACGTTGTGCTCACATGCAAATTGCTATGACATGAAGGAAAGCGATGCACCAGAATCAAACAAGACTTTTGCAGGAATTGAGTTAACCGAAAGATTACCAATAATCACATCAGTAGAATCCTCTACTTGAGTTGCATTCATCAGGTTCACTCTTGCATACTTGGGATTGTGCTTGACAATAGCATTGCTTGTAGGACTAACAGGTGGAGGAGGCGGAAGGCGCCTCTGGTTGGAACACTTGTTGAAATAGTGACCCTTCAGACCACATGTGTAGCAAGTGACCTCTGAAACTGGATGAGAAGGAGGAACGCTTGGTCTTGGAGCTTGGTACTGAGACTTGTTCTGGTTGCTTGGGATGGGTGGGTGGGAAAATCCACGACCACCTGAGTGCTTGTTTTGACTCAGAGGACGGAACGCTAGAGGAGGCGGGAGCCAGAACTTCTGCTGGTTGGCGACCACTTGAGAGGAAGAGGAGGAGTGAACAGCATCTCTTATCCTCTTTTTGGAAGCTTCACATTTGAGCTGAGCTGCCTCTTGCTTGAAAGCCATGTTGTAGAATTGATCAAATTCCTCTGGCTCGAACAGAGTGAGTGCAAGTTGGAGTTCATCTTTCAGACCTCCTCGGAACTGGTAGATTTTGCTCTAGGCATCGGGGATGTCTTGCTTCGCATAACGAGCAAGATTCTGGAACTTGACATTGTACTGGTAGACAGACCTGGTGCCTTGCTTCAGACTGTGGAACTGCTCAGGCATGCCCTTAGTGAAACTGGTAGGGATGTGATGAGAACGGAAATCACGGCAGAAGTAAGTCCAAGAGATCTCACGGCCGCTCTGGAGTCTTTGTATTGTTGCCACCAATCTGCAGCTTGATCTTTGAGTTGGAAAGCGGCAAACTTGACATAATCCTCAGGTCTGACATTACTGCACTCGAAATGCTTCTTGATGTCCGTGATCCAATCTTCAGCATTGAGCGGATCAACACGGTAGCCAAGAGACTTGGGTTGATTGGCAAGGAATTGGTTCAGAGTCACAAAGTGAGGTTGATTGAACAGATTTCCTTGGCCTTGGTTCCCTTGATTGCTTTGATTCCCTTGATTTGCTTGGAAACTCTGCATCATTTGCATGAGCATCTGAGTGTTTGTATTGGTTGCTTGCATAATTGCTCTCCATACCTCAGCTGGAGGAGGAGGGGAAGGTGGACGCTCTTATTCACCCTCTGGGTTCTGGCTGGGAACTTTCTTAGGTGCCATTCTGAAGATGATGACAATCGTTAGCCATTGAAGCAAATAATAGATATGCTGAATCAATGGGTAGATATTTGAAACATAAAGCCTTCACAATGAACATCCGAACAAAATTGAACGAATGAATTCCATAGCTTAATGGTACATCAACTTGTCGAGAAGCCACTTGGGAGAACAAAATGATAGATTAAAATAACAAGGTAACAGATGGAACAAATACATAATAGAGGTTTCGTCCCACATGTTCGTGCTGATGCCCCATGGCATGTGTTACAAAGGGCCTTGCAATCCCCGAGTCAGCATAGCCAAGGACTCTTTAAGATGCAACTCCCAGTGTAACATCGACCATGATAACCTCCCCACTAGATGTTGAACCCCAACCTCATATCATGCACCCGTTGGAAGATTACCTAAGAGCTACTTGAATCCCACCTATTAATTCCCAAAGCTTTCCGGTTATGCAATCTGGTGTTGGGCATACAGGGGAAGCACCACATATCACACAACTAATAAATCCTACATCCAGTTGTATCCATCTGTCAACACAAAACCAGGCACCTTCGGAAATCGTTTACCTCGGACCTTCGAAACGCATCCGCTATACTAGCTGTGGCAATACTCCCGAACTATCCCGGCAGTACTGGGTGACGTCGGGGTTATCTCACCACCAGACACGCATAGAAGAGTTTTCGATGTCGGTCGCCTCTGGTATTCTAGAACTGCAGCGATACAATTGTGACGACAACAACTCGGACCTCAACTCTCCGGGACACAGCCACAACCCCTAAATGAAAGGAGGCACCAAGAACAATGTTCTCATCACAAAGATATCAGAACAATCCAAACAATACCCGCGTGATCCTAACAAAAATTTGGTGAAATTTGAGGATAGTGATGTTAAAACAACGTAAGGAGTCCTCACCAGAGCGACGAAGGGGATGAGGAGTAAAAATAAATCCTACTCTCCGATATATATATATATATATATATATATATATATATATATATATATATATATATATATGACTCAAAACATTTCGGTGTGTGTGTGCCTAGACTCAACATTGGCAGCGGTTCGATCAATCAGGGGGCTCCTAGGTCGGAGAATGCTCTGAATACCAACTTGTAATGCCCAGGATGTGACTATATCTCCTACGTGTCGAGGCACGAGTTAGAGACATAATCGCATTCTGGAATGATCGCAAGCATGGTATCTTTGCACAACTCATGTAATGAACATGGATGAAAGAGTAAATAGTTGGCTTACACTCACCACGTCACACAATTAATTTAACATTCGTACATTCATCCAAATAACACAGGGTCCGACTACGGACGAAAACAAACGAGAAAAGATACCACAACCACAAGTCCTGATCGCCCCTAGTAGGAACCACTACTGATCGTCGGGGTACGTCACATACATAGGACCACGCTCTTCATCGAACTCCCGGTGAAGTTCTTGTACATCTCCTGCATCGTACTCAGTTGTACCTGCATCTGGTGTGTGTTGTAATCTGTGAGTCACAAGGACTCAGCAATGCCATTCCTGGGTATTAAAACTAACAAAGCCTTTAGGTGTGGAGAGGTAATAAAGTGTCTGCAGCAAGCACTAAGCAACTAGCTTACGAATTCAGAGCGAGATGAGTATATGTGCCAACGGTCGCCAAAGATGATCAATAAGTGATCCGAGCTACTCACGTTCATGCATAACCCCATCGTGTTCATTTCCGAAAACCCCTTCGAAAAGAGACCGTCATGGTTACTCACACAGGTAGTGTATTCTTAAGGATATGGTGTCAAGTTATCTACAACCGAATATTAACAAATTCCCATTTGCCACATAACCGTGGGCACGGCTTTCGAAAGTTCATAACCCTGCAGGGGTGTCCCAACTTAGCCCATCACAAGCTCACGATCTGCGGAGTCGCAACTCCATGTTGGGAAGACCCGAGTATTCTCGGAATCCCGAGCTCAAGATATTTCGACAAAGGTAAAACTAATCCAGCAAGACCTCCTGGCGTGCCAACACCCTGATAGTAGCCGCGCGTATCTCGTGTCATGCCACGACCGGATGGGACATCTGATACGTCCAAAACGTATCTATAATTTCTGCTTGCTCCATGCCTCTTTTGTGTGATATTGCTATGATATTTATACACTTCCATACACTTTTGATCATATTTGGAGTAACCTATTAACTCAGTGCACCCCAGTGCCAGTTTCTGTTTTCTGCTGTTTTTGTATTTCAGTTTTTCCTATTACGTAAACTGCCAGAAAAATTCCGGGAAAAATATATAAAAAATCAGCGTTCCGGAAGCTTCCATGCGGCCAAAGTAGGGCCGGAGGGGGGCCACCAGGGCTCCAGGCGCCCTGGGGGCGCGGCCCTCCTCCTGGCCGCGCCGGGGGGGCTCCTGGGCCCCCCAGGCATCCGCTGATGCCCCCCTTTGGCATATATTTACACCGCGTCCCGAAACCCTCGAGGACGGAACCCTTTTTCGCGATCTCATCTCTGTTCCACCGCCGCCGCGCTTCCAAGATCGGGAGCACCAGGAGAACTCTTCCCCGCATCGTGCCGGAGGGGAGGATCACCACCGGGAGCCTCTCCACCACCATGGACGCCTCCCGGATGAGTTGTGAGTAGTCTCCCTTGGACCATGGGTCCATGACCAGTAGCTATGTGTCGTTCTCCTCCCCTCTTTGTCCTTCACTAATTAGACCTCGTGAGCTGCCCTACATGATCGAGGCACATATGTAATCCTTATGTTGTTGCTATGATGAGTTTGCTGGGATCCGATGGATTATGAGATTATGTTCAGATTGTGTTTGAGTAATATATTTGATTTACCTCTTTTATATTTATGTTCTTGAGTAATTCTTGCATGTTCTCCGTTGCTATTTATTGCTTTGGCCGAGTAGTAGGTAGTAACTCCAAGAGGGAACGTTATGCTTGATTGTGGGTTCATGGCCCTCGATGACTAGCTTGAGTGACAGAAACATGAGTCTAGGGGATGTGCTGTTGCCACAAGGGGGAAAACAACGGTGCTTGTACTCGCGGGTGCAAGGATTGTTTACTTTACGCAAAGTTCTTTTAATGCAGTTGTCTGTTGCTCTGAGTTTACACTATGGGTGGGACTCGCAACTTAATACCAGCGAGATGTTCTGGATAGATATCTCAAGGTGGATGATTAGTAGTAGATGCAGATGGATTTCGGTCTACTTGCCTTGGCGTACCGCCCATGCTTTTGAGCCTCTACCTTTCTTGCAACATAGTTAGCATTGGTTTGTGCACATAATCCTGTCAATTGCCCAGCTGTAATTCGTTTACCTCACATAGCTGTTTTATCGTCTTTTGGGAGAGAGACATCACTAGTGAACATCATGGGACCCCGGTCCATATTACCATCACTGATCACATCCGATATTTACTTTCAATTCTTACTTACTAGTTGCAGTTATACCTATCACTATTATCTCTTGCGTTTGATCCTTTGTAAACGACAAGGCCGGAGGGATTGACAACCTCTCTGTACTCGTTGGGAGCAAAGTTATTTGTATCTGTGTGCAGGTCCAGTCGATTGCTAAATATCTGGCGCCGTTAGCAGTTGACACCTTCTTGTTGAACCTTGGAGTCTCAGGGGAATTCGATCCTTGGTATCTTGCCAAGGGAAAACTACCGCTACACTGCATCTCAAACCTTCCACTTGGGGTAACCAACGAGGGGCGAGAAGCCATCAAGCAAAGTTTTCTGGCGCCGTCGCTGGGGACTCCACTCTTCAAGATAGGGGAGTTGCACGCTATCTTTTACCTTTGCTTTTGAGTCTTGTTAGTTTACCTTTCAGTTTCTGCTTTAGTATCTTTTATCAAAAATCACAAAAATAGTTATCTTGCTTGCTTGCTGCTATGGGTTCCACCAAAAACACTAAGTGGGAGGAGTAAACCCCTTCTTCCATCGCGCCAATCACCACTGTCGGGATCTACAAAAGTAATAAACCTTGTGATTACGTTAGTTTTAATGGGGAGTTATGCCCATGGCATGGTCTCCCAGGAAAAGAGTATGAGCCTCAGTTTAAAGTTGCTCCTATGCTTCCCCAAACTTGGGAAGACGTTCAAACTCTTATAATAGAGAGCAATTCAAACAAAGAAGATGACACTACAATTCAGCTCAATAATGATAAAATTGATTTTGATAATTGTAGTATCTCAGAAGTTATCACCTTTTTACAAGAATGGCTAAAGATCCCCAAACTAGCACGCTTAATCTTGCCTTCACAGAGCATATCACTAATGCTCTCATCAAAGCTAGGGAGGAGAAACTTAGAGTAGAAGCCTCCATACCTAGAAAGCTAGAAGATGGTTGGGATCCTATGATTAAAATTAAGTTGAATAACTTCTCTTGCTATGCTTCATGTGATGTTGGAGCTAGTACCTCCGTTATGCCCAAAAGAATATATGATATGCTTAAATTGAAACCCTTTGATTCTTGTTCTTTTGGTGTTCGTCTTGTTGATTCTTCCATAAAGAAACCTTTGGGGAGGATCGACGACATTCTTATCATTGTCAATGACAATTACGTTCCCGTTGATTTTACTATTATGGATATTGAATGTGAACCTTCTTGTCCAATTATTTTGGGACGTCCTTTTCTTCGCACCGTTGGTGCTATCATTGACATGAAAGAGGGGAATATAAAATTCCAATTTCCGCTCAAGAAAGGGATGGAACACTTCCCAAGAAAGAAGATTAAGTTACCTTTTGAGTCCATTATACGGGCTAGCTATTCTTTTACTCTTGATAAGACTTGATCTCTTTGCATTATGCCTAGCTTAAAGGCATAAAAGAAAGCGCTTTTGGGAGGCAGCCCACAATGAATAAAATTTTATTTTGCTTTTGTTGTGTCTTGATGTTGTTACTACAGTAGCATCATCATTGTATCTTTTCTTTTCAGCTTTGTGCCAAGTATAGCCTCTGATTGCAAGAAAGTTCAAAAGTTGTGACGTGCTGTCCAGGAAACAGATTCTGTCCTTGGATAGAAAAATTTGTATAAAATCAACAGATCATCTTTTTGGTCTGAATTTTTTCAACAGCGTGCTCTATACAATTGTCTTTCGGGCGTCTGTTCTGAGTTTTTTTATTTGAGTGGCAGAAGTGCCCCGAAAAAATTATTTACTACCTGCTGGTCTGTTTTTCACAGATTCTGTCCTGTTTTGCCTTTTCTTCGTTTTGCAAACCTTGAGCTTGCTTTTTCTTTGCAAAAACCTTTTGGCAATCTTGAGAAACAGTAGACCTTTAAGAATATCCTTATTTCCAGCAAGGAAAAATTATTTTATTATGGGTACTAACCTCGCTAATCAGATTATAATGAGTTATGTATGAAGGGAGTTTTCAAGTGTGCGAGGGAAGATGATAAAAAGATTCAGGAGTGTCAAACGCTCAAGCTTGGGGATGCCCCCATGCACCCCCAAGAAATATTCAAGAAGACTCAAGCGTCTAAGCTTGGGGATGCCCCCGTGCATCCCCTTCTCCATCAACAATTATCAGTTCGTCTTTCGTTCCACTATATTTTAATCACTTCATGTGTTATGTGCTATGCTTGGAGCGTCTTGCTTTTAGTTTCCTTTTTAGTTTTCTTTAGCTTTGCTTGCTTTTCATAATGAGTTGGAACTCAGCTTTCTTTGTCTGGGAGAGAAACACGCTCCACTTCAACCTATAACACAACATAGAATTTTCATGTCTATCTTTGCTGTGTGTGTTCTTGGTCTTTCAATAGCTACTGTCATGCTTAGCTCTTCGTTTCCATGCTTATCTTTTTAAAGAGCTTTTGTTTAGTTGGTCGCTGGAACTCTCTTTAGTATCATGCCTATCTTGTTAAGAGAGTTGGCTTCTGTTGCACTGGTCGATATGTCTATGATAAAAATGCTATGTGCATAATGGTGCTTAGTAGTTCATGTTTTCTTATGGTTAGTCTCAAATAGCTGGGGGGGGGGTCCCAATGTGTTATTGGAGTACCAACATGATTTGTTTGCCTATGATGTGGTATGGTTTAGTGATATCTTCCTCCGAGAATTTATTTTGATTGACTTGGCGTATGCTCACGCATATTTAAGACTATAAAGAAAGTCTGTCAAGCCTTGATGATCTTTAATTTCTGAGTAGCGATATAACTTCCATGCCTGATTCAATGTTGCTTTGTCGCTCTGCATGATTATGACCGTCATTGCTCTTTTAGTTGGTCGCTCCCAGTCTTTTGCTAACCTCCACCTGTACTAAGCGGACTGACTGCTTGAACATCATGGGACCCCGGTCCATATTACCATCACTGATCACATCCGATATTTACTTTCAGTTCTTACTTACTAGTTGCAGTTATACCTATCACTATTATCTCTTGCGTTTGATCCTTTGTAAATGACAAGGCCGGAGGGATTGACAACCTCTCTGTACTCGTTGGGAGCAAAGTTATTTGTATCTGTGTGCAGGTCCAGTCGATTGCTAAATATCTGGCGCCGTTAGCAGTTGACACCTTCTTGTTGAACCTTGGAGTCTCAGGGGAATTCGATCCTTGGTATCTTGCCAAGGGAAAACTACCGCTACACTGCATCTCAACCCTTCCACTTGGGGTAACCAACGAGGGGCGAGAAGCCATCAAGCAAAGTTTTCTGGCGCCGTCGCTGGGGACTCCACTCTTCAAGATAGGGGAGTTGCACGCTATCTTTTACCTTTGCTTTTGAGTCTTGTTAGTTTACCTTTCAGTTTCTGCTTTAGTATCTTTTATCAAAAATCACAAAAATAGTTATCTTGCTTGCTTGCTGCTATGGGTTCCACCAAAAACACTAAGTGGGAGGAGTACACCCCTTCTTCCATCGCGCCAATCACCACTGTCGGGATCTACAAAAGTAATAAACCTTGTGATTACGTTAGTTTTAATGGGGAGTTATGCCCATGGCATGGTCTCCCAGGAAAAGAGTATGAGCCTCAGTTTAAAGTTGCTCCTATGCTTCCCCAAACTTGGGAAGACGTTCAAACTCTTATAATAGAGAGCAATTCAAACAAAGAAGATGACACTACAATTCAGCTCAATAATGATAAAATCGATTTTGATAATTGTAGTATCTCAGAAGTTATCACCTTTTTACAAGAATGGCTAAAGATCCCCAAACTAGCACGCTTAATCTTGCCTTCACAGAGCATATCACTAATGCTCTCATCAAAGCTAGGGAGGAGAAACTTAGAGTAGAAGCCTCCATACCTAGAAAGCTAGAAGATGGTTGGGATCCTATGATTAAAATTAAGTTGAATAACTTCTCTTGCTATGCTTTATGTGATGTTGGAGCTAGTACCTCCGTTATGCCCAAAAGAAGAAGTAGGTCTAGAGGGGGGGTGATTAGACTACTTGACAAGATAAAAATCTACCTTTTGGTTGTGCAAAGTTTTAGGCAGTTTTGCAATTAAGATCAAGTCAAGTAACTTACTACACATGCAATTCTAGAGTATGGGCAGCGGAAAGTAAATTGCATATATAGTATAGAGAGGTGGAGAAGATGAAACGCAGTTTGGTGACACGGAGATTTTTGTCGTGGTTCCGATAGGTGGTGCTATCGTACATCCACGTTGATGGAGACTTCAACCCACGGAGGGTAACGGCTGCGCGAGTCCACGGAGGGCTCCACCCACGAAGGGTCCACGAAGAAGCAACCTTGTCTATTCCATCACGGTCTACGCCCACGGAGGACTAGCCTTACTCGGGGTAGATCTTCACGAAGTAGGCGATCTCCTTGCCCTTACAAACTTCTTGGTTCAACTCCACATCTCAAAGACGGAGGCTCCCAAGCGACACCTAACCAATCTAGGAGGCACCACCCCCCAAAAGGTAATAGACGGTGTTGATGATGATGAACTCCTTGCTCTTGTGCTTCAAATGATAATCTACCCAACACTCAACTCTCCTCACTGATATGACTGTGGTGGAAGAAGGATTTGAGTGGAAGGCAACTTGGGAAGGCTAGAGATCAAGTTTCATATGGTAGGAATGGAATGGCTTGATCTCAACACAAGGGTAGGTGGTTCACTTCTCAGAAAGTGTATGGTAGAAGTGGTGGTACTTTCTGATGGCTCTCCTCACGAATGAAGAGGGGGTGGAGGGGTATATATAGCCTCCACACAAAATCCAACCGTTACACACACATTTGACCAATCTCGGTGAGACCGAAGTGAAAACTCGGTCAGACCGAAAGTTCAAATATAGTGAACGTTGGGATTTTCGGTGGGACCGAAAATACCATCTCGGTGGGACCGAAAGTGTATCTGATATGAACGTTGGAGTTTTCGGTGAGACCGAGAAAGAAAACTCGGTTAGACCGATTTGAGAAAGAGCAGGAACATGCCAGAATCGGTGAGACCGAAAATGAATTATCGGTGAGACCGATTTGAGCCAAGACAGAAGCTTGCCCATTTCGGTGAGACCGATAATACAAACTCGGTTATTCCGAAATGATGTGAAGTGGTTACAGAAGGTTGGCAGTTCAGTTTCGGTGAGACCGATCTCAAACTCGGTAGGACCGATTTTTCTAGGGTTTGGAATATGGCAGAAGTGGTTCATCTCGGTGGGACTGAGTTGGAAGAATCGGTTTGTCCGAGATTACTTATGAGTGTGTTTGGTAGTGAAAGGTGCTGATAGTTGAAGGAGCTAAATCACTAAGCACTTGAGCAACCAGATCATTAACACAACCTCATCCCCTTTTAATAGTATTGGCTTTTCCTATGGACTCAATGTGATCTTTGATCACTAAACCAAAAATGGAGTCTTGAGCTTTTGCCAATGCTTGCCTTAGCACTTTGAGGGGTCCACTTCTTCAATCATCTTGCCATACCAATGTGATTGGGTTTCCTGAAACATACTTGATAAAAGCATTAGTCCAACCACAAAGTATGTTGTCATTAATTACCAAAACCACCCAGGGAGCAAATGTGCTTTCAATCTCCCCCTTTTTGGTAATTGATGGCAACACACTAAAATTATACTAAACAAGACATCAAAGCTTATTGAAAGAAAGACAGAATTATCATGAAAGCTTTGACAAGCATGTAGTACACAGGCTCCCCCTACAAGTGTGCAAGATTTTCATTGATTATGGTTTTGGACTACCACAAGCACACAAGAGAGATTAGCAAGATGTGCTACATGCAGCTTGGCTATATGCATCAGAGCAGAAGAAAGGGAAGTGAGTGATAATGCATATGTGCATGGTGATTTCTTGCAAACAAGTATTTACAAGCAAGTCACCATCATGCACATTCTGCAAGATGCATATACTTACCTTGAGGTTCCTTGGCATTTGTACCTGAAGGGATAAACTTGAGAAAACAAGGTTAGATAACACAAGAGTATTCCTTCAACCAACTGGAAGAACATCAGGAGTACCAAGCCAGGGAGGACATGTATAAAGAGTGTCTCATATTGAGCACAAGCTTGAATCAGCAAACATGTCTACGAAACTAAAAGATTTTCAATGAATTCTGAGAGATTTTGCTTTCCATAAGATACCAATTGTGAGAACAAAGGGGTGTGATGGAAAAAAGCAAAATCAAAAGAATGATGCCAATTGTAATGTCCAATGTAAAATACGACACAAAGCTTTGATGTGATTCTCTCCCCCTTAAGATAAGATTGCTTTTCTTCTTCCCCTAAGTCTTCTCTTCTCCCCTACTCCCCCTAAGTCCTCTCCCCCTTTGACATCAAGTGCCGAAAAGGACAGCAAACTAGGTAGGGCAGGAAAAATGGAAAGAAGGAAAGAGAGAAAGAAAGAAGTGGGATCCTTAAGAATCACAACAGGACAAATAAGAACATTTATAGAGACACAATTTGAGTCTTCTCCCTCTTTAAGATTTAAGTCTGAGTGGAGCTGCAGAAGGTGATGTCCTGGAAGATAAATCGGTGACACCGAATTAGATGGATCGGTGGGTCCGAATCCTTTTCGGTTAGACCGAAAATTTCAAATCGGTGACGCCGAGTTTATTCCAAGGAAATACAGAAATAATTCAGCTCACTCTGCGAGGGAAGTTTCAAAAGATTTGCAATGAATTTGTAAAGGATTTTCAAGGAATTGATCAGAGCCATAAAAAGATTTCCAGAAGGATATTCACAAAGAAACATAAGAAAGGAAATAAAAAAGATTTCTAGATGGAGTTTTTTTTTTTGTTTAAAGAAAACTCAATGAGAGAACATAAGAGAAAACAGGAAAAACTCCAAAAGCATATGTACTTCATCTAGATAAAGGTCGGCGACAAAGTCACCTATGTTTGAGTATATTGACTTAGGAGTCAAATGAAGACATTTGATCATAGGTCATACTCATCGTTTAAGCTCAAAATGGGGTTGCCATTTTTCGATTAAGCATTTGATGTGATCACATCTTATGAAGCTGCTTGTACTCATGACTTTGAGCAAAGCTCCTCGAAGATGTGAAGAACATACCTTGGGCTTGGTGATGCTTTACTCATGTAGGTAAGCTTGATGTAGGTGCTCATAGAATTTGAAGTTGGAGCGCCATTTCTACTTGTGTAGTTCATCTTCCTACATGGGTTAGGCAAGCAAGGAAATACTCAAGAGTATCCAAGATGACAAGAGTGAAATACTAGATGTATAAGATGTCAAAAAGGATATGTGGAATTTTGTTCCTTGAACTCAACATCCCAAAGGGCTAGATACTTGGTCAATGACAAGATTACTCATGATTTGAGTGTGTGGTAATCTTGTGGAATGTATATCATCCAAGTACCTGCAAGGAGTTAGATGCAATACAAGGAGGCAAATGTGTCCAAGACATATGATCATCATCATAAGAGAAATATCAAGGATTAGTTAAGAGGCTCATGCCTTGCATGCATCAATGGAGTTATCACTCCAAGTTTGAAGCATCAATGATGTTCAACTCACTCCTTAAGCGACAAAACACTTTCTCATCAAGAGGTTTTGTAAAGATATCAGCAAGTTGTTTGTCAGTACGAACATGCTTAAGATTAATGTCACCCTTGGCAATATGATCACGAATAAAATGGTGACGAACTTCAATATGCTTTGTTCGAGAGTGTTGCACAGGATTGTGTCCAATCTTGATTGCACTCTCATTGTCACAAAGCAAGGGAACACGTCTCACATGTATCCCATAATCCTTAAGCGTTTGTGTCATCCATAGCAATTGAGCACAACACGAACCAACAGCAATGTATTCTGCTTCGGCAGTGGATAAAGATACCGAATTTTGTTTCTTGGAGGACCAAGATACAAGGGGTCGACCAAGAAATTGACACGTACCCGAAGTTGACTTTCTATCAACCTTGTCACCGGCATAGTCCGAGTCGGAATAGCCAACAAGATCGAAAGAGGCCCTCTTAGGATACCAGATGCCAAAGTTTGGTGTGTGTATCAAGTATCTCACTATCCTTTTAACAGCTTTAAGATGACATTCTTTAGGAGCTGCTTGATATCGCGCACACATGCATACACTCAACATTATGTCAGGACGAGAAGCACAAAGATATAGTAGAGAACCAATCATAGAACGGTAAACCCTTTGATCAACGGGTTCTCCATCTTTTGTCAAGTCATTATGTCCACTTGTGGGCATGGGGGTACTCATACCTTTGCTTTCTTGCATGTTGAACTTCTTGAAGAGATCCTTGGTGTACTTTGTTTGTGAGACAAAGGTACCCTCCTTAGATTGCTTGATTTGCAACCCAAGGAAGAATTTGAGTTCACACATCATGGACATCTCATACTTCTCCGACATGAGCTGTCCAAACTTCTTACTAAAATGGGGGTTAGTTGAACCAAAGATAATATCATCAACATATATTTGGCACACAAATAGTTCACCATTAACCCTTTTTGTGAACAGCGTTGAGTCTATCTTTCCAATCTCGAACCCTTTTTCAAGAAGAAAACTAGTCAAGCATTTGTACCAAGCTCTAGGAGCTTGTTTAAGACCATAAAGAGCTTTGTGCAACTTGTAAACATGATTAGGCTTTTTGGGATTCACAAAACCGGGAGGTTGTTTTACAAATACTTCCTCCTCAATTTCACCATTTAGGAAAGCACTTTTGATATCCATTTGATAGAGAGTAATATCATGGTGATTGGCATAAGCAAGAAGAATGCGAATGGATTCAAGTCTAGCAACGGGGGCATAGGTCTCACCATAGTCCATACCTTCGACTTGTGTGTAACCTTGAGCTACGAGACGAGCCTTGTTGCGGATGACTTGTCCATCTTCATCTTGCTTGTTCCGAAACACCCATTTGGTTCCAATGATGTTTTGATCATCGTTGGGCTTCTCTACCAATGTCCACACCTTGTTCCTCTCGAAGTTGTGTAGTTCTTCGTGCATAGCGTTCACCCAATCCGGGTCTTCAAGTGCTTCTTCTACCTTCATAGGTTCAATACTAGAGATAAATGAGTAATGCTCACAAAAGTTAGCTAAGCGAGTTTTAGAGCGAGTAATTCTCCCGGAGTTGATGTCATTCATCATTTGTTCCACGGGATGATTTTTCTTGACTCTTGCTCGGACTCGGGATAGCTTTTGTTGATGTTGTGGCTCAGCTTCCTCATCATCTTCATCTTCCTCTTCTTCTTCTTCATTGTTGTTGGTGTTGTCTTGAGGTGGTGGAGAAGGAGGTTGTGGTGGATCTTCTTGTTGCATTTCCTCATCTTGGTGAGTTCCACTTGTGGAGGCCTCCATGTTGCCTTGAGGTTCATCTTGCCGTGAGGTAGGTGGCTCCACATATGTAGATGAGGTACTCTCCTTCACTTCCATGGGACGGATCTTCCCTATAGATAAATCTTGGATAGCTTCCGATGGGTCCTTGTCTCCTACATCAATAGGCATTTGCTCTACTTGCGAGCCATTAGATTCATCAAACTTCACGTCTACCGTCTCTTCAACCTTTCGGGTGAAATTATTGTAGACACGGTAGGTGTGGGAGTTTGATCCATAACCAAGAATAAAGCCTTCATGAGATTTAGGAGCAAATTTAGACCGACGATGCTTATCAAGGATATAGCATTTTGAACCAAAGACACGAAAGTATCCCACTTGGGGTTTGTTACCGGTGAGAAGCTCGTATGATGTCTTGCCGAGAAGCTTATGAAGATAAAGCCTGTTGATAGCATGACAAGCTGTCTCGACCGCTTCTCCCCAAAAATGCTTCGGTGTCTTGTATTCATCAAGCATCGTTCTTGCCATCTCTATGAGCGTTCGGTTCTTCCTCTCAACAACTCCATTTTGTTGAGGAGTGTACGTAGCCGAGAACTCATGCAGAATTCCTTCCTCATCGAGAAAAGAGTCTACATTGGCGTTCTTGAACTCCGTTCCATTGTCACTCCGAACTTTCTTGATCTTCACCTCAAATTGATTTTGGGCCTTTTTGGCAAAGGTCTTGAAGATCCTCTGAACCTGCGATTTATCATCAAGGAAAAATACCCACGTAAATCTGGAATAATCATCAACTATAACTAGACCAAAGGAGTTACCACCAAGGCTTTTGTAAGCATTGGGACCGAAGAGATCCATGTGAAGAAGCTCAAGCGGTCTCCTAGTGGTCAGATGTTTTTCACGGGATGACTTCCACCAACTTGTTTTCCTGCTTGACAAGCACTACAAAGTCTATCTTTGTCAAAGAAAACATCTTTAACACCAAGAATATGATCACCTTTAATCAGCTTGTCTAGATTACGCATACCAACATGTCCTAGCCTTCTATGCCATAACCAACCTTTAGAGGATTTAGCAATGAAACAAGCTCTAGATTGGGCTTTCTTAGTGAAATCAACAATATATAGATCACCTCTACGAATACCAGTAAAAGCCATGTTTTGATTATCACGACGAAAGACTTGGCAATCTATTTTGGTGAATAGCACATTGAATCCAAAGTCAGCTAATCTAGACACGGAAAGTAAATTGTATCCAAGAGATTCTACAAGCATGACATTTTGAATAGAGCTATCATGAGATATGGCCACCTTACCAAGGCCAAGTACCTTACCCTTGGAGTTGTCTCCAAAAGTCACATACTTGCGTGGGCCATCGTTTTTTGCAAGCTCTCGAAACATGTCTTTATCTCCGGTCATGTGGTCGGTGCATCCACTATCAAGAATCCACTCTTTTCCGCCGGACATGTAGTCTCTTATATTTGCCATAAGATTGAGACTCTTCATGACTTTGTCTAGCTCGGTGTCCGAATCAGAGTAATCATCGTCTTGCTCATGCTCATCATCATATTGACCCATAGATTGTTCATCATCAATACCTAGGTCAATTTGATAAGTACTTGCATTAGTTTGGTCAATGTGACAATAATCTTCGGAATGCAATGCAAGAGCATTTCTAATGATAACATTGATAAGACTGGGATCACCCTTCTTTTTCATAAGATCACGAAGCTCAAAGAAGCATTTATCAAAGTTGGGATCATTGGGGTGCAACTTATCAAATTCAATAGTCTTGTGTAGAATTTCATCAAGACTTCTCAAAGAGTAGTCCGGATAAAGTTCTTCCAAGAATTTCCACATAGCATAGGCACACTCAAAATTTGTAACAAGATTAAGCAAGTCATCAGGTAACCCTCTAATGATAAGATTTACAGTTCTAAGGTTACGAAGCAAATCAAGCTCTTCATCCATGGTAGGATGCAAGGGATCAAATGGAGGCACATAGGGGGTCTCAATATATTTGCACAAATTGTACATTTTAAAGATACTAAGCATTTCAGACCTCCAAGAGTTATAAAACCTTCCATTAAGAACAGGCACTCTATGGCTAACACTCCCATCCGTAGACACGTCCATCTTCCTCCAATGGTGTGTAAACCAAAGCAATGGAGACCAATGCTCTGATACCAATTGTAGGATCGAAGAAGTAGGTCTAGAGGGGGGGTGATTAGACTACTTGACAAGATAAAAATCTGCCTTTTGGTTGTGCAAAGTTTTAGGCAGTTTTGCAATTAAGATCAAGTCAAGTAACTTACTACACATGCAATTCTAGAGTATGGGCAGCGGAAAGTAAATTGCATATATAGTAAAGAGAGGTGGAGAAGATCAAACGCAGTTTGGTGACACGGAGATTTTTGTCGTGGTTCCGATAGGTGGTGCTATCGTACATCCACGTTGATGGAGACTTCAACCCACGGAGGGTAACGGCTGCGCGAGTCCACGGAGGGCTCCACCCACGAAGGGTCCACGAAGAAGCAACCTTGTCTATTCCATCACGGTCTACGCCCACGGAGGACTAGCCTTACTCGGGGTAGATCTTCACGAAGTAGGCGATCTCCTTGCCCTTACAAACTTCTTGGTTCAACTCCACATCTCAAAGACGGAGGCTCCCAAGCGACACCTAACCAATCTAGGAGGCACCACCCCCCAAAAGGTAATAGACGGTGTTGATGATGATGAACTCCTTGCTCTTGTGCTTCAAATGATAATCTCCCCAACACTCAACTCTCCTCACTGATATGCCTGTGGTGGAAGAAGGATTTGAGTGGAAGGCAACTTGGGAAGGCTAGAGATCAAGTTTCATATGGTAGGAATGGAATGGCTTGATCTCAACACAAGGGTAGGTGGTTCACTTCTCAGAAAGTGTATGGTAGAAGTGGTGGTACTTTCTGATGGCTCTCCTCACGAATGAAGAGGGGGTGGAGGGGTATATATAGCCTCCACACAAAATCCAACCGTTACACACACATTTGACCAATCTCGGTGAGACCGAAGTGAAAACTCGGTCAGACCGAAAGTTCAAATATAGTGAACGTTGGGATTTTCGGTGGGACCGAAAATACCATCTCGGTGGGACCGAAAGTGTATCTGATATGAACGTTGGAGTTTTCGGTGAGACCGAGAAAGAAAACTCGGTTAGACCGATTTGAGAAAGAGCAGGAACATGCCAGAATCGGTGAGACCGAAAATGAATTATCGGTGAGACCGATTTGAGCCAAGACAGAAGCTTGCCCATTTCGGTGAGACCGATAATACAAACTCGGTTATTCTGAAATGATGTGAAGTGGTTACAGAAGGTTGGCAGTTCAGTTTCGGTGAGACCGATCTCAAACTCGGTAGGACCGATTTTTCTAGGGTTTGGAATATGGCAGAAGTGGTTCATCTCGGTGGGACTGAGTTGGAAGAATCGGTTTGTCCGAGATTACTTATGAGTGTGTTTGGTAGTGAAAGGTGCTGATAGTTGAAGGAGCTAAATCACTAAGCACTTGAGCAACCAGATCATTAACACAACCTCATCCCCTTTTAATAGTATTGGCTTTTCCTATGGACTCAATGTGATCTTTGATCACTAAACCAAAAATGGAGTCTTGAGCTTTTGCCAATGCTTGCCTTAGCACTTTGAGGGGTCCACTTCTTCAATCATCTTGCCATACCAATGTGATTGGGTTTCCTGAAACATACTTGATAAAAGCATTAGTCCAACCACAAAGTATGTTGTCATTAATTACCAAAACCACCCAGGGAGCAAATGTGCTTTCAACCGTTGGTGCTATCATTGACATGAAAGAGGGGAATATAAAATTCCAATTTCCGCTCAAGAAAGGGATGGAACACTTCCCAAGAAAGAAGATTAAGTTACCTTTTGAGTCCGTTATACGGGCTAGCTATTCTTTTAATCTTGATAAGACTTGATCTCTTTGCATTATGCCTAGCTTAAAGGCATAAAAGAAAGCGCTTTTGGGAGGCAGCCCACAATGAATAAAATTTTATTTTGCTTTTGTTGTGTCTTGATGTTGTTACTACAGTAGCATCATCATTGTATCTTTTCTTTTCAGCTTTGTGCCAAGTATAGCCTCTGATTGCAAGAAAGTTCAAAAGTTTTGACGTGCTGTCCAGGAAACAGATTCTGTCCTTGGATAGAAAAATTTGTATAAAATCACCAGATCATCTTTTTGGTCTGAATTTTTTCAACAGCGTGCTCTATACAATTGTCTTTCGGGCGTCTGTTCTGAGTTTTTTTATTTGAGTGGCAGAAGTGCCCGGAAAAAATTATTTACTACCTGCTGGTCTGTTTTTCACAGATTCTGTCCTGTTTTGCCTTTTCTTCGTTTTGCAAACCTTGAGCTTGCTTTTTCTTTGCAAAAACCTTTTGGCAATCTTGAGAAACAGTAGACCTTTAAGAATATCCTTATTTCCAGCAAGGAAAAATTATTTTATTATGGGTACTAACCTCGCTAATCAGATTATAATGAGTTATGTATGAAGGGAGTTTTCAAGTGTGCGAGGGAAGATGATAAAAAGATTCAGGAGTGTCAAACGCTCAAGCTTGGGGATGCCCCCATGCACCCCCAAGAAATATTCAAGAAGACTCAAGCGTCTAAGCTTGGGGATGCCCCCGTGCATCCCCTTCTCCATCAACAATTATCAGTTCGTCTTTCGTTCCACTATATTTTAATCACTTCATGTGTTATGTGCTATGCTTGGAGCGTCTTGCTTTTAGTTTCCTTTTTAGTTTTCTTTAGCTTTGCTTGCTTTTCATAATGAGTTGGAACTCAGCTTTCTTTGTCTGGGAGAGAAACACGCTCCACTTCAACCTATAACACAACATAGAATTTTCATGTCTATCTTTGTTGTGTGTGTTCTTGGTCTTTCAATAGCTACTGTCATGCTTAGCTCTTCGTTTCCATGCTTATCTTTTTAAAGAGCTTTTGTTTAGTTGGTCGCTGGAACTCTCTTTAGTATCATGCCTATCTTGTTAAGAGAGTTGGCTTCTGTTGCACTGGTCGATATGTCTATGATAAAAATGCTATGTGCATAATGGTGCTTAGTAGTTCATGTTTTCTTATGGTTAGTCTCAAATAGCTGGGGGGGGGGGGTCCCAATGTGTTATTGGAGTACCAACATGATTTGTTTGCCTATGATGTGGTATGGTTTAGTGATATCTTCCTCCGAGAATTTATTTTGATTGACTTGGCGTATGCTCACGCATATTTAAGACTATAAAGAAAGTCTGTCAAGCCTTGATGATCTTTAATTTCTGAGTAGCGATATAACTTCCATGCCTGATTCAATGTTGCTTTGTCGCTCTGCATGATTATGACCGTCATTGCTCTTTTAGTTGGTCGCTCCCAGTCTTTTGCTAACCTCCACCTGTACTAAGCGGACTGACTGCTTGTGCATCCTAAATCCTTTTAAACCAGTTATGCCATATGAGTCCACCATACCTTCCTATACATGGTATTTACCTGCCATTCCTAACGAAGACTTTCGTGTACCATCTCGAAATTAAAAAAAACCATTTCTCTTTTGTGCCTCTGTTTTAGTTCATGAGGAAGTAGTAGTTAATTCATGATCTTTTTAAGTTGGACAAGCTTCACCCCGGGATTGCATGTCTAATGTGCAAACCCATAATACGAGAAGGAACTGGCATAGAGTGCGCCCGGCTCATTAAAAAATAATACAACAAACAAACCCTCCTTCACGCTTTGTTCATGAGAAATCAGAAAACTTTTGCAGTGATAAACAAAGGAGATTAAGAGGATGTGATCATCCTCATGCGGGAGCCGTTCCTCGAAACTTGTCCATCTCAAGAAGTGATTGAGTTATCTGCTAGCATTCGTTGACGAAACATGCATATCCAAAAAAAATAACTTTTACTTCTATTTTTAAAACCAAGAGCTCTGGTACATATTTAGTTTTTGTTTCCGACCACGGGTTTTCAACCTTGCCAACAAAAGCCACGGTTCGAGAGTCTCCACCTTCTTTAAAGCACCAACTATTGAGAGCATGATTGTCATTCTGAGTGTAATGTGCATTGTCCCAAAGTACCATTGTCTTTTGCATGATTATGATATCGTTTGTTCTGAAATCATTGTATCTAGTCGTCACTTAAACTTTGGAGGTGCCCCCGCATTTATGTTTTGCTTCACTAAAGGGGGCAAGCGAGATATCACTTTGCCATGTTTGCACACCATGCTCACTACAAATCTATTTGATGTTTCAGTATCATATTGTAAAACTTTCAGTTCTTTGTGATTTTCTCATGAGGCAACTTAATTACTACAGATTCATTATCTCAGTAAGCTTTTGTCATGTGACTGTGAAAAGTCCTTATATGGTTAATAGCATGTCACCACAGAAATTATGCTTGTTATCATTTACCTACTCGAGGACGAGCAGGAATTAAGCTTGGGGATGTTGATACGTCCAAAACGTATCTCTAATTTCTGCTTGCTCCATGCCTCTTTTGTGTGATATTGCTATGATATTTATACACTTCCATAAACTTTTGATCATATTTGGACTAACCTATTAACTCAGTGCACCCCAATGCCAGTTTCTGTTTTCTGCTGTTTTTGTATTTCAGTTTTTCCTATTACGTAAACTGCCAGAAAAATTCCGGGAAAATATATATAAAAAATCAGCGTTCCGGAAGCTTCCATGCGGCCAAAGTAGGGCCGGAGGGGGGCCACCAGGGCTCCAGGCGCCCTGGGGGCGCGGCCCCCCTCCTGGCCGCGCCGGGGGGGCGCCTGGGCCCCCCAGGCCTCCGCTGATGCCCCCCTTTGGCATATATTTACACCGCGTCCCGAAACCCTCGAGGACGGAACCCTTTTTCGCGATCTCATCTCTGTTCCGCCGCCGCCGCGCTTCCAAGATCGGGAGCACCAGGAGAACTCTTCCCGGCACCCTGCCGGAGGGGAGGATCACCACAGGGAGCATCTCCACCACCATGGACGCCTCCCGGATGAGTTGTGAGTAGTCTCCCTTGGACCATGGGTCCATGACCAGTAGCTATGTGATGTTCTCCTCCCCTCTTTGTCCTTCACTAATTAGACCTCGTGAGCTGCCCTACATGATCGAGGCACATATGTAATCCTTATGCTGTTGCTATGATGAGTTTGCTGGGATCCGATGGATTATGAGATTATGTTCAGATTGTGTTTGAGTAATATATTTGATTTACCTCTTTTATATTTATGTTCTTGAGTAATTCTTGCATGTTCTCCGTTGCTATTTATTGCTTTAGCCGAGTAGTAGGTAGTAACTCCAAGAGGGAACGTTATGCTTGATTGTGGGTTCATGCCCCTCGATGACTAGCTTGAGTGACAGAAACATGAGTCTAGGGGATTTGCTGTTGCCACAAGGGGGAAAACAACGGTGCGTGTACTCGCGGGTGCAAGGATTGTTTACTTTACGCAAAGTTCTTTTAATGCAGTTGTCTGTTGCTTTGAGTTTACACTATGGGTGGGACTCGCAACTTAATACCAGCGAGATGTTCTGGATAGATATCTCAAGGTGGATGATTAGTAGTAGATGCAGATGGATTTCGGTCTACTTGCCTTGGCGTACCGCCCATGCTTTTGAGCCTCTACCTTTCTTGCAACATAGTTAGCATTGGTTTGCGCACATAATCATGTCAATTGCCCTGCTGTAATTCGTTTACCTCACATAGCTGTTTTATCGTCTTTTGGGAGATATACATCACTAGTGAACATCATGCGACCCCGGTCCATATTACCATCACTGATCACATCCGCTATTTACTTCCAGTTCTTACTTACTAGTTGCAATTATACATATCACTATTATCTCTTGCGTTTGATCCTTTGTAAACGACAAGGCCGGAGGGATTGACAACCTCTCTGTACTCGTTGGGAGCAAAGTTATTTGTATCTGTGTGCAGGTCCAGTCGATTGCTAAATATCTGGCGCCGTTAGCAGTTGACACCTTCTTGTTGAACCTTGGAGTCTCAGGGGAATTCGATCCTTGGTATCTTGCCAAGGGAAAACTACCGCTACACTGCATCTCAAACCTTCCACTTGGGGTAACCAACGAGGGGCGAGAAGCCATCAACATCCTACAGGTATATACCAGTCCTCGAGTTTCCCCGTGGTGGCCCCGCAGTCTGCCCAGTTTGGACCAACACTCATCAGGAGCACTGGTCTGGGTTGTTGATTAAGAACTCGGGTTTATAACTCCCCTATGCAAGTTTTTAGTTGTCAGGCAAATGTAGTACCAAAGTTGGGTCTTGCAGGAAAAGCTTTAAGCAATGCGAATTATCAAGGGGGGGCCATAAACCCCAACCGTGTTAGGAACGCAAAATCAAGGAACAAAACACCGGTTTATCGGGTCCTAAGGTGGCATGAGTGGAACAAAACACCAAGCAGAAGGCCAAGCCTTCCACCCATTACCAATATATATGTGCATTAATTAATTAAGATATATATTGTGTTAACCCAAAAAACAAGTCCAAACATGGAGCAGTCTTCAAACTTCACCTGCAACTAACAACGCTATAAGAGGGGCTGAGCAAAAGCATACTTAACCAATCAACGGTTTTCTAGGAAGGCGGTTAGACTATTTCATGGCAGCATAGGAGGCTGACAAGACAAGAGTAGGCATCGAGGCATAACTATAGAGCGAGACAACTAGCAAAGCAAAGAGAGAGGTGATATCGGGGAACGGTCATCTTGCCTGTTAAGTCCTCGGTGGGATCATAACCTTGCTCCTCAAACTCAGTCTCGACAGGAACCTCGAACTCCGAATCGTCACCGGGCTCTAACCAACACAACAAAACAACACCGGAATAAAATCAATCACGATGCAATGCACAAGCACATGATGCAAGACGTGATGCATATGAGCATGGACATGATATGATGCATCACAAAGGAGCATGATGAGTGCACATGTGGCATGGCATAATGCAAGAACACAAATCATTTAAGGGGACACAACCTACAAAAGATTGCAAGAACAACATAGCCACACATGTAGTTATTTAGTTTGAACTAGCTAAGCACCCAATAAGTTTAATATGTTGTTTACCATGGCAAGTAGTGCGTCACAAGACCAACATCAACATGCAAGCATTTTAAATGGGCCGGAAGGAACAAACAACAATTTCGGAAAATCCCATGTGCATATATCAACTTTGGATCTGGTTTGTTATAACCATATGTTAGAGTTGTTAAACATGCAATGTAACACCACCATGTTATTCTACACATTTTCCACCCATTTCCATATAAAGTTTGTTAAATTTGGAGCTACGGTTATTTAGTTATGACATAAACCAATTTCAACATGTTATTTAGCAAAACATATACAAACATCATTTTAAATGTGTTTAACATGGCAGCAAAATGCATATTATTAATCTACACTAAAAACTAAGCAGTTTTCATATATATTATTTTAAACAGATGCATAGATTAAAGGATATGAGCAATTCAAAAAAATATGCAATACTGAAATAAAACAAAACAGAAAAGAAGAAGAGACACCTTTGACCCGGCCTGGACTAGCCTCAGACAATGACTAGTGGGTCGAGGGGCGCTGAGGTGGTAGTGCGGTGTGGGGACCCCGACTTAGAAGTCGAGATCACCGAATGCACGTGTACAGTGATCCCAGAGATCAATGCTCACTGAACACACAGAAGCTGAATAACAAGAGTCTTACATCCATACATACCGTCTTACACAAATTATGGCCAAGTCTTACATAGATAAAGCCTCACGGGTTGAATAGCAAATAACTCAAATAGCGGAAGTCTTCGATGATAGGTAGAACCCATGCCATCTGCCTTAACCCTACAGGCATTCTGACTGGGATAGCGTCCTAGTTCGCATGTTCGTCTCCATGGAACTCTTCTTCATATTCCTGTTCCTCCATGTCTGGCCAATTAAATAACCAGTGGCAAGCCAATGAGTACTTTGAATGTACTCGCAAGCAACCCATGATTTGGTTCAAAGTAACAATGCAATTGAATAACAATGAAAAATCTAGCTACGAGCTAGAATAAATATTCTGCCATCAAGTATATGCATCAATAATTTCTCGTAACCTCGAGGACAGGTTACCGATATCAACATGAATATGATTTAGCTCAACGAGTCGAGTCACCACCTTGACTCAATATACACACACACAAGGTTTCGCAAACATTGGACGTAGCCCAAGAGCGGTTACCCAACTGTCCTTGACCGTGGACACGGCTATTCGAATAGTTTTACACTCTGTAGAGGTTGTACACTTTACCCACAAGATCCGGGAAGCTTTCGTGTCACCCACGATCCCGCAGTACCTCAAGTACTCGGGGGAAGCACCCGGTCATTACCTTTCCTTAGATGACACTAACATAGAGTCCACTCGTCGGTACACGGCCCTCGAGTACAAACAATAGATCACGGGAGTTGCCCTAATTTCAATGTCACGCGTACCCGAAGGGACCAACGGTGTGTCCGGTGCCCTGTGAAAACAGTCATGGTCGTCTATCCAAGCACGACCCCGTCCCGGGAAAGACCTCAAGTCTTCCCGTCACTAGTAATGCGGGCACCATGCTAGTATCGGCCTAAGTAATCAATAACGCCCCGTCCCATAAGGGGTAGAGTGGTTGCACATGTATGGTTGGAATAACGGTCGCAACTTAAACCAATCCATTTGAAAAACATCACACACACTTGTCTCGGTACACCACTTCGTCATCAAGTGGTCACCCGACGGGTTTTTTAAAAAGAATGCAACCATGAAGGCATCATGGCACACATGCATCTCTAAGCATCACTACTAACCATATGCGTTGCATCTAGCACATGGCAAGATCAAGAGTAAAGCATGCATTCGGAAACAAACGGGTTCCGAAGAACACAATTGTATCATGGTAAAAGGGCTGCTTGCCTGGATTGGCTTGGTCTTCAAAGTCTTCAAATCCTTCTCCACCTTCTTCTTCAGCAACTTCGTCAAACACGGTATCTATACGTCGCATAATAACAACGAGAAAATAAGACCACAATAAAAACAGAAAAATCAAAGTGCTCAGAAAAATGTCAACTTATTATTGTTAAATACTATAGGGAAAACTAAGATGGGAAAAATTCTTAGTTGGAGTTTTGGAATAACAGAATGGAATCTAAGGATTTTTGAACAGGAGTTTTAATGCTCAAATTTGAATTTAAATTTGAAAAGAATAGAAAAGTTTCATGGATATGTGTGAAAGTGACACCATTAAATAGGTTGGATTTTTACAAGATTTTAGGAGTTGGAATTAATTCATTTGGACAAATATTTATTTCTGTAAAATTATTTGAAAATTTCACAAAAAAGAATCAAAAGAAAAGGCCCTGTGCCACTGGGTCAGAACGGCCACAGTGCACGGCCCAGGGCGAATAGCCCAGCCGCATGGGAGCCAGCGCGCGCGCGCCAGGTTTTCAAACCTGAAGGGCGGGGCCCGGCGGTCGGGGGCGCACTGTAGCGCGCTCTGGAGCGAGCTTATCGCATGCCATGGCATGCCATTGGCCCTCTGGGCGTGTCCGCCGTGTCTGGGGGGTCCAGCACGAAGCAGACATCTCAGCTGAGGCCTTGGATGCTCTAGATGATCAAGGAGAGAGAGGTGAAGCTGGTAACTAGGTAGAAATTGGCTGTCCAGCAAGGTGAATTGGGGTTTTCACCCCTCAATCATGGAGCTGTGGACATGGGGGGGTTACTGGAGGTAGATTGTAACTAGATGAAGCTGTGGTAGAAAGTTGAGGCAAAAGTAAATAGAAAAAGGGGTCAAGATGGTAGTTTTGGTAAAATAGCAGAAGGTGTTTGATCATGTTTTGGTCAAGCAAATGATCTCCACTTGCCATCAAACTTAACACGATTGAATGACATATGGAAATAGGGTGTTTCACCAAATTTGGGCTCATTTGAAGAAACTAGCCAATGTAACTTTGGTGAACCCTAGAAATCAACAGAAATGGCTTCATCTTTTTTAAGTCAAGCTAATCATCTCCCCTTGATGCACCACTTGGTGTAGTTTCATCATTTGGGGTATTGATCATGCCCACAAAGTTTGAAGCTTCGGGTAAAAAGTTGGTAATGTAAAGTTGTTCAAATTTGCATTTGAACAGTAATGGTTTTGTGGTATTCTGATCAAGTTGCCCTACTCCAAATCTTGTGCCATTTGGTCTAGTTGCCTTATTAGGCCATTCTAGCATGTGCACCAAGTTTGAGGGCATTTGGACAAGTTTGGCAATGTAAAGTTGCTCAAACTTCAGATATGGACGGAATGGTTTTGAAAGGTTTTGAGGATGCTATCTTGCTTCCCAAGGCATGGGACTTGGCAAGATCATCAAATATGTCATATATGACATGATAGAATTTCCCTGTAATTTTTGGAGAATATTTCCTTCGTAAATATTTCAAAAGCTTGAAATATCCAGAAAGGGTTTTAGAGGGACTAGCCCATTATTTTGAACATGACCAAGTGTTGATACTCTTATATATGGACAATATATGTCCTATGAGTCTCTCTGAATTTTGGCAAATATTTTTGAAATACTTAAATAATTTTTCCCCATTAAAGACCATTTCTGGCCTTAAAGAAAAGCTTTTAAATAAAATAGGAAAATAACTTTTAAAATTATACTTTTGTGGTTTCTGGGAGTCCTATGACTACTAGGTCTCAAATATGCTTTTTGAAATAATTTTCTCACCCTAAATCAAGCACTTGCAGTGCAAACCTCAATTCAGGGGTTTTTGGAATACTAAATTTTAAAAAATATACTTTGGCCAAATTATTTTTATAAGAAAATACTATACTACTATAAACACTTGGTATGATCATTGGGCAGAAGTTTTGGGTATGGAGATGAATTCTACAAGAGGTAATAGTTGACTTTAATGAGCACATGAAGAACACAAGAAGAAAAACTCAATTCAAAATAAAAGCCAAATGATGCCGAAAAATTTTGCTGGTCCAAATTTTCATGCTTCATTGATGCAAATAACATGTTATAAAATGCAGGGTGTGACAGACCTACCCCCCTTACAAGAATCTCGTCCCCGAGATTCCTAAACTAGGTCTTAAAAGAGATCGGGATACTCGGATCTAAGATAGTCTTCACGTTCCCAGGTTGCCTCTGCTTCCGTGTGGTTGCTCCACTGGATCTTGAAGTACTTGATGGTACGGCTTCGTGTCCGTCGTTCTGCTTCGTCCAGAATGCGAATGGGCTTCTCGCGGTAGGTCAAATCAGGCTGCAGATCAATGGCTTGGTGATCAACATCCTTGTAGAGATCAGGCTTGCTTGGAACTTGGAGACATTTCCGGAGTTGTGACACGTGGAATACATTGTGCACATCGGATAGCTCAGGTGGTAGTTCCAACTGGTAAGCCACTTCTCCTCGTCGGTCGTTGATCTTGAAAGGGCCAATAAATCTTGGCGCAAGTTTCCCCTTAACGTGGAAACACTTGGTTCCCTTTAGAGGGGTTACTCACAGGTACACATGGTCTTCGACACGGAAACTCATGTCCCGACGGCGAGTATCAGCATAGCTCTTCTGCCTTGACTTGGCTGCCTTCAAACGTTCTCTGACTAGTTGGACTTGCTCTTCTGCTTCGCGGAGGATATCGGGTCCAAAGACTAGCCCTTCTCCAGTCTCTGACCAGTTGAGGGGTGTGCGACATCTGCGTCCATACAACACCTCAAATGGTGCCATCTGAAGGCTCGACTGGTAACTGTTGTTATAGGAGAACTCGGCAAAAGGGAGACAATCTTCCCACTTGGCTCCATATGCCAAGACACAGGCTCGGAGCATGTCTTCGAGAATTTGATTTACTCGTTCCGTCTGACCTCCGGTCTGTGGGTGGAAAGTTGTGCTGAAAGACAACTTGGTTCCCAAGGCTTCTTGGAATCTTTTCCAGAACCTTGAAGTAAACTGGGTGCCTCGATCTGACACAATTTCTTGTGGAACACCATGGAGGCTCACGATTCGGTTGATATAGAGAGTTGCCAACTGGTTGCCTGAATAGGTAGTCTTGACAGGAATGAAATGGGCCACCTTGGTCAAATGGTCGACTATGACCCAGATGGAGTCATGTCCTCTATTCGACCTTGGTAATCCAGTGATGAAGTCCAATCCGACTTTATCCCACTTCCACTCAGGAACCTTGAGTGGTTGAAGCAATCCAGCGGGTCGCTGATATTCAGCCTTGACCCTTTGGCACACATCACACTTTGCAACATAGGTTGCAATCTCTCTTTTCATCTCGTGCCACCAGAATCTTTCCTTCAAGTCTTGATACATCTTGGTTCCTCCGGGGTGGATGGAATACGGAGTGTCGTGGACTTCTTGCAGGATCAGGTTCTTCAACTCCATCTTGTTTGGTACGTAGATGCGGCCTTTGTACCAAACAATCCCGTGCTCGTCTTCAGAGAATCCTGGGGCCTTGCCTAGCTTCATCTTCTTCTTGATGCCTTCAATGCTTGCATGTCCACCTTGCGCCTTCTTGACTTCATCCATCAGGGTCGGTCTGACTTCCAAATGATCCTGAAATCCAGGGGTGACCAATTCCAAACTGAATTGTTCGAGTTCCTTAAACAAGGCTGGCTGCCTCTCTTGAATAATTGCATTCAAGGAGCAAGCCTTCCTGCTTAAGGCATCGGCCACCACGTTAGCCTTCCCGGGGTGATATTGAACACTAAGGTCATAGTCTTTGATGAGTTCCAACCATCTTCGCTGCCTCATGTTCAATTCCTTTTGGGTGAAAATGTACTTCAGACTTTTGTGGTCTGTGTATATCTCACACCGTTTCCCTAGGAGGTAATGCCGCCATGTCTTCAAGGCATGAACCACTGCGGCTAACTCAAGATCATGAGTAGTGTAGTTCTCCTCATGAGGTCGTAGCTGCCTAGAGAGGTATGTTATGACTCGGCCTTCTTGCATCAGAACGCTTCCCAATCCGGTTCGAGAGGCATCATAATATATCATGAACTCCTTGTGAATATCAGGTGTTGCCAGAACTGGGGCGGTGGTCAACCTCTTCTTGAGCTCTTGGAAGCTCTCTTCGCATTTTGGCGTCCACTCGAACTTCTCGTCCTTCTTGAGGAGCTGAGTCATCGGTCGGGCAATGCTAGAGAATCCTTCCACGAATTTGCGGTAATAGCCCGCAAGTCCGAGGAAGCTTCTGACTTCCTTGACGGTCGTTGGAGATTGCCATTGGGTCACAGCTTCGATCTTCGCGGGATCAACTAACAATCCTTCTTCGGTCAAGACATGACCTAAGAATCCAACTTTATGCAGCCAGAACTCACACTTGCTGAATTTGGCATATAGTTGGTGCTCCCGAAGCTTGTCTAGGACCATACTCAAATGTTGCTTGTGTTCTTCCTCCGTCTTCGAGAAGACAAGAATGTCATCGATGAAGACAACAACAAACTTGTCCAAATATTCCATGAAGACTTTATTCATGAGATACATGAAATAGGCTGGGGCATTGGTTAACCCAAAGGACATGACCGTGCACTCATACAGGCCATACCTGGTTACGAATGCCGTCTTCGGAATATCTTGGGGTCTGATCTTCAGCTGGTAGTACCCAGATTTGAGGTCGATCTTGGAGAACACCTTGGCTCCGCTGAGCTGATCAAACAGATCTTCAATCTTGGGAAGTGGATACTTGTTCTTGATTGTAACCTCATTAAGGGAACAGTAGTCAATGCATAAGCGGATGGTACCGTCCCACTTTGCCACAAACAGAACAGGTGATCCCCAAGGGGAGGCACTTGGGCGGATAAATCCCTTCCTCAGCTGCTCTTCCAGTTGCTTCTTCAACTCGGCTAATTCTTCCGTCCCTATTCTATAAGGCTTCTTATAGATGGGTCCTGCCCCGAGCACGAGCTCGATGATGAACTCAATGTCACGGTCAGGGGGCATTCCCGGTAGCTCATCCGGAAAGACATCAGGATACTCGCATACCACCGGTACTTGCTCTAGCCCAACTTCAGATAGACAGTTGACATGAACGGCTTGAGCAGAAGAGGAGTTGGGGGTAAACTTGACTTCGACTCCTTGGTCATTTGTCATAGTGACAGTCCGATTGGCACAGTCTAATAAGCCTTGGTGCTTACTGAGCCAATCCATCCCTAGGATCACATCCAAGCCTTGCGATCTTAGGATGATAAGGTCTGCTAGGAAGTCTACACCATTAATGGTAATACTGAATCCTTTACAGCCTATCTTGGCTCTCATCTCTGCTCCGGGGGTTTGTACCACCATAGGGTTATTCAGGGGTGTAGGGGTCATGCCACTTTTTAATGCAAATCTTTGAGTGACAAATGAATGTGTTACTCTAGAATCAAACAAGACAGTTGTAGGTGCTGAGTTGACAAGGAACGTACCCAACACGACGTCCGGGTCTTCCTGGGCTTCTTCAGTAGTGACGTGATTCACACGCCCCTTCCCATGGTTAGGCGGGTTGCGAGGAGCTGGGTTCCTTGGTGGCATCCCGCGGCCTTGTCCTGGGTTCTGCGCATTGGGGCGCGGGGCATCAGGCTTCTTGTTGGGGCACACCCTTGAGATGTGTCCTGACTGACCACATCCAAAGCAAGTGACTTGGTTTGGATTGTTGATCTTGTTGCCACCACTGTTATTGGGGTAGAAAGCTGGCCTTGGGTTGGCATACTGTTGAGGCTGAAAGTTGGTGCGAGGTGCAGGAGCTCTTGGTTGCTGATAGGTTGGCTTGGCTGGGGCTGACTGCCATGGACGAGGCTTCTGGTTGCTGGAACTTCCCTTGCTGACCATCTTGCGCTTGCGAGTGTCTTCCAAAGCACGCCGCTTGTCTTCAAGCATGAGTGCTTTGTTCACCAGGTCAGGGAAGGTCGGGCAGTCGCACACGACAAGCGAGTATTGCAGAGTCTGATTGAGGCCTTCCATGAAGCGCTTCCTTTTTGCAGCATCAGTGCTGACATCTTCAGGGGCATACCTTGACAGAACACTGAACTTCTGCACGTACTCCTTGACAGTGCCACTTCCTTGCTTCAGGGCTCGGAACTCACGCTTTTTGATAGCCATGATTCCGGAAGGAATGTGGGCTTTGCGGAATTCTGCCTTGAAGTTGGCCCAAGTGATGTCTTGTTCAGCATGCATGACCTTGAATCCATCCCACCAAGCTCTAGCAGTC
Source organism: Secale cereale (assembly GCA_902687465.1). NCBI lineage: Eukaryota > Viridiplantae > Streptophyta > Magnoliopsida > Poales > Poaceae > Secale > Secale cereale. Next base: position 57,247,317 of record LR738715.1, read on the forward strand.
CCCCCGAGGCAGTGGGCTGCATAAGCCACCTTCCCGCGGTCTTCGGTGCATCCGACTAGTTCCAGCAAGTCCTCAATGGTGCGGACCCAGTCGTCTGCATCCAGGGGTTCAGCAGTCTCGATGAAAGTTGGCGGTGCATGTTTCTTGAACTCTGCCAATGTGGAACGTCCATTGCCATTCCCCGCCGGCTGGCGGTTGTTGGTGACAGCTTGAGCAATCAACTGAAGGGCTGCGGTGTTGGCTTGGCGTTCCTCTCGGAAGGCTTGGAGAAGCTGAGCCATGTCCATGTTCGGAGGAGGTGGTGGTGGTGGAGCTTGGTCGTTGGTTTGGTCGTGGCTGGCCTCTAACTGAGCGGATGCTCCGGCTTCAGGCTGCTGGGTAGAGGTACCAGTACGAGTTACAACAGGCATCCTGTTGGAGCGGTAAAAGGTCTCATGACTCGGAAGAGGGAAAGCAATATAGATGGGTGCCTAGTAAGGGGGTGGGTGTGACACTAATCAAATCATGCAAGGGCCGAAAGGGCCAAACACATTCATTAAAAACCAAACGGGTGATGTAGTCGTTTACACATTCCCGAAGGAAGAATACGACATACATCCAACACAACAAAAACAAACACTAGATGGTTTCATAAGAACCATACAAGGACTCGACTGCGCATAGGGTTTACACGACCTATCCTACCGTAGAGGTCACGAACTGGCATATCCGAGTAGCGAATAATGCCTAAGCGGCGGAATGCTCGGTCGCGTATTCTAGCTCTTCTGGGTCTTCCTCCTTGTCTTCATCCGTTTGGGCCCCCTTGTCACTTGAGGGTGTGGGGGAGTGGAGGAGTTGGATACGACGGTGCTTCGTCGGTGGTGCAGAGAAAAGCTTGCGGTATTCCTTTGCCGTCATGCGGCGTCGCCGAGGTGGTTCTTCATTCTTGGAAGATACGTCTTCGGAGGGCCTTCCACCTCGGTATGCGATAGCGGACTATCCGGAAGGCGCTCCTTCCTTCTTGATCCTATTTGTCTTCTCTTGAGCTCGACGAAGAAGTGCCTTGGTATTGTGAAGTTCTTCTCAGAGCTTCATTGATTCCGAGGCCAAGTCTTGTGCCAAGCTATCGGCACATAGACTGAAGTAGGTCTGGAATCAAAGCGGGAGTCCTTCCTTCAGTGGAGGGGCTAGTGCGCTGCTTTCATCTTCACCTTCCTTCCGGTAAGGCAGGAAGCGAGTTGTCATCTTGGCTGCCATCTCCGGAAGAAGCTCGCGGAGACGGGTTAGTGCCTTGAGTGCAGCAGCCTCGACAGCGAGAGGTAGAGTTGCCATCTGGGGTCCCTCAAAGAACCAACTTGTGGGAGGATCGTTTGCCTTCACGATCACTTCCACATGGTATTCCACCTCAGTGTCGCTAACCCAATTCTCAAGGTAGGTGAGGATGGGTGCTCGGTGGAACTGGCACTCCTGGAGGCTATCCTCGAGAAGCAAGGGAAACCCAGTGGTCAGGTGCTCTTCAGGTACAGCGGCCATCTAAAAAGGTGGAATAGGAGAGGTTAATAAGCTGATGATATCTCAAATTAGTAAGGTTTAGAAAAGGAGAGGGGTTCAGAAGGTTTTTGAAAAGGGGACTCATCTAACTAACGCCCATGCTAACTAAGGCTTCCTACAGTCAGGATGGCTCTGATACCAGCTCTGTGGGGACCCCGACTTAGAAGTCGAGATCACCGAATGCACGTGTACAGTGATCCCAGAGATCAATGCTCACTGAACACACAGAAGCTGAATAACAAGAGTCTTACATCCATACATACCGTCTTACACAAATTATGGCCATTATGGCCAAGTCTTACATAGATAAAGCCTCACGGGCTGAATAGCAAATAACTCAAATAGCGGAAGTCTTCGATGATAGGTAGAACCCATGCCATCTGCCTTAACCCTACAGGCATTCTGACTGGGATAGCGTCCTAGTTCGCATGTTCGTCTCCATAGAACTCTTCTTCATATTCATGTTCCTCCATGCCTGGCCAATTAAATAACCAGTGGCAAGCCAATGAGTAATTTGAATGTACTCGCAAGCAACCCATGATTTGGTTCAAAGTAACAATGCAATTGAATAGCAATGAGAAATCTAGCTACGAGCTAGAATAAATATTCTGCCATCAAGTATATGCATCAATAATTTCTCGTAACCTCGAGGACAGGTTACCGATATCAACATGAATATGATTTAGCTCAACGAGTCGAGTCACCACCTTGACTCAATATACACACACACAAGGTTTCGCAAACATTGGACGTAGCCCAAGAGCGGTTACCCAACTGTCCTTGACCGTGGACACGGCTATTCGAATAGTTTTACACTCTGTAGAGGTTGTACACTTTACCCACAAGATCCGGGAAGCTTTCGTGTCACCCACGATCCCGCAGTACCTCAAGTACTTGGGGGAAGCACCCGGTCATTACATTTCCTTAGACGACACTAACATAGAGTCCACTCATCGGTACACGGCCCTCGAGTACAAACAATAGATCACGGGAGTTGCCCTAATTTCAATGTCACGCATACCCGAAGGGACCAACGGTGTGTCCGGTGCCCTGTGAAAACAGTCATGGTCGTCTATCCAAGCACGACCCCGTCCCGGGAAAGACCTCAAGTCTTCCCGTCACTAGTAATGCAGGCACCATGCTAGTATCGGCCTAAGTAATCAATAACGCCCCGTCCCATAAGGGGTAGAGTGGTTGCACATGTATGGCTGGAATAACGGTCGCAACTTAAACCAATCCGTTTGAAAAACATCACACACACTTGTCTCGGTACACCACTTCGTCATCAAGTGGTCACCCATCTCACCATCTCCCTCGGGCATGAATGGCACCCGACGAGGTTTTTAAAAAGAATGCAACCATGAAGGCATCATGGCACACATGCATCTCTAAGCATCACTACTAACCATATGTGTTGCATCTAGCACATAGCAAGATCAAGAGTAAAGCATGCATCATGTGGTGGTTTTAAACTAGGTCACCACCATAACTCTTATCATCATGCATTCGGAAACAAACGGGTTCTGAAGAACACAAGTGTATCATGGTCAAAGGGCTGCTTGCCTGGATTGGCTTGGTCTTCAAAGTCTTCAAATCCTTCCCCACCTTCTTCTTCAGCAACTTTGTCAAACACGGTATCTATACGTCGCATAATAACAACGGGAAAATAAGACCACAATAAAAACAGAAAAATTAAAGTGCTCAGAAAAATGTCAACTTATTATTGTTAAATACTAGAGGGAAAACTAAGATGGCAAAAATTCTTAGTTGGAGTTTTGGAATAACAGAATGGAATCTAAGGATTTTTTGAACAGGAGTTTTAATGCTCAAATTTGAATTTAAATTTGAACAGAACAGAAAAGTTTCATGGATATGTGTGAAAGTGACACCATTAAATAGGAAGGATTTTTCCAAGATTTTAGGAGTTGGAATTAATTCATTTGGACAAATATTTATTTCTGTAAAATTATTTGAAAATTTCACAGAAAAGAATAAAAAGAAAAGGCCCTGTGCCACTGGGCCAGAACGGCCACAGTGCATGGCCCAGGGCGAATAGCCCAGCCGCACGGGAGCCAGCGCGCGCGCGCCAGGTTTTCGAACCTGACGGGCGGGGCCCGGTGATGGCTTCTCGCCCCTCGTTGGTTACCCCAAGTGGAAGGTTTGAGATGCAGTGTAGCGGTAGTTTTCCCTTGGCAAGATACCAAGGATCGAATTCCCCTGAGACTCCAAGGTTCAACAAGAAGGTGTCAACTGCTAACGGCGCCAGATATTTAGCAATCGACTAGACCTGCACACAGATACAAATAACTTTGCTCCCAACGAGTACAGAGAGGTTGTCAATCCCTCCGGCCTTGTCGTTTACAAATGATCAAACGCAAGAGATAATAGTGATAGGTATGACTGCAACTAGTAAATAAGAACAGGAAGTAAATAGCGGGTGTGATCAGTGATGGTAATATGGACCGGGGTCCCATGATGTTCACTAGTGATGTCTCTCTCCCAAAAGACGATAAAACAGCTAAGCGAGGTAAACGAGTTACAGCTGGGCAATTGACAGGATTATGTGCGCAAACCAATGCTAACTATGCTGCAAAGAAAGGTAGAGGCTCAAAAGCATGGGCGGTACGCCAAGGCAAGTAGACCGAAATCCATCTGCATCTACTACTAATCATCCACCTTGAGATATCTATCCAGAACATCTCGCTGGTATTAAGTTGCGAGTCCCACCCATAGTGTAAACTCAAAGCAACAGACAACTGCATTAAAAGAACTTTGCGTAAAGTAAACAATCCTTGCACCCGCAAGTACAAGCACCGTTGTTTTCCCCCTTGTGGCAACAGCACATCCCCTAGACTCATGTTTCTATCACTCAACCTAGTCATCGAGGGGCATGAACCCACAATCAAGCATAACGTTCCCTCTTGGAGTTACTACCTAGCTACTACTTGGCCAAAGCAATAAACAGCAACGGAGAACATGCAAGAATTACTCAAGAACATAAATATAAAAGAGGTGAATCAAATATATTACTCACACACAATCTGAACATAATCTCATAATCCATCGGATCCCAGCAAACTCATCATAGCAACAGCATAAGGAATATGTGCCTCGATCATGTAGGGCAGCTCACGAGGTCTAATCAGTGAAGAACAAAGAGGGGAGGAGAACATCACATAGCTACTGGTCATGGACCCATGGTCCAAGGGAGACTACTCACAACTCATCCGGGAGGCGTCCATGGTGGAGGAGAGGCTCCCGGTGGTGATCCTCCCCTCCGGCAGGGTGCCGGGAAGAGTTCTCCTGGTGCTCCCGATCTTGGAAGCGCGGCGGCGGTGGAATAGAGATGAGATCACCAAAAAGGGTTCCGTCCTCGAGGGTTTCGGGACGCGGTGTAAATATATGCCAAAGGGGGGCGTCAGAAGAGGCAATGGGGGCCCAGGCGCCCTAGCGGCGCGGCCAGGAGGCCGCCCCCTCTGGTCGCCTGGAGCCCTGGTGGCCCCCCTCTGGCCCTACTTTGGCCGCATGGAAGCTTCCGGAATGCTGATTTTTTATATATTTTCCCGGGATATTTCTGGCAATTTACGTAATGGGAAAACCTGAAATACAAAAACAGCAGAAAACAGAAACTGGCACTAGGGTGCACTGAGTTAATAGGTTAGTCCAAATATGATCAAAAGTGTATGGAAGTGCATAAATATCATAGCAATATCACACAAAAGAGGCATGGACCAAGCAGAAATTATAGATACGTTTTGGACGTATCAACATCCCCAAGCTTAATTCCTGCTCGTCCTCGAGTAGGTAAATGATAACAAGCATAATTTCTGTGGTGACATGCTATTAACCATATAAGAACTTTTCACAGTCACATGACAAATGCTTACTCAGATAATGAATCTTTAGTAATTAAGTTGCCTCATGAGAATATCACAAAGAACTGAAAGTTTTACAATATGATACTGAAACACTCAGTAGATTTGTAGTGAGCATGGTGTGCTAACATGACAAAGTGGTACCTCGCTTGCCCCCTTTAGTGAAGCAAAACATAAATGCAGGGGCACCTCCGAAGTTTAAATGACGACTAGATACAATGATTTCAGAATAAACGATATCATAATCATGCAGAAGACAATGGTACTTTGGGACAATGCACATTACACTCAGAATGACAATCATGCTCTCAATAGTTGGTGCTTTAAAGAAAGAAGGTGGAGACTCTCGAACCGTGGCTTTTGATGGCAAGGTTGAAAACCCGTGGTCGGAAACAAAAACTAAACATGTACCAGAGCTCTTGGTTTTTTAAAAACAAAGGTAAAAATTATTTTTGGGATATGCATATTTTGTCAACGAATGCTAGTAGATAACTCAATTACTTCTCGAGCTGGACAAGTTTCGAGGAAAGGCTCCCGCACGAGGACGATCACATCCTCTTAATCTCCTTTGTTTATCACTGCCAAAGTTTTCTGATTTCTCATGAACAAAGCGTGAAGGAGGGTTTGTTTGTTGTATATTTTTTTAATGAGCCGGGCGCACTCTTTGCCAGTTCCTTCTCGTATTAGGGGTTTGCACATTAGACATGCAATCCCGGGGTGAAGCTTGTCCAACCTAAAAAGATCATGAATTAACTACTACTTCCTCATGAGCTAAAACAGAGGCACAAAAGAGAAATGCTTTTTTGATTAATTTCGAGATGGTACAAGATAGTCTTCGTTAGGAATGGCAAGTAAATACCATGTATAGGAAGGTATGGTGGACTCATATGGCATAACTGGTTTAAAGGATTTTGGATGCACAAGCAGTCAGTCCGCTTAGTGCAGGCGAAGGTTAGCAAAAGACTGGGAGCGACCAACTAAGAGAGCAATGACGGTCATAATCATGCAGAGCGACAAAGCAACATTGAATCGGGCATGGAAGTTATATCGCTACTCAGAAATTAAAGATCATCAAGGCTTGATAGACTTTCTTTACAGTCTTAAATATGCGTGAGCATATGCCAAGTCAATCAAAATAAATTCTTGGAGGAAGATATCACTAAACCATACCACATCATAGGCAAACAAATCATGTTGGTACTTCAATAACACATTAAGAACCCCCCCAGCTATTTGAGACTAACCATAAGAAAACATGAACTACTAAGCACCATTATGCACATAGCATTTTTATCATAGACATATCAACCAGTGCAACAGAAGCCAACTCTCTTAACAACATAAGCATGATAACTCAAGAGAGTTCCAGCAACCAACTAAACAAAAGCTCTTAAAAATAAAAGCATGAAACTAAGAGCTAAACATGATAGTAGCTATGGAAAGACAAAGAACATACACAGCAAAGATAAGCATGAAAATCCTATGTTGTGTTCTAGGTTGAAGTGGAGCGTGTTTCTCTCCCACACAAAGAAAGATGGGTTCCAACTTGTTATGAACAGCAAGCAAAGCTAAAGAAAACTAAAAAGGAAACTAAAAGCAAGACGCTCCAAGCATAGCACATAACACATGAAGTGATTAAAATATAGTGGAACGAAAGACGAACTGATAATTGTTGATGGAGAAGGGGATGCACGGGGGCATCCCCAAGCTTAGACGCTTGAGTCTTCTTGAATATTTCTTGGGGGTGCACGGGGGCATCCCCAAGCTTGAGCGTTTGACACTCCTGAATCTTTTTATCATCTTCCCTCGCACACTTGAAAACTCCCTTCATACATAACTCATCATAATCTGATTAGCGAGGTTAGTACCCATAATAAAATAATTTATCCTTGCTGGAAATAAAGATAATCTTGAAGGTATACTGTTTCTCAAGATTGCCAAAAGGTTTTTGCAAAGAAAAAGCAAGCTCAAGGTTTGCAAAACGAAGGAAAGGCAAAACAGGACGGAATCTGTGAAAAACAGACCAGCAGGTAGTAAATAATTTTTTCGGGGCACTTCTGCAACTCAAATCAAAAAACTCAGAACAGACGCCCGAAAGCCAATTGTATAGAGCACGCTGTCGGAAAACTTCAGACCAAAAATATGATCTGGTGATTTTATACGAATTTTTCTGTCCAAGGACAGAATCTGTTTCCTAGACAGCACGTCACAACTTTTGAACTTTCTTGCAATCAGAGGCTACACTTGGCACAAAGCTGAAAAGTAAAGATACAATGATGATGCTACTGTAGTAACAAACATCAAGACACAACAAAAGCAAAATAAAATTTTATTCATTGTGGGCTGCCTCCCAAAAGCCCTTTCTTTTATGCCTTTAAGCTAGGCATAATGCAAAGAGGAATCAATAATCATCATAATAATCGGAGTTATAAATTGCTTCAAATGGTTCCTCAACAAGTTAATCCTTGTTCCTTCTAGGAAAGGGGTACATACCTTATGCCTTCCCGCGTAGGCGGATTTGTCCCTTACCTATATTGATGAAGCCTTTTACAGCTCGGAGGAAGTCCCTTCCAAGCACTATATTTCCTTGGTTTGGCTTCATGATGAAGAAATCAACCATTGCAATCCCTTTAAGGAATGTGACTGGTACGTCTTTTATTCTTCCCTGGATCTCAGAAATATCTCCATTAGCATGTTCATGATAGGACGATAATCTATCCATGTTAATTTTTAAAGAATCATGAACAATTTTTGGCATAGTAGAAACCATAGATCCAATATCACAATAAGCAAGGAAGTCTTGATTAGAGATGCTAATCCTAACAAAAGGCTCCCAATCATTGTCTATTTCCAAAATATCTCTCTTATTGGGTTTGGGTTTCTCTACCTTCATTAAGTCTAGAGCATCCATTCTTTTCTCAATAGTAGCAAGTCTATCTATGACAGTATCAAAACCATGATCATAAACAAAGTAACTAGATAGACCATGTATTATTTCAAGAGCTCTAGCTTCATCGCATTCTAGGAAATCTCCTTCAGCTATAATATCAAGAGAGTGTTTACACCATTTAAAAATACCATGGTAAAAATTTCTAAGCACAATTTTTATAGGTATCCAAGGCATTATTCTTCTATGTGCATCAGAAATTCTGTCCCATGCCTTCTTCATATTTTCTCCATCCCTTTGATGGAAATCTAAAACTTCTAATTCCCTCAAAGCACCGAATCCCAACATGCTTGTCTAAACAGAAAGAACTACTAACAGAAAAGCAAATAATTTTTTTGTGATTTTTGATAAAGGGAACTAAAGCAAAAACTGAAAGGTAAACTAACAAGACTAAAAAGCAAAGGTAAAAGATAGCATGAAACTCCCCTATCTTGAAGAGTGGAGTCCCCGGCAACGGCGCCAGAAAACTTTGCTTGATGGCTTCTCGCCCCTCGTTGGTTACCCCAAGTGGAAGGTTTGATATGCAGTGTAGCGGTAGTTTTCCCTTGACAAAGATACCAAGGATCGAATCCCCTGAGACTCCGAGGGTCAACAAGAAGGTGTCAACTGCTAGCGGCGCAACTTAGCGATTGACAGGACGTGCACACAAATACAAATAACTTTGCTCCCAATGAGTACAGAGAGGTTGTCAATCCCTCCGGCCTTGTCGTTTACAAAGGATCAAACGCAAGAGATAATAGTGATAGGTATGACTGCAACTAGTAAATAAGAACAGGAAGTAAATAGCGGGTGTGATCAGTGATGGTAATATGGACCGGGGTCCCATGATGTTCACTAGTGATGTCTCTCTCCCAAAAGACGATAAAACAGCTAAGCAAGGTAAACGAATTACAGCTGGGCAATTGACAGGATTATGTGCGCAAACCAATGCTAACTATGCTGCAAAGAAAGGTAGAGGCTCAAAAGCATGGGCGGTACGCCAAGGCAAGTAGACCGAAATCCATCTGCATCTACTACTAATCATCCACCTTGAGATATCTTTCCAGAACATCTCGCTGGTATTAAGTTGCGAGTCCCACCCATAGTGTAAACTCAAAGCAACAGACAACTGCATTAAAAGAACTTTGCGTAAAGTAAACAATCCTTGCACCCGCAAGTACAAGCACCGTTGTTTTCCCCTTCGTGGCAACATCACATCCCCTAGACTCATGTTGCTGTCACTCAAGCTAGTCATCGAGGGGCATGAACCCACAATCAAGCATAACGTTCCCTCTTGGAGTTACTACCTACTACTTGGCCAAAGCAATAAACAGCAACGGAGAACATGCAAGAATTACTCAAGAACATAAATAAAAGAGGTGAATCAAATATATTACTCACACACAATCTGAACATAATCTCATAATCCATCGGATCCCAGCAAAGTCATCATAGCAACAGCATAAGGATTACATATGTGCCTCGATCATATAGGGCAGCTCATGAGGTCTAATCGGTGAAGAACAAAGAGGGGAGGAGAACATCACATAGCTACTGGTCATGGACCCATGGTCCAAGGGAGACTACTCACAACTCATCATGGAGGCGTCCATGGTGGAGGAGAGGCTCCCGGTGGTGATCCTCCCCTCCGGCAGGGTGTCGAGAAGAGTTCTCCTGGTGCTCCCGATCTTGGAAGCGCGGCGGCGGCGGAACAGAGATTAGATCGCGAAAAAGGGTTCCGTCCTCGAGGGTTTCGGGACGTGGTGTAAATATATGCCAAAGGGGGGCGTCAGAAGAGGCAAGGGGGGCCCAGGCGCCCTGGCGGCGCGGCCAGGAGGGGGGCCGCCCCTCTGGTCGCCTGGAGCCCTGGTGGCCCCCCTCTGGCCCTACTTTGGCCGCATGGAAGCTTCCGGAACGCTGATTTTTTATATATTTTTCCCGGGATTTTTCTGGCAATTTACGTAATGGGAAAACCTGAAATACAGAAACAGCAGAAAACAGAAACTGGCACTGGGGTGCACTAAGTTAATAGGTTAGTCCAAATATGATCAAAAGTGTATGGAAGTGCATAAATATCATAGCAATATCACACAAAAGAGGCATGGAGCAAGCAGAAATTATAGATACGTTTTGGACGTATCACCCGGCGGTCAGTGGCTGCGAGGGGAGAGAGAGAGCGGTGAGGATGACAGGCGGGGCCCGCCTGTCATCTTCAACCTCTTGGCCAAAGCGACGGCGAGCTCACCGGCGGCGATTCCGGGCACGGCGGGGCAAACGAAGGGCAGGAACGGGCTCAGCAGCGAGTCGCGGATGTAGTGGTGGTGGTGCGGCTCGCCGGAGAGGCCTGGTTCGCCGGCGGCGAGGTGGGATGGCGGAGGAGCTTCGGGGGGTTGCTGCTCCGGTTGTTTCCGGCGGCTGCAGAGAGGGGAAAGAGAGGGAAAAGCATCAGTGGTGTGCGGCGGTGCTAGATCGAGCGAAAGAGAGAGCTAGGGCGGCCTGTACTGGGCTGGCGACGGGAGGCCGCCGCGGCGGAGCTCGAGCTCGATCTCGAGATCGGGCAGGTCTGGGGAGAGGCGAGGGGCTCAGGGAGGCAATTGAGAGGGAGAGGGGGCTGTTGGTGAAGAGAGGAGGGGCTCGGAGGCCCTATTTATAGGGGAGCGGCAAGGTCCCGTGGACCTGTGCGCCGGCGAGCTTCTGCTCGACGCCACAGTGCACGGGAGGCGATGGGATTGAGTCTGGGGCGTTGCTGGACGGATTCCAGGGCGGAGGGAAGGAAGAGGGGGAGCGGGGGATGCTCCAGAGGGATTGCGCGTGTGAGGCCGATGAGTGGTGCTTGCGGGCGGCCGGCGCGCGTGCGAAGGCGGCCACTGGAGGGAGAGGCAGGAGAGGGACAGCGCCGGGGAGGGTCGCAGACGTCGAGGCGCGTTGGTAGGCGCGAGGGGGAAGCACGAGGTGGTCGGGGGCATGCGATTGGTGAAGCTACAGTGCGGGGGCGCACTGTAGCGCACTCTGGAGCGAGCTTATCGCATGCCATGGCATGCCATTTGCCCTCTGGGCGTGTCCGCCGTGTCTGGGGGGTCCAGCACGAAGCAGACGTCTCAGCTGAGGCCTTGGATGCTCTGGCTGATCAAGGAGAGAGAGGTCAAGCTGGTAACTAGGTAGAAATTGGCTGTCCAGCAAGGTGAATTGGGGTTTTCACCCCTCAATCATGGAGCTGTGGACATGGGGGAGTTACTGGAGGTAGATTGTAACTAGATGAAGCTGTGGTAGAAAGTTGAGGCAAAAGTAAATAGAAAAAGGGGTCAAGATGGTAGTTTTGGTAAAATAGCAGAAGGTGTTTGATCATGTTTTGGTCAAGCAAATGATCTCCACTTGCCATGACACTTAACAGGATTGAATGACATATGGAAATAGGGTGTTTCACCAAATTTGGGCTCATTTGAAGAAACTAGCCAATGTAACTTCGGTGAACCCTAGAAATCAACAGAAATGGCTTCATCTTGTTTAAGTCAAGCTAATCATCTCCCCTTGATGCACCACTTGGTGTAGTTTCATCATTTGGGGTATTGATCATGCCCACAAAGTTTGAAGCTCCAGGTAAAAAGTTGGTAATGTAAAGTTGTTCAAATTTGCATTTGAACAGAAATGGTTTTGGTGTATTCTGATCAAGTTGCCCTACTCCAAATCTTGTGCCATTTGGTCTAGTTGCCATATTAGACCATTCTAGCATGTGCACCAAGTTTGAGGGCATTTGGACAAGTTTGGCAATGTAAAGTTGCTCAAACTTCAGATATGGACAGAATGGTTTTGAAAGGTTTTGAGGATGTTATCTTGCTTCCCAAGGCATGGGACTTGGCAAGATCATCAAATATGTCATATATGACATGATAGAATTTCCCTGGAATTTTTGGAGAATATTTCCTTTGTAAATATTTCAAAAGCTTGAAATATCCAGAAAGGGTTTTAGAGGGACTAGCCCATTATTTTGAACATGACCAAGTGTTGAAACTCTTATATATGGACAATATATGTCCTATGAGTCTCTCTGAATTTTGGAAAATATTTTTGAAATACTTAAATAATTTTCCCCATTAAAGACCATTTCTGGCCTTAAAGAAAAGCTTTTAAATAAAATAGGAAAATAACTTTTAAAATTATACTTTTGTGGTTTCTGGGAGTCCTATGACTACTAGGTCTCAAATATGCTTTTTGAAATAATTTTCTCACCCTAAATCAAGCACTTGCAGTGCAAACCTCAATTCAGGGGTTTTTGGAATACTAAATTTTAAAAAAATATACTTTGGCCAAATTATTTTTATAAGAAAATACTATACTGCTATAAACACTTGGTATGATCATTGGGCAGAAGTTTTGGGTATGGAGATGAATTCTACAAGAGGTAATAGTTGACTTTAATGAGCACATGAAGAACACAAGAAGAAAAACTCAATTCCAAATAAAAGCCAAATGATGCCGAAAATTTTTGCTGGTCCAAATTTTCATGCTTCATTGATGCAAATAACATGTTACAAAATGCAGGGTGTGACATGCGGGGTGTGAGAGTGGGTGCGTGTGTGTGCAAAGGTTGACATGTGGGACCTGGGTGTCAGCGAGAGCAACAGGGCAAAAATATGGGCATTTATCCCACTGGGTCGAGGGGATTCGAACCCAGGTCATTGGGTTAACAGAGCAAAGCGTCGACCACTGCGCTACGCGGCTGCGACTGACATAGAACAGGCGCTGCACCTGATGTATAAACACCCGATGCAGACAGAACCAACACGACACCGGCGAAGCAGAGACGGCGGTGATGTGCAACGGGGCTGCTCCGGCGACCCAAGAGGACGGCGGAGGTGCGCGATGGATCCACGAGGGAATCGCGCACAAGCGACACAGACCAACTGCACCTAACAACGACTACAACGATGCCGGCGGCAACAAACAGAGGCGGCGGCGACGAGCTGCGGCGAGACACCTACAGACCCTAATGGAGCGGCGAGAGCACATAGCAGCACCTACTCAACACGGCGGAGATGATGGACATGCACAGAGGAACTACGATGGTCGGAGCACTCACCGGAGACGAGGTCCGACAGCGGCGGATTCGGGCGGACAACGAACTCGTAGCTAGAGCGCGTTAGAGAGGGGAAGAAGAGCACGGGCAGGTTCATGACCTCACCACGAACACGTTGACGTGCTCGGTTCGGCGAGAGGGGGGCGGAGACGATGGCGAGGGCAGACGAACGCTCGTGGCGGCCGGAGTCGAAGACGAGGAAGGACAGGAAGCAGATGAGGCGCTCGGCTCCGCGTAGATGACGTAGTGGACGTAGTCGACGTCGGGGAAGAAGCCTGACACGGACGGCGAGGCAGAGGAGGATGGAGAGCACGCCAGTGAAGAGGTCGTGCTCCTAGATGCATTCGGGATGGCGGTGCAGGTGGGGGATCTGGTGGCCGAAGCGCACCTAGCGGCTGGGAGGAGGAAGAGGGAACCCTAGGGGAGTTGGTGGACACCAGGAGGGCTTCATAGGGGGGCCAGGGTGACGGAACGGAGCGGCGACGTGCTCGTGCTCGCGGTCCCCATGGCGATGGCGCAAGGAGGGCGAAAAGGTGGGTGGCACGGAGGTTGCGGTCGCTGACGTGCGGGCCCGTCCTGGCCATGTGGAGGCGACGCATAGGGGGGCGAGTGGGTGCACGGGTGCAAAAAGGGCAGAGGGACGTGCGGGGGAGGAGCTAGGCTGCGGGCGCGCGCTGGCCTGCTGGGTCGACCTGGTGGCCGAGGCCTAGGTGGTACTGCTATGGTTGGGCTGCTCTGCTGGCTGTTGCTGCACTGTTGCTTCTTCTCTTTTTCTTTTTCTTTAGGCAGAAAAACAAAATGAAAAGCCCAGGCAGCTAGGAAAATAATTACGGAGAAGTAAAAATATCCCTGAGCTCCTGGAATTATGCCTGATTTAATAAAATTGCTTTGGACTTTTTTAGAGGTAGAAAAATAAAACAAGTTTGAATATAACTCAAACTTGGATCATTTTTGAACCTGACCAAAACAACTTCAAATGGAGTGAAATTTGGCAAAGATGTTTAGGACAAGGTGCAAGATTTGTTGTGAGAAGATGAACATTAAAGGAGGAGCAAGATGGCACTTACAAAAACAACAAGAAAAGAAAGAAAGGGGAAGGAGGGGGTGGTGAAGCTTGGAAGTGATCATGCGTGGAACACACATGGATCAATCATCAAGATAACATGCACATGATGAGAATGAGAATGCAAGATGACAAGGCAAGTATGCAATATGATGTGACCATGATGCATATGATGGTAATGAAGCAAAGGCATGACAATTCAATAAAAATGGCAATACATGAATGAAAAAGAGACCCCAAGGAAAGGATAGGACCAAATGGTAAATATATTGCCATATAAGGAAGTTTTACATCTGGGGTGTTACATCTGGCCCCTAGGTGTCTCCGCATTGAACCGACCCTTGGTCCTTTCATCGTGCTTGGTGCTAGGTTGCTCCAAAACACCTGTAGACACAAGAAAATGCAGTGATCACAAGAGAAAGTGTAAATACTAGTAATCATGCATAATGGAGGACTATTTGGTTCAATGGAACATGATATATGAAGAGAACATGCAACAGATGAGCTCTAAAAATGCGTAAAATATAGAGCGATCACATGCCGAAAAAGTGCCCGACAAGCATGGGCGATGATCAACACACATTGTACTGAGCTAGATATGGAGCATCTTGCCCAAGTCGGTCCATGTGGAGTGGACGGGAAGGAAATACCTACTGGCCTAGTTTATGAAAACGTTTTGCTAGCTGCTCGGCTGTCACAACAAGACTGTGACCTTGACTCCTTAATAGATGGGATCGAGTAATTGCACCGTAACAACACTATATTTGTGTAATTACTCTATGTATCAAAGTATGTAACATCATTATGTATGCTCAAATCTGCAGTAGAATACTTTGTTAACCGACCGTCGGCTTCTGCCTCCTTAGCTAGTAGCCGAGGAGTATTTCCTACTTCTCACCCGAATACGTGAGTTTTCGGAGAACGAGGCCATCCGGCCATAAGGTTCAAAAACAAAATTCTATGCTGAGAGGTAAGTTATATTACTTTTAAACATAAGAAACATCTTCTCAGAAAAAAATAGTTCCTGTATCATTTCCTTTTCTCAGGTTATCATATTAACCATGATGACGTAACCCAATATCCAATGTATATGAAAAAATCGAAGGTTTAGTTTGGGGGAAAGGCCCTTAATGCTAGTTTTTTTTTATAAAAAGTTGAAATTTTCACTTCTGTCATTGCCGACCAATTATATTCTTAAGAGCACTAGCTTTTGGCTTCACCCGTATGAGGTACTAACCCGGATGACCCGGAAGTAATAATCACAGAGGTGCTCCCTTTACCCCTTAGCCAAACAATCGGGAACGTAACTGGTAAACACAAGACCCAGGCAACCCAGCCTGGCCAAATCTTAAGTCAAATTGATGCATATTATGGCTTTAGACCGATGAGAATGGAAGGCAGCATACATATAGGAAATATGAACGTGTAAAAAACATGGTCTTTTAATTGGATCCCCCAACACAATTTACTGAACCCGTTATGGATATCCAAAGTCATTTGACATGTCACGGTTTTACCTAGCACTGCCTATTGAAATCTAACTAACTCGACAGAGGTTTGATAAGCCCGAAGAAATTCTTGGTAAAATAGCAAAAATATATTCTATTTATAACTAGATATATTGAAAATAGGGGAGAGCTTCAGTTTAACCGTAAAAACGTCGAATGCGTGCAACATTCCATGGATTCAGCACCAGTCGGTTGTCCTCACGATCTCAGATGTGATATGCCCCTCTAGCCATTACCTGGTCAATTATGAATGGTCCTGTAATGCCCAGGATGGGACTATACCTCCTACGTGTCGAGGCACGACTTAAAGGTATAAGCCCATTCTGGAATGATCTCAAGCTTGGTATCTTTGCACGACTCATGTAAAAGAGGGATGAAATTGCAAAAGGAGATAGTTGGCTTACACTCGCCACTTCACACAATACATTACATAAGCAAAACATCATTCAAAACATCACAACCCGACTACGGGTGAAGATCCAAAAGAAAGATACCAAAACAACATAAAGCCACAGGTCCGAATCGCCCCTAGTAGAAACCACTACTGATCGTCGAAAACGTCACAAGCATACGGCCAAACTCTTCATCGAGCTCCCAGAAGTACTTGAACCAGCTCCTGCATCATGATCGGCTGAACCTGCATCTGGTGTTGTAGTATCTGTGAGCCACGAGGACTCAGCAATCCCATAACCATGGGTATCAAGACTAGCAAAGCTTTATGGGTAGGAAGAGGTAAAGTGGTGACGTTGCAGCAGCGGCTAAGCATAATTTGGTGGCTAAATTACGAGTACAAGAATAAGATGAGCATCTACGCAAACGGTCGCAAACTAGTAGTGATCGCTAAAGATCCTGAACTACATACGAGTCAAACATAAACCCACCATGTTCTCTTCTCAAAGTGAAAAGAGACAGTCACGGTTACTCACACAGTTGTGTGTTTTACTTCGGATCATCTGTCAAGTTTTCTACAACCGGACATTAACAAATTCCAATCTGCCACATAACCGCGGGCACGGCTTTCGAAAGATCATAACCCTGCAGGGGTGTCCCAACTTAGCCCATCACAAGCTCTCACGATTAGCTGAAGTGATAAATATAATATCATCACCCCTTATCTTAGGGAAATCCGATCAGGCTCGGCATCCCGGTGCACAAGACATTTCGACAATGGTAAAACAAGTCAAGCAAGACCTCCCGGCGTGCCGACACCCTGATAGTAGCCGCGCGTATCTCGTCTCAGGCCACGACCGAATGGGCGATGCTACAGGTAAAACCAAACCTCGAGTTTCCCCGTGGTGGCCCCACAGGTTGCCCATTTGGGACCAACACCATCAGCACTGGCCCCCCCTGCTATGTAGAATTAAGAACCCGGGGACGCGACCCCCTATGCAAAATTTAATTAATTAATTAAGTTGTTATTATGAGAAAATTAAAACCAATGTTGGGCCTTGATGGAGGAGTTTTATTCAAAGTCAAACTGTCAAGGGGTCCCCATCCACCCATCGTGTAAGGAACGCAAAATCAAGGAACATAATGTCGGTTTATTGGCGCCTAAGGTGGCATGAGTGGAACAAAACACCGAGCAAAAGGCCAAGCCTTCCACCCATGCCCAGTATATAGGTGTGTTAATAATAATTATAGATATTGTGATATACCAACAACAAGTTCCCTCCTAGAACGATCTTCATCTTCACCTGCAACTAACAACGCTATAAGAGGGGCTGAGCAAGCGGGTAACATAGCCAAACAGTGGTTTTGCTAGGAAGGTTTCAAGGTTAGAGGTTTCATGGCAACAAGGAGAGGCTGACAAAAAGATGGGTAGCGCGACATGTAACGATAGCATCGAGACAACTAAGCATGGCAATGGTAGTAAAGGTATCCAAGGGTATGATCATCTTGCCTGGGATTCCACAAGGAAGAAGAACAAGTCCATGAAGTAGACGGAGCAACATAGTCAAGCGAATCCTCACAACTCCGGAACGAAACCGAAGCTAACAAGAGAAGCCACCGGAAAGAAGCAAACAACACGGTAAACACACAAGCATAAACATGTCATACGATGCACATCCAAGTATGATGCATGTCCGGTTTAAATATGCATGCCATGGCAATGTGCACAAACAAAACTACAAGTTAAGTGGAGCTCAATATGCAACGAGTTGCATATTGACGAAACACCACATTTTATTTATTTAGTTGACTCTCGTTATTGACAACACAAGATTAAATGTTTGTTAACATGGCAACAAGGTGAAGCAAAACGAACTACCTATTTAGGCATTTTAAATGAGGCCGGAAATAACAACATCAATTCCGGAAAATCCCCATGAGCATGTTTAGCAAATATAAGCAGCAACAATTCACACATTTTTAAAGTTGTTAACATGATGCGGATGACATGATCAAGTTTATGCAATTTTTATTAGAAGTTGACATGAAGATGATAAGGAGTATTTGTCACCGCGGTGGAAAGAAAAGGTGCCACGGCAACGATCCGAAAATGATGCAACGGCAACATCTCGGTTCCGGTAACTCGTCGAGAGACCGGTGCAAAAGAATGCTCGGCGTGAGCGTGTCGAACAAGATGAAAGGTGGGGTGATCCCGTCACCGGGTTCCCACGGGTCGGCGACAAGGCAACCGAGGAGCATGACAAAAGATGATACGGGCACGGAGCACACAAGGGAAACAACTCATACAACACAAGCATTCATCCACGGCATCGTCTCAGGGTTATACCTTCGTAGCGTTCGTTCTCGGAGGGGGTTCGAGACGTAGTGGAAGAAGTCGTTCTCGCGATTCGTAGAGGAAGTAGGCGTTCATGTTCGGAGAGGTACTTGATGAAACCAACATCTTCGGGGCGACGGTAGTTGTTCACTCGATGGCCTTCGGCGACAGTAGTCGTACACGGTTCGTAGAGGTTCGGGGCCGGCGGAGTACTTGTCGCGTCGCATCATGTAGTCGTTCTCGTTTCGTAGATGTTCATGTTCAACGTGTCGTGGAACTTGGGGGGGTCTCGTTCTCGCGACGGTAGTGGAACTCGGCGTTTCTCCTTGTAGTCGGACTTGACATCGGGCGTCGAGGTACCTGCGGTCTTGGTCACACCGGAAGGAACACTTGGCGAAACCACAGCAACAAAAGAAAAACCCATGCTCGGGCTCCATGGAGACAGCAACAAGGAGACGACGCGGACGAAGCCTTGGGGCGCGAAAACGAAGCAGCGAGGCGAGGATGGCGAGGTGGTGGAGGTGCAGGCGCTGCTGAACTTGGCGGCGACGGGTTGCCGCTGCCGGCGCTGGAGATGACGGCCGGAGAGGCAGGGGCCACGGGATCCGGCTGGCCGTCGTTGGAGGACGGCGCGGGCGCCATGGCGCAGCGGCGGTGCGACGGGGAGGCCGGAGGGACGAGGCCTTGGCGCGCTCGGGAGATGGGCGCTCGGCCGTGGAGGAGGATGGCCGCGGCCGTGGTGGCGCTCGCCGGGCTTGGGGCGGCGTCCGCGGCCAGAGGCGGACGGCGGGGCGGCTCCCGGCCGGCTCGCGGGTGCCAGGCGCGCGGGAGATGAAGGGAGCGGGGCGGCTTGGTGCGGTGACGCGAGGAATCGGGCAGAGGGGGCGAGGGGGCGCGCGTCGGGACGAGGGGAGAGCGAGGCAGGGGCGGTCGGGGCTGCGGCCTCCTGGGAGATCGAGCGGAGGCTGCGAGGGGGACGAGCGAGATCGAGGGAAACGGGGGCTCGGGCGACAGAGTGAACGAGGGAGACGAGCGAGGGGAGTGCGGCGGCGCTGGGAGGAGAGATGGGATCGGGGGAAAGGAGCGAGGCTCGGCTAGGGTTTGCAGGCGGTGGCCTGAGCTAAGAGGCTGATGGGCCTGAGGGATAGGCCGTGCCTAGGGAGGCCTGGGCCGCGGCTGGGATGGCCTAGAGGCCTGCAGCTGCTAGGCTCTCCTGATAAAAGAGAGAAAGAAGAAGAAAAGAAAAAATAGAGAAGAAAATAAAGGAAAAGAAAGAGGGGGTTAGGAGTAGAGTTTGGGCAAGAGGTTAATTTTACTGGACTCGTAAAAATGTTCACAGTCCACGAAAAATAGGAGAGGCAATGATGAAAATTTAAATTCAAATTCATATGAATTTAATTCAAATGATTTGAACAAGATTGAGGCTTTGGAGAGTCCAAAAATAATGAGAATTTTGGTGGAGCTCGGGAAAATGATTAAAGAATTGTTGGCAAAGTTTGAGGCAAAGAATTGAGATAGAAATGCATGGAGAAAATATGCAAGTGTGTTGGGTTAATTCCAAACAAATGGAATATTTAATATAGCTCCCTAATAATATTGAGAGGATATGTTATAAAGAGAAGTCATCCTTCCCTCGATTTAAATGGACCGAAGGTCCACACGGTTTATTTAGGTTGAGATGCAAAATAAAAATGACATGATGGCATGATGACATGATGCAATGCAAAAATAAATAACGCAAGCACAAAAGAACACACGGGAGAACTCGGAACATCTGGAATCTTCTGGAATCTTCTGGGACGTCGGTCTTCGGGCGTCACGGGTCCCTCCCATTGGTTGGTAGTTTATGGTTTTGCATCTCGGGATGGTATTGTGGAACCAGGTCTCCAACATTGAATGCTTTGGTGACCGCATCCTCCTCAGATAGGCTGGTCATGAGCGTGGAAATATGCCCTAGGGGCAATAATAAAGTTGTTATTTATATTTCCTTACATCATGATAAATGTTTATTGTTCATGCTAGAATTGTATTAACCGGAAACATAATACATGTGTGAATACATAGACAAACACAGTGTCACTAGTATGCCTCTACTTGACTAGCTCGTTAATCAAAGATGGTTAAGTTTCCTAGCCATAGACATGAGTTGTCATTTGATTAAAGGGATCACATCATTGTTGAATGATGTGATTGACTTGACCCATTCCGTTAGCTTAGCACTTGATCGTTTAGTTTTACTACTTTTGCTTTCTTCATGACTTATACATGTTCCCATGACTATGAGATTATGCAACTCCCGAATACCGGAGGAGCACCTTGTGTGCTATCAAACGTCACACCGTAACTACGTGATTATAAAGATGCTCTACAGGTGTCTCCAAAGGTGTTTGTGGTGTTGGCATAGATCGAGAATAGGATTTGTCACTCCGAGTGTCGGAGAGGTATCTCTGGGGCCTCTCGGTAATACACATCACTATAAGCCTTGCAAGCAAATGACTAATGAGTTAGTCATGAGATGATGCATTACGGAACGAGTAAAGAGACTTGCCGGTAACGAGATTGAACTAGGTATTGAGATACCGACGATCGAATCTCGGGCAAGTAACATACCGATGACAAAGTGAACAACGTATGTTGTTGTGCGATTTGACCGATAAAGATCTTCGAAGAATATGTAGGAACCAACATGAGCATCCAGGTTCCGCTGTTGGTTATTGACCAGAGATGAGTCTCGGTCATG
Organism: Secale cereale; assembly: GCA_902687465.1. Lineage (NCBI taxonomy): Eukaryota > Viridiplantae > Streptophyta > Magnoliopsida > Poales > Poaceae > Secale > Secale cereale. Next base: position 57,268,758 of record LR738715.1, read on the forward strand.
TCTACATAGTTCTTGAACCCGTAGGATCCGCACACTTAACGTTCGGTGACGATCGGTATGATGAGTTTATGAGTTTTGATGTACCGGAGGTAGTTCGGAGTCCCGGATAGGATCACGGACATGACGAGGAGTCTCGAAATGGTCAAGACATAAAGATCGATATATTGGAAGCCTATATTTGGACATCGGAATGGTTCCGGGTGAAATCGGGATTTAACCGGAGTACGGGAGGTTACCGGAACCCCCCGGTAAGTATATGGGCCTTATTGGGACATAGTGGAGAGAGAGAGGAGACTAGGGCAGGCTGCACGCCCCCTCTCCCTCTAGTCCGAATTGGACTAGGAGGGGAGGGGCGGGGCCCCCTTTCCTTCCTCCCTCTCTCCCCTTCCTTCTCTCCTAGTCCAACTAGGGAAGGGGGGATCATACTCCCGGTGGGAGTAGGACTCCTCCTAGGGCGCACCATAGAGGGCCGGCCCCTCCCCTCCTCCACTCCTTTATCTACAGGGGTGGGGGCACCCCATAGAAAAAAGTTGATCATTGATCTTTTAGCCGTGTGCGGTGCCCCCCTCCACCATAATCCACCTCGGTCATATCGTAGCGGTGCTTAGGCGAAGCCCTGCGTCGGTAACTTCATCATCACCATCATCACGCCGTCGTGCTGACAGAACTCTCCCTCGAATCTCTACTGGATCGTGATTTCGTGGGACGTCACCGAGCTGAACATGTGCAGATCGTGGAGGTGCCATACGTTCGGTACTAGGATCGATCGATCATGAAGACGTACGACTACATCAACCGTGTTGTCATAACGCTTCCGCTTACGGTCTACGAGGGTACGTGGATGACACTCTCCCCTCTTGTTGCTATGCATCGCCATGTTCTTGCGTATGCGTAGGATTTTTTTTTTTTTGAAATACTACCTTCCCCAAAAGTGGTATCAGAGCCAGATTTATGCGTAGATGTTATATGCACGAGTAGAACACAAGTGAGTTGTGGGCGATACTAGTCATACTGCTTACCAGCATGTCATACTTTGATTCGGCGGTATTGTTTGATGAAGCGGCCCGGATCGACATTACGCGTACGCTTACGCGAGACTGGTTCTACCGACGTGCTTCGCACACAGGTAGCTGGCGGGTGTCAGTTTCTCCAACTTTAGTTGAATCAAGTGTGGCTACGCCCGGTCCTTGTGAAGGTTAAAACAACACATAATTGATGAAATATCATTGTGGTTTTGATGCGTAGGTAAGAACGGTTCTTGCTAAGCCCGTAGCAGCCACGTAAAACTTGCAACAACAAAGTAGAGGACGTCTAACTTGTTTTTGCAGGGCATGTTGTGATGTGATATGGTCAAGACATGATGCTAAATTTTATCGTATGAGATGATCATGTTTTGTAACAGAGTTATAGGCAACTAGCAGGAGCCATATGGTTGTCGCTTTATTGTATGAAATGCAATCGCCATGTAATTGCTTTACTTTATCACTAAGCGGTAGCGATAGTCGTAGAAGCAATAGTTGGCGAGACGACAACGATGCTACGATGGAGATCAAGGTGTCGCGCCGGTGAAAATGGTGATCATGACGGTGCTTTGGAGATGAAGATCAAAGGCACAAGATGATGATGGCCATATCATATCACTTATATTGATTGCATGTGATGTTTATCTTTTATGCATCTTATTTTGTTTAGATCGGCGGTAGCATCATAAGATGATCTCTCACTAAATTTCAAGGTATAAGTGTTCTCCCTGAGTATGCACCATTGCGAAAGTTCGTTGTGCCGAGACAACACGTGATGATCGGGTGTGATAAGCTCTATGTTCACATACAATGGGTGCAAGCCTGTTTTGCACACGAAGAATACTTGGGTTAAACTTGACTATCCTAGCATATGCAGATATGGCCTCAGAACACTGGAGACCGAAAGGTCGAGCGTGAATCATATAGTAGATATGATCAACATAAGATGTTCACCATTGAAAACTACTCCATCTCACGTGATGATCGGACATGGTTTAGTTGATATGGATCACGTGATCACTTAGATGATTAGAGGGATGTTTGTATAAGTGGGTGTCGTGGATTTAGCACGGCAGATGTCCTAGCAAAAGGACTTAGTCGTGAGGCCATCGCTACGGGTTAGCTTAAAGGGGTTAAAGCGGACGAAGGACGCAGGGATTTTATACTAGTTCGGCCCATTCGATGAAGGTAAAAGCCTACGTCTAGTTTGGTGTGATATTGCTTGGGCTTCGATGACCAGGGAGCAAATTTGCTTTACCTATGTCTCGAGCTATTGTTCTCTGTCCTGAACCGTCGCTGGGTCGTCCCTTTATATAAGAGGCAACGCTCGGTCCGGTTTACAGAGTCCCGAGGCCAGCTCATAAACATGTCCGCCTCGGTCTCTGCTCTTTCTATCTTACATCCCAAGTTACATAGTATGACGGTTTACAGATCATGGGCCCTAACATATGGGCTCTAAGCCTCTTGGGTTATAATCTTCTATTCCATACTCCGCTGGGCCTCTGATAATATAATCTTGATAACGTAAACCAGACCCTCCTGACCGGTTTATACCTGATAGTAATATCCCTGACATTAGGCCCCAGATTGATTTGAACCTGTTCATGTCAATCTCCAAAGTCTTGTACAGATTATCCTTTCTACAGCTTCAGTATACTTGGTAAACCGGCATGACGTCATCCCCTCAAGTCGCTTTAAACCGTCGTGACGCCATCCGCGCTTTTAATGCTTGTACCTTTTATTACCTTTACTTATTAAAGCTCTGAAGATTGAGGCGACAGCACCATCCATATCCGATTTTTGGTCTCCTCGATTCCCGCGTGTGCCGTTTTATCTCCTCGGCCTATAAATAGGGCCGAGGGGCATCTCTTTACTCCCCTTCGCTTTCTTCTTCCTCTAACCTCCAGCGCTCAAGTTCCGCCGCCGTCCTACGAGCTCGTCTTCGCCAAGCCCGACCGCTGCATCAACCTGAGCGTGTCCAGAGATTCGTCGCCGTCCTTCCGCTTCCATTTCCTTAGGTGTGTTATTCCTTCTTCCCCATAGATCTTAGTTCTAGGGTTTCGCGGGAGCTCGCAGATGAACCTCTGTTCTTCGCAGTTCATCACCATAGGTAGTTATTACCTATAGATGTTAAACCTCTTAGGTCGACCCTCGTACGCATGACTCTGCTCCGTCTTTATAATCTTAGTTCTCCCAATACTGCTAGTTAGACTGGATCTGTAAAAACCTTCGCTGCCTTCAATGAATATGACTTGAATTATCTTGATTTTTTCATATGATGTAGATCCATGTTTCACCACTGCTCATGTGAACGTTGTTTCTCACACTTTAGATCCACAACTCATCTGCCTATGTCGACGGTTCAGTTTTAAACCTGCGCCTCCTATGCCTGTGTCGGCGGTTTAGCTTTAGATCTGCACCTCACCTGCTTATGTCTGGCGGTTTAACTTGTTCCTTTCAGACTTCATAATCCGGTAGTTGTTACATTCATAGTTATTCCATACCAGTAGATACCATTAGTCCCCTGCTTAAACTGCCAATTAGAACAATGCCTTCAAAGAACATGCCGGTTTATATCTGCGTGGATCATAAACCGAGTCTTGTATTGTATTTTTTAGCGTTCCCCCTTTGAAAAAGATGACTTCTGTGGCCAAACAGTTTGTCGCTTGCAACTGGGTCCCATCCCGGATTACCGAGAACGATTTAGAAGAACCAGCCTCAATTGGCGCTTTAGGTCCCAATGAGGTTCTGCACTGGAGAGCTCCTGGAAAAGAGTGTCCTCCCCAGCCTAAGGAAGGAGAAATCATTGTTTTCTTTGATCACCTGGCCTGAGGCTTTAACCCTCCAGGGTCAAAGTTTTTCCGTGATGTATTGGCAGAGTTTCAGCTCCATCCCCAACACATAGGCCCCAACTACGTATCCAATATCTGCAACTTCCAAGTCTTCTCAGAAGCTTATCTGCAAGAGGAGCCATCTGTAGAGTTATTTCGGGATTTCTTCCATCTGAATCGCCAGACTGAATTTCATGATGGGCCAAACACTGAACTGGGCGGAATGAGTATCCAGAAGAGGAAGGATGTCAGCTTTCCTCATGCTACTCTTCACAGCCACCCCAAGGATTGGAACCAAACTTGGTTCTATTGTGTTGATACTTCACCGGAAGGGGAGAATCCCATGCCGGGTTATCGTTCCCACCGTCTGACTGTGGACCATCCTTTCCCACAATGTTTGAGCGCCCAAGACCGAGCTCGATATGCCCCTCAACTTTCAAAGCTTAGGGCTTTTGTGGCCAACGGTTTAACTGGGGTCGACTTTGTCCATTGCTGGCTCTCGTGGAGCATTCTTCCATTAAGCCGGCGTTCCGGGTTAATGTGCGAGTATACGGGCAACCCCAAGGACTCTCAGCGTCACATGGAGATGGTGCTTCCAGACAATGAAGTTACCGAATCTGCTAAGAAGATGCTGAATATACCTCTGGAGGAGTGCAGTCGGACCGGTTTAGCTCCCTTCTGCGTAAACAATAAACCGCCAGCGGTAAGATTCTTCTGTCCCTTTCTCTTTGTTTTAATCCGTCCATACTGCTTGTTTTTAACATACTTTTATTCCTTTACGCAGGCCAATGACCCCTTCTGGAAATGAAAAGCCCAGGACAAACCGGCGAAACCAACTTGCAAGAAGAGCCTGGCTGTAAAGAAACACAAGAAAAGACATGCCGCTGCTTCCGGTTCAAACGCTAAAGAAGATGATCCGGCTTCTGAGGTACTGCTTGGTTCTTATGCCTGTTAACTTTCCCTTGTCTATATTTATATTAACAATGACCTTTCCCAGGATCCGGCAGAAGGGAGTAAAGCGGATGAAGTTGAGGTAATCTCTCTTTCGTCTGATTCAGAACCATTACCACCCAAAGTTCGTCGAGTAGCCCAGAAGTATCCATTTTCTCACCCTTATGCTCAACTGGATCCCCATTTTCTTTTGAAGAAGCAGCAACATGAGGCCCGCCGCACCACACGCCACAGTGGCCATGTGGTCGAGTCGACCGGATTGACTCGTACTCTGGCTCGAAGACACCGTTCAGAGGTTTTACTTACTCCAACTCTTCTTCATCCTAAAGCGGGTCTTTTTTGTAAGCCACTTAAACTGTCTGATCCAAATTATTAGGAAACTCCTCTGTTATCCTCCGGCGAGTCAACCGCCACCCAAGTCCCGGTGCTCAAGACTGTTCATGGGTAAGCCGTCTTTCAGTCTCTCCGGTTTATCTCTCCATTTTGACTTGTAATTTTAATCATTCCTCTAATCTTTCCTCAGTATGCCCAAGCCTAGCAAAAAAAGCAAAGCTAAATAAACCGGCGGTCGAAAATACTTCTGAACCGACAGAAGATCCTGAAGCCGCCAATCCGTTAGAAGAAAACATTGAAGTCCCACACAACGATCCTTCCCCTATGGACCGAGAAGACGTTGCTGCTCCGGGGGATGACCCCATGGAAAATCCTGCTGAACCGGCCAGCCCTGTTCGGACAAGCCCTGCTCGGGTTAATCCGGCCTCCGCTAGCCCGGTACACACCAATCCTGCTGCTGCTGCTGATCCCCCTAGGCCAACTGCTGCCTCGACAGATGATGTCGAGATCACTGGGATAGGCTTTACTACTCCCGCAGAGCCTATCATCTTGGCCAGACACACTGCCAAGGAAGAAATTCTTCAGAAGGATAAGGGCAAGTGGAGCACTGACCTGTCTAGCTACGCCCCGCTTAGTGCCCAGGAGCTCCATTCTGGGTACCTAAACCGGCTCTTCACTAGCCGTGACCACGAGGCCAGTTTGGTAAACTTAATGAAAGAAAAATATGAGGTAACTTATTTTCCTTTGCCTTTCATTTATGCTTGTATCTTGTAGCTGTACCTTTAGTCCAGTGTAGCCCCCAAGGGCCGGTTTTAGCCTTTAGGGTGAAACCGGGACTTTCATAGATCGACTGTAATATCTTGATTTGCACATGTAGCCCCCAAGGGCCGGTTTACTCCACTGCGGGTGAACCGGGACTTCTCTTATGTTTGAGAATGACATTACATTAGCCCCCAAGTGTCAAGGACATAACTTGTTATGTGCTTGGGACTTGTCTGAAAAAGATGCTTTCTTTCACTTCAATTGTACATTAGCCCCCAAGTGTCAAGTGCATAACTTGTTATGTGCTTGGGACTTTAATTTAATTGCTTCCTTTATAAATATCTGACATGTTTTATCCTTGGCAGACTGATTTGAATCGGCAGGCCACTGAAATCACTGAGCTCCGGAATAGCCTGTCCTTCCAAGAGACTGCTTCGACTAAAGCCAAGGAAGAACTTACCCTTGCTTTAGCTAGTATAGAGAAGCTCAAGAAAGATTTTGAAGCAGAGCGGTCCACTTGGGAAGTACAGAGGGCTGCTTTAGAGAAAAGAGCCAAGGATGCTGAGGCTGCTCTTAACCCGGTGACGGATGAGTTATCCGAGTTAAGGCAGCATATAGATGATATGACATCTGCTATCTTTGGTAAGTACTTGTTGTCATACGCTTTATCTCTGCTATCTTGCGCTGCTCCGGTTTAACTCGTCATTTGTACACAGGGAGGCGCGTTACTCATCTCGGGGATGATGTGCGGAAGAAACTGAAGGCTTCTTACACGTTGGTGGAACAACTCTATGCCGGCGCTCAGAGGGCCATTAGTGCTATTTCGCACAATAAACCGGCACCAACCACCATCCAAGGCACATTGGAAAAACTATCCATCTTGCCTGCCCGAATTGTCGAAGTGAAGAAATCCTCTGCAAGAGCTGGCTCTCTAATGGCTTTAACCCGGGCCAAGGCATGGGTTCCTGACTTTGATCCGGTAGAGGCCATGAATGGTTATCCAAGTATGAAAGAGGATGGATCAGCTTTCTCCGCTAAGGATCTTCGTGCTTTAACCAAAGATATGCGGCCTCTCGCGAGTAAGCTTGCTGATGAAGCAGACTTGTCAATGTATCACCCGGGTTATGACATGGAGAACGTACGGGTGGAGTGTCCGACATATGACATTGAAAACCTTATTCCCCCCATTCGTAAGCATACCTTTGCTCCTGACATTGAACCGTCAGAACTTATAAATGATGAAGTGTATTTTCGCGCCCTTGCCAAGATTGACTGGAGCACCCCTGATTTCAAACAGCTGCCGGAAGTCGTCGAAGAACCGGAACAAGCTGACCCTCAGTCTTCACGGCGAACTAAAGCAGAATCCTAAACCGGCTCCGATTTACTCTTATCTGTTGAACACTTTGCGAGAAAACTAATATTCTTTGGGCCTACCAGTGCCTTGTAATAGAATAGTTGAGATACTGTCTTTGTCCCGCACTATCCTTCATGGCATTATTTTATTTGGCGACTTCCAAATTATCTCCTGCTTCCAATGCTTTGATCTTTTATATTGCCTGTGTCTACATACATAATTCTCAAAGTGTCCTGGCGGTTTATCGCCGGACGGGTTATACTGGCCAAACACATGATCTAACTTAATAACTTGAACTGTGTATGAAATATAAGCGTGTATCATACCTGTGATTAAGTGTGTCCATAAACCTTAATCCGGTAGGAACAACCCAAGGTGGAAGTTTTGATGACTCCCTTGGCTCTTTGTCGGCTCGTCATAAAGGCCGATCCGGGCTACGATGGATGCCGGTTTAACTGTAAACTGGTGCTGGTGTTTATAACCCAGACTATAACTCTGTAAGTACAGATGTATCGATAACTTTGTAGTTATCCAGTCTTGATTCAATGGACTTGGTTGAAAACCCAATGACCTTGAAGGTAAAGATTCGAGAAAACATAAAAAATGAAAAATAAAGTTTTTGGGCAAATAAGACCATGTAGTCGAGGCTTTTTACGAGCTCCCAGGCTCCAAATTCGAGGCTTTTTATGAGCTGCCAGGCTACTGTCATTAACCATTTTAGCAAAGCCTGTTAAGATGATCCGCAATCTTTAACCAAATCATCAATGTCAAATGCTACCAATGTTCAAAATCTTATAAAGATTTGACTTGTGTAATCACTTGATGATCGTCAATTTAACGTTACCAAGTTCAGGGTCTCGAAGGATTGACTTGTGTGTACGTTCGACGGGTCATACCAGGTTTACTTGGACGGCGCGATTTACTTGATGCAGGCAGGTTAATCCGGGGTTTTAGGTGTATACACCAAGCTTCCAAGCCGTGTTCACTACAAGGGTCTTCAACTCGCTGATGAACTTGCATCAGGAGCCCCCAGGTAGCGTGTGAGCATTGCTCGTGGGGCCTATGTTTGAGTTGTGCTAGGCATCAAACTCTCTTTTGCCCCTCATCATCATGTGGAAATCGCCGAAGCAACTAGAGTTATGCTCTTATGATGGTCTTGATGTGGCCGCCGTTTAAGAGGCCATAGGAAACTCCCTTGCCCGCGGAAGCCCCCATGTGACTCTCTTTATGTACAGGAAAGACGGCTCATACCTTGATTTATCAAGGGCGCCGGTTTAAGAGGCCATAGAAAACTCCCTTGCCCGCGGAAGACCCCATGTGATACTCTTATGAAAAAGATGGCTGATACCCCGGTTTACCGGGGGCGCTGGTTATTATATTAATCATAATATATACATTGTACATAAAGCGGAGCCTATGGCTCAAGTATAGTAAGGTCAAAGAAGAGCGATGTTCCACGGCCGCTTGGTCTCCTCCTCTGTCGTACATGAGTCCTTATGTTCTCGAACGTCGACGAGGTAGTATGACCCGTTGTGCAGGTTCTTGCTGACCACAAAAGGTCCTTCCCAAGGTGGGTATAGCTTGTGCATGTCCGTCTGGTCTTGGATGAGCCAGGGCACCAGATCTCCTTCTTGAAATGTCCTAGTCTTAACCCGGCGACTGTGGTACCGGCGCCGGTCTTGCTGATAAATCGCCGATCGAGCTGCTGCCGTGTCCCGCTCTTCGTCCAGCCGGTCCATGGCGTCTTGTCTTGCTTGTTCATTATCCACTTCAACATAAGCCGCCACCCGCGGTGAGTCATGATGGATATCACTTGGGAGGACTGCTTCAGCTCCATATACCATGAAGAAAGGCGTGTACCCTGTGGATCTGTTAGGTGTAGTGTTGATGCTCCATAGCACAGAAGGCAACTCTTCCACCCAACAACCCGGTGTTCTCTGCAAAGGAACCATAAGCCGGGGTTTGATGCCTCTCAAGATCTCTTGATTGGCTCTTTCAGCTTGGCCATTAGACTGAGGGTGAGCTACTGATGATACATCAAGACGAATATGCTCCCATTGACAGAACTCCTCCACATCCCCCTTGGATATATTGGTGCCATTATCAATTATAATGTTGTGTGGAAAGCCAAACCAGAAAATCACCTTTTTGATGAACTGAACTGCTGTTGATGCATCACACTTACTGACAGGCTCCGCTTCAACCCATTTCATGAACTTGTCCACAACCACTAACAGGTGGGTCTTCTTGTCTTGGGATCTCTTGAAGGGTCCAACCATATCAAGCCCCCAAGTCGCAAACGGCCAAGTAATTGGGATCATCCTCAGCTCCTGCGCTGGTATATGAGCACGCCGTGAGAATTTCTGGCAAGCATCACATTTCCTGACCAAGTCCTCTACATCGGCGTGAGCCGTCAACCAGTAAAACCCATGACGGAAAGCTTTAGCCACAAATGATTTTGAACCGGCGTGATGACCGCAATCCCCTTCATGAATCTCTCTAAGGATATCACAACCTTCTTCTGACGACACACATCGCTGAAAAGCTCCGGAAACATTGTGATGATGAAGTTCTCCATTGACAATAGTCATGGATTTAGACCGCCGGATTATCTGTCGGGCTTCGACTTTGTCCTCTGGTAACTCGCCCTGGTTCATATATGCCAGGTAAGGGAGCGTCCAATCCGGAGTGACATGAAGTGATGTGACTAATTGTGCTTCCGGATCAGGAATAGCCAAGTCCTCCTCTGAAGGTACCTGCACCGACGGATTATGCAATTCATCCAAGAAGTTATTAGGTGGAACCGGTTTACGCTGGGAACCCAACCGGCTTAACGCATCAGCTGCTTCATTTTTCCGCTGGTCTATATGATCCACCTGATATCCTTTGAAGTATCCAGCGACGGCGTCTACCTCTCGTCGATATGCCGCCATGAGCGGATCCTTGGAATCCCACTTGCCATATACTTGTTGTGCCACCAGATCTGAATCGCCAAAGCACTTAACTCGGCTCAAGTTCATCTCCTTGGCCATCCGCAGACCATGGAGGAGAGCTTCATACTCAGCAGCATTATTAGTACAAGGGAACATTAAACGGAGGACATAGCAGAACTTATCACCTCGTGGGGAAGTTAACACGACTCCAGCCCCCGAGCCCTCCAACTGCCTTGAACCGTCAAAGTGAATTGTCCAGTATGTATGATCCGGCTTCTCCTCCGGTTCTTGCAGCTCTATCCAATCATTGATGAAATCCACCAGTGCTTGGGACTTTATAGCAGTACAGGGCACATACTTTAATCCGTGCGGGCTAAGCTCAATGGCCCACTTTGCAACCCTACCAGTGGCTTCTCTGTTCTGGATTATATCCCCTAACGGAGCTGAACTGACAACGGTGATTGGGTGGCCCTGAAAATAGTGCTTCAGCTTCCGGTTTGCCATGAACACTCCATACACCAGTTTCTGCCAATGTGGATATCTCTGTTTCGACTCAATTAGCACCTCACTGATGTAGTAAACCGGCCGTTGAACCGGATATTCTTTGCCTGCCTCCTTGCGCTCTACCACAATGGCAACGCTTACCGCACGGGCATTGGCGGCCATGTATAACAGCAGCGGCTCATTGTCAACTAGGGCAGCAAGGACCGGTGGCTCTGCCAGTTTCCTCTTTAGATCCTCAAACGCAGCATCAGCAGCATCACTCTAGACGAAATTGTCCGTCTTCTTCATCATTTGATAAAGTGGGGTTGCCTTCTCTCCCAAACGGCTGATAAACCGGCTGAGTGCTGTAATACGGCCCGCCATGCGTTGGACATCATTGATGCACGCCGGTTTAGCCAGGGACGTTATCGCCTTGATCTTCTCCGGATTAGCCTCAATTCCTCTGTTGGACACCAAGAATCCCAGGAGCTTGCCTGCCAAAACACCAAAAACGCACTTCTCCGGATTAAGCATCATTTTATACACTCGGAGATTATCAAAGGTTTCCTTCAGATCATCTATCAGTGTCTCCTCCTTCCTGGATTTTACCACAATATCATCGACATATGCGTGAACATTCCGTCCAATTTGCCCTTGAAGGCAATTTTGCACACAACGCTGGTAGGTCGCCTGGGCACTCTTGAGCCCAAATGGCATAGATACGTAGCAGAAGGCTCCAAAGGGAGTTATAAAGGTTGTCTTCTCCTGATCCTTAACTGCCATCTTGATCTGATGATAACCTGAGTATGCATCCAAAAAACTTAGCCGCTCACATCATGTCGTATCATCAATAATTTGATCAATACGGGGGAGAGAAAAAGGATCAGTTGGGGAAGCCTTGTTCAAATCTGTGTAATCAACACACATTCTCCAAGTTCCATTTTTCTTAAGTACCAGCACCGGATTAGCCAACCATTCTGGATGAAACACTTCAACTATAAAGCCTGCAGCCAAGAGCCTAGCCACTTCTTCTCCAATGGCCTTGCGCCTCTCCTCATTGAAGCGGCGCAGATACTGCTTGACCGGTTTAAACTTAGGATCGATATTAAGATTGTGCTTAGCGAGTTCCCTCGGTATACCTGGCATGTCAGAAGGCTTCCACGCAAAGATATCCCGGTTCTCACGGATGAACTCGATGAGCGCGCTTTCCTATTTCGGATCTAGGTTAGCGCTGATAGTGAACTGCTTGGATGAATCGCCCGGTACAAAGTCCACCTGCTTAGTCTCTTCAGCTGATTTGAACTTCAGCGCCGGATCATGCTCTGTGCTTGGTTTATTCAGCGAAGACATATCTGCCAGATCAACATTGTCCTTGTAGAACTTTAGCTCCTCTGTTGCACAAACCGCCTCAGCATAAGCTGCATCACCTTCCTCGCACTCCAATGCAATTTTGCGGCTCCCATGAACCGTAATAGTTCCCTTGTGGCCTGGCATCTTGAGTTGTAGATAAACATAGCACGACCTAGCCATGAACTTGGCATAAACCGGTCGCCCAAACAAGGCTTGGTACGGGATTTTGATCTTCACCACCTCAAAAGTCACAGTCTCTGACCTGGAGTCGTGCTCATCTCCAAAGGTGACCTCCAAATCAATCTTGCCAACTGGATAGGCCGATTTATCGGGCACTACCCCACGGAACACTGTGTTGGACTATCGAAGCTTCTTATCTGTCAACCCCATACGCCGAAAAGTTTCATAATACAGGATGTTGATGCTGCTGCCTCCATCCATAAGCACTTTGGTGAACTTGTAACCACCCACCTGTGGTGCCACCACAAGAGCCAACTGGCCCGGATTATCAACCCGGGGTGGGTGATCCTCTCTGCTCCACACAATAGGTTGCTCAGTCCAACGCAAAAACGTGGTATCGCCAGTTCAACAGAATGCACTGGCCTCTTCAGAACCTTCTGATCCCGTTTGCACAAACTCGTGGTGAAGACATGATACTGCCCACTGCTCAGCTCCTTCGGATTATTCTGATATCCGGATTGCTACTGCTGTTGACGCTCTTGATTCCCTTGGTTATTGTATCCGCCCTGACCATGCTGCTGGTTATGCTGATTGTGCTCATTGTGGTTATTGTTATTGCCTTGATATCCTGAACCGGACCCACCACCTTGATAACCCGGACCTTGGAAGCCAGGGCCTGATCCGCCGGGGGGCCCGTGATCATACCTGTTCCGGTTCATGAACTCCTGCATGATGAAACAATCTCTCCAGAGATGTGTAGCTGGTTTTTCCGTCGTACCGTGCTTTGGGCAAGGCACGTTCAACTGACGCTCCAGATTGATAGGCGCCCCCCCCCCCCCCCC
>LR738715.1:57281877-57321341 GCA_902687465.1 Secale cereale
CCCCCCCCGTTACGTGGGGGTGGCCTACCCTTGCGGCGTTGCCCATCCTCCTGAGCGTTGGTGTTAGCCACAAAATCTGAGCTGCCTTCCGCTTTACGCTTCCCATTGTATCCTTGGTTCACCGGATTGGCCTGCGGCGGTTTACCATTCTTGCTTGCTTTCCCTGACTTGTCTCCATCCGCATCTGGATGCTTGGTATTGTCCGAATCTCCATACTTCACTAAAGCGCCCATGAGCATTCCCATGTCATTGCAATCACGTTTAAGACGTCCCAACTTCTGTCTCAAAGGCTCAAACCGGCAATTGTTTTCCAAGGTTACCACTGTTGTGCTCAGGTTGATGCTATTAGAGGAGTGCAAGATTTCGGACACTCAACGCACCCAACTGCTTGCTGACTCATGCTCTCCTTGAACGCAGGCAGCTAAGTCAACAACAGACATTGGCTGCTTGCATTTGTCTTTGAAATTTTTGATAAACCGGCCCCGCAGCTCAGCCCATGATCCGATGGAGTTAGGTGGCAAACCCTTTAACCATGTTCGGGCCGTGCCCTTGAGCATCATTGTGAAATACTTAGCACATGCTGCCTCGTCCACGTCGAGCATCTCCATTGCCATCTCATAACTCTCAACCCATGCTTCTGGAGCAAGATCGGCCGTGTAGTTGGGCACCTTGCGCGGACCTTTAAAATCCTTGGGTAGTTTCACGTTCCGTAAAGCGGGGATGAGACATGGCATGCCCAGGGAACTGGACACGACCCCTGGTTCGACTGTGGTGGTAGGACGAACAGGCATCGCCTGACGGGCGTCGTATTGTGCTGCTAGCTCGGCCTCTCGGCACTGTCTGGCCTGATCCACCACCTCTTGGGCGTGCGTCTCATCTGCTGCCGGATTGTCCCGCCTCTGCTGATGACGCCTCCGTGCGCTGCTTGATACGGCCGGTTCATCCAGACGCCTCGTATAACTCCGGCTCGGATGGGGGGTCGAATGGATCCTCTCCCAGCTATAGGAATAAGCTTGTTGTTGAGTTAGAGCCGTGTCCAACAACTCCTTGGCCCGTCGCACCTCCACTGCTATGGGGGACGTTCCTTCAATAGGAAGGGCGGCCAATCGTGAAGCGGTAGCAACTATGTTATCCAACGGATTAGAATAATGACCAGGAGGGGTGGGCACATGTTGGGTCGGCACTACTTGGCGATTTGGCTCTGCGGCCGGTGGCTGAACCGATGCGCCTGTTCCTGGTGCTCCTCCCCGGTTTACCTCCGGCTGGTTACTGGTTCTTGCGCCTGGTGTGCTGAAGAGATTCCTTGCCTCATAAACCGGCGGTAGGCAAGATCGTTGTCTTCTCATCATTACCCCTTGTGAGGCGGTCTGATCTAACATAAGCCGATAGGCCTGAGCCTCCAGCTCCGCCTGCTTTGTAGCCATTCTAGCTTTCTCAGCTGCCAGGTCCAACTTGGCTTGTTCAATCCCGATCTTCACCTGAGCGATCTCCGCGTCGTGCTGCTCCTTGTTGGCATGTTCCACCTCTGTTGTTACTAGTGCTATCAAAGTATCGACCAAGGTAGATAAAGTATCAGATGGCGACGGGGGAAGATCTCCAGCCCTAGCTCCCATTGCCTCTGATATCAACGCCCCTGTTGTTGAGGTTTGCTGCACGGGTTGTGATCCGGCCATGAAGACAGCAACCCTGTTTGGCGGATCAAGGGGTTCCGGAATACTATCGCCATCGGAACAACCCTCAGACCGGCCATCCTGCAGCAGATACAAAGACTCGGTCTCTCCGGAAGACGATTCGTTGCCGGAATAAACAACGGTCTCGCTTCCAGAGTCCGATCCGTCCTCGGCTTGTACTCCATGCACTGCTCCAACGAAAATGCTTCATGGTGGGCTGAATCCAGGCAAGCCTCGCACGCTGAGCCGACTCGACAATGTTGGGGAAGATGCCCGGCTCAGGGCCCGGTTCGCCGATCTTGCCAATGAAGACGTGGATGCCACCGAAGGGGACCCGGTACCCGTATTCGATCAAATCGGCCTTGGGGCCCCAGCCTGCATTGTCGATGTAGATCCGGCCGCGACGACTCTTAGTCATCCGGCCCATAGTGTAGCCCTTGAGTCCTTCAAAGCTGCCCTTCAAAAACTCGAAACCATCGTGCGGTAGCCCCACGGTGGGCGCCAACTGTCATGGATTTAGCACGGCAGATGTCCTAGCGAAAGGACTTAGTCATGAGCCCATCGCTACGGGTTAGCTTAAAGGGGTTAAAGCGGACGAAGGACGCAAGGATTTTATACTAGTTCGGCCCCTTCGATGAAGGTAAAAGCCTACGTCTAGTTTGGTGTGATATTGCTTGGGCTTCGATGACCAGGGAGCGAATTCGCTTTACCTATGTCTCGAGCTATTGTTCTCTATCCTGAACCATCGCCGGGTCGTCCCATTATATAAGAGGCAACGCCCGGTCCGGTTTATAGAGTCCCGAGGCCGTCTCATAAACATGTCCGCCTCGGTCTCTGCTCTTTCTATCTTACATCCCAAGTTACACAATATGACGGTTTACATATCATGGGCCCTAACATATGGGCTCTAAGCCTCTTGGGCTATAATCTTCTATTTCATACTACGCTGGGCCTCTGATAATATAATTCCGATAACGTAAACCGGACCCTCCTGGCCGGTTTATACCTGATAGTAATATCCCTGACAGTGGGAGTTCTTAAGTAATTTGATTAATTGAACTTTAATTTATCATGAACTTAGTATGTGATAGTATTTTGCTTGTCTATGTTATTGTAGATAGATGGCCCGTGCTGTTGTTCCGTTAAATTTTAATGCGTTCCTAGAGAAAGATAAGTTGAAAGATGATGGTAGCAACTACACGGACCGGGTCTATAACTTGAGGATTATCCTCATTGCTGCACAGAAGAATTATGTCCTTGAAGCACCGCTAGGTGACAAGCCCCCTCCCGCTAATGTAGACGCTTTGAACGTGTGGCAGACGCGGTTTGATGACTACACGATAGTTCAGTGTGCCATGCTTTATGGATTAGAACCGGTACTTCAACGACGTTTTGAACGTCATGGAGCATATGAGATGTTCCAAGAGTTGAACTTAATATTTCAAGCAAATGCCCGGATTGAGAAATATGAGATTTCCAATAAGTTCTACAGCTGCAAGATGGAGGAGAATAGTTCTATCAGTGAACACTTGCTCAGAATGTCTGGGTACTACAATCATATGACTCAACTTGGTTGCAAAGTTGACGAAGATAGTGTTATTGGTAGAGTTCTTCAGTCACTGCCACCAAGCCATAAAGGCTTCGTGATGAACTATAACATGCAAGGGATGCAGAAGACAATTCCCAAGCTCTTCGCTATGCTCAAAGCTGCGGAGGTAGAAATCAAAAAGGAGCATCAAGTGTTGATGGTTAACAAGACCACTAGTTTCAAGAAAAAGGGCCAGGGAAAGAAGGGGAACTTCAAGAAGAATAGCAAGACAGTTGCTACTCCCACGAGGAAACCCAAGTCTGGAGCCAAGCCTGAAACTGAGTGCTTCTACTGCAAAGGGACTGGACACTGGAAGCGGAACTGCCCCAAGTATTTGGCGGATAAGAAGGATGGCAAAGTGAACAAATGAATATGTGATATACATGTTATTGATGTGTACCTTACTAATGCTCGTAGTAGCACCTAGGTATTTGATACTGGTTCAGTTGCTAATATTTGTAACTCGAAACAGGGGCTACGGATTAAAGAAGATTAGCTAAGGACGAGGTGATGATGCGCGTGGGAAATGGTTCCAAAGTCGATGTGATCGCCGTCGGCACGCTACCTCAACATCTACCTTCGGGATTAGTTTTAGACCTGAATAATTGTTATTTGGTGCCAGTGTTAAGCATGAACATTATATCTGGATCTTGTTTATTGCGAGACGGTTATTCATTTAAATATGAGAATAATGGTTGTTCTGTTTATATGAGTAATATCTTTTATGGTCATGCACCCTTGAAGAGTGGTCTATTCTTGTTGGATCTCGATCGTAGTGATACACATATTCATAGTATTGAAGCCAAAAATGCAAGGTTAATAATGATAATGCAACTTATTTGTGGCACTTCCGTTTAGGTCATATTCGTGTAAAGCGCATGAAGAAACTCCATACTGATGGACTTTTGGAATCACTGGATTATGAATCAATTGGTGCTTGCGAACCATGCCTCATGGGCAAGATGACTAAAACTTTGTTCTCCGAAACAATGGAGCAAGCAACTGATTTGTTGGAAATCATACATACTGATGTATGTGGACCGATGAGTGTTGAGGCTCGCGGCGGGTATCGTTATTTTCTGACCTTCACTGATGATTTGAGTAGATATGGGTATATCTACTTGATGAAACACAAGTCTGAAACATTTGAAATTTCAAAGAATTTTAGATTGAAGTAGAGAATCATCGTAACAAGAAAATAAAGTTTCTACGATCTGATCGTGGAGGTGAATATTTGAGTTACGAGTTTGGTCTTCATTTGAAACAATGTGGAATAGTTTCACAATTCACGCCACCCGGAACACCATAGCGTAATGGTGTGTCCGAACGTCGTAACCGTACTTTATTAGATATGGTGCGATCTATGATGTCTCTTACCAATTTACCACTATCGTTTTGGGGTTATGCTTTAGAGACAGTTGCATTCATGTTAAATAGGGCACCATCTAAATCCGTTGAGACGACGCCTTATGAACTGTGGTTTGGCAAGAAACCAAAGTTGTCGTTTCTTAAAGTTTGGGGCTGCGATGCTTATGTGAAAAAGCTTCAACCTGATAAGCTCGAACCCAAGTCGGAGAAATGTGTCTTCATAGGATACCCAAAGGAAACTGTTGGGTACACCTTCTATCACAGATCCGAAGGCAAGATATTTGTTGCTAAGAATGGATCCTTTCTAGAGAAGGAGTTTCTCTCGAAACAAGTGAGTGGGAGGAAAGTAGAATTTGATGAGGTAATTGTACCTTCTCCTGAATTGGAAAGTAGTAAATCACATCAGCCCTACACCAATTAGTGAGGAAGCTAATGATGATGATCATGAAACTTCGGATCAAGTTACTACTGAACCTCGTAGGTCAACCAGAGTATGTTCCGCACCAGAGTGTTACGGCCACCCAGTTCTGGAAGTCATGTTACTAGACCATGATGAACATACGAACTATGAGGAAGCGATGATGAGCCCAGATTTCGCAAAATGGCTTGAGGCCATGAAATCTGAGATGGGATCCCTGTATGAGAACAAAGTGTGGACTTTGGTTGACTTGCCCGATGATCGGCAAGCCATTGAAAATAAATGGATCTTCAAGAGGACGACCGACGCTGACGGTAATATTACTGTCTACAAAGCTCGACTTGTTGCGAAAGGTTTTCGACAAGTTCAAGGAGTTGACTACGATGAGACTTTCTCACCCGTAGCGATGCTTAAGTCTGTCCGAATCATGTTAGCAATTGCCGCATTTTATGATTATGAAATTTGGCAAATGGATGTAAAAAACTGCATTCCTTAATGGATACCTCAAACAGGAGGTGTATACGATGCAACCAGAAGGTTTTGGTGATCCTAAAGGTGCTAACAAAGTGTGCAAGATCCAGCGATCTATCTATGGACTGGTGCAAGCATCTTGGAGTTGGAATATACGATTTGATGATGTGATCAAAGCATATGGTTTTATGCAGACTTTTGGAGAAGCATGTATTTACAAGAAAGTGAGTGGGAGCTCTGTAGCATTTTTGATATTATATGTGGATGACATATTATTGATTGGAAATGATATAGAATTTCTGGATAGCATAAAAGGATACTTGAATAAGAGTTTTTTAATGAAAGACCTCGGTGAAGCTGCTTATATATTAGGCATCAAGACCTATAGAGATAGATCAAGACGTTTAATTGGACTTTCACATAGCACATACCTTGATAAAGTTTTGAAGAAGTTGAAAATGGATCAGTCGAAGAAAGGGTTCTTGCCTGTGTTACAAGGTGTGAAGTTGAGTAAGACTCAATGCCCGACCACTACAGAAGATAGAGAGAAAATGAAAGGTGTTCCCTATGCTTCAGCCATAGGCTCTATCATGTATGCAATGTTGTGTACCAGACCTGATGTGTGCCTTGCTATTAGTTTAGCAGGGAGGTACCAAAGTAATCCAGGAGTGGATCACTGGGCAGCAGTCAAGAACATCCTGAAATACCTGAAAAGGACTAAGTATATGTTTCTCATTTATGGAGGTGACAAAGAGCTCGTCGTATATGGTTACGTCGATGCAAGCTTTGACACTGATCCGAATGACTCTAAGTCTCAAACCGGATACGTGTTTTTATTGAATGGTGGAGCTATCAGTTGGTGCAGTTCTAAGCAAAGCGTCGTGGCGGGATCTACATGTGAAGCGCAGTACATAGCTGCTTCAGAAGCAGCAAATGAAGGAGTCTGGATGAAGGAGTTCATATCCGATCTAGGTGTCATACCCAGTGCATCGGATCCAATGAAAATCTTTTGTGACAATACTGGTGCAATTGCCTTGGCAAAGGAATCCAGATTTCACAAGAGATCCAAGCACATCAAGAGACGCTTCAATTCCATCCGCGATCAAGTCAAGGAGGGAGACATAGAGATTTGCAAGATACATACGGATCTGAATGTTGCACACCCGTTGACTAAGCCTCTCTCACAAGCGAAACATAATCAGCACCAAGACTCCATGGGTGTTAGAATCATTACTCTGTAATCTAGATTATTGACTCTAGTGCAAGTGGGGGACTGAAGGAAATATGCCCTAGAGGCAATAATAAAGTTGTTATTTATATTTCCTTACATCATGATAAATGTTTATTGTTCATTCTAGAATTGTATTAACCGAAAACATAATACATGTGTGACTACATTGACAAACACAGTGTCACTAGTATGCCTCTACTTGACTAGCTCGTTAATCAAAGATGGTTAAGTTTCCTAGCCATAGACATGAGTTGTCATTTTATTAACGGGATCACATCATTGGTGAATGATGTGATTGACTTGACCCATTCCGTTAGCTTAGCACTTGATCATTTAGTTTTACTACTTTTGCTTTCTTCATAACTTATACATGTTCCTATGACTATGAGATTATGCAACTCCTGAATACCGGAGGAACACCTTGTGTGCTATCAAATGTCACAACGTAACTGGGTGATTATAAAGATGCTCTACAGGTGTCTCCGAAGGTGTTTGTGGTGTTGGCATAGATCGAGAATAGGATTTGTCACTCCGAGTGTCGGAGAGGTATCTCTGGGCCCTCTCGGTAATACACATCACTATAAGCCTTGCAAGCAAATGACTAATGAGTTAGTCACGAGATGATGCATTACGGAACGGTAAAGAGACTTGCCGGTAACGAGATTGAACTAGGTATTGAGATACCGACGATCGAATCTCGGGCAAGTAACATACCAATGACAAAGGGAACAACGTATGTTGTTGTGCGGTTTGACCGATAAAGATCTTCAAAGAATATGTAGGAACAAACATGAGCATCTAGGTTACGCTGTTGGTTATTGACCGGAGATGAGTCTCGGTCATGTCTACATAGTTCTCAAACCCGTAGGGTCCGCACGCTTAACGTTCGGTGACGATCGGTATTATGATTTATGAGTTTTGATGTATCGAAGGTAGTTCGGAGTCCCGGATATGATCACGGACATGACGAGGAGTCTCGAAATGGTCAAGACATAAATATCGATATATTAGAAGCCTATATTTGTGAAGGAAATATGCCCTAGAGGCAATAATAAAGTTATTATTTATTTCCTTATATCATGATAAATGTTTATTATTCATGCTAGAATTGTATTAACCGGAAACTTAGTACATGTGTGAATACATAGACAAAACAGTATGTCCCTAGTATGCCTCTACTAGACTAGCTCATTGATCAAAGATGGTTATGTTTCCTAGCCATAGACATGAGTTGTCATTTGATCAACGGGATCACATCATTAGGAGAATGATGTGATGGACAAGACCCATCCGTTAGCATAGCACTATGATCGTTTAGTTTTACTGCTATTGCTTTCTTCATGACTTATACATGTTCCTATGACTATGAGATTATGCAACTCCCGAATACCGTAGGAACACCTTGTGTGCTATCAAACGTCACAACGTAACTGGGTGATCATAAAGATGCTCTACAGGTGTCTCCGAAAGTATTCGTGGTGTTGGCATAGATCAAGATTAGGATTTGTCACTCCGAGTGTCGGAGAGGTATCTCTGGGCCCTCTCGGTAACACACATCACAATAAGCCTTGCAAGCAAAAGAGTAATGAGTTAGTCACGAGATGATGTGTTACGGAACGAGTAAAGAGACTTGCCGGTAACGAGATTGAACTAGGTATAGAGATACCGACGATCGAATCTCGGGCAAGTAACATACCGTTTGACAAAAGGAACAACGTATGTTGTTATGCGGTTCTGACCGATAAAAGATCTTCGTAGAATATGTAGGAGCCAATATGAACATCCAGGTTCCGCTATTGGTTATTGACCGGAGATGAGTCTCGGTCATGTCTACATAGTTCTCGAACCCGTAGGGTCCGCACGCTTAACGTTTGATGACGATCGGTATTATGAGTTTTTGAGTATTGATGTACCGAAGGTAGTTCGGAGTACCGGATGAGATCACGGACATGACGAGGAGTCTCGGAATGTCCGAGACATAAAGATTGATATATTGGACGGCTATATTCGGACACCGGAAGTATACCAGAAAAGTTTCGGATTTATCGGGAATGCTGGAGGGGGTTACCGGAACCCCCTACGAGAGGGGATGGTCCATAGTGGGCCTAAAGGGTGAGAGAGAGGCAGCCCATAGGGCTGGCCGGCGCCCCCACCTAGGAATCCTAGTTGGACTAGGATTGGGGGGGCGCCACCTCTCCTATTCCTTTCCCCCTTCTTCCTTTCGGTGAATCCTACTAGGAATAGGATTGCAATCCTATTCCTAGTAGGAGTCCCCTCCCTAGCCGCACCATAGAGGTTGGCCGGCCCCTCCTCCCTTGCTCCTTTATATACGGGGGCAGGGGGCACCCAAAGACACACAAGTTGAATTGTTTTAGCCGTGTGCGGTGCCCCCCTCCACAGAATCACACCTCGGTCGTACCGTCGCGGAGCTTAGGAGAAGCCCTGCGCCGGTGAACACATCATATCCGTCACCACGCCGTCGTGCTGACGAAACTCTCCCATGAAGCTCAACTGGATCAAGAGCTCGTGGGACGTCATCAAGCTGAACGTGTGCTGAACGCGGAGGTGTCGTACGTTCGGTGCTTGATCGGTTGGATCGCGAAGAAGTTCGACAACATCAACCGCGTCACTTGACGCTTCCGCTCCCGGTCTAGGAGGGTACATAGACACACTCTCCCCTCTCGTTGCTATGCATCTGGTAGATAGATCTTGCGTGATCGTAGGAAAATTTTAAAATACTACGTTCCCCAACAGTGGCATCATGAGCCAGGTCTATGCGTAGATGATATGCACGAGTAGAACACAATGAGATTGTGGACGATACTAGTCATACTGCTTACAAGCATGTCATACTTTGCTTCGGCGGTATTGTGAGATGAAGCGGCCCGGACCGACATTACGCGTACGCTTACGCGAGACTGGTTTCACCGTTACGAGCACTCGTTGCTTAAAGGTGACTGGCGGGTGTCTGTCTCTCTCACTTTAGCTGAATCAAGTGTGGCTACGCCCGGTCCTTGTGAAGGTTAAAACAGCACATACTTGACGAAACATCGTTGTGGTTTTGTATGCGTAGGTAAGAACGGTTCTTGCTAAGCCCGTAGCAGCCACGTAAAACTTGCAACAAACAAAGTAGAGGACGTCTAACTTGTTTTTGCAGGGCATGTTGTGATGTGATATGGTCAAGACATGATGAGTTATACGGTTTTGTATGAGATGATCATGTTTTGTAAAGTTATCGGCAACTGGCAGGAGCCATATGGTTGTCGCTTTATTGTATGAAATGCAATCGCCGTGTAATTGCTTTACTTTATCACTAAGCGGTAGCGATAGTCATGGAAGCAATAGTTGGCGAGACGACAACGATGCTACGATGAAGATCAAGGTGTCAAGCCGGTGACGAAGGTTTTCATGACGGTGCTTTGTAGATGGAGATCAAAAGCACAAGATGATGATGGCCATATCATGTCACATATTTTGATTGCATGTGATGTTTATCTTATTATGCTCCTTATTTTGCTTAGAACGACGGTAGCATTATAAGATGATCCCTTACTAAATTTCAATGTATAAGTGTTCTCCCTGAGTATGCACCGTTGCGAAAGTTCGTCGTGCCGAGACACCACGTGATGATCGGGTGTGATAAGCTCTACGTTCAAATACAACGGGTGTAAGCCAGTTTTGCACATGCAGAATACTCGGGTTAAACTTGACGAGCCTAGCATATACAGATATGGCCTCGGAACACTGGAGACCGAAAGGTCGAGCGTGAATCATATAGTAGATATGATCAACATAAGATGTTCACCATTGAAAACTACTCCATCTCACGTGATGATCGGACATGGTTTAGTTGATTTGGATCACGTGATCATTTAGATGACCAGAGGGATGTCTATCTAAGTGGGAGTTCTTAAGTAATATGATTAATTGAACTTTAATTTATCATGAAGTTAGTCCTGGTAGTATTAGCATATCTATGTTGTAGATCAATAGCTCGCAATGTTGCTCCCCGTTTATTTTATATGTTCCTAGAGAAAACTAAGTTGAAAGATGTTAGTAGCAATGATGCGGAATTGTTCCGTGATCTGAGGATTATCCTCATTGCTGCACAGAGAAATATGTCCTTGATGCACCGCTAGGTGACAGACCTATTGCAAGAGCAGATGCAGACGTTATGAACGTTTTGACAAAAACTCGATATGATGACTACTTGATAGTTTAGTGCACCATACTTTACGGCTTAGAATCGGGACTTCAAAAACGTTTTGAACGCCACGGAGCATATAAGATGTTCCAAGAGTTGAAATTAGTATTTCATACTCATGCCCGTGTCGAGAGGTATAAGACCTCTGACAGTACTTTGCCTACAAGATGAAGGAGAATAGCTCAACCAGTGAGCATGTACTCAGATTGTCTGGGTACTACAATTACTTTAATCAAGTGGGAGTTAATCTTCCAGATAAGATAGTAATTGACAAAGTTCTCTAGTCACTATCACCAAGTTAGTAGAACTTCGTGATGAACTATAATATGCAAGGGATGACGAAAGGAATTCCCAGCTCTTCGCGATACTGAAGTAGGCGAAGGTAGAAATCATGAAAAAGCATCAAGTGTTGATGGTTAACAAGACCACTTGTTTCAAGTAAAGGGCAAAGGGATAGAAGGGGAACTTCAAAAAGAATGACAAGCAAGTTGTTACTCCCGTGAAGAAACCCAAAGCTAAACTCAAGCCTGAAACAAGTGCTTATACTGCAAAGGAAATGGTCACTAAAAGTGGAACTGCCCTAGATATTTGGCGGATAAGAAGGATGGCAAAGTGAACAAAGGTATATTTGATATACAGATTATTGATGTGTATTTTACTAGTGTTCATAGCAACCCCTCAGTATTTGATACTGGTTCAGTTGCTAAAGAGTAGTAACTCGAAATCAGAGTTGCATAATGAACAGAAACTAGTTAAAGGATGAAGTGACGATGTGTATTGGAAGCAGTTCCAAGATTGATATGATCATCATCGCACACTCCCTATACTTTCGGGATTAGTGTTGAACCTAAATAACTGTTATTTGGTGTTTGTGTTGAGCATGAATGTGATTAGATCATGTTTATTGCAATACGGTTATTCATGTAAGTTAGAGAATAATTGTTGTTCTGTTTACATGAATAAAACCTTCTATGGTCATACACCCAACGAAAATAGTTTGTTGGATCTCGATCGTGTGATACACATATTCATAATATTGAAGCCAAAAGATGCAAGGTTAATAATGATAGTGCAACTTATTTGTGGCACTGCCGTTTAGGTCATATTGGTGTAAAACGCATGAAGAAAATCCATAATGATGGACTTTTGGAATCACTTGATTATGAATCACTTGGTGCTTGCGAACCATGCCTCATGGGCAAGATGACTAAAACTCCGTACTCCGGAACTATGGAGCGAGCAACAGAGTTGTTGGAAATCATACATACTGATGTATACAGACCAATGAGTGTTGAAGCTCGCGGCAGGTATCGTTATTTTCTGACCTTCACTGATGATTTGAGCAGATATGGGTATATCTACTTAATGAAACACAAATATGAAACTTTTGAAAAGTTCAAAGAATTTCAGAGTGAAGTAAAGAATCATCGTAACAAGAAAATAAAGTTTCTACGATCTGATCGTGGAGGAAAATATTTGAGTTACGAGTTTGGTCTTCATTTGAAACAATGTGGAATAGTTTCACAACTCACGCCACCCGAAACACCACAGCATAATGGTGTATCCGAACGTCGTAACCGTACTTTATTAGATATGGTGCGATCTATGATGTCTCTTACCGATTTACCACTATCATTTAGGGTTGTGCATTAGAGACAGCTACATTCACGTTTAATAAGGGCACCATCTAAAAATCCGTTGAGACAACGCCTTAAGAACTGTGGTTTGGCAAGAAACCAAAGTTGTTGTTTCTTAAAGTTTGGGACTGCGATGCTCATGTGAAAAAGTTTCAACATGATAAGCTCGAACCCAAACTGGAGAAGTAAATCTTCATAGGATACCAAAAAGAGACTGTTGGGTACACCTTCTATCACAGATCCGAAGGCAAGATATTTGTTGCTAAAAATGGATCCTTTCTAGAGAAGGAGTTTCTCTCGAAAGAAGTGAGTGGGAGGAAAGTAGAACTTGATGAGGTAATTGTACCTTCTTCCGGATTGGAAAGTAGTACATCACAGGAAATTGTTCCAGTGATTCCTACACCAATTAGTGAGGAAGTTAATGATAATGATCATGAAACTTCGGATCAAGTTTCTGCTGAACGTCGTAGATCAACCAGAGTACGTTCCGCACCAGAGTGGTACGGCAACCCAGTTCTGGAAATCATGTTACTAGACCATGATGAACCTACGAACTATGAGGAAGCGATGATGAGCCCAGATTCCGCAAAATGGCTTGAAGCCATGAAATCTGAGATGGGATCCATGTATGAGAACAAAGTGTGGACTTTGGTTGACTTGCCCGATGATCGGCAAGCCATCGAAAATAAATGGATCTTCAAGAGGAAGACCGACGCAGACGGTAATATTACTGTTTACAAAGCTCGACTTGTTGCGAAAGGTTTTCGACAAGTTCAAGGAGTTGACTACGACGAGACTTTCTCACCTGTAGCGATGCTTAAGTCTGTCCGAATCATGTTAGCAATTGCCACATTTTATGAAATCTGGCAAATGGATAACGAAACTGCATTCTTTGATGAATTTATTAAAGAAGAATTGTATATGATGCAAACAGAAGGTTTTGTCAATCCTAAAGGTGCTAACAAAATGTACAAGCTCCAGCGATCCTTCTATGGACTGGTGCAAGCATCTCGGAGTTGGAATATACGCTTTGATGAGGTGATCAAAGCATATGGTTTTATACAGACTTTTGGAGAAGCCTGTATTTACAAGAAGTGAGTGGGAGCACTACAACCTTTCTGATAAGTATATGTGAATAACATATTGTCAATCGGAAATGATGTAGAATTTTTCTGGAAAGCATAAAGGAGTTTTTTCAAAGAAAGACCCTGATAAAGCTACTTACATATTGGGCATCAAGATCTATAGAGATAGATCAAAACGCTTGATAAGACTTTCGATGAAGTACATACCTTGATAAGATTTTGAAGTAGTTCAAAATGGATCAGTCAAAGAAAGGGTTCTTGCCTGTTTTACAAGGTATAAAGTTGAGTAAGACTCAAAGCCAGACCACGGCAGAAAAATATAGAGAGAATGAAAGTCATTCCCTATGCCTCAGCCATAGGTTCTATAAAGTATGCCATGCTGTGTACAAAACACGTTGTGTACCTTGCCAAGAGTTTGACAGGGAGGTAAAATAGTGATCCAGGAGTAGATCACTGTACAGCGGTCAAAATTATCCTTAGTAATTGGATGACTAAGGAAATATTTCTCGATTATGGAGGTGATAAAGAGTTCGTCGTAAAGAGTTACGCCGATGCAAGCTTTGACACTAAATCCAGATAACTCTAAGCATCAATCTGGATGCGTATTGAAAGTGGGAGCAATTAGCTAGAGTAGCTCCATGTAGAGCATTGTAGACATAGAAATTTGCGAAATACATAGGGATCTGTATATGACAGACCCGTTGACAAAACTTCTCTCACAAGCAAAACATGATCACACCTTATTACTCTTGGGTATTAATCACATAGCAGTGTGAACTAGATTATTGACTCTAGTAAACCCTTTGGGTGTTGGTCACATGGTGATGTGAACTATGGGTGTTAATCACATAACGATGTGAACTATCGGTATTAAATCACATGGCGATGTGAGCTAGATTATTGACTCTAGTGCAAGTGGGAGACTGAAGGAAATATGCCCTAGAGGCAATAATAAAGTTATTATTTATTTCCTTATATCATGATAAATGTTTATTATTCATGCTAGAATTGTATTAACCGGAAACTTAGTACATGCGTGACTACATAGACAAAACAGTATGTCCCTAGTATGCCTCTACTAGACTAGCTCATTGATCAAAGATGGTTATGTTTCCTAGCCATAGACATGAGTTGTCATTTGATCAACGGGATCACATCATTAGGAGAATGATGTGATGGACAAGACCCATCCGTTAGCATAGCACTATGATCGTTTAGTTTTACTGCTATTGCTTTCTTCATGACTTATACATGTTCCTATGACTATGAGATTATGCAACTCCCGAATACCGTAGGAACACCTTGTGTGCTATCAAACGTCACAACGTAACTGGGTGATCATAAAGATGCTCTACAGGTGTCTCCGAAAGTATTTGTGGTGTTGGCATAGATCAAGATTAGGATTTGTCATTCCGAGTGTCGGAGAGGTATCTCTGGGCCCTCTCGGTAACACACATCACAATAAGCCTTGCAAGCAAAAGACTAATGAGTTAGTCACGAGATGATGTGTTACGGAACGAGTAAAGAGACTTGCCGGTAACGAGATTGAACTAGGTATAAAGATACCGACGATCGAATCTCGGGCAAGTAACATACCGTTTGACAAAAGGAACAACGTATGTTGTTATGCGGTTCTGACCGATAAGAAGATCTTCGTAGAATATGTAGGAGCCAATATGAACATCCAGGTTCTGCTATTGGTTATTGACCGGAGATGAGTCTCGGTCATGTCTACATAGTTCTCGAACCCGTAGGGTCCGCACGCTTAACGTTTGATGACGATCGGTATTATGAGTTTTTGAGTATTGATGTACCGAAGGTAGTTCGGAGTCCCGGATGAGATCACGGACATGACGAGGAGTCTCGGAATGTCCGAGACATAAAGATTGATATATTGGACGGCTATATTCGGACACCGGAAGTATACCGGAAAAGTTTCGGATTTATCGGGAATGCCGGAGGGGGTTACCGGAACCCCCTACGAGAGGGGATGGTCCATAGTGGGCCTAAAGGGTGAGAGAGAGGCAGCCCATAGGGCTGGCCGGCGCCCCCACCTAGGAATCCTAGTTGGACTAGGATTGGGGGGGCGCCACCTCTCCTATTCCTTTCCCCCTTCTTCCTTTCGGTTAATCCTACTAGGAATAGGATTGCAATCCTATTCCTAGTAGGAGTCCCCTCCCTAGCCGCACCATAGAGGTTGGCCGGCCCCTCCTCCCTTGCTCCTTTATATACGGGGGCAGGGGGGCACCCAAAGACACACAAGTTGAATTGTTTTAGCCGTGTGCGGTGCCCCCTCCACAGAATCACACCTCGGTCGTACCGTCGCGGAGCTTAGGAGAAGCCCTGCGCCGGTTAACACATCATATCCGTCACCACGCCGTCGTGCTGACGAAACTCTCTCATGAAGCTCAACTGGATCAAGAGCTCGTGGGACGTCATCAAGCTGAACGTGTGCTGAACGCGGAGGTGCCGTACGTTCGGTGCTTGATCGGTTGGATCGCGAAGAAGTTCGACAACATCAACCGCGTCACTTGACGCTTCCGCTCCCGGTTTACGAGGGTACGTAGACACACTCTCCCCTCTCGTTGCTATGCATCTGGTAGATAGATCTTGCGTGATCGTAGGAAAATTTTAAAATACTACGTTCCCCAACAATTTGGACATCGGAATAGTTCCGGGTGAAATCGGCATTTCACTGGAGTACCGGGAGGTTACCGGAACCCCCGGTAAGTATATGGGCCTTATTGGGCCATAGTGGAGATAGAGAGAGGAGACCAGGGCAGGCGGCGCCCCCTCTCCCTCTAGTTCGAATTGGACTAGGAGGGGAGGGGCGGCGCCCCCCTTTCCTTCCTCCCTCTCTTCCATTCCTTCTCTCCTAGTCCAACTAGGGAAGGGGGGGAATCCTACTCCCGGTGGGAGTAGGACTCCGCCATAGAGGGTCGGCCCCTCCCCTCCTCCACTCCTTTATATACAGGGGTGGGGGCACCCCATAGAAAAAAGTTGATCATTGATCTTTTAGCCATGTGCGGTGCCCCCTCCACCATAATCCACCTCAGTCATATCGTAGCGGCACTTAGGCGAAGCCCTGCGTCGGTAACTTCATCATCACCGTCATCACGCCGTCGTGCTGACGGAACTCTTCCTCGAAGCTCTACTGGATCATGATTTCGTGGGACGTCATCGAGCTGAAGTGTGCAGATCGCGGAGGTGTCGTACGTTCGGTACTAGGATTGGTCGATCGTGAATACGTATGACTACATCAACCGCGTTGTCATAACGCTTCCGCTTACGGTCTATGAGGGAATGTGGACGACACTCTCCCATCTCGTTGCTATGCATCACCATGATCTTGCGTGTGCGTAGGATTTTTTTTGAAATACTACGTTCCCCAACACGTGTCCCACACATGCACTTGGCCTTGGCACGCACTGGTTGGTTTGTGCTCCACGACACCCTCCCATGAGTGAAAACTGCTCGGCTGGTACGTAGCAGAAGAAAAGAGGACCTAGAGAGTTTCCTTTTGCATGAAAGGATGTCTTTTTTCAATTGTTGGCAGGAGAGCTGCCAAATTCATTGATAAAAAAGACATTACAAGTAAGACCCTCAAAGGAGGGATGCATGGCATAAGACAAGTGCCAAAAAAGAAGAAGAAGAAAGGGTTGCTTGGTATATCTAGGAAAACCGGTCGAAAACCTATAACAATGCCTAGCAAGACTAGGCCTAAAGCATCACAAAACATACAACACGTCAAAAAGCCATACCCCACAACACAGCCGGTGGGGCACTCGAGCGCCTTGGTCGCTACCAGAGTGCACACTGAAACCATCGTATCAATCCGGGCTGCCACAAGCATATTTTCGAATCTCGATGACAATGAAGGGGAATGCTATGTTCGAAAGAGACAACATATGCCGCTTCAGTCCCGAGAGCTTGGCCGACGTAACTCGCCTGACACAGCTTGCCTGTGGAGGGTGCTTCTGTTGCACTCATGGACATGCCACACACGTCACAGCCAACCACCTTCACGAGCGCCGAGTCAAGCTCAAGACGTCCTCAAGAGGAATCATGTCACCGAGGAAAGCCGATAGCGCCATCATCCTCCGATCCAGAAGACCGGATCTAAGGTTTTCCCCCAAAGCATGTCAGGCAAGGGAAAGGGGAGGACTGTAACATCGATGCCTCCAACAAGGGGGCGGTGCATGAAGGCACCGCCATCGACTGCTCCGGTCGTAGCTAGAGTGTGGTTTTAACCGAAAGCCATGCTCGCCCAAACCCATGACCCAATCAACATTTCCAGCATGCTACCTCCATGAAGCATGAGCACTTTATCACATCTTGCCCTTGGGTCGCGCCCTGGAGGTCGCGGGCCAGCCACCCCGATAGTTCTGCACTTGGGGGAGCAAATGCGCGTCATGCAAGCAGGTTCACCCAGATTAGGTTCGACCCCTACTCCCAACGCTCTGGAGCTCCATGCTACCACAAGGCACACGCTCAGCTAGCAGCCTTACCCGTCGCCTCGACCGCACCCCACCAGATTCGCATCCAGTCGACGACCCAACCGGCTGCTGACCACGCATGCGCGCTCACGCACCACGCCATGCGTGCCAGCCACCCCCACGCCTCGCGCATAACAGCAGTCCCACCAAATCCGAGTCGACCCATGGCAGCGGGCTCCGAAGCCGCGACTACCTGCCTCCCGCGTGCTCCTTGCATGCTCGCGTGCCATAGCCGCGTCGGCGTCATGGCCACCCTCCTCCATGCGCGCCGATGGCAGTGAAGCGGTCGCATCACCCTCTTGTCACCAGGGCCTGACCACGCCCAGCCGAGCCCCGCATCTTAGCAGGCAAGACACCCCCCGTACTGCTCGTGTCCTAGCTAGATGGAGAAGCCCCCATGGTTTGCCCTGCAAACGCCCTCAAACAGTCGCAAGGAGGGTGGGGGTGGCGGGGCAGTGATTTGGGGTTTCTCCCGGGCTGTTGCAGGGAGCGACATGCTAGTGACCCATAAAAGCATGTCACAACAAGACTGTGGCCTTGACTCCTTAATAGATGGGATCAAGTAATTGCACTGTAACAACAATATATTTTTCTAATAACTTTATGTACCAAAGTACGTAACATCATTATGTTTGCTCAAATCTG
The DNA here is from genome assembly GCA_902687465.1 of Secale cereale. Taxonomy (NCBI): domain Eukaryota; kingdom Viridiplantae; phylum Streptophyta; class Magnoliopsida; order Poales; family Poaceae; genus Secale; species Secale cereale. The sequence goes on from LR738715.1 coordinate 57,300,691, forward strand.
CAGTAGAATACTTTGTTAACCGATCATCGGCTTTTGCCTCCTCAGCCAGTAGCCGAGGAGTGTTTCCTACTTCTGACCCGAATACGTGAGTTTTTGGAGAACGAGGCAATCCGACCATAAGGTTCAAAAACAAAATTCTGTGCAGAGAGGTATGTTATATTACTTTTTAACGTAAGAAACATCTTCTCAGAAAAAATAGTTCCTCTATCATTTCCTTTTCTCAGGTTATCATATTAACCACGATGACGTAACCCAACATCCAATGTATACGAAAAATTGAAGGGTTAGTTTGGGGGAAAGGCCCTTAATACTAGTTTTTTTATATAAAAAGCTGACATTTTCACTTCTGTAATTGCCGACCAATTATATTCTTAAGAGTGCTAGCTTTCAGCTTCACCCGTATGAGGTCTAACCCGGATGACCCGGAAGTAGTAATCACAGAGGTGCTCCCTTTGCCCCTTAGCCGAAAAATCGGGAACGTAACGGGTAAACACAAGAGCCAGGCAACCCAGCCTGGCCAAACCTTAAGTCAAATTGATGAATATTATGGCTTTAGACCGATGAGAATGGAAGGCAGAATACATATAGGAAATATGAACGCGTAAAAAACATGGTCCTTTAATTGGATCCCCCAACACAATTTACCGAACCCGTTAAGGATATCCATAGTCATTTGACATGTCACAGTTTTACCAAGCACTGCCTATTGAAATCTAACTGACTCAAGAGAGGTTTGACAAGCCTGAAAAAATTCTTGGTAAAATAGCAAAAAAAACTATTCTATTTATAACTAGAGACATTGAAAAAGAGGGGAGGGCTTCAGTTTTAACCGTAAGAACGTCAAATGCGCGCAACATTCCATGGATTCAGCTCCAATCGGTTGTCCCTAGGATCTCAGATGTGATATGCCCCTCTAGCCAGTACCTGGTCAATTATGAATGACCCCTCCCATTTGGCTGGTAGTTTATGTTTTTGCTTCCCGGGATGGTGTTGTAGAACCAGGTCTCCAACATTGAATGCTTTGGTGACCGCGTCCTCCTGAGATAGGCCGGTCATGAATGTGTCCCACACATGCACTTGGCCTTGGCTCACACTGGTTGGTGTGCGCTCCACGACACCCTCCCATGAGTCAAAACTACTCGGCTAGTGTCGTGGTTTTGTCACGGCAGATCTCCTAGCAAAAGGACTTAGTCGTGAAGCCATCGCTACGGGTTAGCTTAAAGGGGTTAAAGTGTACAAGGACGCAAGGGTTTTTATACTAGTTCGGCCCCTTCGATGAAGGTAAAAGCCTACGTCTAGTTTGGTGTGGTATTGCTAGGGTTTCGATGACCAGGGAGCGAATCCGCTTTGCCTGTGTCTCGAGTTGTTCTTCTCTGTCCTTGAACCATCGTCGGGTCGTCCCTTTATATACACAGGGTGACGTCTGGCCCGGTTTATAGAATCCCGAGGCCGGCTCATAAACGCGCCCGGCCCGGTCTCTATCTTTCCTATCTTACAACACAAGTTACACGCCGTATGGCGGTTTACACCTTACGGGCCCTAACACCTCTTAGGCCTTGGATCTCTAGTCTTCTGGAATAAAGCGCCATGCTCCATGTCTCCCTCGGCTTCAATATGAATAATTCGTTATAGGCATAAACCGGCCCCTCCCTGGGCGGTTTACACCTAGTAGTAATATCCCTAACATTAGGCCCCAGATTGATTTGAACCTGTTTATGTCAATCTTCAATGCCTTCATAAAAGTTTAGCCCTCTGTGGCTTCAAATATTTCATAAATCGCCATGACGTCATCTTCCTCGATCACATTGAACCGCCGTGACATCATCTGCTCATTTAATACTTGTACCTGTTTTATTTTTTACCTATTAAAAGCTCCTAAGATCGAGGCGACAGTGTCGTCCCATATCCACTTTTCTGGCTCCTTGATTCCCGCGCCTGCCGTTTCACTCTTCGGCTTATAAATAGGGCAGAGGGGCATCTCCTTTTTTCCCCTTGCTCCTTTGCTTCTTCTCCTTCCTCGTGCTCAAGCTCTGCCGCCGCCGTCGACCCTTGCATCTTCGTCAAGTTTGGCCACTGCTTCAACCTGTTCGGACCAGAAAATCGCCAGCGAGCCTCCGCACCCGTTGACTCCGGTAAGTTCCTTCTTTCCCCCTTATATAGATCTCATTATGGTTTTCTCCTGCAAGTTCATGGATAGGCGATGTTCTTCGTTGTTCTTCATCGTGGCCCCGATAACTAAGGCAGATCTGATTCCCCTGCTTGCGAACGTAGTAATAACTCTGCTTCCTTAGCATGCTTTATTCTTCCCCAAAATACTAGCCCAATCTAGGTATGTTTGAACCATCGTTGTATCCATTGAATTATGATCCTGAATATTTCTGAATTTCTGACATGACGTAGATCTATAATCTTTGTTACTGACTCTGCAAAACTTGTTCTTCCATAACTTTAGATCTGCACCTTTCACATTCTCCTTGGCGGTTTAGCTTTAGAAAAAATCATAAACTGGTAGATACCATTAGGCCCCGCTTAAACGCTGTCTGTAATTACCTTTGAAACACTGCCGGTTTAACATTGCATAAATCAGAAATCAGCCCTTCACTATATTTTCAGCTTTTCTCCTCAAAATGGCAAAGCAAGCCAAACAATTTACTTCCTGCAACTGGGTCCAGTCTCGGGTTACTGAAGAGGAACTGTAGAACCGGGCTGAAATTGGCGCTTTAGGCAAGAAGGGCGTCCTCCGTTGGAGAGTTCCTGGAACGGAATGTCCTCCAGAGCCCAAAGAGGGAGAGGTTATCGTATTTCTTGATCATCTAGCCCGAGGATTCAATCCTCCCAGATCAAAGTTCTTTCGTGATGTGCTAGCTGACTTTCAGCTCCATCCCCAAGATATTGGGCCAAATTATGTGTCCAACATCTGCAATTTTCAAGTATTGTGTGAAGCTTATTTGCAAGAGGAGCCTTCCGTTGAACTATTCAGGGACTTCTTCCATTTAAACCGTCGCACAGAGTTCTCTGACCGCCCTAACACTGAACTTGGCGGAATGTCCATCCAGAAGAGGAAGTATGTTAGCTTTCCTCATGCCCAACATCACAGCCATCCTAAAGATTGGAACCAAACCTGGTTTTACTGTTTAGAAACGTCTCCAGAAGATGAAAATCCTCTGCCGGGTTACCGTTCTCATCGGCTCTCTGAGAACCACCCTTTCCCTTAGCGGCTGAGTGCTCAAGAGCGAGCCCGATACGCACCGCAACTTTGAAAGCTCCGGGCCTTCACCGCCAACGATTTGACAGGCATTGACTTCGTTCGCTGTTGGATTCTTGGAGTATTCTCCCGCTAAGCCGGCACTCCGGTTTAATGTGTGAGTATACCGGAGACCCCAAAGATCCTCTACGCCACACTAAAGCTGTGTTGTCGGAGAATGAGGTCACTGAAGCTGTAAAAAAAACTATTGAATGAACCAGTGGATGCATGTAGTCAAACCGGACTGCCCCCCTTCTGCGAGCTCAATAAACCGCCATCGGTAAATTTCCTTTACATTGTTGTTTCATTTCAATCTGTCTTTATGGTCTTGTCTAAATCTCTTCACAATTTTTATCAGGGTAATGACCCATTCTGGAAGAGGAAAGCCCAGGATAAACCGGCGAAGGCAGCTCGCCAGAAAACCAAGGCTGTTAAGAAAACGGTTAGGAAGAAAAACACTGAAGCATCTGAATCTAATCTTGATGATGATGAACCAGCCTCAGAGGTATCACTTGACTCCCTTGGCTCCCTTTTCTTGCATCTTAATAACAATGATTGTACTCAAGGAAACGTTGAGGGCAGCAAGGCTGATGACGTTGAGGTAATTACCCTTTCCCCCGGTTCAGATCCTCTGCCAACACCAAAATTCATTGAGCAAGCCAGAAAGTTCAATTTTCTCACCCTTTCGCTTACTTGGACCCAAACTTTATTTCTAAGAAACAACAACATGAAGCTCGCCGCACAACGCGGCACAGTGGCCAAGTTATTGAGTCCACCGGTTTACCGCAAACACCAGCCCGGAGACGTCGGTCGGAGGTTTTACATACTCGAGATACTCTTTATCCCAAAGCGGGTCATATTCGTCAGCCTCTTAATCTGTCTGATTCAAATTATCAGGATACTCCTCATTCGTCATCCGGCGAGTCAACAGCTACGCAGCTTCCTCCTCTCAAAACTATTCATGGATAAGTTTTTTATTTTTCTGTTAACCTTTTCTTTCACTCCACTGACTATATTCACCTTTAACCTTCATAGTAAGCCCAAGCCTAGCAAGAAGGTTAAACTGAATAAACCGGCAGGTGATGATGTGATTCCTGAACCAAAAAAGAATCATGAGCCCACCAAAGAAAATGTTGATGCCTTGCATGACGATCCTCCTCCAATGGATCATGAAGTCTTTATTGAACAAGAAGTTGCACCAATGGACCTTGATGATAATCCGACCAGCCTAGTCCGAGCCAGCAATACTCTGGCCGGTTCTGCCAAAGCCACGGCCGCTTCAACAGAAGATGTCCAAATTACGGGTTTTGGCTATACAGCCCCTAGTGAACCTGTTGCATTAACCAAGCATATTGCTAAAGAGGAAGTCTCTGGAAAAGATAAAGGCAAATGGAATGTCGACTTATCCAACTATGCTCAACTCAGCGCCCAAGATCTTCATTCCGGATATCTGAACCGGTTGCATACCAGCCGTGATTATGAAGCCGGTTTAGTAAATCTGATGAAGGAGCGTTACGAGGTAAACTTTTGCTTCCTTGAACTTTATTCCTACTTAAGTCTTATAGCTTGTATTTACTCCATGTAGCCCCCAAGGGCCGGTTTACTCCTTCAGGATGAACCGGGACTTTTAGAATGCCCATTATATATTTTTTCACGTGTAGTTCCCAAGGGACGGTTCATCTCTTTAGGATGAACCGGGACTTTTTATTTTGTAACCTTCTTTGAACAATGACTCATTAGCCCCCAAGTGCCAAGTATATAACTTGTTATGTGCTTGGGATTTTATTGAAAATGCCTGATAACTGCAAATGTGCATTAGCCCCCAAGTGCCAAGTGGATAACTTGCTATGTGCTTGGGACTTTATTGAAAATGCCTGATAACTGCAAATATGCATTAGCCCCCAAGTGCCAAGTGGATAACTTGTTATGTGATTGGGACTTTATTGAAGATAACTTGTTATGTGCTTGGGACTTCCAATATTCTTTACCAATGTATAATGTGTTCTTCCCTTAACAGGCTGCTCTAAACCGGAAAGACTCTCAAATGTCTGAGCTTCAAGATAACCAGAAATTCCAACAATCCGCCACTTCCAAGACCAAAGATGAGCTGACTCTCGCTTTAGCAAGCCTGGAGAAATTGAAGAAAGACATCCAGAAGGAACGGGTGGATTGGGATGCAGAAAGAGCCGCTTTGGAGAAAAGGGCAGTTGATGCAGAAAACGCTCTCAATCCGGTGTCAGAAGAACTGACTGGTTTAAAGCAGTAGATAAATGCCATGACTACTGTTGTCTTTGGTAAGTATACTTAACACAATTCTGAATATGATACTTTTGCACTCTTCCGGTTTCACTCAAGCTCTATTGATGGAGGAAAACGTACTGCTCATCTTGGCACTGACATGCAGAAGAAATTGAAGGCCGCATATACTCTTATAGAGCAGTTATATACCGGCACTCAAAGGATTGTTTGCACCGCTTCTCATAACAAACCGGCTCCCACGTTGATCAAAGGCACTTTGGAGAAGTTATCAGTGCTACCCGCTCGGTTTGGAGAGCTGAAGAAATCATCTGCCAGGGCGGGCGCTTTAATGGCATTAACTCGAGCGAAAGCTTGGGTGCCTGATCTTGATCCGGCGGATGTGATGAATGGCTATCCCAACATGAAGGAGGACGGATCAGAGTTCACAGACATAGATTTGCGGGCTCTAACAAGAGAAATGCGGCCCTTGGCCAGCAAACTAGCTGATGAAGCTGATTTGTCCCGCTATGAGGCAGGTTACGACGCTGACAATCGTCGAGTTAATACTCCGGTCTATGAAGTGGAAGATCTCATCCCGCCTGTCCGTAAGCATACTTACGCCCCTGACGTTGAACCGTCTAAACTCATAAGCGATGAAGCTGTTTTCCAAGCACTGACAAAGATCAATTGGGCAACCACTGACTTCCAGCTGCTGGATGAGAACGATGAGGAGACGGAGCAGGATGATCCACAACCTTCTAGCCGAGCTGACGCAGAGTCATGAACCGGTGCCGGTTTAGTTATCATGTCATAGTACTTAGGCAAGGAACAAATATTCTTTTGGGCTGTCAAACGCCTTGTAATGGGGTAGCTGAAACATTTTGGTTATGTCCTCATGCATATTCCCTTTTCATAACATTGCTCCATCTAGCAACTTCATAATTTTTCTGCTTATGATGCTTTAACAGTTTATTCCACCTGTTTCTGCATAAGACAAAGTTTAAAGTGTCCTGGCGGTTTATTGCCGGACGGGTCATAATGCCCAAATACATGATCTAGGTTTATAACCTGAACTGTATTTAAAATATGAAACATATATCATACATGTGATATAAATTTGTGCCATTGGCTTTAACCAATATTTTGCAGTAAGGGCAATGATCCCAATTTGTGAGTATTGATGACTCCTTGAACATTTTTCCGGTTCATGATGGAATTGTATCGGGTTGTGATAAACACCGGTTTAGCTGTAAATAATACTAGCGATTTGCAATCAAACCAGACTAGGTTCTGTGAATGCTGGTTTATTATGGTGGCAACTTATAGTCAACCACTCCGCCGAATCAATAGATTTCAGATAAATACCTATGATCTCAAAAGATAAGAAACTTGGCAAAAACAAAGAAACACTTGTCGAAATAAAATCCTGTAGTCGAGGCTTTTTACGAGCTGCCAGGCTCCAAATTCGAGGCTTTTCATGGGCTGCCAAGCCACTGAGTTGAACCATTTCACAAAGCCTGTTAAGATGGTCCTCAATCCTTAACCAATCATCAATTTAACGTCGACAAGTTCAGGGTCTGTTATAAGATTGACTTGTTAATCGTTCGACGGGTCATACCAGGTTTACCTGGGCGGAGTGACTTACTTGATGCAGGCAGGTTAACCCGGGGTTTTAGGTGTATACACTAGGCTTCCAAGCCGTGGCTTGATAGCCTATTACAAGGGTCTTAAAAACTCGTTGCCGCTGTGCGACAGGAGCCCCCAAGTAACATTGTGAGTTGTGCTCGTCGGGTGCCTATGTTTGAGTTGTGCTATGCATCAAACTCTCTTTTGCCCCTTACCATCATGTTGGCTTGATAGCCGGATTACCGCAGTAACCAGAGTTGTGCTCTTATGATGATATTGGCATAATAGCCGGTCTAAGAGGGCCATAGGAACTCCTTTACACACAGAAGCCCCCATGTGACAAACTCTTATGAAAAAAGCAACAGATACCCCACTTTAACGGGGATGCCGGTTTATTATATTGATCATAATATATACATCGCAAATTTATGTACATAAAGCGGAGCCTATGGCTCAGGTGTAGTAAGGCCGAAGATGAGCGATGTTCCATGGCCGTCGGGTCTCCTCCTCCGCGGTGCATGAGTCCTTGTGCTCTCGAACGTCGATGAGGTAGTATGATCCATTGTGTAGATTCTTGCTGACCACAAAGGGTCCTTCCCAAGGTGGGGATAGCTTGTGCATGTCTGTCTGGTCTTGGATGAGCCGGAGCACTAGATCACCTTCTTGAAACGTCCTAGTTTTAAGCCGACGACTGTGGTATCGATGCAGATCTTGCTGATAAATCACCGATCGAGCTGCTACCATGTCACACTCCTCCTCCAGCCGGTCTAACACGTCTTGCCGTGCCTTCTCGTTATCAGCTTCAATGTAAGCCGCCGCCCGTGGCGAAGCATGACGGATGTCACTAGGGAGGACCGCTTCAGCTCCATATACCATGAAGAAAGGCGTGTAACCCGTAGACCTGTTAGGTGTGGTGTTGATGCTCCACAACACAGAGGGTAATTCCTCCAACCAACACCTTGGCGTCCTCTGCAAAGGGACCATGAGCCAGGGTTTGATGCCTCTCAAGATCTCTTGATTGGCTCTCTCAACTTACCATTGTACTGGGGGTGAGCCACTGAAGATACGTCAAGCCAGATGTGCTCTCGTTGACAAAACTCTTCCATAGCCCCATTGGATAAATTGGTACCATTATCAATTATAATACTGTGTGGAAAGCCAAACCGGAAAATCACCTTCTTGAGGAATTGAACCGCCGTTGCTGCATCACACTTGCTGACTGGCTCCGCCTCAACCCACTTGGTAAACTTATCCACCGCCACCAGAAGGTGGGTCTTCTTATCTGGAGATCTCTTAAAGGGCCCAACCATGTCTAGCCCCCAAGTCGCGAACGGCCAAGTAATTGGAATCATCCTCAATTCTTGAGCTGGTATATGAGCATGCCGTGAGAATTTCTGGCAAGCATCACACTTTTGGACCAAGTCCTCTGCATCAGCGTGAGCCGTCAGCCAATAGAACCCATGACGAAAAGCTTTAGCCACCAAAGATTTTGAACCGGCGTGGTGACCACAATCTCCTTCGTGAATCTCTTGAAGAATATCACGGCCTTCGTCTGGGGACACACAACGCTGAAATGTCCCAGATACGCTACAATGATGCAGCTCTCCATTGACAATAGCCATTGATTTGGACCGCCAGACTATCTGTCTAGCCGATACTTCATCCTCTGGTAACTCACCTCGGTTCATGTACGCCAGGTACGGGACCGTCCTCCGGAATAGCATGAAGCGCCGCCACCAATTGAGCCTCCGGATCAGGAACAACCAAATCCTCTTCTGAAGGTAATCTCATTGACGGATTATGCAATACGTCTAGGAAAACATTAGGTGGGACCGGTTTACGCTGAGAACCCAGACGGCTTAATGCGTCAGCTGCTTCATTCTTTCGCTGGTCCACATGGTCCACCTGATAACCCTTGAAGTATCCAGCGACCGCGTCCACCTCGCGACGATACGCCGCCATAAGTGGATCCTTGGAGTCCCAAGTGCCAGATACTTGTTGTGCCACCAGGTCCGAATCACCGTAACATTTAACTCGGCTTAAATTCATCTCCTTAGCCATTCGCAGACCATGGAGGAGAGCTTCATACTCAGCTGCACTGTTAGTATAGGGAACATTAAACGGAGGACATAACAGAACTTATCACCTCGTGGGGAAGTTAACGCGACTCCAGCCCCCGAGCCCTCCAATTGCATGGATCCATCAAAGTGAATAGTCCAGTACATGTGATCCGGCTTTTCCTCCGGCGCCTGCAACTCCGTCCAATCGTTGATGAAGTCCACCAGTGCTTGAGATTTGATTGCAGTACGAGGCACATACTTTAGCCCGTGACGACTAATTTCAATGGCCCACTTGGCAACCCAACCAGTTGCTTCTCTGTTCTGGATTATATCTCCTAGAGGGGCTGAACTGACCATGGTGATTGGATGGCCCTGAAAATATTGCTTAAGCTTTCGGTTTGCCATGAAGACTACGTATACCAATTTCTGCCAATGCGGGTATCTCTGCTTCGACTCAATGAGCACCTCGTTGATATAGTAAACCGGCCGTTGAACCGGATATTCCTTTCATGCCTCCTTGCGCTCTACCACAATGGCAACGCTTACTGCTCGGACATTAGCAGCCACATATAACAACAGCGGCTCATTATCGACTGGTGCAGCAAGGATAGGCGGCTCTGCCAACTGCTTCTTCCAGTCCTCGAACACAGCATCGACAACATCACTCCAGACAAAGTGGTCTGTCTTTTTCATCATCTGATAAAGCGGGATGACCTTCTCTCCCAAACGGCTGATAAACCGGCTTAGCGCTGCAATGCGGCCTGCCAAGCGTTGGACATTGTTGATACACGCCAGTTTAGCCAAAGATGTAATAGCCTTGATCTTCTTCGGATTAGCTTCGATTCCCCTGTTTGATACTAAGAACCCCAGGAGCTTACCTGCCGGTACACCGAAAACGCACTTGGCCGGATTAAGCATCATCTTATAAATCTGAAGGTTATCAAAAGTTTCCTTTAAGTCAGCTATCAACGTTTCTTCCTCCCTGGACTTAACCACAATGTCATCCACATACGCATGAACGTTCCGCCCAATCTGCTTATGAAGATAATTCTGCACACAACGTTGATAGGTCGCCTGGGCACTCTTGAGCCCAAAAGGCATGAATACATAGCAGAAGGCTCCAAAGGGAGTTATAAAGGTTGTTTTCTCCTGGTCCTTAACTGCCATCTTGATCTGATGATAACCGGAATATGCATCCAAAAAACTTAAGCGCTCACAACCGCCGTAGCATCAATGATTTGATCAATATGGGGGAGGACAAAAGGATCAGCTGGGCAGGCCTTGTTTAGATCTATGTAATCAACGCACATTCGCCGAGTGACATTCTTCTTAAGCACCAGCACCGATTAGCCAACCACTCAGGATGAAACAGCTCAACTATAAAACCTGCCGCCAAGAGCCTAGCCACTTCTTCACCAATAGTCTTGCGCCTTTATTCATTGAAGCGGCGGAGAAACTGTTTGACCAGTTTAAACTTGGGATCAACATTAAGAGTGTGCTCAGCGAGTTCCCTCGGTACACCTAGCATGTTATAAGGTTTCCATGCAAAGATGTCCTGTTTCTCACGGATGAACTCGATGAGCGCGCTTTCCTATTTCGGATCCAGGTTAGCACTGATGGTAAACTGCTTTGATGAATCGCCAGGAACAAAGTCAACCTGCTTGGTCTCATCAGCTGATTTGAACTTTAAGGCCGGATCATGCTCTGTAGTCGGCTTCTTCAACGGAGACATGTCCGCCGGATCAACATTATCCTTGTAAAATTTCAATTCCTCGGTCGCACAAACCGCTTCAGCATAGGCTGCATCACCTTCCTCGCACTCCAAAGCAATCTTATGGCTCCCGTGGACCGTAATAGTTCCTTTGTGACCTGGCCTCTTAAGCTACAGATAAACGTAACAAGGCCTCGCGATAAATTTAGCATAAACCGGCCGCCCGAACAGGGCGTGATACGGGCTCTTGATCTTTACCACTTTAAAGGTCAAAGTTTCCAACCTCAAATCATGCTCATCTCCAAAAGTGACCTCCAGGTCTATCTTACCGACCGGATACGCCAATTTACCAGGTACCACGCCGTGAAAAATAGTGTTGGACTGTCCGAGCTTCTTGTCTGTCAACCCCATGCGACGAAAAGTCTCATAATACAGGATATTGATGTTGCTTCCTCCGTCCATGAGCACCTTGGTGAACTTATAGCCCCCAACTTGAGGCGCCACCACCAGAGCCAGCTGACACGGATTATCAACCCGGGGCAGATAATCCTCTCGACTCCACACAATGGGCTGTTCCGACCAGCGTAAATAACGAGGCACCGCCGGTTCAACGGAGTGCACTGCCCTCTTATAAACCTTCTGATCGCGCTTACACAGACTTGTGGTGAAGACGTGATATTGCCCACTACTCAGCTGCTTCGGGTTGCTCTGATAGCCTGATTGTTGTTGTTGTTGATGATTGCCCTGATTATTATAGCCAACCTGGCTGTTCTGCTGGTTGTGTCCGTTCTAATTGTTGTGGCCACCCTGGTTACTTTGGAATCCTGGACCGGAACCACCTCCTTGATAACCCGGCCCGTGAAAACCAGGGCCTGAACCACCAGACGGTCTGTGATCATATTGGAACCGGTTTCTGAACTCCCTCATTATGAAGCAGTCCTTCCAAAGATGCGTGGCTGGCTTTTCCTTCATGCCGTGCCTGGGACAAGGCACATTCATCTGGCGCTCCAAATTGATATTTTGTCCTCCGCCCCCGGGGGGCGGTCTACCATTATGGCGTTGGCCATCCTCCTGCACGTTGGTGTTAGCTACGAAATCTGAACTATTATCCGCTTTACGCTTACCGCTGTATCCCTGATTCACCGGATTAAACTACGGCGCTTTACCATTATTTTTTCCTTTTCCTGACTTCTCATCGTCAGACTCTGGATATTTGGCACTATCTGAATTTGCATACTTCACCAGGGCCCCCATGAGTGTTCCCATGTCAAGAGAATGACGCTTGAGCCGTCCTAACTTTAATTTCAGAGGTTCAAACCGGCAGTTGCCTTCCAATGTCACCACTATTGTGTTCGGATTGATGCGGTATGAGGAATGCAAGATCTCTGACACCCGGCGCACCCAATAACTTGTTGATTCATTTTCCCCTTGAACGCAGGCCGCCAAGTCTACAATGGACATGGGCTGCTTGCATGTATCCTTGAAGTTATTAATAAACCGGCGTCGTAACTCGGCCCATGATCCGATGGAGTTCGGTGGTAACCCTTTTAGCCAGGTGCGAGCCGTGCCCTCCGGCATCATGGTGAAGTACTTCGCGCACGCCGCATCATCCACATCCAGCATCTCCATTGCCATCTCGTAGCTTTCAACCCAGGCTTCGGGGGGCAGATCCGTGGTATAATTGGGTACCTTGCGCGGTCCTTTGAAGTCCTTAGGCAGTCTTACATTGCGTAAAGCAGGCGTAAGGCACGGTACTCCCAAGGAGCTGGAAGTAACCCCTGGCTCGATCGTGGTAGATGGATGAACCGACGTAGGTTGACGGGCTTCATAGTTCATACTGTGCTGCTAATTCGGCCTCTCGGCGCAGTCTGCCCTGATCCACCACGTCTTGTGCATTTACCCCTCCTCCCGCTGGGTTATCCCTCCGCGGCGGGTTACGATTTCGCGTGCTACTCGACACGGCCGGTTCTTCTAGGTGCCTGCTGTAGCTCCGGCTTGGGCGGGGGGTGGAATGAATCCTCTCGCGCCTGTGGGAATAAGCCTGCTGCTGAGTTAAAGCCGTCTCCAGAAACTCCCTAGCTCACCGCGCCTCCACTGCTATAGGGGATCCCCCTTCAATGGGAAGGGCTGCCAATCGTGAAGCGGCGGCAACTATGTTATCCAAAGGGTTGGAGTAGTGACCAGGAGGGGTGGGCGCGAGCAGTGACGGAACGACCTGGCGGGTTGGCTCCGCGGCCTGTGGCCGGACCGACGCCCCTGTGCCAGGCACTTCTTCCCGGTTTACCCCCGGCTGGTTGATGGTTCCCGCTCCTAGCGTACTGAAGAGGTTCCTCGCTTCGTAAACCGGCGGCAGGCGAGACTGGCGCCTTCTCCTTATTACGTTGTTTGATGCCGTCTGATCCAACAAAAGCCAATAGGCCTGAGCATCTAGCTCGGCCTGCCTTGCGATCATCCTAGAGTTCTCAGCAACCAGGTCCAATTTAGCTTGATTTATTTGGCCCCTCACCTTAGCAACTTTCGCGTCGTGTTGCACCTTCTCGGCCTGGCCGACCTCCGCGGTTAGTAGCGCTGTCAAAGTATCAACTAAAGCGGTCAGAACTTGAGCCGGTGGCTGAACCGGACCTCCTGCCCCAGCTGCCACTGCCGCCGCCAGTTCGAACGTTAACGCTGCCGCAGTTGACGACTGTTGCACAGATTATGATCCGGCCATGAAGACGGCGACCCGGCTCGGCGGATCAAGGGTGTCCGGAATACTGTCACCATTGGAACAGCCCCCAGACCGGCCATCTTGCAATAGATATAAAGACTCGGTTTCTCCAATGGAAGACTCGACGCCGGAATAAACAATGGTCTCGCCACCGGATTCCTATCCATCCTCAGTTTGTGCCCCGTGAACTGCTCCCACGAAGATACGCTTCATGGCGGGCCGAATCCGGGCAGGTCTCGCACGCCGAGCCGACTCGACGATGTTGGGGAAGATGTCCGGCTCAGGGCCCGGTTCGCCGATCTTGCCAATGAAAACATGGATGCCGCCAAAGGGGACCCGGTACCCGTACTCGATTGAATCGGCCTCGGGGCCCCAGCCTGCATCGTCGATGTAGATCTTGCCACGACGACTCTTAGTCATCCGGCCCACTGCGTAGCCCTTGAGTCCTTCAAAGCTGCTCTTCAAGAACTCGAAACCATCGTGCGATAGCCCCACGGTGGGCGCCAACTGTCGTGGTTTTGTCACGACATATGTCCTAGCAAAAGGACTTAGTCGTGGAGCCATCGCTACGGGTTAGCTTAAAGGGGTTAAAGTGGACAAGGACGCAAGGGTTTTTATACTAGTTCGGCCCCTTCGATGAAGGTAAAAGCCTACGTCTAGTTTGGTGTGGTATTGCTAGGGTTTCGATGACCAGGGAGCGAATCCGCTTTGCCTGTGTCTCGAGTTGTTCTTCTCTGTCCTTGAAGCGTCGTCGGGTCGTCCCTTTATATACACAGGGTGACGCCCAGCCCGGTTTACAGAATCCCAAGGCCGGCTCATAAACGTGCCCGGCCCGGTCTCTATCTTTCCTATCTTACAAAATAAGTTACATGTCGTATGGCGGTTTACACATTACGGGCCCTAACACCTCTCGGGCCTTGGATCTCTAGTCTTCTGGAATAAAGCGCCATGCTCCATTTCTCGATGGGCTTCAATATGACTAACTCGTTATAGGCATAAACCGGACCCTCCCCGGGCGGTTTATACCTAGTAGTAATATCCCTGACAGCTGGTACGTAGCAGAAGAAAGGAGGACCTGGAGGGTTTCCTTTTGCATGAAAGGATGTCTTTTTTCGAATGTTGGCATGAGAGCTGCCAAATTCATTGATAAAAAGACATTACAAGTTACAACCCCAAAGGAGGGATGCACTGCATAAGACGAGTGCCAAAAAAGAAGAAGAAAAAAGGGTTGCTTGGTATATCTAGGAAAACCAGACGAAAACCTATAACAACGCCTAGCAAGACTAGGCCTAAAGCATCACAAAACATACAACACGTCAAAAAGCCATACCCCACAACACAGCCGGTGGGGCACTCGAGCGCCTCAGTCGCTACCAGAGTGCACATTGAAACCATCGTATCAATCCGGGCTGCCACAAGCATATTTGCGAATCTCAATGACAATGAAGGGGAACGCTATGTCCGAAAGAGCCAACATATGCCGCTTCAGTCCCGAGAGGTTGGTTGACGTAACTCGCCTGACGCACGTTGCATGTGGAGGGTGCTTCTGTTGCACTCATGGATATGCCACACAAGCCACCGCCAACCACCTTCACGAGCACCAAGTCGAGCTCAAGACGATGTCCTCAAGAGGAATCACATCACCGAGGAAAGCCGTAGCACCATCATCGCCCGATCCAGAAGACCGGATCTAAGGTTTTCCCCAAAGCATGCTAGGCAAGGGAAGGGGGGGACTGTAACATCGATGCCTTCAACAAGGGGACGATGCCTGTAGGCGCCGCCATCGACTGCCCCGGCCGTAGCTGGAGTGTGGTTTTAATCGGCAGCCATGCCTGCCCAAACCCACAACCCAGCAAACCTTTCTAGCATGCTACCTCCATGAAGCACGAGCATTGTATCACATCTCGCCCTTGGGCCGCGCCCTGGAGGTCGCGGGCCAGCCACCCCAATAGTTCTGCACTAGAGGGGGGGGGGCAAATGCGCGTCATGCAAGTAGGTCCTCCCAGATTAGGTTCGACGCCTACTCCCAACGCTCGGGAGCTCCATACTCCCGCAAGGCCCGTGCTCAGCCAGCAACCTTACCCGCCGCCTCGACCATGCCCCGCCAGATCCACGTCCAGTCGACGACCCAAATGGCTGCTGACCACGCGTGCGCGCTCACACGCCACACCAAGCGTGCCAGCCACCCCCACGCCTCGCGCACAACAACATTCCCGCCAAATCTGGGCCAACTCATGGCAGCGGGCTCCGAAGCCGCGACTACCTGCCTCCGGCGTGCTCCTTGCCTGCTCGTGCGCCACAGCCGCGTCGGCGTCGTGGCCACCTGCCCCCACGCGCGCCGATGGCGGTGAAGCAGTCGCACCACCCCCTCGCCATCAGGGCCCGACCATGCCCGATTGAGCCCCGCATCTCAGCAGGCAAGCCGCCCATGTACTGCTCGTATCCCGACGAGATGGAGAAGTCCCCACCGTTTGCCCCGCAGCGCCCTCCGACAACAGTGAGGAGGAAAATGGTGGGTGGGGATGCCGGCGGCGGCGATTTGGGGTTTCTACCGGGACGCTAGTGGCCCATAAAAGTATGTCTAATTAGGACAAGTATGTAAAGTGACAAAAAAGGCGTGCAACAAACCATGCTTTGGCCTGGATCGGCGGAGGAGCCGAGATGGCGGCGTGGATCAATCACGGCAACGAAGACGTGACACTTCTTGGGAGGCGTTTATTTAATAAAAAGGAAAAATGGTGGAACCAACCGAACGGGATCTCGCCGACAGATTTCCCACTAAAATACGTGCCAAACAGCAGTACTACTACGATATTGCAACTTTGCGGAAACACGCGAAGATCGGACGCATCCACAGAAAACCCGGCATCGTCGGCCGTTAGTTTCTGCTCCATCTCTAAACAAAACGTAGGCCGTACTGCTACTCCACTCAGACGTTCTTTCTGCGCAAAACAGAATCCGGCGAGAGGATTTCCATCAAAATTTCGTCAAAACAAAAGCCGAAACGCGAATGAACTTTGTAATAAAAATAGCGTCGGTTATTAACTTTCCTTCCCATTACCACCAGACGAGACGAGAGCAGTTCCCTCTGCGTGACTGCGTCCATCCATCATCATCCGTCGTCTTCTTCCCCCCCCTCCCCTCCCATCCCGTCCCGTCCCACCCCCTCCCCTCTCCGCTCAGCGGCCCTGCCCCGTCCCTTTCCCCTCTGCTTTCCTCATCCCCTCTGCCCCCGCCTTTCCCATCGCAGACGCAGGCGACCCGATCCTTCCCCCCCTCTCCCTCGTCTTATCCCCAATAGGGCACACCACCGCGTTCTTGATTGTCGGGCCCGCCGGGACGGGATGTCGTCTCCGAGCAAGCGCCGGGAGATGGACCTCATGAAGCTGTGAGCACAATGGAGCCCCGCGGGTGGATTTCTTGTGGGGGTATGGGGATTTTTACGGGAGATTTCCTGATCCGGATTTGCTGTGCTCGCAGGATGATGAGCGACTACAAGGTGGAGACGGTGAACGACGGGATGCAGGAGTTCCTCGTCGAATTCCGCGGGCCCCAAGAAAGTACGTGCCTGCGCTGGCCGCTTCCCCCTCCTCTTCTTCTTCTTCAACGCACGCACGCACGCACAGAGCCGATTTGATTCGCGTCTTCTCGCCTATTGTTCAGTAGCTTCTGGTTTCTGAATCTAGATATAGATATGCTAGCACAAGTTTCGAGATTTCCTTTTTCTGTTCATGCCATTGCCGCCTGCTGCTTCTGCCGATTTAGCTAGCTTATATAAGAACAGCGGCGGACAGATCTCAAAGTTTGATGTCACTGTTACGTTTTCTTTACAGATAGATGATGCCTTTGCTTGTTGTTAAGCTTCAGTTATGTTTTCGTACCAGCAATATAGGATGGGTTGCTGCACTGGTTGCTTGATTGGTGTTCTCATTGATGAATTTCAACAGGTCTCTACCAAGGAGGTGTATGGAAGGTCAGGGTGGAATTGCCCGATGCGTACCCTTACAGGTCCCCGTCGATTGGTTTCGTTAATAAGATATATCACCCCAATGTCGATGAACTGTGAGTGTTCTCGAATTCAGTATTTCTGCTCAGTCGATCCTAAACTATGATACCCCCTCTGATTCGAATTAATGGTCTGTACTAAAGCTGCGTTGGATCGAGGGGGGCATGACTTTCTATTTCCTAACCACTTGTGGATGAATGCAAATTGTAGGTCCGGTTCCGTCTGCTTGGATGTCATTAACCAGACATGGAGCCCAATGTTTGGTAAAATTTAATCCCTCTATTTCATTGTTTTTTAGACGGACGTGATAATTAGCTTCCTTAGATTCTCTGTTTAAACAGAGAGCTATACGGTTGTTGTTACGACCATCTTCTAACCTTGCAGCCATATATTATATATCTGCAGATCTTGTCAATGTGTTTGAAGTCTTCCTTCCACAACTTCTATTATACCCAAATCCTTCTGATCCATTGAACGGAGAAGCTGCTGCACTCTTGATGCGTGATCGCCCTGCTTATGAGCAAAAAGTGAAAGGTAGTTATATTTAGTTAACACACATCTATACTCAAATTGTTATCCATTGGATTATCTTTACGCTCCTTGCAAACTATTATAAAGAGTGCATTCATCTCTTCTATAGACATGATGGCCTTGCACCCTGACTTGTCTTCTTAATTTACAATGCCAAGTTCATCTAGACAATAACCAATCATAATTCATAACTAATAAATGCGTGTGTTGCAGTCGGACTTGTTGTGTGGATGTGGAGGTTTGCTTTATATATAAAGCAGCGCAAAAGCCTGTATTTAGTAACTAATAAATGCATGTTCGAGACCACTTTTGGATAGGTTTTAGGTAAGAAACCTCCAAAGAATGTTGGTTTGTTACATGTGTTCTTTTGGGCATTCAGTTATATGTTCTATATAGGAATCTAAATTTACCGGATAGGTTGTAATACATAGTTATGTATGTAGTCTTATTAGTAGGCTTCAGACCCATAAGCACATACGTAAGTTTTAACCTGTTGCTTGCTGCCCAGTTACCATAGATTGGATGCAGTAGCCAGTAGGTTATATTTATGTGGTACAAAGAGATGTTTGCGTAGTTGTAATTTGTGTGTGTTTTTATCTCATCTAGAAATCGAAATACAAGTTTGTTTATGGGAAAATGCTACATAAAATTTGACCTGGCTGCTCATTTAGCAGCACCCCAGTCTAATAGCCTTACTTTTATGCATATTTTTTGTGCATGTATGCATTGTTTATAAGGCAGACAGGCGACCTAAGGCGAGCACTACCCGCTCTAGCGCCTAGGCGATGCCTAAGCGCCTAAGGCGGGCATATTTGTAAGGTGGTGCCAGCGCGCCTTATCACCTAAGCGTCCAAGGCAGGATGCCTTAGAAACAATGCATGTAAGGTGATGCATAGCAGCATAAAACTTGCACAACATCAAGTAATTAGACTATTATTCAGGGGAGGGTGGGTGTTTGGTCAGCATGGGATGAGAAGGTACTTTTTTTCGAGCAACTGGCAGGAGCTCTGCCTATTAGTTATTAAGTTGAAAAAGAGATGGTCTGTACAGGCACTTGTGGCGTGTTTGCTAGAAATTTGCCCAAACCCGAATAAACAAGAAACAATGCGGGTTTTATCCTGGATGTGGGATCATGAGGTAATGTGATAAGTACTTGTAATCATGGAAGGCCTCCAGAGAAAGTGAGAAACGTGTTGTAGTTGTATCATGTTACGGCATCTACAATGGGGGCACTAAGCACGAGCCCTAGGATGTGATTCCCGGTAGTTTAAACAGAATCTCATCCAATCCCGATAAATTTGCTAGCATCAACGCAGAAGGAGTCATCGGGCGCCAGGGGACTTTCTTGTTCTTTTTACTTAGTGTAGCGCGCACACGTTAGCTCTAGCATTGGAGGTACGGGCTCCAGGCCGGATGCTAAGCCGAAACATATTTATTTTCTTTTCCTAAGCGCTTGTGTAAGCGGTCAAGCATTGTAGATGCCCTTAGAGACCTGGCAGTGTGTCCAAATCTTCTTTGTGTTTGCTGATACAGCTTGTGCTTCTAAGATGAGCTGGAGACTCTTGCTTTATGCGAATATAGGGTTCTTGGTCATGTAGCTAAATCAAACCTAACAAGACCTCGTCTGATATACGCAGAATTTCAGGAGATACTATTTTCGTAACCATATACATGTTTGCTGGATCGTGCTCTCTTTCGTGGTACTTGTAAGCTGACTTCTATTGCTACTGGTTCTGCAGAATTCTGCGAGAAATATGCCAAGCCAGAGGATGCGGGTATAACCCCAGAAGATAATTCGAGTGACGAAGAGCTGAGCGAAGAAGATGACGACGACTCCGGTGACGATGAGCCCATACTCGGCCATGCAGACCCCTAGTCGATTCAGGACCTGTTTCTCTGGCTCAATTCACACACAATGTTTTCTTGCAGCAACTGCAATTAAACAGCCTGTAGTTCGTCCAAGCCCAAGTCTGAATGCCATGTAAATAAGTGCACTGTCAGTGTTTTCTAATGTTACCTCCAGCCTCAGTTTAATATGCAGCAGCACTTAAATTTACCTTCTGAGATGGATCTGTGTCAATCAAAAAACAAGTTGTATGTTAAGGCCCTGGTTGAAAAGCTAGAATTTTCGCCGATTTCCTACTAGTCGAGCTGTTTTCTGGTGAAATTCCTGCTCTCCAGACTGTGCCTAGCTGGATAAACACTATTAAGTTAGCTGAGTACCTACTCTGGTTGTTACAAATAAAATGTGGTTCTCTTCAGTTTGGTGTTTGCCGGTTTATTGGTTAGTTTGTACTCCCTCCGTTTTGAAATATGTGAAACTTCTAGATTTGTTGCAAGTATATAAAAAAGGCGAAAAGATCCGCCGCCACGTGAGCTGTTGGATATGACAGATTTAGTGGGGTGAACGTATTTTCTCTACTTTGAAACAGAGGTCTTGTTGCAGAAACATTTGTAAGAGAGATTGTGTTGAAGAATCTTTGTGCAAGAAACATTGTGTTGTGGATTTTTTTTTTTTTTTTTTTGCA
>LR738715.1:57321483-57393166 GCA_902687465.1 Secale cereale
CAGAGGTCGTGTTGCGGATTTTATTTTTTTGCAACAGAGGTTGTGTTGCGTTTTTTTTTGCAACAAAGGTCTTGTTGTCGATTTTTTTTTTCAACAGAGGTCTTGTTGCGGATTATTTATAACAAAGATCTTGTTGCACATTTGTTTTTTGCAACAATAGTGATGTTGCAGAAGTGAACGGCACCTTGCCGTCGTTGATGTCGAGCAAAGCTCGTCTTCTTCATCACCCGGTAGCAGCAGGAGTGGATATCGTCAACTTTATTCAGCTTCACCGCCTCAAGCGTTCCTTCTTCCTCAACTTTATTCAGCAAAGCAGTCAATCCTTCAGTACACGACAAAAACAAATAAGGCGGCAATCGATCGCTTTGTCTCAAGCCTCTAGACGGTTTAAAAAATTATGTTTCTTCTGAGTTAAAACGTATACAGTATTCCACTATACTAACACAATGCAGAACCGGTTTAACACACCCTTCACAAATTCCCAATTTCAGCAGAATATCTTCCAGAAACGGCCATTCAACCCGGTCATATACCTTATATGCATGTCCAGCTTCACCTCACACCAATCATTATGGCAATGTCTCATGTTCTTTATGGCATGAAAACTTTTATAAGTTACCAATACTATGTGATTAGACGTCCAGGAACAAAAGCACTCTGCGTTGGGCTAATAATGTCTGGTAAATCAATGCAGTCTTGCTGCTAGCATCTTTGAGATTACCTTGTAAAAAACATTGCATATACTGATAGGGAACTGAATCACTTCTCTGGGGTATTTATTTTCGGGGTCAGAACTATAGCAGTGTCATTCCACACCAATGGGAATGCACCTGAATTGACTGCCTTCAACACTTCATCAACAAGTCCTCCTCCAAACATCAGCCGAAACCTCTTGTAAAATATCACGTGTAAGTCGTCCGGTCCTAGTGCCTTCAGACCGCCAATATCAAACAGTGCCTTCTTGACCACTTCGGCCGAATACGGAGCCAACAAAGCATTATTCATGTCACATGTTGCTATTTTTTTTTTTTGCGAAAAAAATTCTGATCTATTCATCTTCAATCATGGCAGTACAACGAAGAGCAGAAATAACAAAAAATATATCCAGATCTGTAGACCACCTAACGACGACTACAAACACTAAAGTAAGCCAAAGGTGCGCTGCCGTCATTGCCCCTCTTTCATCGGAGCCAGACAAAACTTGTTGTAGTAGATAGTCGGAAAATCGTCGTGCTAACACCCCATAGGACCAACGCAGCAGAACGGTAACCACCGTCGATGAAGAATAGTGTAGAGCAGAAGGATCTGACCTGAAAACACATGAACGTAGACGAACTACGACCAGATCCGAGCAAATCCACCAAGGTCAGATCCGTCGAAGACACACCTTCACACGCCCACCGATGATGCTAGACACACCATTGGAACGGGGGCTAGGCAAGGAGGACCTTATTCCATCTTCAGGGAGCCGTTGTCGTCTCGTCTTCCTGAACAGGACACAAACCCTAACAAAAACACGAAAATAACAACTAAAACCAATTGTATCAGCTTATGTCATGTCTTACTATTGTTTTAACTGATGCCAACACATTCGCATGAGGAGCATCAACTTCAGCTGTAAATAAACCGAAAAAGTACTGCATAATATGGTCACTAATTTCAACCGTACCTTAACGCCACACTCGCGTGTCATCGAGCAATTTCTTTATACAATTTTTGTTTCTTTATTACGTACTCCTATATGTTTTTCTATAAATTTGGTTAGACTTAAATTGTTTGACTTAGAACAAACGGAGAATATACATGTTTTATTTGTAGGCATCAAGAGAAAATGCTGCATTTGTGGGCAGTAGATCTGGCCAAACCTCGGGCCGGGCCGGGCTTCGGACCGGGCCTACCAAAGTCCGGTGCAAAAAACCCAGGCCCAAGCTCGGCCCGGCCCGGCGGTCAGGCCTGGATTTTGGGCCCAAGCCCGGCCCGAGCGTGTAAAAGCCTGGCGGGCCTCGGGCCGGGCCCCTTCAGAAAAGAGCAAAATCGGCGGGCCCGGGCCCGGCCCGATCTGGACATCGGGCTGAATATCTAGGCCCGAGCCCGGCCCGGGAGCAGCATCGGGCCGGGCCGGGTTGGGCTTTTTCGGGCCGGGCTGCCCATGGGCAGGTCTAGTGGGTAGTTTTGGCAGGAACAAGTCATTCCTGTAGCGATTGGTTGGTTGGTCACACGCTGGTCGTTTGGAGACTGACAGAAACCGTCCCATCACACGGGCGTCACGCGCGCGCCGGCGAGAATGGCGCGGCAGGGCAGGCTCGTCCTCGTCGCCGCCGTGCTCCTCTTGCTGTGCGGCGGGACGGCGCTGGGGGCGAAGCGGGCGGCGATCCCGGACGACCTCCGCGACGTGGTGGACGACGAGGAGGACGAGGAGTGGCGGCATTGGGGCGCCGGCTCCCGGACGCGGGAGGTCCCCGAGCGGCCGCCGCCGGACCTGTCGCGGATGGACCCCGCCGCGCTCCGGGCCGAGATCCTGCGCGGCCACGGCGGGCCCTCGCTGGGGTTCGTGAAGCTGCGGCCCGGCGTCCGGCGGACCCGGGAGGAGGTGGGCGGGATCGCGACGCGGTGGAGCAACGTGCTGCGGACCGGGGCGGTGGCGGCGAAATTCGTGGCCGTGGATTTCGGCACGCTCATGTTCACCATGGAGAGAGGGCGGGACATGCGCGAGGTAGGAGGATCCTCATCCACCCCCCTCGATCACCCATTTTTGCTCTGCATTTTTCCGTTACGCCTCAGGCAGTCAGGCTTAACTTCCTCATGACCTGACGATCAGGCATGGGATTAATCCATCAGATGCTACAACAGTTTGTGTGCTAGTAATTCGTAATGGCATCAGGCATGAAACAAAAATTAATCTCATGCCACCAAAAAAAAAAAAAAAAACAGAACAATTCTAGTACCACTATATCACTGGAATCATCATCTCTTGAGCCTCCTTGCATTTTGGTTCAGAGCACGCTCGGCAACTGATGTTCAGACCTTAAATTTAGTTACTGTGAAACATTATCGTTATTGATGCTTTTGCTTTTTAGATCATCCCCGGACCCATGATCAGAATGAAACCAGAGTAGTACAAAGTCCAGCTAAATTGATTACTGTGAACTGTGAAGCACTATCGATGTTTTTCTTCCCTGCTCTTACCGGCGTCCTTTTAATTCCGTGTGTGTGTGTTTGTTTTTGTAGTTGAAGGAGTTCATTCTGGGGCAGCCGGAGGCGTACGAGTTCAAGATTGGCGACCAGTTTTTCAGGAGGCCCGGAGACCCACCCCTGGACCAACTTATCGAGATGCTACGGAAACAGAGGAAGAAGGAAGATGAACTGTAGCTAGCTATAGATATGTCCATATCCATATGTGACGGGATCTTGCAGTTCTGCTTCCGTAGACTGATTTATTTCCCCTGCGCCGTTTTTTGCAGTTTTAAATTCAGTGAGTAAGCTAGCTAGCGGTCAATAAGTAAGCACCGGCCGGTGGGTCGGATGCTGCTATTTTTTTTTTCTTCTAGAAGTCGTCGCGATCATCACAAGGACGTGGCCGTGTTGCCGCGGAGATACAGGTCACATGTCAAACGCCTCTCCCTGTAAGATTGCAAGCTTCGATCGCTCTGTGCTGCGTGGAACGGCACGAGTGGTTTTGATGCGTCTGCTGATTTATCGGCCTCGTCGGACACGGCACGGCAAAGCGTTTTGGTGCGCTTCGTCCGGCCGTTTCTCCACGGTCTTTGGTTGATCGCTCCAAAACAAAGGTGCACAATGAGTGATTTTTTTTTCTCAACACACTCTCGCTAAGCTTTATTTGTGTCACCACAATGTTTACATGTAAGAAATGAAGTACCTTGGGTCGGCTTAACCAAACGTAGCGACCGAAGCCAAGCCGATTTTTTTATTAATAATAAATACTAACGTTGAAATTCCAAAACTAGTAATGATAAGTTGGAATTTTGAAAAATAGGAAGGACGCCATGATTAATAGCGTCCAGGCCTGGTCGTTGTTGAGAACCACGTCCACACCTGGACGCTATTGTTAGCAGCGTCCAGTGTTTGGTTCAACTTGGCTCATAAACTCCTCGTCTCTGTCCAATCTAAGGGCAACTCCAACACGACGATCCAAACTGACGCGGGTTTTGTTCATTCTTTATTTGTTTGGAACTTTGGATCGATCAGGCGGATGTCAATGTCCGTTTTTGTCCGCTGGTCCAAAGGTGCGACCAACACGGGGATGCATTTCACATTCGTGCTGGATTTTGAACTTTTTAAATAAAACAACCATCAGAAGTGTGGTTTACATTAATTAAAACCCAAGACATTTTTTGAAAACATTATATAGTTAGCAGCGGGCGGTAGATCTAGGTGTCGTCGTTGTCCTCCTCCACCTTATTCAAGTCCGGATGCCAGTTGCTGCTTCGCTTGTCGATTGGCCTCCATCGCGCGCTCCGCCGCCTGCCGCTCGGCCTCCTCGTCGATCGTGCCCACCCACACGGGCGTGCACGACATATGATGGCAACGTGCTCGTCCACGACCACGGCTGCCCAAGCAGCGGCTATGGCTCCTCCTCCACTGGCTCGGGCGCGGGCCACACTAGTTGTGATGGGGGTGCGTAACCAGCGCATGCACAAAGCCAGCCCACCTGGCAAGCTCCTCACACTCAGACTCCTCTATGGACCTCCTTGTGGTCTCCTCGAGGGCCGCAATGTAGGCCTCCTCGTCCTCCTAATCCCCCCCCCTTCACCACGACCAGCAGTGATGCTGGAGCAGTGAGCGCGCGCGGTGCATGGGGCACACCCTTGAAGCACGACCAGCGTTGTTGGTTGTGCTCGGTGGCGAACCACGCATCCCAGTTCAGCGAATCGACGGTGTACACTGGGTCGCGGCGAAGGTCGGACGGGAGTAGAGCACGACGGTGGTGGATCTACGTCAGCTGCGCGCGGCCCGAGTCTGGTACGACCGGCATTGGAACCCTATCGAGGTTGAGTTCCCACCCGTGCGGTAGGTTCACGTCGGGCTACGACACCGGCATGCTATGCTTCCAGAAGTACTGGTAGCAACGCACCGCCACATAGAGGCAAAAGCGTGACCACCGACTCAAGATCGAATTATCCGTTCTCATAAACTAGCCAATTACTTTTTTTGCGGGGTATAAACTAACTAATTACCAATATTACCCAAGAGTAACAACCGAGTCGTCTATACAATGTACGCTTGCAATCATTGAATAAATTGTACAAAAGACCAAACTAAGGAAATTCAATTGAATAAATTGTACAAAAGACCAAACTAAGGAAATTCAACGTGGCCCTGGAACCAACTCCCATGCACCAAACATAGGTTGAGTGGATGATCCTAATGATGAGCAAACGATCCTAGTGATAAGCGGCCAATGAGACGATGTTGCTCCTGTCTTTTGTGATGATTAGTGATATCCGAGTTTGCTTACCACCCAGCGAGGTAAGAAGGGACGGCTGCAGATGCATTAGGGTTTACAAGTCATGAAACATCTATCTATCAGGAAAAAAACGACTCAGATTTTTATTCAAAAAGAAAAGAAAATGACTCAGATTGAGCCTCATAGAGCACTTGAAAGAACATGCGGTGCCCCAATGTTTGGTTTTGGTAATTGATGACAATCTCTATGGACTAATGGTTTCCTTGAGTTATATTTGAAGGGTTTGTCCATAGGCTTTTCTTGGAGTTCATTTGTTGGTTTCAAGGAGAGTTTGTGATGACCAAGGTACTATTAAGGAATTATCCAAAGATTGGTCTTGTGAGTGTTGAGCTTATTGCAAGCATGTCTTGAAGAAGAAGAGTGTGTAATCATTCATGTTTACCTTCAAGACATCATCCAAATAAAGAGTTGGAAATATTCAAGGTTGATCAAGACTAAGTGAAGGAGTGAATCAAGTTGATCAACACACAAAGCGTAGAAGATGTACCGAGAGGGATCAAGCAATCCTATGGTATTGAAAGCATTGTCAATCACGCTTTGTGTACTAACCCATGGTCTTCGTGAGAGTTCTTTGTGGGGTTAGGTTGCGGTGTGCAAGTTCAAGTGGAGCATCACGAAGAAATCAAGTTCTTGAAGCTTGCCGTCCATTGTCGTGACAATGGACTTGTGAAGATATGCCGAAGAGTGGCTCACCCATAGAGGAGTATGGGGGAGCAATCTACTAGTCTTCACCGAGACAACGCAATCAAGAAAGGTGGTCCAACTTGAGGAAGTCACGATCGTCTACATCTAGCTCAAGTGGAATTTGTGCAAAGCAAAGGTTTGCCCTTGATAGGTTTTCTATTTTACCGGTCTCGTGGTGGTAGTTGGGAGACCGGGTTATAGGATCATTTGTCGTACTATCAAGGGGGGCTCTCAAGTTGGTAGCTTGATCGTATCGTTAGTAGAGAGCTCAAACCATTGCATCCTTGCATCATGTTTCTTGGTTCTTGTTTGGTTCTCTTTGTGAGTCTTAGAGCTTATGGTCATCTTAATGACAAGCTTGAGTTCATCGAAAACGGAGTTCACATGTGTCTTCTATGATGTTTTCGGTGTTGGGTGTTTTACCGGTCTTATCCGAGGAAGGGTTCTCACCATTTTCTTATGGGCCTTTTCTAATTTGATTCTTATTGGTTTTTCTATCAAGATTGTGTTAGCCCTTGTCGCTAGCTTTCCAACAAACTTGGTTTCATCGAATTCGGAGTCCGTATGCAAACGTTATTGTCGTTTTGGTATACTGAAAATGCTGCAGCGGTACTACCGCGGGTAGGAGCGGAAGTAATTTTTTACTACCGCTTTCGGGAGCGGTACTACCGCTTGGAGCAGTACTACCGCGGCTACTTCCGTGGCTACTTCCGCTCGGGACCAAAAACTCGTCACAAGTCCAGCGGTGGTAGGCACGGATGTAATTTTTTAGTACCGCTCGCAAGCAGTAGTACCGCTACCCTTAGCAGTACTACCGCTACCCCTAGCGGTAGTACCGTGAGGTCAAGCGGTACTACCGCTCCGACGTTTTTTCTGGCCTTTTTGCCTCCTCGCTGTTGTTTTTCAAAGGGGTTCTACTGCCCTTGCGGTAGTACCGCTCCTGGAGCGGTAGTACCGCTCTGTGCGGGCTGTGAGCATAACGGTTGGATTTTCCCCCCACCTATAAAAGGGGGTCTTCTTCCCCAATGAACCTAATCCTTTGAGCTCGTGTTCTTCCCCCATTGTTGACCTTCTTCGAGCTTGCTATCTCTCAATCCCTCCATGGATTCTTGCTAGTTTTTGGGGGAAAAGAGAGAGGAGATCTAGATCCACATTTCCACCAATCACTTTCTCCTCTAGGTGAGGGGAACCCCTTGGATCTTGATCTTGGAGTTCTTGGTGTTCTCCTTCTTGTTCTTCCTCTCATTTCCCTCCCTAGCATTAGTTGCTTTGGTGGGATTTGGGAGAGAAGGACTTGGGCACTCCGTGTGCCCTTGCCATTGCATTTGGTGCATCGGTTTGAGTTCTCCACGGTGATACGTGGAAATTACAAGTTGAGAAGCTTATTACTCTTGGGTGCTTGGTACCCTTGAGCTTGTTCCTCTTGGGTTCTTGGGTTCCCTAGATGGTTGTGGTCACCTCGAAGCCATATTCCATTGTGGTGAAGCTTCGTGGTGTCGTTGGGGAGATAGCCCCAACCTTGGTGTTCGGAGCTCAATCATTGTGGTGTAAAGCTCCGGGCAAGCGTCGGGGTATCCAATTAGGTTGTGGAGATCGCCCCGAGCAATTTGACGGGTTCTGGTGACCGCCCCCAAGGGTTGCCAAAGTGTACGGGTTCGGTGACCGCCCCCAAGGGTTGCCATTTGTACGGGTTCGGTGACCGCCCTCAAGGGTCCCTTAGTGGAATCACGGCATCTTGCATTGTGCGAGGGCGTGAGGAGATTACGGTGGCCCTGGTGGCTTCTTGGGGAGCATTGTGCCTCCACACCGCTCCAAACGGAGATTAGCATCCGCAAGGGTGTGAACTTCGGGATACATCGTCGTCTCCGTGTTCCTCGGTTATCTCTTACCCGAGCCCTTTACTTATGCACTATACTTTGTGATAGGCATATTGTTTCTTGTCATATATCTTGCTATCACCTAGTTGTTTATCTTGCTTAGCATAAGTTGTTGGTGCACATAGGTGAGCATAGTTGTTGTAGGTTTTGTGCTTGACAAATTAACCGCTAGGTTTATTCCGCATTTGTTCAAGCCGAAACCGTAATTATTTTAAAGCGCCTATTCACCCCCCTCTAGGCGACATCCACGATCTTTCAATTGGTATCAGAGCCTCTTCTCTCTATATAGGGCTTAACCGCCTAGAGAGTAAGGATGTCGACTAGGGGCTTAGGATTCTCTGACCCTCTTAGTTTCGATGGCACAAATTTTGATATTTGGGTAATTCGCATGCTTAATCTCTTTAGGGTCATGGACCCAAATTTAGAGCGAATTGTAGATATGGGTTTTTCTCCTCCAAAGGATCCCCAAAGATTATCTTTAGAGGATGAGAAAAACTCTTATCTCAATGCTCAAGCTTCTAATGTGCTTTTCGATGCTTTGAGCAATGTAGTTATATTTCAACTCATGCCGTTCCGGGATGCTCATGAGTTGTGGACAAAGCTTCAAGATAAATATAGTGTGTCCAAGAATTATGGGAATGATTGTTCTCCCTCCACCTCCGACCATGTTGCTTTCTCAACTTCTTCTACTTTGCCTACATGTGGATTGCCACAAGGTAATGATATGGTGAGTAGTGTTGGTCATTGCAATGATGATAGTATGCTTATTATGGATGATCCTTCATCACTATCTTATTACAATGCATCTTCTTTGGACTTTAACACTTCGAGCACCCTACATGTTTCACATGCTTGTGTTGATTGTCCTTGCATATCATGTAGAAATTGCTTGACTAAAACTCATGATGATATGCTTGCTATGTCTTGTTGCCATGATAAAATTGCATCTATTTCCTCGAATTGTTCTGCTAACAATGTAGAGGAAACCCAACACCCCATGGAACAAGATGTAGTCTTGAATGGTGCTTCAAGGGATCCTACATCATCATCTATTGCGTTTTGCCTTATGGCTAAGGCTTCAAAGGTATCTCCCACTTTGAACCCCAATATATCTTGTGATGATAGTGATGATGACAATGATGATGATGTAGAAAATGATGAAGAGAATGATAATGTTGCCTCCTTAAAAATTAAGGGGGAAATGATTTTTAAAGCTCTTCTTAAGAATAAATTAGCTCGTTCCAACTTTATGGAAATCATGTCTATCGCCATTGAGGGCAAGAAATATATTGATGAGTTGGAATCTCATCTAGAGGAGCATGAGGTCAGCATTGAGAAAATGGAAGGTCATGAGCGTGATTATGCTAATGAGATCGCCGACCTCTCGCAAGCTCTTGAACTTGAACAAACCACCAAGGAATCTCTTGAGGAGACTTTTGCTCTAGAACTATCTAGAATAAACGAATCCCGTGATAGAGCTCTCGAGGTGGCTAATGATTTTGAAACTAAAAATGAGAAGCTTGAAGTTGCACATGCTAAACTCCTTGAGGATTTTGATCACCTCAAAAATGGTTCAAGGGTCATTAAGAGTGAGCTCATCAAACTCACCGAGTCTCATGCTCAACTTAAAGCTTCATATTCTAAAGAGCTTGCCATGTTGCCTTCTCCTCTTGCTATTATTGATGATGCTTGTGCTACTAACTCTATTTCTAGTGAAGCAACCATTTTGAAGGAGAATGTTGAGCTAAGGGCTCAACTTGAGTTGCTATCTAGCAATTATGGGAGATTGGAAGAAAGTCATGTAAAGCTCACAAGCTCTCATGATGATCTTCTAGTATCCCATAATGTGCTAAAGATAACTCATGAGGCTATGATCATCAAGGTAACATCTAGTGAGTCTCATGTGGTCGCTAGCACTACTTCTAGTCAAAATGCTATATTGACATGTGCTAGTCCTCGTAATTCATCTATGCATAACATTGGTACATCTTGCGATGAATTGCTTTCCTTGCCTTGTTGCTCTAACAATGAAGCCTATACTTCCTCTAGTACTTGTGTTGATACTAACCATGTAGAGGAAATCAAAGAGCTCATGGCCCAAGTCTCTTCCTTGAAGAAAGACTTGGAAAAGTGTCATGAAGGGAAGTCCACACTCAACAATATCTTGAGTGTGCAAAAATCCCCCAATGACAAAGGTGGACTTGGATTCAACTCCAACAAGAAGAAGAAGTCCAAGAGCAACAAGAAGAAGGGCCAAGAACAACTCAAGAATTCGGCTAAGTTTATTTGCTCCAAGTGCAAAATTGAAGGGCATCATGTTAGATCTTGCCGATTGAAGAAGAAGGTCATTAGTGACAAGCAACAAGGGAAGAGGCCACAAGTTCAATCTCGTGCTCAACCGCAAGTTGGAGAAAGGCCGCTTCCCAAGAAGACTCGTGGTAATGCTTCTCATTTTGAGAAATCAAATGAGAAGAAATTGAAGAGTAGATGTTGCTACCTATGCCGTGAGAAGGGTCACCTTGCTTCTTCATGCACTAGTGGTAACTTATCCAACCCAATTATTATTGATGATGTCTATTTTCTTGGGAAGGATAATGTCGGGAATGTGTTTGCCAAGTTTTTTGGTACTCAAAGTGGTGTCAAGAAAAGAACCATTTGGGTGGCCAAGCCTATTGTGACTAACCTCTTAGGACCCAACTTGGTTGGGGACCAACAAGCTAAAACTTGATCAATAGGCGTTGTTGGAGGGCATTGGAGACTTGGTACATTATGAAGAATTAAGGGGTCTTCATCATTCATATTGTCTCAAGCCAAGTCATTCAGATGATCAAGTTTCTATCTTATATCCAATGTTCCTCCTTGCGGTAACTCGTGCTTAAATTGTTTACATTGAAAGTTACTTGCCCCTTTGCATGTTTTGGTTTTGTTCCTTGCATGTGTTTGTATATGATGTGCGTCCAATTTGTATATCTTGAGAAATCGAGTATGTGTATATTGGTTTGCACATCATGTATGCGTGTGTCGTGCGTTGAGCCTTTGCTTCTTGCTTTTATCTTAGTTGGCTCTTGTGAGAGATTAGTGGAACATCCCATTTTGGGGGAGTGATGTGCATTGTGCACCTCACAATCCAATAAATGTGTGTACATGAGGAATACCATCTAGTATTGATATTACAAGATTATCTAGTCTGTATGTGGTATGTCTTCTCATGAGAAAGTAAAATTCAAAATGTTCCATTAATTATCTCTTGTTGGTTCTCTTTTGCATCTTGGTAAGTTTTTCATTGGTATCACATTATGGGGGAGTAATATTCTATGTGCATATTACAAGCCTAGAAAATGTGTAAATTGAGATATTGTCACCTAGAGTTGATAGTATAAATTTGAAGGAAATATGCCCTAGAGGCAATAATAAAGTTATTATTTATTTCCTTATATCATGATAAATGTTTATTATTCATGCTAGAATTGTATTAATCGGAAACTTAATACATGTGTGAATACATAGACAAAACAGTATGTCCCTAGTATGCCTCTACTAGACTAGCTCATTGATCAAAGATGGTTATGTTTCCTAGCCATAGACATGAGTTGTCATTTGATCAACGGGATCACATCATTAGGAGAATGATGTGATGGACAAGACCCATCCGTTAGCATAGCACTATGATCGTTTAGTTTAACTGCTATTGCTTTCTTCATGACTTATACATGTTCCTATGACTATGAGATTATGCAACTCCCGAATACCGTAGGAACACCTTGTGTGCTATCAAACGTCACAACATAACTGGGTGATCATAAAGATGCTCTACAGGTGTCTCCGAAAGTATTCGTGGTGTTGGCATAGATCAAGATTAGGATTTGTCACTCTGAGTGTCGGAGAGGTATCTCTGGGCCCTCTCGGTAACACACATCACAATAAGCCTTGCAAGCAAAAGACTAATGAGTTAGTCACGAGATGATGTGTTACGGAACGAGTAAAGAGACTTGCCGGCAACGAGATTGAACTAGGTATAAAGATACCGACGATCGAATCTCGGGCAAGTAACATACCGTTTGACAAAAGGAACAACGTATGTTGTTATGCGGTTCTGACCGATAAAAGATCTTCGTAGAATATGTAGGAGCCAATATGAACATCCAGGTTCCGCTATTGGTTATTGACCAGAGATGAGTCTCGGTCATGTCTACATAGTTCTCGAACCCGTAGGGTCCGCACGCTTAACGTTTGATGACGATCGGTATTATGAGTTTTTGAGTATTGATGTACCGAAGGTAGTTCAGAGTCCCGGATGAGATCACGGACATGACGAGGAGTCTCGGAATGGCCGAGACATAAAGATTGATATATTGGACGGCTATATTCGGACACCGGAAGTATACCGGAAAAGTTTCGGATTTATCGGGAATGCCGGAGGGGGTTACCGGAACCCCCTACGAGAGGGGATGGTCCATAGTGGGCCTAAAGGGTGAGAGAGAGGCAGCCCATAGGGCTGGCCGGCGCCCCCACCTAGGAATCCTAGTTGGACTAGGATTGGGGGGGCGCCACCTCTCCTATTCCTTTCCCCCTTCTTCCTTTCGGTGAATCCTACTAGGAATAGGATTGCAATCCTATTCCTAGTAGGAGTCCCTTCCCTAGCCGCACCAGGAGAGTTGGCCGGCCCTTCCTCCCTTGCTCCTTTATATACGGGGGCAGGGGGGCACCCAAAGACACACAAGTTGAATTGTTTAGCCGTGTGCGGTGCCCCCTTCCACAGAATCACACCTCGGTCGTACCGCCGCGGAGCTTAGGCGAAGCCCTGCGCCGGTGAACACATCATATCCGTCACCACGCCGTCGTGCTGACGAAACTCTCCCGTGAAGCTCAACTGGATCAAGAGCTCGTGGGACGTCATCAAGCTGAACGTGTGCTGAACGCGGAGGTGCCGTACGTTCGGTGCTTGATCGGTTGGATCGCGAAGAAGTTCGACAACATCAACCGCGTCACTTGACGCTTCCGCTCCCGGTCTACGAGAGTACGTAGACACACTCTCCCCTCTCGTTGCTATGCATCTGGTACATAGATCTTGCGTGATCGTAGGAAAATTTTAAAATACTACGTTCCCCAACAAAATTATGTTGTTCCTAGGTGGCATGTTAGCTCTACAAGTTGCATTTTGCTTGTGTTTGGTGTGAAGATGATGTTGGATATCATTACTATCTATCACCGGGAATTATTTCCAAATACCTCTTGTCTTTGACAATTGGTAATCATTTATGTGGTGGAAATTATTGATCATATTTACATTGTCTTTTGGTCTTATTTGTCTTATATCTTGCCAAGTTTGTGTCAACTCCCATTTCCTTCCATGCCACTTCTGGATCTCATGTTTTATTGTTTTTGTCGAGTGTTTTCTAGATATAGTGAAAGTGGTGATCCCACCCTATGCATTTTGTACTCGAATGCAAAATCTCTCTAAATGCACAATTTGTGGGGGAGCTATCCTATTTTCGATAGAACACCCATCTTGTGATCCATATCAAGTGTGTGTTGATGGAAGGCAAGCCGTTTCTTTTTGGTACATGTGCCATCATGAAACTTTGTAGATGGGTTGGTTTGTTTGGAACCATCCTCTCTTTTGGGAGTTGGATATCTTTCCTTTTGCGTGTATCAATGAATATCTCATTCCTTGATGTATCTTCTAATAGATATCTTCCAAGTGATGATTTCTCCATTTGGTATCCTATTTTCACTTGGTATTTCTTTTTATTTTGTTTCGTTTCTTGAAAGTCTTGAGCATGCATATTTACTTCATGTATTTTCTTTGGCATGCTTTCTTTCTTTAACCCAATATATAAGGGAAACTCCACCTAGTCTCAATTTGGATGAGATGTGCATGAAATTCATTCTCATATATAAATGCACATATGTTTGTGGAGTTTTTCCTATGTATTGGTGTTTCTAACTCTTTGGTCCCAATGAGTTTGGGTACCATTTTGTTTGTGTTGGTGTTCTAGGAACAATTGGAGATGCATTGGATGCTCGGCTCATTCAAAAGGAAGGTGGTGTCACCATGTGCTTATTGGAGTCAAATTAGGATGATCAATGAACTACTATCTACCTTCATTTGGTATCTACTACATCCTTCCAATGGTATCTCGGTAACAAGTATCATCATCTACTTCATGCACACATTTCTTGCACCAACCTTGCGTAGGTTGCATCATGGCATGTTAGTCATTCCTTCTTGTGATATTTGTTTCCTTTCTCAAAGCATCCCAACAATGATGCCTTGTTGCTAGTTGTGATGTCTTTGATGTTCGCTTGGTTGGAATTCATGTATATACAATAAGACCTTATCTAGCCATGTGCTTGCGTTTAAGCAAAATATATTATTGGTATAATTATGACTTCCTTGTGGATATCTTTTTACTTCCTTTTTGTAACTATTTCGAGTGTACATTATTCTTTGTGGATTGATATCATCATGATTTTCATCTACCTAGAATCTTATACACTTGAGAGAAATTACATATCTAGAAGATATCCTTTCTTTCACGACCACCTTGTCTTTCTTGTATCATTTCTTTGGTGGCTCCGTGAAAGCCTTTGCCTTAAGTGCGGATCGTATCTTGTTGCATCTAGATGGACTCTTGTGTGGTGAGGATATTTTTGTTCTTGCTTGTCTTGACAAGGCTTTTGCCAATTAATTGGTATCCCCCGTCTTGATAACGCTCTCATTTATATCTTCACCATGGGTTGTGTCAAGCATAGGTTCTTTATATGCTTATTAGTGAGCTTGTGAACCCGTTTGCTTGTGGTGTGTGGGAATGATAGGCCTTGCACCGAGTATCTCTTTCATTCAAGACTATATTGATGCTTCATCCATACATTAGTCTTCTCAAGTGCTTTGCCATGACTCACACACATCATTTTGGTTGAGCATACTCTTAAGTTGTCTCTTTTATATGTTGCTCAACCATTTGTTTGTTGCAAGTGCTAGGCTTTGTTACCTTCATGCTCACTTGCACTTGGTGTGAGTTTCTATTGATTTTGGGGGAGTGATGATCCTATTTCGTGAACTTGGTATCCTAATGAAAATTTTCTAAGGAGTGCACAAATTATGGGGAGCTTCACCAGTGTCTTTAGAAAAATCGGTTGCTATGTCATGAGTTCTATTGATCTTGGGGGAGCGACGATCCTATGTTGTGCTCGTTGTATCCAAATACAAAATTAAATTGTGCACAAATCATGGGGAGCTTCTCTAGTTTCTCTAGAACACTCCTTAATAATATCTTAATATCTTTTATTCATGTGGCATGTAGGATCATTGGTCTAGTTTGTTCAATTGGTATCTTTTGATAGCTAGCTTCAATTGGTATCCTTTGATTGCTTGATTGCGTGTCTCTCATTTTGTTATGCCTTTGTGGCATATCTTTCTTTTGCAATCTTTGAGCCTCAATATAATTTGTGTTCCTCCAAGTATTTACCGTTGGATATGTGTATTGCATTCCACTATCTAGTTGAGAAATACACAATTTATGGAGGAGCATAATTTATATTGGCCTTCTAAGTTTTTCACCCATTTTGGCAATCAATGCCAATGGGGGAGAAGTTTCAGAGAGTTTTGTGGAGAAGTTTAAAGAGTCATCTAGTCATCTCTTCTTGCTTTGGTTTGTTCCTAAGCTTTTGCATCTCATGCGCATACATTATTGTTGCATGGTATGGTGATGCATAATTCCTTATATAAACTCTCTTGAAAGTGATTGTCATCAATTACCAAAATGGGGGAGATTGAAAGAACATGCGGTGCCCCAATGTTTGGTTTTGGTAATTGATGACAATCTCTATGGACTAATGGTTTCCTTGAGTTATATTTGAAGGGTTTGTCCATAGGCTTTTCTTGGAGTTCATTTGTTGGTTTCAAGGAGAGTTTGTGATGACCAAGGTGCTATTAAGGAATTATCCAAAGATTGGTCTTGTGAGTGTTGAGCTTATTGCAAGCATGTCTTGAAGAAGAAGAGTGTGTAATCATTCATGTTTACCTTCAAGACATCATCCAAATGAAGAGTTGGAAATATTCAAGGTTGATCAAGACTAAGTGAAGGAGTGAATCAAGTTGATCAACACACAAAGCGTAGAAGATGTACCGAGAGGGATCAAGCAATCCTATGGTATGGTAAGCATTGTCAATCACGCTTTGTGTACTAACCCATGGTCTTCGTGAGAGTTCTTTGTGGGGTTAGGTTGCGGTGTGCAAGTTCAAGTGGAGCATCACGAAGAAATCAAGTGCTTGAAGCTTGCCGTCCATTGTCGTGACAATGGACTTGTGAAGATATGCCGAAGAGTGGCTCACCCATAGAGGAGTATGGGGGAGCAATCTACTAGTCTTCACCGAGACAACGCAATCAAGAAAGGTGGTCCAACTTGAGGAAGTCAAGATCGTCTACATCTAGCTCAAGTGGAATTTGTGCAAAGCAAAGGTTTGCCCTTGATAGGTTTTCTATTTTACCGGTCTCGTGGTGGTAGTTGGAAGACCGGGTTATAGGATCATTTGCCGTACTATCAAGGGGGGCTCTCAAGTTGGTAGCTTGATCGTATCGTTAGTAGAGAGCTCAAACCATTGCATCCTTGCATCATGTTTCTTGGTTCTTGTTTGGTTCTCTTTGTGAGTCTTGGAGCTTATGGTCATCTTGATGACAAGCTTGAGTTCATCGAAAACGGAGTTCACATGTGTCTTCTATGATGTTTTCGGTGTTGGGTGTTTTACCGGTCTTATCCGAGGAAGGGTTCTCACCATTTTCTTATGGGCCTTTTCTAATTTGATTCTTATTGGTTTTTCTATCAAGATTGTGTTAGCCCTTGTCGCTAACTTTCCAACAAACTTGGTTTCATCGAATTCGGAGTCCGTATGCAAAAGTTATTGTCGTTTTGGTGTACTGAAAATGCTGCAGCGGTACTACCGCGGGTAGGAGCGGAAGTAATTTTCTACTACCGCTTTCGGGAGCGGTACTACCGCTTGGAGCAGTACTACCGCGGCTACTTCCGCTCGGGACCAAAAACTCGTCACAAGTCCAGCGGTGGTAGGCACGGATGTAATTTTTAAGTACCGCTCGCAAGCAGTAGTACCGCTACCCTTAGCAGTACTACCGCTACCCCTAGCGGTAGTACCGTGAGGTCAAGCGGTACTACCGCTCCGACGGTTTTTCTGGCCTTTTTGCCTCCTCGCTGTTGTTTTTCAAAGGGGTTCTACTGCCCTTGCGGTAGTACCGCTCCTGGAGCGGTAGTACCGCTCTGTGCGGGCTGTGAGCATAACGGTTGGATTTTTCCCCCACCTATAAAAGGGGGTCTTCTTCCCCAATGAACCTAATCCTTTGAGCTCGTGTTCTTCCCCCATTGTTGACCTTCTTCGAGCTTGCTATCTCTCAATCCCTCCATGGATTCTTGCTAGTTTTTGGGGGAAAAGAGAGAGGAGATCTAGATCCACATTTCCACCAATCACTTTCTCCTCTAGGTGAGGGGAACCCCTTGGATCTTGATCTTGGAGTTCTTGGTGTTCTCCTTCTTGTTCTTCCTCTCATTTCCCTCCCTAGCATTAGTTGCTTTGGTGGGATTTGGGAGAGAAGGACTTGGGCACTCCGTGTGCCCTTGCCATTGCATTTGGTGCATCGGTTTGAGTTCTCCACGGTGATACGTGGAAATTACAAGTTGAGAAGCTTATTACTCTTGGGTGCTTGGTACCCTTGAGCTTGTTCCTCTTGGGTGCTTGGTTTCCCTAGACGGTTGTGGTCACCTCGAAGCCATATTCCATTGTGGTGAAGCTTCGTGGTGTCATTGGGGAGATAGCCCCAACCTTAGTGTTCAGAGCTCAATCATTGTGGTGTAAAGCTCCGGGCAAGCGTCGGGGTCTCCAATTAGGTTGTGGAGATCGCCCCGAGCAATTTGACGGGTTCTGGTGACCGCCCCCAAGGGTTGCCAAAGTGTACGGGTTCGGTGACCGCCCCCAAGGGTTGCCATTTGTACGGGTTCGGTGACCGCCCTCAAGGGTCCCTTAGTGGAATCACGACATCTTGCATTGTGCGAGGGCGTGAGGAGATTACGGTGGCCCTGGTGGCTTCTTGGGGAGCATTGTGCCTCCACACCGCTCCAAACGGAGATTAGCATCCGCAAGGGTGTGAACTTCGGGATACATCGCCGTCTCCGTGTTCCTCGGTTATCTCTTACCCGAGCACTTTACTTATGCACTATACTTTGTGATAGCCATATTGTTTCTTGTCATATATCTTGCTATCACCTAGTTGTTTATCTTGCTTAGCATAAGTTGTTGGTGCACATAGGTGAGCCTAGTTGTTGTAGGTTTTGTGCTTGACAAATTAACCGCTAGGTTTATTCCGCATTTGTTCAAGCCGAAACCGTAATTATTTTAAAGCGCCTATTCACACCCCCCCCCCTCTAGGCGACATCCGCGATCTTTCAGCACTAATGGAACAACATGACTGGACGTTGTCCGTACTAGCATCCAGACGTGGACGCTATCAGCAATAGAGTCCAACCTGGACGCTGTTATTCCTCGCGTCCTTCCTATTTTTATAATTTCCACCTGCCCTTTACCAGTTTCGAAATTACAGAATTATTATTTACTATTAATAAAAAATTCGGTTTGCTTACCGAGATTTTGATTGTATCTTAGAGCAACTCCAACGCGCCGACCCAAATGGACGCACCTTTTGTTTTTCTATTGTCTCTTTGGGTCGGCCGCCCGCTCGGCATCCGTCCTGTTTTTGGTTTGGGTCGGCAGTGTGCCCAATGCGCCGATCCATATTTGCGAGCGCGACCTGCTTGTCGTCGTTTTGCAACACATCTTGCATCTGAATGTGAGTTTCTCAGTCACATATTTGATGATGAAATTGAGTGAACCGTGCAAACGTTGCAGCTCCTCCATGCTCAGGCACAACATTGTCGTCCTGGAACTGAAACTCTTTAACGTTAATACGTTCCGGGCGCTCATCCTCTACGATCATATTGTGCATTATCACACAAGCAGTCATCACCTCCCAACTTTTGCTGCTCCAAGTTCTAGTAGGATACCGAACAATGCAACACCGAAATTGGAGAACAGCGAATACGCTCCACATCCTTTTTGGCACTCTCTTACTCTTGTGCAAATCTCCTCCTCTTCTCACCTACAGGGTTGGAGATTGTCTTCATAATAGTAGTCCATTGAGAATAGATACCGTCAGCTAGGTAATATATTTTGTTGTAGTTGTGGTCGTTGCTGTTAACATCCACTGGCGGACAGTTGCCTTTGGCAAGCCTTGCAAACACCGAAGAACGTTGAAGCACATTGATATCATTGTGCAATCCAGCCATGCCGAAGAAAGATTGCCAGATTCGGAGATCTTGCGAGGCGACGACCTCAGGTATGACAGTGCAAGCCCTGCCATGGCCAAGCAGAAGGGCAGGTCTTCCACTCCCAGTGCATAAAGTCTATGCTACCAAGAATCCCCGGGAAGCCCCTGCTGGCATTCATCGCCAACAAGCGGGATGTATCTGCAGCATTTGCCTCTCTCAAGTACTCAGAGCCAAACACTGCAACCATAGCCTTGCAGAACCTGTACATGGATTCTAGGCACGTGGACTCGCTCATAGAGACGTACTCATCAATGAGATCACCCGAAACTCCGCATGCAAGCATCCGAATAGTTGAAGTGCATTTCTGGTACAAAGAAGAAGTCAATCTTTCCGAGGGCAACCTCCTTGCACTCGAAACACTTATCGTATCCGACCACCCCCTCCCGAATACGGTTGAAAACATGCCTAGCCATGCGGAAACGGCGAGGAAATTGGTGATGTTTGAAGAGGGGGTAGGGTGTCTCAAAGTAGTCCTTCCAAAAAAGGAAATGGCCGCTCTCTCGGTTGCGCTTCAACGCCGGAGTGTGCCCCGAGATCGAGCCCGAGAACAATGGTTGTTGCCTAATAAGTTGGTCATGGATGACCAACAAGGCAACCACCATCTCCTCAACATCGGGCGAGGAATCATCGGAGTCGCAAAGGAAATTTTGGAAAAAGAACTCGTCGGCGGAGTTCATTTGTACATTTGGGGCAAACTGTCGAACAACTTGCGGGCGTCGTCTAAGAAGTTGGCCGACGAAGAAACGCGCACCTCCCCTGAACCAGGTAGCTGGTCGGCGGCGTCCCACGAGTGTGGCGCCGCCAGGCGAGTGTGGTGGCGTCAAACGAAGGAGCTGGCCGGGGGCGCACGTGGGGGGGAGGGACTTCGTGCTCGCGGCGATGTCAGGGTGGGGGAAAGTTGCAGTGGCCCGGCGACGAGGCGATGGTGACGGCGACGTGGCAGGTGGCGGTGTGTGGGGGAGGTGTGTGCGCGTGGACTGCTGGCAGGGGCACCGGAATTGGGCGGTGGTGGTGTGGGGTGGGCGAGGTTGTCAATGTGGGTGGAAGTGAATGGTCTATGTGCCACCGACTGGCCGGCCGGGGGAGTTTGCGGGTGTCGCGTGCGTCCGTTTCATGTCCGCGCTGACGTAAGTGAGGCTCAAATTTGGGTCAGAAATGGGTTGGCAGTCGGACGAAAAATAGACGCACGTTCGTTTAAAGCGGCGCATTAGACTAATTTTTCTATCCGTGACGACCCAAATGAATACGCGCGGACGAAATGGGTTGACGTGTTGGAGTTGCTCTTATTGGTTTCGGACAACCCAGATAAATGGGCTGGATTTCAAGGAGCCCTCCGGAAGTCATAATATTTTGTGTTCGGGGTCAACATCTGGAGGTAGAATAGAGAGGTCCATTATGTGGAACTAGAAGAACGCCAGTGTGTTGCAACGGGGCCACATTAACTTTAAGAGTTCAATATTAATATTCTTATACATATCAAGTGACATTGGCGACTTTTTTACCATCAAATTCTCACACACACTCTCTCCCTCCCTCTTCCTCACTCTCTCTCCCTCCCTCTTCCTCACTCTCTCTCCCCTTCTCCCCCTCTCTCTCTAACACACACACATATCCACCTTATTGGGTACGGGACCATAATCCATCTATTTCACACACACACACACGCGCTAGTGCATAACAATATGGATTATGTGTATTATATTTGCCACCACAACAGAGGGAATTAATTTCATATAAATCGGCCAGCCACAGCTCCAAGTGCGTCGGCGTCGTCCGGCGCGGGCCACGGGCCCGCTTCCAAGTGCGTCTGCGCGCCGGCCACCCATGCCGGGTCCTTCAAGTGCCGCTTCTACCGCACTAACTCCCAGGGCCAGGGAAGCCGCCCTTCTTTGCCCCCTTCACCGGCCGCGGCCAACGTGGTGCCGCGGCACCCGGCCTCGCCGTCCTCGTCCTCCGGCACCGTCGCGACCCAGTGACGTAGCCCAAGCATCGGCCTCAAGAATCAAGAACGCTCGACAACGGAAAGGGAAGGGAAGATCATATACATGTCGTAAGAAAGGGAATTTATTTACTGCTCCCTCGATGTATTGTTTCCTTTGTTTGGAGATTGATTACCATCCGTGAGTTAAGGTAAGGTTAATGTGATTGAGCGATTTTTCTGAAAATCAATTATTTGTTTTCTAATTAATGTGATTGAGTGATTTAAGATAAGGTTAATTAATTTAGATTTGATCTTTAGAGATTGTTCGTGATTGATTCTACATTATTAAATAACTTGCGCCAGTATGGAAAGTTCTTATCTGTTTAGATATCTTTTATTGTGTGAGAGGGTGACGCGAAAATAAACCAATGAAGTGGGGGAGGGGATAAAAAAAAATCTAGAAAAAAACCAACGAAGGTGAGAGGAGGTACCGAAAAAACCCATGAAAAATGGGACGAAAAAAAACATGAAAGCAAGACTACAAAGTGCTTCATTAAAAGTAGAGATACGCTAATATAAAGGACACAGGTCCCGGTCTCGAGATCTAGCAACTGCCACCTTGTGAAGGAAGAAGCGGGCCGGTAAGGACGTCGTTTTCGCGAGAGCAGCAGTGGCACGCGCTGCGGCCTGCAACGCGGTTCTGCTATCGACAAGCCGCCGCGCGCATGCGGCGACGCAAGCCGGCTCTATCGCCACCGTTCTGGAGCAGCAGGGACCAGAGGAGGAAACTTAGTTCGAGCTTCTCCAAACGTTGTTTTCCTAGCTACGTTAGCGTGTCTGTCAGGGATGTATGTTTGTTTCAGGATCAAAAGCCGTCCGTCTGGATTGTTGTTGCGTGTGCGTGGTGCTCTGAGTGTGTCATTCATTTCTTCACTCACTAGCTGGTTCGGGATTTCCTAAAACAACAACAATTTGTTTGTCTCGGGGGAAATAATAAAGTTAGACCACCAGTACGTACGTCATCCCTTGAAGGCAACGTACGTACATTCACTCGAAGAACACGTGTACGTGCGCGGGTGATTCTAGCTACTAGATGTCCATCGACCATCTTGGCTAGGACTACTGCACCGTGACACCGTACGGATCCTTCCGTTCCATGATGAACAACGATATACGGAATACTCCGGATTCATTTTCTCATGCATATGTTACTAACTTACTACGTCGATCGATCTTGACGTACTGTATGCATGCAGTAACTTGCACCGTCCGGATTTAATTTCTCGTTCCTATGCCTGTCTGGCCCATGATCAGGCATCAGTTTACAGCAGGAAAGACGCGCGCAGGCGCAGCCATATCCGCTGCCGATCGATGTGGTGGTCGCCGGTACGCAGGTACGTAGCGTCGGCGGGCGGAGGGAAAGGAGGTCGGTCGGTGGAAGGCGTGCTCGCGCCACCTTTCCCGAACTCG
The DNA here is from genome assembly GCA_902687465.1 of Secale cereale. Lineage (NCBI taxonomy): Eukaryota > Viridiplantae > Streptophyta > Magnoliopsida > Poales > Poaceae > Secale > Secale cereale. The sequence continues at coordinate 57,344,315 of LR738715.1, forward strand.
CAAGGACAGACGCAATCCCATCCCCTCGATATCCCATCCCCAGGTTCCGCGCCGCCACCCACGCCGGATCCCATCATCGAGCCGGCGGGCCCCACGTCGCGTTCCTGGCTCGCCACGTCCGCCCGCCGCCCGACCACGCGCAAAAGCAACGGAGACGGACGGACGGATAGATACCGGTCCCGTCCAGGTCCAGGCCGGATCGGAAGGGCCTCCGCAGCCGCAGCCCCTGGAAAACCAAACCAAACCAACGATGATAACGATGGCCTGGTCGAGCCTTCCTTTGAGTGGTTGCCAACCTCGGCCGGTCTTGGGCATGCTTCCAAGCTTCGTCGTCGTCCTCCAACTAGCTCCAACCCATGATTGGATTTGCAAGGAACATCAGGGGATGGCTTGCCTTTCTGCCCAAGCTACGATCCACCACGGGGACTAGGGCGGGCGGTATCTTAACGGCCGGACCGCTGAGGCAGACATGCTTTATAAGCTAGCCTCTGCTTGTGCTTGTGCTTGTCCCATCACAGGCAGTCTCATTATTTCACTTGGACGGGAAGAAACACACAGACACTACGTCCTAGCTAGCTAGCCACCCTGATCAAAAGGAGCATACATACCTCCGTCTGTTGTACGTACGTGCACACACTAGCTAGCATCGGCGAAACAGTGCATTGATTGTTTTTTCATTCATCCATGGGCGCCGCCTACTACTTGAGGTGCTTCGGATTTGGCGGGTGCGTGCACCCTCACCCTGCTGCCGCGGTTGCTAACCGCCAAGGTACGTGCATACGTACGTACGTATGTCGTGCAACCAATTAATACTGTAAAACTTACGTGCATCGATCCCGTGCTAATTGTGATCTCGTTAGCTAGTGTACGCCAGTACGTGTACTGTCTCTCTGTTCTTCGTATGGTTTCACCACTCAAATTTGAGCTTTGACTAAATGACCAGTATGGAAAGAACAAGAATATATACTTGCTACGTATAGTTGGCCACTAATCACTAGTAGTAACTTCATTTTTCGCCAAGGGTTACTCTCACTGGCTACTATAGCTAGCTAGCTAGGACTACTTGCCCTAGCTACCCTACCTATATGGGAACAGCTAGCAAGCGACCGAACACAAACGGACGGTGCTACATCGGAGGAGGAGCCAGCCGGCCTGTGGTATGTGCCGGGTGCGGAAGGCGGTAGCGTACGGCGGCGCGTGCATGCATGCGTGCCGGAGCACGGCAGATGTCGCCACAAAGCAACCAAACCGTCTTGGCATCGCCTCGCTTCGACACATACATGCCCAATCATCATCATTAGCACCACTATCCCCGTTCATTAGCCTGCCGACTTAACTAGCCGGTTAGCCACACGTATATAGCTAGACCGTTCGCACATGTCCATTCACCAAAGAATCCAACTTGCTTGTCCATTCGCCGGCCGGCACTCAGCAGAGAGATGGCCGTCGGTACCATGATGTTCAAGTGTTTCGGCCCGTGGCCGTGCATGCGGCGGCGTCACCCCCAAGAAGGTAGCCACCCACAGAGCTCGCGCGCTCACCACGTCCTAGCTAGCTAGTCGCATGCATGGTGCACATCTTGATTTCCATCAGCTGGTTCTCGTATGCTTGCTAATCCTTTCGTTTCTTGATGATGGCATGCAGGAGCTCGCCACCGTGAACCCAAGAAGCCGACGAGCCAGCTGCAGAGCGCGGCGTCGTCGGCGTCCTCGTCGTCGGGGCTGGACTTCCGGGAGGAGTACACCAGCGCGTTCCGCACCGAGTCCTACAACGACTTCTGGGCGCGGGTGCTCGACATCACGCTCGCCCACGGCGCCGCCCTCGTGCCCAGGCCCGCCTCCGCCGTCAGCGCCGCGTCCAAGCGCCTCTCCTCCTACCGCGTCTTCGCCGAGCACCTGCTCGACCCCGACCAGGCCGCCGCGGCCGCGGCGCTCGCGTCCGCGAGGAACCGCCCGGACGTGCACGGCCTGCTCTCCGCCTACTACGACGAGACGGCCGGCGCCTCCTTCCTCTGTAGCCACCTCCTCAAGGACATCGAGCAGATCCGCCTCCGCTACCGCCCGCTCAAGGCCGCGCTCCGCGGCAGGCTCGTCCCCGGCGGGAGCCTCGCCGACGTCTCCGCCGCGCTCGGGAGGCCCTTCACCGCGCTGGCGGCCACGCAGGGCAGGCTCGGGGACGCGCGCCTCAGCTCGGCGGACCTCCTCAAGGGCCTCGACTGCGGCAGGAAGGCCGCGCGCCGCAGGATCAGGACGCTCGCTCGGCTCAGGCAGGCGCTCTCGGTGTCCTTCGTCACGGTCGTCGCCGTCGTGGCCGTCGTCGGCGCGTGCGTCGGCGTGCACGTCCTGGCGGCGTTCGCCGCGTTCCCGATGATGTCGCCGGCGTGGCTGGGGCTCTTCAGCGGCCGGGGCGCGCGCCGGGCGCTGGTGCAGCTGGAGGCCGCGGCCAAGGGCACGTACATCCTCAACCGGGACATGGACACCATCAGCCGGCTGGTGGAGCGGGTGCGCGACGAGGGGGAGTACATGCTCGCGCTGCTGCAGCTCTGCGTGGCCGAGGAGGCCGCCGCCGGGGCAGGCGCCGGGAAGGGGAGGCTGGTGCGGGAGGTGCTGAGGCAGCTGTGCAAGAACGAGGAGAGCTTCAGGCAGCAGCTGGACGAGCTGGAGGAGCACCTCTTCCTCTGCTTCATGACCATCAACAAGGCCAGAAGCATGGTCATCAAGTTCATGACCACTGCTGCAAGCCGGTGATCACTGATCCGCAGGGCACACTTCAGAGTTCAGACTGTACATAATAGCATTTCACATCAAGAAAAAAAACCGAAAAAAGTGAGATAAAAATTAGGATTTGAATTGGTCCTTTTGGTTTTTGTTGTTGTTGTACATACACGCTGCATATTGCAGAACTTGAAGTAATAAATCTAGTTTAGTGATTTTTTTCATGCATCTGCTGAACTGCAAAAAAAAAAAATTTGTGAAGTGAAAATAACAACCTAGCCCAGTACAACAAGTTGCAGGAGATCAATGCCAAGCTACACCGGCGGTAAAATCATTTCTAGAGAATCTCATTTACTTCCTCTGTCCCATAATATAAGAACGTTTTTGACACTAATGTAATATCAAAAACGTTCTTATATTATGTTTTTGACACTAATATAGTATTAAAAATGTTCTTATATTATGGGACGGAGGGAGTAGTTCGGAAATTTCAGTTCTGGCCATTAAGTACCTGAACTAACCAGAGAAATAGAAATTACCTAAGGGCATCACCATCGTTTCTATCCGGGCGTAGCTGTCTCGACATCGGAAGCCATCCAACGTTGACCTCGTCGGTCCGCATCGCAGTCCTAACCACAATTTCCCCGCAAACTGGAACCAAACACAGGAAACTTAGCGAGAGTCCGGACACGAACCACGTAGGACTCCAACACCCTCGGCCCATCCAAATTTAAGGCATAACCCGTGCTTTTGTAGCTGGTTGCATTGTTTCCACGGTAAAATCCTCCACTCTCTTCTTTCACCCCGCTGCTCTCCATCCAATTCTCGCCTTTTTCGCCCAATCTCTTCTTTCCTCCCGCCGTCGGCGCATGGACCAGGAGAGAACCTGCCAAAGACGGAGGTGGTGGAGGATCTGAGCATCACACTCACCCCGGAAGATCAACTCGGCAACACGGCAAAATCATCGCGCGAAGGCCGCAAGGCGGAAACACTCAAGAAGCAGAAGGCCGACGCAGGGCGTGCTGGTGGCGGACGTGACGGTGGGTCTGCTTGTCACAGAAGTGGTGAAGGTTGGGCCCCATCGCCCTCACCGACCGTGCAGAAGCTGCCATGTCTGCGCGCCGTGCAAGTGCTCTACTTCGTCGACATCAATGCGGCGTCGTTGCTTTTCTCGGAGTGTTCGTCCTGCAGCTTGTCTGGACGCGGGCGCCGGGCGGGAGCAACTGGGTTCCTGCACGCTGTTCGCTAGTATGCCTAAAACGGGCTAGCCGGTGTACGACGTCGTGAACATGGAGATGTTCGACATCATCCATGACGGTGTCCTGAATTGGGGGTGCACATCACGTAGGCATGCCGATCATGGGCCGGACCGAGGACCCACTAGCAACTGAAGAATAGGCCACGCATGTCCTGGCCCTCGGCATACTCAAGATGGAACCCTCCGAACACTTGGCGTACACTTCAAGGCGTATTCGAAGATTGGCATGTTGTCCCTAGTTGTAGCCCACATACTTGTAGCCCTAGATACCCCCGGTGCCTATATAAGCCGAGGGGTTTTGTCCGTAGAGGCATTTTTTGAGAGGTTAGAACTCATTCATATGATCTCGAGGTAGAGCATCATGTACTTTGTACCCCATCCACAATCAATACAATACAAGCAGGACGCAGGGTTTTACAACTTCGAGAGGGCCCGAACCTAGGTAAAACCGTGTCCCCTTTACTTCTTGTTAACCATCATGCCAGGATCACTAGCTCGGGACCCCCTTTCCGAGATCCACCGGTTTTAGCACTGACAATCCACGAGGACCGCTACAGAGGAGGTTGCTACAAGGATGGGCAGGTGAATGACTCTGAGCCCTCCAAGGCTAGTTCCTACTCCCGACCGAGATCGCATTACACCAGGTCCAACACTTCCATTCAATCAGGCACACGGTCGGGCTATACCTAGTCTCGCACGTTCACCCAGACAGCCACATACACACATCAACGGTGATCGTCGGACAACGGCAGGAGGGGAGGAGGATGGCAAGGGTTTTACCTCTTCGAGTGGACCCGAACCTGGGTAAAACCGCGTCCCCCTTTACTTCATGTTAACCATCGTGTCAAGATCACCAGATCGGGACCCTCTACCGAGATTCGCCGATTTTAAAACCGACATTGGTGGCCCATGCAGGTGCCGCTGTGTGGTCGCAGAAGCTCGGTGGCACATCTTCAGATCAGTGACGACATTGGTTGTGGGAATACGCAACATCGTGTTGCACGCCGACTTGACTGGCCACCCCGATCAGATCATGAACTTCTTCCAGACGAGACCATCAAGTTTGGAAATATGGAGTACGTCGTGGATTCCCATGGCGAGCTTGCCTTTTTGGGTTGGGTGTCAGACCAGCCCGAGGTTTACAACACCAGATTCAATCTTAGAGCAGGACCATGGAGTGATCTACACTTCGGATCTGGCTTCAAGCTCAGATCCGAGCACTGCGCTGCTGGATCAAGCGTCAAGACCAACCATCGAAAATCCCGAGGCCACGTGAGGTGGCGCCTCAGGAAAACTTCAGGTGAGCCCTATCTACTGTCGAGAGATGGGCGAGGCCGACCTTACCCTCCTGAACGAGATGTTAGATCGAATCCAGAGCCTTGGAATCTCGGATGATTAGACCTCAGTCTACGATCATATCGGATGTAAATCGGGAGGTGCATAATTTTTATCCCACCCATTGATACGTCTCTAACGTATCTATAATTTTTTATTGTTCCATGCTATTATTTATGATGTTTTGGATGTTTAATGGGCTTTGTTATCCACTTTTATATTATTTTTGGGACTAACCTACTAACCCAAAGGCCCAGTCCAGATTGCTGTTTTTTGCCTGTTTTAGGGTTTTACAGAAAAGGAAAAACAAACGGAGTCCAAACGGAATGAAACCTTCGGGAGAGATATTTTTGCAGCAAAATACGCACGGGAGACTTGAGATCCACGGAATAGGGCTGAGGTGGCGTCCACGAGGGTGGGCCCCCCCCCTACAGGGCGCGCCCCCCTGCCTCGTGGGCTCCCCTTTTGGCCCCCGGTGCCCTCCTTCCTCCTATATATACCTACGTACCCCGAAACAATCAGAACAACAGAGAAAACCCTAGTTCCACCGCCGCAACCTTCTGTTCCCGTGAGATCCCATCTTGGGGCCTGTTCCGGAGCTCCGTCGGAGGGGGGATCTTCCACGGAGTGCTTCTACATCATCATCATCACCTCACCATGAGTTGTGAGTAGTTTACCACATACCTTCGAGTCCATATCTAGTATCTAAATGGCTTCTTCTCTCTCTTTGGATCTCAATGCCAAGTTCTCCTCGGTCTTCGAGGAGATCTATTCGATGTAATCTATTTTTGCGGTGTGTTTGTCGAGATCCGATGAATTGTGGGTTTATGATCAAGATTATCTATGAGAAATATTTGGTTCTTCTCTGAACTATTTTTGTATGATTATAATATCCTTGCAAGTCTCTTCGAATTATTGGTTTGGTTTGTCCTACTAGATCTATAGTTCTTGCAATGGGAGAAATGCTTGGCTTTGTGTTCAATCTTGCGGTGTCCTTTCCCAGTGACAGTAGGAGCAGCAAGGAATGTATTGTATTGTTACCATCGAGGATAAAAGATGGGGTTTATATCAGTAAGTTTGAGTTTATCCCTCTACATCATGTCATCTTGCTTAAGGCGTTACTCCGTTCTTATGAGCTTAATACACTGGATGCATGCTGGATAACGGTCGATGTGTGGAGTAATAGTAGTAGATGCAGAATCGTTTTGGTCTACTTGTCTCGGACGTGATGCCTATATATAATGATCATGCCTATATAGTCTCATAATTATTCGCTTTTGTATCAATTGCTCGACAGTAATTTGTTTACCCGTCGTAGAATATCGCTATCATGAGAGAAGCCACTAGAGAACACTATGGCCCCCGGGTCTATTCTCAACATAACAATCTACAATCTACTTTACTTTTCCGCTTTTACTTTCTGTTCTTATAACCAAAAATACCAAAAATATCAAACTATCATCTCTATCAAATCTCACTTTCGTAAGTGACCGTAAAGGGATTGACAACCCCTTATCCCATTGGCTGCGAAGTTCTTATTTGTTTGTGCAGGTGCGAGGGACTCGCGCGTGGTCTCCTACTGGATTGATACCTTGGTTCTCAAAAACTGAGGGAAATACTTACGCTACTGTGGTGCATCACCCTTTCCTCTTCGAGGGAATACAACGCAAGCTCGAGAAGTAGCACCCACCACCACCTAATCACTACAGTCGAGGATTTAAACGACGTACTAGACTAAGCCTCTGAGGCGGCCGTCGACATGGATGAAGATGCTGATGACATGTCTTATACTACATCGCCCTTAGCCACTTTCAATACCGGCAAATGGACGGCTACCTCAACCTATGATGTTTACATGGTAAATACACCACCCACTTAGTCGCTATAGTCGAGGAGTTAACCGACGTACTTGACTATGCCTCCGAGGAGGCCGTCGACATGGATGAAGATGCCGATGACTTGTCTGAAGGAAATGTGCCCTAGAGGCAATAATAAAGTTGTTATTTTATATTTCCTTATATCATGATAAATGTTCATTATTCATGCTAGAATTGTATTAATCCGAAACTTGATGCATGTGTGGATACATAGACAAACCATCGTGTCCCTAGTAAGCCTCTACTAGACTATCTCGTTAATAAAAGATGGTTAAGTTTCCTAACCATAGACATGTGTTGTCATTTGATGAATGGGATCAAATCATTAGGAGAATGATGTGATGGACAAGACCCATCCGTTAGGTTAGCATAATGATCGTTAAGTTTGATTGTTATTGCTTTCTTTATGACTTATACATATTCCTGTGACTATGAGATTATGTAACTCCCGAATACCGGAGGAACACCTTGTGTGCTATCAAACGTCACAGCGTAACTGGGTGATTATAAAGATGCTCTACAGGTGTCTCCGGAGGTATTTGTTGGGTTGGCATAGATCAAGATTAGGATTTGTCACTCCGAGTACCGGAGAGGTATCTCTGGGCCCTCTCGGTAATACACATCATAATAATCCTTGCAAGCAAATGACTAATGAGTTAGTCATGGGATGATGCATTACGGAACGAGTAAAGAGACTTGCCGATAACGGGATTGAACTAGGTATGAAGATACCAATGATTGAATCTCGGGCAAGTAACATACCGATGGACAAAGGGAATTACGTATGTTGTCATAACGCCTCGACCGATAAAGATCTTCGTGGAATATGTAGGAATCAATATGGGCATCCAGGTTCCGCTATTGGTTATTGACCGGAGAAGTCATATACCAAGTACCTATCACAAACCCTTATCCTTCGCATTACATTTATTTGCCTCTCGTTTTCCTCTCCCCCACTTCACCCTTGCCATTTTATTTGCCCTTCTTCCGCCGTGTGTTTATCGTTCGCTTGCTTCTTGTTTGCTTGTGTGTGTTGGATTGCTTGCTTGTCACTATGGCTCAGAATAATACCAAATTGTGTGACTTCTTCAATACCAACAACAATGATTTTATTAGCACTCCGATTGCTCCTATTACCGATGCTGAATCTTGTGAGATCAATGCTGCTTTGTTGAATCTTGTCATGAAAGATCAATTCTCCGGCCTTCCTAGTGAAGATGCCGCTACCCATCTAAACAACTTTGTTGATTTGTGTGATATGCAAAAGAAAAGGGATACGGATAACGATATTGTTAAATTGAAGTTATTTCTGTTTTCACTTAGAGATCTTGCTAAAACTTGGTTTTCCTCTTTGCCTAGAAATAGTATTGATTCGTGGAATAAGTGCAAAGATGCTTTTATCTCTAAGTATTTCCCTCCTGCTAAGATCATCTCTCTTAGAAATGATATTATGAATTTTAAGCAACTAGATCATGAGCATGTTGCACAAGCTTGGGAGAGAATGAAATTAATGATACGTAATTGCCCTACACATGGTTTGAATCTATGGATGATTATTCAGAAATTTTATGCTGGCTTGAATTTTGCTTCTAGAAATCTTTTAGATTCGGCCGCAGGAGGCACTTTCATGGAAACAACATTAGGAGAAGCTACCAAACTCCTAGATAATATTATGGTTAATTATTCTCATTGGCACACTGAAAGATCTACTAGTAAAAAAGTGCATGCTATCGAAGAAATTAGTGTTTTGAGTGGAAAGATGGATGAACTTATGAAATTGTTTGCTGCTAAGAGTGCTTTTTCTGATCGTAATGATATGCCTTTGTCTACTTTGATTGAAAATAACAATGAATCTTTGGATGTGAATTTTGTTGGTAGGAATAATTTTGGTAACAATGCTTATAGAGGTAATTTTAATCCTAGGCCTTTTCCTAGTAATTCCTCTAATAATTATGGTAATTCCTACAACAACTCTTATGGAAAGATGCCTTCTGAATTTGAAACTAGTGTTAAGGAGTTTATGATCTTGCAAAAGAATTTCAATGCTATGCTTGAAGAGAAATTGCTTAAGGTTGATGAATTGGCTAGAAGTGTGGATTGAATTACTCTTGATGTTGATTCTTTGAAACTTAGATATATCCCACCTAAGCATGATCTCAATGAGTCTCTCAAAGCCATGAGAATTTCCATTGATGAATGCAAAGAAAGAACCGCTAGGATGCGTGCTAAAAGAGAGGATTATATTAAAGCATGTTCTTCTAGTTATCATGAAAATAAAGATGAAGATCTGAAAGTTATTGATGTGTCTCCTATTAGATCCTTGTTTTCTAGTATGAATTTTGATCAAGATAGGATTGGAGATGATTTTTCTTTAAGGTGTCCCAATGATTCGGAGTTTTTAGATCTTGATGCTAAAATTGCTAAAACTGGGAGTGAAGAGATTAAAACTTTGCATAGTGATGAACCCACTACTTTGGATTTCAAGGGATTCAATTATGATAATGGCTCTTTAACTGATTGTATTTCCTTGTTGCAATCCGTACTAAATTCTCCGCATGCTTATAGTCAAAATAAAGCTTTCACCAAACACATAGTTGATGCTTTGATGCAATCTTATGAAGAAAAACTTGAGATAGAAGTTTCTATCCCTGGAAAGCTTTATGATGAGTGGGAACCTACTATCAAAAAAAAAGATCATGAATACTATGCTTTGTGTGATTTGGGTGCAAGTGTCTCCACTATCCCAAAAACTTTGTGTGATTTGCTAGGGTTCCAAGAACTTGATGATTGTTCTTTAAATTTGCATCTTGCGGATTCCACTATTAAGAAACCTATGGGAAGGATTAATGATGTTCTTATTGTTGCCAATAGGAATTATGTGCCCGTGGATTTCATTGTTCTTGATATAGATTGCAATCCCTCATGTCCTATTATTCTTGGTAGACCTTTCCTTAGAACAATTGGTGCAATTATTGATATGAAGGAAGGAAATTAGATTCCAATTTTTGTTAAGGAAAGGCATGAAATACTTTCCTAGAAAGAAAATCAAATTACCATATGAATGTATCATGAGAGCCACTTATGGATTGCCTTCCAAAGATGACAATACCTAGATTTATCTTGTATCGTGCCTAGCTAGGGGCGTAAAACGATAGCGCTTGTTGGGAGGCAACCCAATTTTATATTTTTTGTTTTTGTTGCTGTTAGGGAATAAATATTGCATCTAGCCTCTGTTTAGATGTGGTTTCATGTTTTGTTTAGTGTTTGTGCCAAGTAGAACCTTTGGGAAGATGTGTGTGAAGTTTATGTGATCTTGCTGTGAAAAACAGAATCGTTAGCGCTTGCTAGAATGGTCGTCAGATTTTACTGGAGCGTGCTATTTAGTTGATTCTTTTTGCAGATGATTAATAGACAAATTCCTCACATTTACCAATTTTGTTTGAATTTTTGGAGTTACAGAAGTATGCGAAACCTGTAGATTACTACAGACTATTCTGTTTTTGACAGATTCTGTTTTTCGTGTGTTGTTTGCTTATTTCAATGCTTCTATGAGTAATATTTGGAGGTATGAACCATAGAGAAGTTGGAATACAGTAGGTTTAACACCAATATAAACAAAGAATGAATTCATTTTAGTACCTTTGAGTAGTGGTTTGGTTTCTTATACTAACGGAGCTCACGAGAATTTTTTTCTAAGTTTTGTGTTGTGAAGTTTTCAAGTTTTGAGTACTGCTTTGATGGACTATGGAACAAAGAGTAGCAAAGGCCTAAGCTTGGGGATGCCCATGGCACCCCAAGTAAAATTCAAGGATAATCAAAATCCTAAGCTTGGGGATGCCCCGGGAAGGCATCCCCTCTTTCGTCTTCATCCATCGGTAACTATACTTGGAGCCAATGTTGCGGATATCGCTTATCGGGAACTTATCGGTCGACCCATGATAAGGGGTAAATCGGCCAGTTTATCGGCATATCGGCCGATTTATCGCCATATCGGCTGATTTATCGGCCGATCTATCTTATCGGTCAGACAACGGTAAGCGATAAATCGGCCGATTTATCGGCATATCGGAAGATATCTTGAACAGTTTGGAGCTATATTTTTGTTCACCACATGATATGTGTTTTGCTTGGAGCGTCTTGTATAATTTGAGTCTTTGCTTGTTAGTTTGTCACAATCATCCTTGCTGGACACACCTATTTGAGAGAGTTAAATATGGCCTAGGAATTGTTACAAGACTCTATGTGCTTCACTTATATCTTTTGATTTGAATAGTTTTTGCTCTAGTGCTTCACTTATATCTTTTAGAGCACGGTGGTGGTTATATTTTGTAGAAATTGTTGAACTCTCATGCTTCACTTATATCTATTTAAGAGTCTATTAAAACATCATGGTAATGTGTTTAGGCTATAAAAACTAGTCTTCACATGATAGACATCCAATGTCAATGTAGTAAAAAAAATCACACTAAGTGCATTGAATAGAATGAGATGTTGGATGCTTGATAATTGTTTTGAGATATGAGGATAGTGATATTAGAGTCATGCTAGTGGAGTTATTATGAAATTGAGAAAATACTTGTGTTAAGGTTAGTGATTCCCGTAGCATGCACGTATGGTGAACCGCTATATGACGAAGTTAGAGCATGAGGTATTTGTAAAGTGACAACCTTTGTGTGGAGATCGGGGGCGCGCGATGGTTAACTCCTACCAACCTCCCCCTAGGAGCATGCGTTGATTGCTTTGTTTTGATGACTCGTAGATTTTTGCAATAAGTATATGAGTTCTTATGACTAATGTTGAGTCCATGGATTATACGCACTCTCACCCTTCCACCATTGCTAGCCTCTCTTGTACCGCGCAACTTTCGCCGGTACCGTAAACCCACTATATATCCTTCCTCAAAACAGCCACCATATTATTCCTCAAAACAGCCACCATACCTACCTATCATGGCATTTCCATAGCCGTTCCGAGATATATTGCCATGTAACTTTCCACCGTTCCGTTCATATGACATGCTTCATATTGTCATATTGCCATGCATGATCATGTAGTTGACATCGTATTTGTGGCAAAGCCACCATGCATAACTTTTCATACATGTCACTCTTATTTCATTGCACATACCGGTACACCGCCCGAGGCATTCATATAGAGTCATACTTTGTTGTAGTATCAATTTGTAATATCAAGTTGTAATGAAAGTGTGATGATCATCATTATTAGAGCATTGTCCCATGGGAGGAAAGGCTAAGTCTATAAAGCCCCTCCGCAAAAAAAAGGGTCTTTTACATTTGTGTCCCTAACTCGAACCCACTACTCAGATATACCCCTAATTTCAAAGCGTGCTCAAATTTGCCCCTTCGCCGTTAAGTGACCTTACATGAATGCCCTTCCGTTCCGTTTCCGTCTGGTCAAAGGGGTTTGACCGTCAACCTGACGTTTTTTGGACAGTTTGCCCCTACTTCCATGTGTCACTTACATGTGGGACCCAGTCAAAAAAAAGAAAAAAAATCTTTCTCTCACCCCTCTCTCTCTCACTTACATGTGTGACCCACTAAAAAATAAAACAAAATCCTATCCACCCTCTCACTCACTTACATTGGGATCCACTAAAGAAAAATAAAAAGAAAAGACACCGGAGTTCAGCCGCCGGTGAGCATACGCCACGGCAGAGGGCTTGGGAGCCCTGTTCCGGCGACCAAAGCGGCCGGTGAATCTTCCTACGGGCTCCTGGGTTGTCTCCGCTTCGAATGGAGGTGGTTGGGCGAGCGGGGACAACTGGAGGGTCGACCATGGCCGAGGCCAGCGGCGGCGCCGGAAGTAGCTTTGTGGCGGGTGGCTACAGCGCACGGGGAAGACGGGATAGAAGTGCATCGGCATCTACAGGGATCCTTGAGCACGCCAGGCAGAAAATTTCGGTCAAGGGAGGCCTGCACTGACGTGCTCATCGTCCAAGGCGGCGGGATGTGCTCGAGCTCACCGGACGATGGCTAGAGGAAGGATGCGAGGTGAAAGGGAGAGTATTACGGTAGCGTAGCTCACTGCGGTTCTCGTGGTACTGCAAGATGGTTCCAGGAAGGTCGAAGCGCGACGAATCGAAGCCGGTGTTCGGTGACTGCAGACGAGATTGATGGCGTCAATTCGTTCGGCTCGCTGAAGATGAGGCCATAGTTGTTGGAGAAGAAGCTCCTGAGAACACGGCGGTCCCCACTGACAAGCTGGTAGGTCTCTCGGAGCTCGTTGGCCACGGGCACGTCGAACGGCGGCGAGCGATGACTCCATGGGCGGTTTTAGAGGAGAGACATGGGGGTCGGGAGAGAGGCCTAGGGAAAAGGATGTGTGCTATGGCTCTCCTTGCGGTGCCGGCGGCGAGGGGGTTAGCTCCGGCGCAAGCCGGAGGTCGTCTCAGGTGCACGTGCGGGCGACACGCCCTCGGGCTCGGCAGAGGAAGAAGAAGACCGACCAGTGGGCTGGGCTAACTGGTCCATCCTGGGCCAAATGGTAAGAACGCACCCTCTCTGTTCTTTTTTACATTTTGTTTTATTGTTTTCAGGGGCAAAAATGTCAAGGAAACGGTCAGATAGCGGTCAAACCCCTTTGACCGGACGGAAACGGAACGGAATGGCATTTCTGTAAGGTCACTTAACGGCGGAGGGGCAAATTTGAGCACGCTTTGAAATTAGGGGTATATCTGAGTAGTGGGTTCGAGTTAGGGGCACAAATGTAAAAGACCCAAAAAAAAAGAGAAAGGCCAAAGAAAAAAAGAAAGGCCAAAAAAAGAGGGACAATTGCTACTATCTTTTTTTCCGCACTTGTGCTTCAAAGTAGCACCATGCTCTTCATTGTAGAGAGTCTCATGTTTAGTCACTTTCATATACTGGTGGGAATTTTCATTATAGAACTTGGCTTGTATATTCCAACGATGGGCATCCTCAAATGCCCTAGGTCTTTGTGAGCAAGCAAGTTGGATGCACACCCACTAGTTTCTTTTGTTGAGCTTTCATACCTATTTAGCTCTAGTGCATCCGTTGCATGGCAATCCCAACTCACTCACGTTGATATCTATTGATGGGCATCTCCATAGCCCGTTGATACGCCTAGTCGATGTGAGACTATCTCCCTCCTTTTTGTCTTCTCCACAACCACCTCTATTCCACCCATAGTGATATGTCCATGGCTCACGCTCATGTATTGCGTGAAAGTTGAAAGGTTTGAAAGAATAGAGTATGCAAACAAGTGCTTGGATGATATCGGGGTTGTGCATGATATGAATAGTTTGTGTGATGAAGAGGGACCATAGCCAGACTATATGATTTTGTAGGGATAACTTTATTTAGCCATATTATTTTGAGAAGACATGATTGCTTTGTTAGTATGCTTGAAGTATTATTATTTCTTATGTCAATATAGACTTTTATCTTGAATCTTTCAGATCTGAACATTCATGCCACAATTAAGAGAATTACATTGAAAAACTATGTTGGTTAGCATTCCACATCAAAAATTCTTTCTTTATCATTTACCTACTCGAGGACGAGCAGGAATTAAGCTTGGGGATGCTTGATACGTCTCAAACGTATCTATAATTTTTTATTGTTCCATGCTATCATTTATGAAGTATTGGATGTTTAATGGGCTTTATCTTATACTTTTATATCATTTTTGGGACCAACCTACTAACCCAAAGGCCCGGTCCAGATTGCTGTTTTTTGCCTGTTTCAGGGTTTTGCAGAAAAAGAATATCACACGGAGTCCAAACGGAATGAAACCTTCGCAAGAGATATTTTTGGAGAAAATCACGCACGGAGAACTTGAGAACCACGTCAGAAGACCCACGAGGGGCCCACGAGGGTAGGGGGCGCCCCCTGTCTCGTGGGGCCCCCGTGACTCCCCCGGTGTCCTCCTTCCTCCTATATAAGCCTACATACCCCGAAACCATCAGGAACAGAGAGAAAACCCTAATTCCACCGTCGTAACCTTCTGTTCTCGTGAGATCCCATCTTGGAGCCTGTTCCGGAGCTCCACCGGAGCGGGATCCATCACGGAGTTCTTCATCATCATCATCATCGCCCTCACCATGAGTTGTGAGTAGTTTACCACAGACCTTCGGGTCCATAGCTAGTATCTAGATGGCTTCTTCTCTCTCTCTGGATCTCAATACAAAGTTCTCCTCGGTCTTCGAGGAGATCTATTCGATGTAATCTCTTTTTGCAGTGTGTTTGTCGAGATCCGATGAATTGTGAGTTTATGATCAAGGTTATCTATGAAAGATATTTGGTTCTTCTCTGAACTTTTTATGTGTGCTCATAATATCCTTGCAAGTCTCTTCGAATTATTGGTTTTGTTTGGCCTACTAGATCTATAGTTCTTGCAATGGGAGAAGTGCTTGGCTTTGGGTTCAATCTTGCGGTGTCCTTTCCCAGTGACAGTAGGGGCATTAAGGCACGTATTGTATTGTTGCCATCGAGGATAAAAGGATGGGGTTTACATCATATTGCTTTAGTTTATCCCTCTACATCATGTCATCTTGCTTAAAGCGTTACTCTGTTCGTATGAACTCAATACACTAGATGCATGCTGGATAGCGGTCCATGTGTGGAGTAATAGTAGTAGATGCAGGCAGGAGTCGGTCTGCTTGTCTCTGACGTGATGCCTATATACAATGATCATGCCTATATGGTCTCATAATTTTTTGCATTTCTAGTAATTGCTCGACAGTAATTTGTTTACCCGCCGTAGAATATCGCTATCATGAGAGAAGCCACTAGAGAACACTATGGCCCCCGGGTCTATTCTCAACATATCAATCTACATCTACTTTACTTTTATCGCTTTTATTTTATGTTCTTATAAACAAAAATACCAAAAATATAAACTATCATCTCTATCATATCTCACTTTCGTAAGTGACCGTAAAGGGATTGGCAACCCCTTATCGCGTTGGCTGCGAAGTTCTTATTTGTTTGTGCAGGTGCGAGGGACTCGCGCGTGGTCTCCTACTGGATTGATACCTTGGTTCTCAAAACCTGAGGGAAATACTTACGCTACTGTGCTGCATCTCCCTTTCCTTTTCGAGGGAATACAACGCAAGCTCGAGAAGTAGCAACGGCGTGTCGACGGTGTTGATGATGTGATCTGCGCAGGGCTTCGCCTAAGCACTACGACAATATGCCCTGAGGTGGAATCAGTGGAGGGGGCACCGCACACGGCTAAAACAACCGTCAACTTGTGTATTCTAGGGTGCCCCCCTGCCCCCGTATATAAAGTAGCAAGGGCGAGGCCAGCTGGCCTCATAGGGTGCGCCCAAGGGGGGCAATCCTACTCCAAGTAGGAGTTGGACCCCCCCCTTTCCTAGTCCAACTAGGAGAAGAAGGAAGGAGAGGGAGAGGGAGAGGGAAAGAGGGGTGATACGTCTCCAACGTATCTATAATTTTTTATTGTTCCATGTTATTAATTATCCTTCTAGGATGTCTTTTGGGCTTTTATATAAACTTTTATATGATTTTTGGGACTAACCTATTAACCCAGAGCCCAGTGCCAGTTTCTGTTTTTCTCCTGTTTTAGGGTTTTGCAGAAAAGGAATATGAAACGGAGTCCAATTGACGTGCCAATTTTTGATGATTTTTTCTGGACCAGAAGAAGCCCCCGAAGTAGAAGAGTTGGGCCAGGAGAGCCACGGGCTGCCCACGAGGGTGGTGGCGCGCCTTGGGCAGGTGGTGGCGCTGCCCTATCTTGTGGACGGCCTGGAGGGCCCCCTGACTTGTGCCCTACGCCAAAAAATCCTACAAATATTGAAACATTCGGAAACTAACCTAGATCGGGAGTTCCGCCGCCGAAAGCCTCTATAGCCACCGAAAACCAATCTAGACCCCGTTCCGGCACCTTGCCGGAGGGGGGAACCCTCTCCGGTGGCTATCTTCATCATCCCGACGCTCTCCATGATGAGGAGGGAGTAGTCCACCCTCGGGGCTGACGGTATGTACCAGTAGCTATGTGTTTGATCTCTCTCTCTCTCTCTCTCTCTCTCTCTCTCTCTCTCTCTCTCTCTCTCTCTCGTGTTCTTGAGATGGCACGATCTTGATGTATCGCGAGCTTTGCTATTCTAGTTGGATCTTATGATGCTTCTCCCCCTCTATTCTCTTGTAATGGATTGAGTTTTCCCTTTGAAGTTATCTTATCAGATTGAGTCTTTAAGGATTTGAGAACACTTGATGTATGTCTTGCACGTGCTTATCTGTGGTGACAATGGGATATCATGTGATCTACTTGATGTATGTTTTGGTGATCAACTTGCGGGTTCCGTGACCTTGGGAATCTATGGATAGGGGTTGGCACATGTTTTCGTCTTGACTTTCCGGTAGAAACTTTGGGGCACTCTTTGAAGTTATATGTGTTGGTTAAATAGATGTTTCTGAGATTGTGTGATGCATATCATATAATCATGCCCACGGATACTTGAGGTGACAATGGAGTATCTAGGTGACATTAGGGTTTTGGTTGATTTGTGTCTTAAGGTGTTATTCTAGTACGAACTCTATGATAGATTGAACGTTACTATGGACTCTTGAATAGATCGATCAGAAAGAATAACTTTGAGGTGGTTTCGTACCCTACCATAATCTCTTCGTTTGTTCTCCGCTATTAGTTACTTTGGAGTGACTCTTTGTTGCATGTTGAGGGCTAGTAATATGATCCAATTATGTTATCCTTGTTGAGAGAACTTGCACTAGTGAAAGTATGAACCCTAGGCCTTGTTTCCTATCATTGCAACACCGTTTATGCTCACGTTTACCACTTGCTACCTTGTTGTTTTTATATTTTCTTATTACAAAAACCTATATCTACCATCCATATTGCACTTGTATCACCATCTCTTCGCCGAACTAGTGCACCTATACAATTTACCATTGTATTGGGTGTGTTGGGGACACAAGAGACTCTTTGTTATTTGGTTGCAGGGTTGCTTGAGAGAGACCATCTTGATCCTACGCCTCCCACGGATTGATAAACCTCAGGTCATCCACTTGAGGGTAATTTGCTAGTGTCCTACAAACTTCTGCACTTGGAGGCCCAACAACGTCTAGAAGAAGAAGGTTGTGTAGTAGACATCAAGCTCTTTTTTGGTGCCGTTGCCGGGGAGGTTAGTGCTTGAAGGTATATCTTTAGATCTTGCAATCGAATCTTTTAGTTTCTTGTTTTATCACTAGTTTAAAAAAGAAAACTACAAAAAAAATGGAATTAAGGTTACCTCATATGCTTCATCTTTTTAATATCTATTGTGAAAATGATGGGAAGGAAAATTGTGCTCAAGTACTAGAAGAAGAATTACATAGAATGCTTGGCATAAAATATGTGCATGATGAGCATGATTGCAATGTTGTTAGTATGAATTCTTTGAATACCCATGATGCTAATGATATGCAAAGCCACAAGCTTGGGGATGCTATGTTTGATGAAGACGATATTTTTAGACCCCAAGTTTTGATGAGCAACTTTATTATGATGAAAGCATGCCTCCTATTTATGATGATTATATTGATGAAAGTGGATTGGGAGAGGTCATGACTTTATTTAGTGATGAATCCACTATTTCGGAAGAGGTTCCAATTGATTATGAGAACAAAGTTGCTATCTATGGTGATTATTGTGATGGCACATATGCTATAAAGAATAAAGATAACCATGAAACTTGCCATCATGATTTTAATATGCTTCACATGATAGCTGTAGAGTTTGCTCCCACTACTATTGATGAGAATGAATTTGCTTATGTGGAGAGTAGTAAAATTTCTATGCAAGTAGATCATGAAAAGAATGCTTTATGTGCTTGTTATATTGTTGAATTCACTCATGATGCTACTGAAAATTATTATGAGAGAGGATCATATGCTTCTACATATTGCAATAACATCAAGTTTCCTCTTTATGTGCTTAAAATCTTGAAGCTATGCTTGTTTTGCTTTCCTATGCTAGTTGATTATTGTTCCCATAAGTTGTTTGCTCACAAAATCCCTATGCATAGGAAGTGGGTTAGACTTAAATGTGCTAGTCATATTCTTCATGATGCTCTCTTTATGTTTCAATTCTTATCTTTTACGCGAGCATCATTGAAATCATCATGCCTGGCTAGGGGCGTTAAACGATAGCGCTTGTTGGGAGGCAACCCAACTTTATTTTAGTTTATTTGATTTTTCTTCTGTTTAGAAATAAATATTGCATCTAGCTTCTATTTACATATGGTTTTGTGTTTTGTTTAGTGTTTGTGCCAAGTAGAACCTTTGGGAAGACTTGTGTGAAGTTTATGTGATCTTGCTGTGAAAAACAGAATCGTTAGCGCTCGCTAGAATGGTCATCAGATTTTACTGAAGCGTGCTATTTAGTTGATTCTTTTTGCAGATGATTAATAGACAAATTCCTCACGTTTAACAATTTAGTTTGAATATTTTGGAGTTACAGAAGTATGCGAAACCTGCAGATTACTACAGACTGTTCTGTTTTTGACAGATTCTATTTTTTGTGTGTTGTTTGCTTATTTCAATGCATCTATGAGTAGTATTGGAAAGTATGAATCATAGAGAACTTGGAATACAGTAGTTTTAACACCAATATAAACAAAGAATGAGTTCATTGCAGTACCTTTGAGTAGTGGTTTGTTTTCTTATACTAACGGAGCTCACGAGATTTTTGTCTAAGTTTTGTGTTGTGAAGTTTTCAAGTTTTGAGTATTGATTTGATGGACTATGGAACAAAGAGTGGCAAGAGCCTAAGCTTGGGGATGCCCAAGGCACCCCAAGGTAAAATGCAAGGACAACCAAAAGCCTAAGCTTGGGGATGCCCCGGGAAGGCATCCCCTCTTTCGTCTTCATCTGTCGGTAACTATAATCTATGCTATATTTTTATTCACCACATGATATGTGTTTTGCTTGGAGCGTCATTTTATTTTAGTTTGTATTGCTTGCTGTTTGAAATTCTTAAATTTTAGAGAGTCTCACATAGTTACATAATTATACAACTACTCATTGTTCTTCACTTGTATCTTTTGGAGTAGTTTGTCATTTGCTCTAGTGCTTCACTTATATCTTTTAGAGCACGGTGGTGGTTTTATTTTGAAGAAATAGATGAACTCTCATGCTTCACTTATATCCTTTTGAGAGTCTATTAAAACAGCATGGTAATGTATTTAGGCTATAAAATTAGTCTTCACATGATAGACATCCAATATCAATGTAGTAAAAACTTCCACACTAAGTGCATTGAATATAAAGAGAAGTTGGATGCTTGATAATTGTTTTGAGATATGACGATAGTGATATTAGAGTCATGCTAGTGGAGTTATTATGAAATTGAGAAATGCCTGTGTTAAGGTTAATGATTCCCGTAGCATGCACGTATGGTGAACCGCTATCTGACGAAGTTAGAGCATGAGGTATTTGTAGAGTGTCAACCTTTGTGTGGAGGTCGGGGGCACGCGATGGTTAACTCCTACCAACCTCCCCCCTAGGAGCATGCGTTGATTGCTTTGTTTTGATTACTCGTAGATTTTTGCAGTAAGTATACGAGTTCTTATGACTAATGTTGAGTCCATGGATTATACGCACTCTCACCCTGCCACCATTGCTAGCCTCTCATGTATCGCACAACTTTCGCCGGTACCATACACCCACTATATATCCTTCCTCAAAACAGTCACCATATTATTCCTCAAAACAGCCACCATACCTACCTATCATGACATTTCCATAGCCATTCCGAGATATATTGCCATGCAACTTTCCACTGCTCTGTTCATATGACACGCATCATATTGTCATATTGCGATGCATGATCATGTAGTTGACATCGTATTTGTCGCAAAGCCACCATGCATAATTTTTCATACATGTCACTCTTGATTCATTGCATATCCCGGTACACCGCCGGAGGCATTCATATAGAGTCATACTTTGTTCTAGTATCGAGTTGTAATGATAAGTGTGATGATCATCATTATTAGAGCATTGTCCCATGTGAGGAAAGGCTAAATCAATAAAGCCCCTCCAAAAAAGGAAAAAAAGGAAAGAAAAGAAAGGCCAAAGAAAAAAAGAAAGGCCCAAAAAAAGGAAAAAAAAGAAAAAGAAAGAAAAGAAAAAGGGACAATTGCTACTATCTTTTTCCACACTTGTGCTTCAAAGTAGCACCATGTTCTTCATGATAGAGAGTCTCATGTTTAGTCACTTTCATATACTAGTGGGAATTTTCATTATAGAACTTGGCTTGTATATTCCAACGATGGGCTTCCTCAAATGCCATAGGTCTTCATGAGCAAGCAAGTTGGATGCACACCCACTAGTTTCTTTTGTTGAGCTTTCATACATATTTAGCTCTAGTGCATCCGTTGCATGGCAATCCCTACTCACTCACATTGATATCTATTGATGGGCATCTCCATAGCCCGTTGATACGCCTAGTCGATGTGAGGCTATCTTCCTCCTTTTTGTCTTCTCCACAACCACCACTCTATTCCACATAGTGCTATGTCCATGGCTCACGCTCATGTATTGTGTGAAAGTTGAAAGGTTTGAAAGAATAGAGTATGAAAACAAGTGCTTGGCTGAAATCGGGGTTGTGCATTATATGAATATTTTGTGTGATGAAGAGGGAGCATAGCCAGACTATATGATTTTGTAGGGATAACTTTCTTTAGCCATAGTATTTTGAGAAGACATGATTGCTTTGTTAGTATGCTTGAAGTATTATTATTTCTTATGTCAATATAGACTTTTGTCTTCAATCTTTCAGATCTGAACATTCATGCCACAATTAAGAGAATTACATTGAAAAACTATGTTGGTTAGCATTCCACATCAAAAATTCTGTTTTTATCATTTACCTACTCGGGGACGAGCATGAATTAAGCTTGGGGATGCTTGATACGTCTCCAACGTATCTATAATTTTTTATTGTTCCATGCTATTATATTATCCTTCTAGTATGTCTTATGGGCTTTTATATACACTTTTATATGATTTTTGGGACTAACCTATTAACCCAGAGCCCGGCGCCAGTTTCTGTTTTTCTCCTGTTTTAGGGTTTTACAGAAAAGGGATATCAAACGGAGTCCAATTGACGTGCCAATTTTTGATGATTTTTTCTGGACTAAAAGAAGCCCCCGAAGTAAAAGAGTTGGGCCAGGAGAGCCACGGGCTGCCCACGAGGGTGGGGGCGCGCCCTAGACAGGTGGTGGTGCCGCCCTATCTCGTGGATGGCCCAGAGGGCTCCCTGACTTGTGCCCTACGCCAAAAAAATCCTATAAATACTGAAACCTTCAGAAATTAACCTAGATCGGGAGTTCCGCCGCCGAGAGCCTCTGTAGCCACCGAAAACCAATCTAGACCCTGTTCCGACACACTGCCAGAGGGGGGAACCCTCTCCGGTGGCTATCTTCATCATCCTGGCGCTCTCCATGACGATCAGGGAGTAGTCCACCCTCGGGGCTGAGGGTATGTACCAGTAGCTATGTGTTTGATCTCTCTCTCTCTCTCGTGTTCTTGAGATGGCATGATCTTGATGTATCGCGAGCATTGCTATTCTAGTTGGATCTTATGATGCTTCTCCCCCGCTATTCTCTTGTAATGGATTGAGTTTTCCCTTTGAAGTTATCTTATCAGATTGAGTCTTTAAGGATTTGAGAACACTTGATGTATGTCTTGCAGGTGCTTATCTGTGGTGACAATGGCATATCATGTGATCTACTTGATGTATGTTTTGGTGATCAACTTGCGGGTTTCGTGACCTTGGGAATCAATGCATAGGGGTTGGCACATGTTTTCGTCTTGACTCTCCGGTAAAAACTTTGGGGCACTCTTTGAAGTTCTATGTGTTGGTTGAATAGATATTTCTAAGATTGTGTGATGCATATCATATAATCATGCCCACGGATACTTGAGGGGACAATGGAGTATCTAGGTGACATTAGGGTTTTGGT
The DNA here is from genome assembly GCA_902687465.1 of Secale cereale. Lineage (NCBI taxonomy): Eukaryota > Viridiplantae > Streptophyta > Magnoliopsida > Poales > Poaceae > Secale > Secale cereale. Next base: position 57,367,466 of record LR738715.1, read on the forward strand.
TGATTTGTGTCTTAAGGTGTTATTCTAGTACGAACTCTATGATAGATTGAACGTTACTATGGACTCTTGAATAGATCGATCAGAAAGAATAACTTTGAGGTGGTTTCGTACCCTACCATAATCTCTTTGTTTGTTCTCCACTATTAGTTACTTTGGAGTGACTCTTTGTTGCATGTTGAGGGCTAGTAATATGATCCAATTATGTTATCCTTGTTGAGAGAACTTGCACTGGTGAAGGTATGAACCCTAGGCCTGGTCTCCTATCATTGCAACACCGTTTATGCTCACGTTTACCACTTGCTACCTTGCTGTTTTTTATATTTTCTTATTACAAAAATCTATATCTACCATCTATATTGCACTTGTATCACCATCTCTTCGCCGAACTAGTGCACCTATACAATTTACCATTGTATTGGGTGTGTTGGGGACTGATACGTCCAAAACGTATCTATAATTTCTGCTTGCTCCATGCCTCTTTTGTGTGATATTGCTATGATATTTATGCACTTCCATACACTTTTGATCATATTTGGACTAACCTATTAACTCAGTGCACCACAGTGCCAGTTCCTGTTTTCTGCTGTTTTTCTATTTCAGGTTTCCCCCATATTAAAAGTGCCCTAAAAATTCCGGGAAAAATACAGGAAAAATCAGCGTAACGGGAGCTTCAAGAAAAACCAAAGTGGGGCCAGAGGGGAGCCAGGGGCAACCCAGGTGGCCCCACCCCTGGCCGCCCTAGGGGGGCGCCTGGGCCCCCCTCTCCGCTTTTGGTGACCCCCTTTGGCATATATACTCCTCGCGTCCTGAAACCCTCGAGGACGGAACCATTTTTTACGATCTAGCCTCTGTTCCGCCGCCGCCGCGCTCCCAAGATCGGGAGCACCAGGAGAACTCTTCCCGGCACCCTGCCGGAGGGGAGAACCACCACCGGGAGCTTCTCCACCACCATGGACGCTTCCCGGATGAGTCGTGAGTAGTCCCCCTTGGACCATGGGTCCATGACCAGTAGCTATGTGATGTTCTCCTCCCCTCTTTGTTCTTCATGGATTAGACCTCGTGAGCTGCCCTGCATGATCGAGGCACATATGTAATCTTTATGATGTTGCTCTGCTGAGTTTGCTGGGATCCGATGGATTATGAGATTATGTTCAGATTGTGTGTGAGTAATATATTTGATTCACCTCTTTTATATTTATGTTCTTGAGTAATTCTAGCATGTTCTCCATTGCTGTTTATTGCTTTGGCCGAGTAGTAGGTAGTAACTCCAAGAGGGAACATTATGCTTGATTGTGGGTTCATGCCCCCTGATGACTAGCTTGAGTGACAGAAACATGAGTCTAGGGGATGTGCTGTTGCCACAAGGGGGAAAACAACGGTGCTTGTACTTCCGGGTGCAAGGATTGTTTACTTTACGCAAAGTTCTTTTAATGCAGTTGTCTGTTGCTTTGAGTTTACACTTTGGGTGGGACTCGCAACTTAATACCAGCGAGATGTTCTGGATAGATATCTCAAGGTGGATGATTAGTAGTAGATGCAGATGGATTTCGGTCTACTTGCCTTGGCGTACCGCCCATGCTTTTGAGCCTCTACCTTTCTTTACAGCATAGTTAGCATTGGTTTGCGCACATAATCCTGTCAATTGCCCAGCTGTAATTTGTTTACCTCGCTTAGATGTTTTATCGTCTTTTGGGAGAGAGACATCACTAGTGAACATCATGGGACCCCGGTCCATATTACCATCACTGATCACACCCGCTATTTACTTCCTGTTCTTATTTCCTAGTTGCAGTCACACCTATCACTATTATCTCTTGTGTTTGATCCTTTGTAAACGACAAGGCCGGAGGGATTGACAACCTCTCTGTACTCGTTGGGAGCAAAGTTATTTGTATCTGTGTGCAGGTCCTGTCAACCGCTAAGTATCTGGCGCCGTTAGCAGTTGACACCTTCTTGTCGACCCTCGGAGTCTCACGGGATTCGATCCTTGGTACCTTTGCCAAGGGAAACTTGCCGTTACGCTACATCTCAAACCATCCACTTGGGGTAACCAACGAGGGGCGAGAAGCCATCAAGCAAAGTTTCTGGCGCCGTTGCCGGGGACTCCACTCTTCAAGATGGGGGAGTTGCACGCTATCTTTTATCTTTGCTTTTTAGTCTTGTTAGTTTACCTTTCAGTTTTTGCTTTAGTGTCCCTTACCAAAAATCACAAAAATAGTTATCTTGCTTGCTGCTGCTATGGGTTCCACCGAGAACACCAAGTTGTGTGACTTCACTAGTCATAACAACAATGACTTTATCTGCACGCCTATTGCTACACCTGCCACTTCAGCACCTTCTATGAAATTAAACCTGCTTTACTGAACCTAGTTATGAAAGATCAATTCTCCGGTGCTGGAGATGCTGCTGCTTTGCACTTAAATAATTTTGTTGAACTCTGTGATATGCAAAAGTACCAAGAAATAGATGGTGATATTGTTAAGCTTAAGCTTTTTCCTTTCTCCTTGAGAGGAGGAGCTAAAATCTGGTTTCAATCCTTGCCTAGGAATAGCATAGATTCTTGGGACAAGTGCAAGGATGCCTTTATTGGGAAGTACTATCCCCCTGCTAAAATTATCCAACTAAGGAGTAACATAATGAATTTTAAACAATTGGATAATGAACACGTTGCCCAAGCTTGGGAACGCATGAAATCTCTTGTCAAGAACTGCCCTACTCATGGTTTGACTACTTGGATGGTTATCCAAACTTTTTATGCAGGCTTGAACTTTACCTCGCAGAACTTGTTGGATTCGGCCGCGGGAGGAACCTTTATGTCAACTACACTTGGTGCTGCCACGAGGCTTGTCGATGAGATGATGACCAATTATTCCCAATGGCACACCGAACGCGCTCCAACAGGTAGGAAGGTAAACTCTATCGAGGAGATTTCCTTCCTAAATGAAAAAGTTGACTTGATCATGTCTCTACTTTCCAAGCAATCTTCTATTGATCCTCATGATGTTCCTTTAAATTCTTTGATTTCTCAAGATCAAGTAGATGTGAACTTTATCTCTAGAAACAATTTCAATAACAATGCTTATAGGAGTAATTTTGGTAGCAACCCTAGACCGTTCCCCTCTAATTCCTATGGGAACAACAATACTTATCCTAGCACCAAGAACTCCACTTCTGAACTAGAGATTATGCTTAAAGACTTCATCACTACCCAAAAGGCCTTCAATAAGAGTATAGAAGAAAAACTAAACAAACTAGATAATCTCTTTTCGAAGGTAGACAATTTAGCCCATGAGGTAGAGTTGCTTAAAATTAGAACTTCTCCTCTTGAGGAGAGGAAGACCACTCCTATGAATGCTATTCAAGTGCAAATTAATGAAAACATTAGGATGATGGCTAAACTTAAAGAGAGATGGGCTAGAGAAAAGGAGGAAGAAGATAGAATTAAGAGCCTTCCTACCCACCACACTGTTGCTACTATCCAAGTCGTTGAGGATATCCAAACTCTTAGCACCCAATGCACTCCTAGTCCCATTGGACCTATTAATGGTGATGCTATGACCTCAACCGTAGAAGAAACTCCTATGACCATAGAAGCTACCAAACAAGTGAACCTAAAGGACAGCACTACCACTTTACTTGATAGTAGTGACCTTGATTTTGATAATTGCACCCTTTCTGAAGTTATTAGTTTTCTTCACAAAATGTCTAGAGATCCCCACACTAGCACACTTAATCTTGCCTTCACGGAGCATATCACTAATGCTCTTATCAAAGCTAGGGAGGAGAAGCTTAGGGTAGAAGCCTCCATACCTAGAAAGCTAGAAGATGGTTGGGATCCTATGATTAAAATTAAGTTGAATAACTTCTCTTGCTATGCTTTATGTGATGTTGGAGCTAGTACCTCCGTTATGCCCAAAAGAATATATGATATGCTTAAATCGAAATATTTTGATCCTTGTTCTTTTGGTGTTCGACTTGTTGATTCTTCCGTAAAGAAACCTTTGGGGAAGATCGACGATGTTCTTATCGTTGTCAATGACAATTATGTTCCCGTTGATTTTACTATTATGGATATTGAATGTGAACCTTCATGTCCAATTAATTTGGGACGTCCTTTTCTTCTCACCGTTGGTGCTATCATTGACATGAAAGAGGGGAATATAAAATTCCAATTTCCTCTCAAGAAAGGAATGGAACACTGCTAGGTGGCTTCTCACCCCTCGTTGGTTACCCCAAGTGGAAGGTTTGAGATGCAGTGTAGCAGAAGTTTTCCCTTGGTAATACCAAGGATCGATTTCCCAGAGACTTCCAGTTTCAACAAGAAGGTGTCAACTGCTAACGACGCCAGATATTAGCAATCAATGTGGACCTGCACACAGATACAAATAACTTTGCTCCCAACAAGTACAGAGAGGTTGTCAATCCCTCCGGCCTTGTAGTTTACAAAGGATCAAACGCAAGTGATAATAGTGATAGGTATAATTGCAATAGTAAGTAAATAGCGGAAAAGTAAATAGCGGATGTGATCAATGATGGTAATATGGACCGGAGTCTCATGATGTTCACTAGTGATGTCTCTCTCCCAAAAGACGATAAAACTGCTATGTGAGGTAAACGAATTACAGCTGGGCAATTGACAGGACCATGTGTGCAAACCAATGCCGACTACATTGCAAGAAAGGTAGAGGTTCAAAGCATGGGCGGTACGCCAAAGTAAGTAGACCGAAATCCATCAATATCTACTACTAATCATCCACCTTGAGATATCTATCCAGAACATCTCGCTGGTATTAAGTTGCGAGCCCCACCCATAGTGTAAACTCAAAGCAACAGACAACTGCATTAAAAGAACTTTGCATAAAGTAAACAATCCTTGCACCCGCGGGCACAAGCACCGTTGTTTTCCCCCTTGTGGCAACAACACATCCCCTAGACTCATGTTTCTGTCACTCAAGCTAGTCATCGAGGGGCATGAACCCACAATCAAGCATAACGTTCCCTCTTGGAGTCACTACCTACTACTTGGCCGAAGCAATAAATAACAACGGAGAACATGCAAGAATTACTTACGAACATAAATATAAAAGAGGTGAATCAAATATATTACTCAAACACAATCTGAACATAATCTCATAATCCATCGGATCCCAGCAAACTCATCATAGCAACAACATAAGGATTACATATGTGCCTCGATCATGTAGGGCAGCTCACGAGGGCTAATTAGTGAAGCACAAGAACGGGAGGAGAACATCACATAGCTACTGGTCATGGACCCATGGTCCAAGGGAGACTACTCACAACTCATCCAGAAGGCGTCCATGGTGGTGGAGAAGCTCCCGGTGGTGATCCTCCCCTCCGGCAGGGTGCCGGGAAGAGTTCTCCTGGTGCTCCCGATCTTGGAAGCGGTGGCGGCGGCGGAACAGAGATGAGATCGCGAAAAAGAGTTCCTGTTTCCAGGGTTTCGGGAGACGCTTTAAATATATGCCAAAGGGGGGCATCGGAGGAGCCTCGGGGGGCCCAGGCGCCCCCCGGCGCGGCCAGGGGGGGCGCGCCGCCAGGGCGCCTGGAGCCCTGGTGCCCCCCCCCGGCTGTCCTTCGGGCGCACGGTAGTTTCTGGAACGCTGATTTTTTATATAATTTTTCTGGATTTTTCCTGGCAGTTCTCGTAATGTGAAAACCTGAAATACAAAAACAGCCGAAAACAGAAACTGGCACTGGGGTGCACTGAGTTAATAGGTTAGTCCAAATATGATCAAAAGTGTATGTAAGTGTATAAATATCATAGCAATATCACCCAAAAGAGGCATGGAGCAAGCAGAAATTATAGATACGTTTTGGACGTATCAACATCCCCAAGCTTAATTCCTGCTCGTCCTCGAGTAGGTAAATGATAACAAGAATAATTTATGTGGTGACATGCTATTAACCATATAGGACTTTTCATAGTCATATGACAAAAGCTTACTGAGATAATGAATCTGTAGTAATTAAGTTGCCTCATGAGAAAATCACAAAGAACTGAAAGTTTTACAATATGATACTGAAACATCAAACAGATTTGCAATGAACATGATGTGCAAATATGATAAGGTGATATCTAGCTTGCCCCCTTTAGTGAAGCAAAACATAAATGTAGGGGCACCTTCAAGGTTTAAGTGATGACTAGATACAATGATTTCAAAATAAACGATATCACAATCATGCAAAAGACAATGCTACTTTGGGACAATGCACATTACACTCAGAATGACAATCATGCTCTTAGTAGTTGGTGCTTTGAAGAAAGAAGGTGGAGACTCAACATAAAAGTAAAAGAATGGCTCTTCGCAGAGGGAAGCAGGGATTACTCATGTGCTAGAGCTTTTTATTTTGAAAACATAGAAACAATTTTGTCAATGGTAGTAGTACTTCATATGTGTTATGCATAAGACATCCTATAGGTTGCAAGCCTCATGCATCGAATACCAATAGTGCTCGCACCTTGTCCTAATTAGCTCGGATTTCCATGGATTATCATTGCATTACATATGTTTCAACCAAGTGTCACAAAGGGGTACCTCTATGTCACCTGTACAAAGGTCCAAGGAGATAGATCGCATTTGATTTCTCGTTTTTGATAGATCTCAACTTGAGGACATCCATACCGGGACAACATAGAATATAGATAATGGACTCCTCTTTAATGCTTAAGCATATTATCATAAAAGATTGAGGATTAATGTCCAAGCTAAAACTTCCACCATGATACATGGCTTTGGTTGGTGGCCCAATGTTCTTCTCTAACAATATGTATACTCAAACCATTCAGCCCATGGCAAATCACCCTTACTTCATACAAGACGAACATGCATAGCAACTCACATGATATTCAACAAAAGTGTATCAGTTGATGGCGTCCCCAGAAACATGGTTACCGCTCAGCAAGCAACTTATAAGAAATAAGATACATAAGCGACATATTCTTTACCACAATAGTTTTTAAGCTACCTTCCCATGAGCTATGTATTGCAAAAACTGAAGGTTTTAAAGGTAGCACATGTAAATTTACTTGGAGTGGCGGTGAAATACCACATATAGGTAGGTATGGTGGACTCATATGGCATAACTGGTTTAAAAGGATGTGGATGCACAAGCAGTCAGTCCGCTTAGTACAGGTGGAGGTTAGCAAAAGACTGGGAGCGACCAACTAAGAGAGCAATGACGGTCATAATCATGCAGAGCGACAAAGCAACATTGAATTAGGCATGGAAGTTATATCGCTACTTAGAAATAAAAGATCATCAAGGCTTGACACACTTTCTTTACAGTCTTAAATATGCGTGAGAATACGCCAAGTCAATCAAAATAAATTCTTGAGGGAATATATTACTAAACCATACCACATCATTGGCAAACAAATCATGTTGGTACTCCAATAACACATTGGGAATCCCCCAGCTATTTGAGACTAACCACAAGAAAACCTGAACTTCTAAGCGCCATTATGCACGTAGTATCTTTATCATAGACATATTAACCAATGCAACGGAAGCAAACTCTCTTAATAAGATAAGCATGATAATTAAAGAGAGTTCAAGCAACCAACTAAACACAAGCTCTTTAAAAAGATAAGCATGAATACTAAGAGCAGAGCATGATAGTAGCTATTAAAAGACAAAGAACACACACAGCAAAGATAGTCATGAAAATTCTATGTTATGTTCTAGGTAGAAGTGGAGTGTGTTTCTCTCCCACATAAAGAACGCTGAGTTCCGACTCGTTATGGAAAACTAAAAAGGAAATTAAAAGCAAGACGCTCCAAGCATAGCACATAACACATGAAGTGATTAAAATATAGTGGAACGAAAGACGAACTGATAATGTTGATGGATAAGGGGATGCACGGGGGCATCCCCAAGCTTAGACGCTTGAGTCTCCTTGAATATTTCTTGGGGGTGCACGGGGGCATCCCCAAGCTTGAGCGTTTGACACTCCTGAATCTTTTTATCATCTTCCCTCGCACACTTGAAAACTCCCTTCATACATAACTCATCATAATCTGATTAGCGAGGTTAGTACCCATAGTAAAATAATTATACCTTGCTGGAAATAAAGATATTCTTGAAGGTCTACTGTTTCTCAAGATTGCCAAAAGGTTTTTGCAAAGAAAAAGCAAGCTCTAAGTTTGCAAAATGAAGGAAAGGCAAAACAGGACAGAATCTGTGAAAAACAGAACAGCAGGTAGTAAATGATTTGTTCGGGGCACTTCTGCAATTCAAATCAAAAAACTCAGAACAGAAGCACGAAATACAATTATATAGAGAACGCTCTCGAAAAAATTCAGACCAAAAAGATGATCTGGTGATTTTATACGATTTTTTCTATCCAAGGACAGAATCTGTTTCCTGGACAGCACCTCACAACTTTTGAACTTTCTAGCAATCAGAGGCTATACTTGGCACAAAATTGAAAAGCAAAGATACAATGATGATGCTACAGTATTAAACAACATCAAGACACAACAAAAGCAAAATAAAATTTTTATTCATGTGGGCTGCCTCCCAAAAGCGCTTTCTTTTATGCCTTTAAGCTAGGTATAATGCATATAGATCAAGTTTTATCAAGAGTAAAAGAATAGCTAGCCCGTACAACGGACTCAAAAGGTAACTTGATCTTCTTTCGAGGGAAGTGTTCCATCCCTTTCTTGAGAGGAAACTGAAATTTTATATTACCCTCTTTCATGTCAATGATAGCACCAACGGTGCGCAAAAAGGGACGGCCCGAAATAATTGGACGAGAAGGATCTCATTCAATATCCATAATAGTGAGATCAACGGGAACATAATTGTCATTGACAATGATAAGAACATCGTCGATCCTCCCTAAAGGTTTCTTTATGGAAGAATCAACGAGACGAACACCAAAAGAACATGAATCAAAAGGTTTCAATTTAAGCATATCATATATTCTTTTGGGCATAACAGAGGTACTGGCTCCAACATCACATAATGCATAGCAAGAGAAGTCATTCAATTTAATTTTTATCATAGGATCCCAACCATCTTCTAGCTTTCTAGGTATGGAGGCTTCTACTCTAAGTTTCTCCTCCCTAGCTTTGATAAGAGCATTAGTGATATGCTCTGTGAAGGCAAGGTTAAGCGTGCTAGTGCGAGGATCTCTAGACATCTTGTGAAGGAAATCAATAACTTCGGTAAGAGTGCAATTATCAAAATCAAGGTCCCTAGCATCAAATAAAGTGGTAGTGGTGTCCTTTAGGTTCACTTGTTTGGTAGTTTCTATAGTCATAGCATCACCATCAATAGGTCCAATGGGACCAGGAGTACATTGGGTGCTAAGAGTTTGGATATCCTCAACAACTTGGATAGTAGCAACAGTGTGGTGGGTAGGAAGGTTCTTAATTCTATCATCTTCCTCCCTTTCTCTAGCCCATCTTTCTTTAAGTTTAGCCATCATCCTAATATTTTCATTAATTTGCACTTGAGTAGCATTAATAGGAGTGACCTTCCTCTCCTCAAGAGGAGAAGTTTTAATTTTAAGCAATTCTATCTCATTGGCTAAATGGTCTACCTTCAAAGAGAGATCATCTAGTTTATGTAGTTTTTCTTCTACACTCTTATTAAAGGCTTTTTGGGTAGTGATGAAATCTTTAAGCATAATCTCTAGTTCAGTACTGGAGTTCCTGGTGCTAGGATAAGCATTGTTGTTCCCATAAGAATTAGAGGGGAGCGGTCTAGGATTGCTACCAAAATTACTCCTATAAGCATTGTTGTTGAAATTGTTTCTAGAGATAAAGTTCACATCTACTTGTTCTTGAGCAATCAAAGAATTTAAAGGGACATCACGATGATCAACAGAGGATTGCTTCGAAAGTAGAGACATGATCAAGTCAACTTTTTCATTTAGGGAGGAAATCTCCTCGACAGAGTTTACCTTCCTACCTGTTGGAGCGCGTTCGGTGTGCCATTGGGAATAGTTGGTCATCATATCATCGAGAAGCTTCGTGGCAGCACCAAGTGTAGTTGACATAAAAGTTCCTCCCGCGGCCGAATCTAACAAGTTCCGCGAGGTAAAGTTCAAGCCTGCATAAAAAGTTTGGATAACCATCTAAGTAGTCAAACCATGAGTAGGGCAGTTCTTGATAAGAGATTTCATACGTTCCCAAGCTTGGGCAACGTGTTCATTATCCAATTGTTTAAAATTCATTATGTTACTTCTCAGTTGGACAATTTTAGCAGGTGGATAGTATTTTCCGATAAAAGCATCTTTGCACTTGTCCCATGAATCTATGTTGTTTCTAGGCAAAGACTGAAACCAAATTTTAGCTCCTCCTCTCAAGGAGAAAGGAAAAAGCTTAAGCTTAACAATATTACCATCTATTTCTTGGTACTTTTGCATATCACAATGTCAGGGGAAACTGTCCGCCACGAACACCTATGGGACCGGAGCCCCTTGTCTGTGCGGTACGAGGGCGGAGGGAGCACGAAGAGCAGATCGTAACGAGCACGCGGGCAGTTTTACCCAGGTTCGGGCCGCGGTAGACGCGTAAAACCCTACTCCTGCTTGGTTGTGTATTAAGTTTGGAGAGCTCGGGAGCTTGAAGAAGCAGCTACACCGAGCGTGTGAATGATCTAGGTTCCGAACCCCTTCCACGTTGTGCATGGGCCTCCTTTTATAGTGTAAGGGGTCACCGACAGGTGTCAACGTAGGAGAAAGGGGAAAAAACGTAAAAGAGGTGGTAGTTGTAACAGTGCGGGAACAGTGGAGCTACAGTGCATGAACAGTGGTCTACACCTACTTTGACAGTGGGGGACAAGGGCATTCAATGCCCGTCGCCGTCGACCCCAAAAGCTCCCGCCCTTGCGTCTCCGTCTGCCACGGCGATGGATCCTCCACCGTGGAGTGCCACCGTGTCCCCCAGGCTGCACAGCCGTCCGCCACGCGTCCCTGGATAGGCCCCAGGGCGACGCGTGGGCCGGTGAGCTGGAGCGCGGGCACACAGCGTAGCCTTCCCGGCAAGCACCTTGCCGGGGCCTTGATCTTGCCGGGCCCGGGAGCTTGCCGCTCCCCGGGCCCTTGCCGGGGCGCATATAGCGCCGAGGCGCGTCTTCTAATCTTCCTGGCAAGTTCCTCTTGCCAGGGCCTTGTGCTAGTGGGGCAGTCTTGAGCCTGGTACGGCCTTCCCGGCAAGCTCCTCTTGCCGGGGTCTCGATTCTCTTTCTTGTATACTTTGTTTTTGAATGGTTAAACAAGGAGCAGGAAGGTCTCCGGCGAGCGCGCGGTAAACCCTGCCGCGGGAAGCTGCAACTGCTCGTGCACAAGTTGGGGTACTGAGGTACCCCTACCTTAGTACACCGACAGGAGCCCCCGGGCCTGGGCCACACACGGTGCCGAGCGCTGTTGGGCCAGGCCCAAAACAGTGCACGGGCACACGCGGCCCGCGGCGCGCCGAATCCACTTCCGTATCCGCCGCATCCCCCCGTAACGGCACGCGTCGATCGCGGCGTCGTGGGATGGGACGTGCCCACGATCTCTTAATGGAAAGGGGCGAAACGCCCCCCACTTCCCCATAAAAGCAGAGGAAGCACGAGCGATTCCCCTCCTTGCGCTTTCATTGCATCGTCTTCCTCCTCCAGAGATTCCTCTTGCGCTCCGCCTCCACACCTCCGCCGCCGCCGTCCGCATCTCCGGCGTCGCTGAGTTCTTCGTCCCTCTTCTTCCGCCGTGTCCGCCATGGCCCCGAAGACCGACAAGGCGAAGGCGGAGAAGACCAAGAGGGAGAGGTCGGAGCAAGCGGCGAAGCTCGCCGCGTATCGGAAGCAGCATCTCGTCTTCCCGCCGAGGCTCGGCGCGCGGGAGCTCTGGAACAAGTACTACTTGTTTTGGGCCAAGGAAACCAAGGCGCACCCCCGCACGCGAGCATATCCGGCCGCCGCCAAGGACAACTACCCCGGCGGGTACTACTTCTTCGCAGCTTTCTTTCACTGCGGTCTGTGTCCTCCTTTCTCGAATTTCTTCTGCGATGTCATGCACACCTACGGCCTCCATCTCCTTGACTTCACCCCCAACGCCATCCTCACCATGGCGGTTTTCGCACACATGTGCGAAAACTTCATAGGGATACAGCCCAATGTAGCGTTGTTTAGGCACTTTTTCACTCCTAGAGCAGAGGCCGACGCCCCCCTCTCCGGAGGAATTTCTTGGGTTTTTCGTTTGAACAAGAAGGGGTCCTACTTGCCGGGGGAGCTCCGCGGCAAGTGGGAGGAATGGCGTGCGGAGTGGTGCTGGGTTGTTGAAGACCAGCCGCAAGCTTTCACCGCGCCGCGCACAACGCCCATCGTGCGCAGCAGGGACTGGAGCGAGCTAGACTCGGACGACATCAAGCTCGACATCGCCCTCGTCCGGATTCTTCGTCTTCGGGTGGCACAGCTGTCCGTTGCAGAGGTGGGCGCAGACTTCCTCCGCCGCCGCATCGCCCCTCTCCAAGACAGGAAAAGGCCGGCCTGGGAGTACGGCGGCCCGGCGGATATAATGAGGCTGCGCCCCGGGCTAAACTTCAACTTCACGACGCTGGAGCTGAGGGGGATGGTCCGGGAACTCTTCAAGTACGACCCGGCACACCCTGAGTGGTTCCGAGCTCCCCGGGGAGTAGTGCCGCTCTGCGTCAGCACAGTCCGGGATCGTCTCCTCGCCATGATGCCCGCATGCGATTCGCACGGCGTGGACCGCACGTGGATCGCGCCCAAGCCCATCGACGTCCTCAACTTCTACGACAACCTCGTGGAGGTGGCGAAGAACAAGAATGACATCAAGGAGCACACGCGGGACACCACCGACCAGGAGATTGCCTATATGGCTTCTCGGGCTGAAGAGGCTGCTGCAGCCGCAGCGGCAGGAGATTTCGGGTACACGCCTGCTGAGGCGGAGGCTGCGGATGCGTCCAGCCAGGCGGAGGAGGCGGAGATCCGCAGACTGCTGCAGCTCCCTCCCGACGCGCTCGCCGGGGTCCCATCGCTGAGGCACTCCGGGATCCACGGAATCATGGCCGAGGCCGCGGTAATGGAGGGTGCCGCCGGAGGGAACAGAGGCGCCGCGAGGAGCGGAGGCGCTGGAGGGAGCGGAGGTGCCAAGGGAAAAGAGGCCGCAGCGCAGGGCGCTGGGCCCAGCGAGCCGGCCGGGGAAGAGGAGGAGGAGGAGGCCGAGGACTCCGGCGGATCTACGGAGCTCTACGCCGATGACCTCTCCTCGTCGGAGAGCTCCCCGCCTCCGGCAAGCCCAAAGCAGTCTCCACCGAAGCGTCTCCGCAAGACGGCGACGGGAGAGAGGGCGCAAGCGCCCCGGCAACAACCAGCTCGCCGGGCAGCTCCCCGGGGGAGCCAAGCCGCGCCAAGGGCGACCGGCGCACCAGCCACAGCAGAGGCGGCCCGCGCGCGGGCCACGACGGAGGCGCCTCGCAGGCCGGCGCCGAGCCGACAGGGGTCTTCTCGGAGCGGAGCAACGGCTCCACCCGCTCCTCGGGCGCCGGCTACCACAGGGGCTGGGTCTTCGCAGCCCCCATCCCCTGGGACCACCAAGCGCGCAAGGGAATCTTCGTCTTCCGCTCCTCGCGCCGACGCGCCCTCGGTGGAGTATGACTTCTCCGCCTTGAGCGAGGACGACGAGGAGGATCAGGAGTAAGGATCCAGGATCTTACACCTTCTCGAGTCTTGTCTTGGTTATTGTTGATGCTGACTTTGTCTATTGCTTTGATTTCAGGACCTTGGTTCAGCGCGCGGCGAAGAAGGCCAAGGCGCCTGTGGTCGAGGTCGCGGAAGACTCGGCCATCGCGGCAACAGGGGATGTGCCGGAGCCAACCCTGCCGGACCCAAGCGCTGCTCCGAGGAGCAGCCCCCAGCGCAGCCCCCAGCGTAAGTCTGGGGTCCATCCTTCCGCTTGTCGGGATGCGCTTAGGGATTTTGTCTTCTTTCATCATCTTGACGTTTCTTGTCTTGATTTGTGCAGAGGTGGAGCCACAGCGGGAAGAGCGCCCGGAGACCGTCATCGAGGAGCCGCAGGCCCCGCCGTCCCCGCCAAGGCCGAACTCTCCGGCAAGGGAGAGTGCTCCGCCAAGGGCGGGTACTCCGCCAAGGCAGAGTACCCCGCCAAGGGCGAGCAGCCCGGCGAGGGCGGTCACTCCGACAAGGCCGAGCTCCCCGGCGAGGGAGCCCGCCGCTGAGGACGTCCGCCAAGGTATGTCTTGTGATTCGTCTTCTTGGCTTCGTTTCTTTTTGGATCTTCGCTTGAACTTCTTTTTCTTCTTTCTCTTTTTAGATCCTCCTCCTCCCGAACCGATGGAGACGGAAGTCATCAACATCGAGGACGAGGAGGGTGCGCAGGGCGGCGGCGGTGGCGCCCCTGCCACCGAGGAGATGGCTGAGGCCGCCGAGCCGGCCGCGCAGGAGACCGCTCCGGCTGCGGACGCAGCGGCCGGGGAGGGGGACGGCGACCGCACCGCCGACCCGGAGGCGGCGGGAGCATCAAGTGCTGCGCCGGCCGCCGACCCCTCCGCCGGCAAGGAGCAGGGCTACTACCTTGAGGCCCCCAACGGCGTCTTCATCCAGATGCCTTGGGGGTCTTCATCGCGAGCTCCCGCGGAGGGCGAGACGTTTGACGGAGAAGTCCTCGCCTCCGCGGGCCTGAAGATTGTCGAGGCGCCCGGCGGGAGTGAAGGGCCCGAGGAGGAGAAGCTACTCCACCAGCTCCTGGCCCTTTACCGGGCCAGGCAGGCGAAGCTTGCTTCCCGGGAAGCCCTTGCCGCCAAGGCCGCCGCGGAGATGGAGAAGCGCGCGGCGGATCTCAGCGCCGCCAACCAGGCGGCCCTCCGCGAGGTGGCGGAGGAGCGTGAGCGGCTCGCCGGCAAGTACATGGAATGGGTGCTGGAGAAGGCCGAAGCTGAGGAACAGCAGCGGCTCGCCGGGGTGGAGCTGTCTCGGCGAGAAGGAGAGCTTGCGCAGCGAAAGGTCGAGCTCGACTCCCATGAGGAGGACCTTGCCGCTCGCGAGGCGGCCCTTGGCGGGGAGTTGAAGGAGGCGAAAGCCGCCGCGGTTGCCGCGGAAAACGCCAAGAAGGAGCTCGCCGCCAAGGTCGTGCAGCTGGAGAAGGCGCTGAAGGTGAGCGCGGAGAAGGTTGCCGCGCTTATCACGGAGCGCGAGAAGGACGCCCACACAAATTCAGAGCTCCAGGTGAGCCTTTCCAAGAGGGGCGACGAGTTGAAAGCCGCCAAGGACTCCATCGAGGACTTGGAGTTGAAGGTCACTACATTGAAGGATTCGCTCGACGCTGCCCGGGCTCGGGAGACCAAGCTGAAGGAGGAGCTCCGCAAGGAGCGGACCTTGGTGGACAGCGTCAACAAAGCATCCGAGCTTTTCCGCCAGACCATTGAGGTATGGACCGAAGACTTGGTATCTTCTGCGTCCAACATTGACCAGGAGCTGCTGGCGCTGAAAGTTGAACACCTCATCTACTCCCCGGATCCGGATCTCCCGCACAGCGCCAAGCTCAGCCTCTTCTTCAGAGGGATCGCGCCGGCCCTGGCAGGTCTCCGGAACCAAATTCCCGCGCAGCTGGCCGAGGAGTCATGCCTGCTCTGCGCGGGAACTCTGGAGCGCGTGCTGACGAAGATCGTGTACCGCAATCCGGGCATCAACCTCACCAACGTTCTTCGCAGCTTGCCGGCTGATGCGAACACGGAGGCCCTGAAGGAGCAGGTCGCCCACATCATCGCCAAGGTGGCTAAGATCTCCAGGAAGGAGGGCGACCGCGTAGATTAGGCCTCCATTATCTTTATCTTTTTGTTGCTGCACATTATGTCATGAACTCATTAGTCCATCGCGACAAGTTATCCTTTGTAAGATATTTATCTCATTTTGATCAATCAGTGCAATGTTATCTTCCTTGTCTTAATCCTTGACTTTGTATGTTTTTCACCCTACGCTTCCGGGGAGCTCGCCGGCAAGGGGCCTTTGCCGCGAGCGCTGAGTGCTGGACTCTGAGCAGCCTGCTGGCCAAGGTCTCACCGGCAAGCAACGTTGCCGCAGCTAGTCGCAACACACTTAGCTTGCTGAGCGTACTCAGAAACGAAGCAAGGGCGCGACACTTGTCGCAGCTCACTTAAATCGTTGAGCGAACTCGAAAACAAGATAAGGGTGCGGCAAGCTACGGGTAGGTTCCTCCGCGCACAGGTTTTCCATACAAAGTGTGATTGTTCAAGGAAGACAACTAAAATTTTTAAAATTTGAACTGGTCAAATTCTAATAACTTAGCTTTCATATATTGCTTGCTTCCCGGTAAGGCTTCTCTTTCTTGAACAGCACTTGGTTTCTCCTCCACCTCCTTCCCCCCCGGCAAACTTGTGCGCGAGGAACGTTCCTTCTGCTTAAGAGGAAAGAAAAAGGGAGAGGGAAACAAGTATATGGCCTTTCGGCGTTGTAATGCTTACCGGATTTGTGTATCGCACAAGTTGCCAAATAACACATGCAAATAGCAAAGAAAAGCATGCAAAAGGCAAATAGCGCAAAACACGGAAACTTTATTGATGCACGGGGTCTGCGCCCGGCTTTGTACAAAGGGTTACATGCAACAGCGGCAAAGCTTGTACAAAAGGTGGTTGCCGGAGCGGATCACGGCAACCGCGCCTTATGGGTGAAACTTGCGAAGATGCTCTATGTTCCAGGAGTTGCTCACCGGTAAGCCTTCTTCGGTCTCGAGGCGGACAGCGCCGGGCCTCGTGACTTGTCTCACCCGATAAGGGCCTTCCCACTTCGGCGTCAACTTGTTGGAATTCTTGGCGGACTGAACACGCCGAAGAACAAGGTCTCCTTCCTCGAGACTCCTGGCCTTGACTTTGCGGCTATGGTAGCGGCGCAAAGCTTGCTGGTATCGAGCAGCTCGTACAGCAGCCTGGAGACGTCCCTCCTCGAGGAGCAATGCGTCATCTTGCCGCAGTTGCTCTTGCTCGAGCTCATCATAAGCGAGCACTCGAGGAGATCCGTATACGAGTTCCGTGGGGAGAACTGCCTCTGCTCCATAGACTAGAGCAAAGGGTGTCTGTCCGGTGGCTCGACTTGGTGTCGTTCTGATTGACCAAAGAGCCGCCGGTAGCTCCTCTATCCAATTTCTTCCGCACTTGCGCAGCCTGTCAAAGGTTCTTGTCTTGAGTCCGCGCAGCACTTCAGCATTGGCCCTCTCTGCTTGACCGTTGCTCCTCGGGTGAGCAACAGAAGCAAAACAGACCTTGGCGCCAAGGTCTTGGACGTATTGCATGAAGGTGCGACTAGTGAATTGTGTACCATTGTCGGTGATGATCCTGTTAGGGATCCCGAAACGGCAAACAATCGACCTGAAGAACCTGACTGCTGACTGTGCTGTCACCTTTCTCACCGGCTCCACTTCTGGCCACTTTGTGAACTTGTCGATTGCAACGTACAAGTACTCAAAGCCCCCGACAGCACGAGGGAAAGGGCCGAGGATATCGAGCCCCCAGACCGAGAAGGGCCAGGACAAAGGGATTGTTTGGAGAGCTTGAGCTGGCTGATGAATCTGCTTTGCATGGAACTGGCACGCTTCACACTTGGTTACTAGTGCAGTTGCATCTTGGAGGGCTTCTTGCCAAAAGAACCCTTGCCGGAAAGCCTTCCCGGCAAGTGCCCTTGCGCCAATGTGGTGGCCGCATATGCCTCCATGTATTTCTGCCAACAGCTTCTGTCCATCTTCCCTGGAGATGCATTTCAACCTGACACCATTGAGTCTTCTTCTGTACAGCTCGTTATCCACGAACTGGTACATACTTGACTGCCTGGTTATCTTCTCTATTTCTTCCGGGTCGTCGGGAAGTTCTCCAGTTTGCAAAAAACGGACGATCTGCTGCGCCCATGCCGGAGCCCGCGGCTCAACGGCAAGGACTAAAGGCTCGAGGGCCGCTGTGGGGACCTCAGCTTCTACGGCGAGAACCTCTGGCTCTGCCGGAGCTGATGGTCCCCCGGCAAGCTCGCCGGGGCGAGGCTTGTCGGGAACACTTGCTTCAACTGTACAGACCCGAGGATCTGCAGGAGCAAACTGTTCCTCAGCGTTGTGGTTGTTGATCTTGGGGACCTTGGCGGCGGTTTCAGGAAGATCCGCCGGCAAGTAGTCGCCGGAGACCAACTTTCTCTTCTTGGACTGCCCAATTGATGGTGTAACGGACGGTTGGGTCAGCTTGAGTAAGAAGGTCCCTGGTTCCACAGGTAACTTCATCGAAGCACACTTTGAAAGGCCATCTGCTATTTCATTCTGAGCTCTCGGGACGTGCTCCATTTGCAAACCTTCAAAGTGCTCCTCAAGCTTCCTCACTTCATCGACATAAGCTTCCATCAAAGGGCTCTGATAGTTCTTGTTGACTTGCCGGACCACCAACTGAGAGTCTCCCCGCACAATCAGCTTCCTGATCCCAAGTTCGGCCGCAATCCTGAGGCCGGCGAGCAAGCCTTCATATTCTGCGGTGTTGTTTGTCGCTTGCTCCCTGGGAAAGTGCATCTGGATAACATATTTGAGGTGCTCTCCGGTGGGCGCGATGAGTACCACGCCGGCACCGGCGCCTTGCAGCGAGAAGGCACCGTCAAAATACATTACCCATTCACTTGTCGCTTCTTGCACGGGTGCACTTGTTTCTTGGACTTCTTCTTCGGGCGTTGGGGTCCACTCAGCTATGAATTCTGCCAAAGCTCGGCTCTGTATGGTTGAAGTACTTTCAAATTTGAGTCCAAAGCTTGACAGCTCCAGTGCCCACTCAACGATCCTGCCTGTTGCTTCTGGGTTGTGCAATATCCTCTTCAGCGGAAAGCGAGTGACCACTGTTATCTCATGGGCTTGGAAGTAATGGCGCAGCTTTCTCGAGGCCATGAGGAGGCCGAAAAGCAACTTTTGCACACCAGAGTACCTTGATCTAGCCCCCTGGAGAAGGGAACTCACAAAATACACTGGACGCTGCACCATCTTCTTCCGCACCTCATCCTGTTCCTGCGCAGAGTTATTCTTGTCGGGGCCAGAGCTTGCCGGAGCAGCCCCCTGCTTGTCGCTGGATTCGCTTGCCGGTGGTGCTGACTCCTCGTCGGACTCCCTCTCCGCTACTAACGCAGCACTAACCACCTGGTTGGTTGCCGCTAGGTATAGCAACAACTTTTCCTGTGGTCTAGGTGCGACAAGTATTGGAGTGGAGGACAGGTACCGTTTCAAATCCTGCAGCGCAGCCTCCGCTTCCGGAGTCCACTTCATGGGACCTGCCTTCTTCAAGATTTTGAAGAGAGGTAGGGCGCGTTCTGCAGACTTCGAAATGAACCTACTGAGGGCAGCCACACAACCTGCAAGCCTTCTGACATCCTTGACGCGCTTTGGGGCCTCTATCTGCTCAATGGCTTTAATCTTGTCGGGGTTGGCTTCAATCCCCCTCTGTGACACAAAGAACCCGAGAAGCTTGCCGGAGGGGACTCCAAAGACGCACTTCTCGGGGTTCAACTTGAGCTGTATTCTGCGCAGGTTCTGAAACGTTTCTTCCAAATCTTGGATCAGGGTATCCTTGCTCTTGCTCTTCACCACGATGTCATCCATGTAAGCCTCTACATTTCTGTGGATCTGTGGCTCGAAAGCGGTGTATACTACCCTTGCAAAAGTTGAACCTGCATTCTTCAATCCAAATGGCATGCGAATAAAGCAATAAGTGCCACATGGAGTGATAAATGCAGTCTTCTCTTCATCTTCCTTGGCCATGAAAATCTGATGATAGCCTGAGTATGCATCAAGAAAACAGAGTAGCTCACATCCGGCAGTGGAGTCAACGATCTGGTCAATGCGCGGCAAAGGGAATGGATCCTTGGGACATGCTTTATTCACATCGGTGAAGTCTATACACAGTCTCCACTTCCCATTGGCCTTGCGCACGACGACTGGATTTGCCAACCACGTCGGATGGATCACACCTCTAACTAGGCCTGCTGCCTCTAGCTTCTTGATTTCCTCGTTGATGAATTCTTGGCGCTCCACGGCTTGCTTCCTCACTTTCTGCTTGATGGGCCGCGCATGAGGACAGACAGCAAGCTTGTGCTCAATCACCTTCCTGGGAACACCGGGGATGTCAGATGGTTGCCAGGCAAACACATCGACATTCGCCCGCAGGAAGGCAACGAGCGCGCTTTCCTATTTGCTGTCGAGGGTGGCACTGATGGTGAAGGTACCACCAGTGCCGTCCTCCTTGGCGGACACTTTCTTGGTTGCCGGAGGAGCGGCCATTCCTTTCTTACCCTTGCCGGTGGAGCTCGACGGAACGTCCTCGACGGCAGCGCAGCACTCTGAAGAGGTGCGGTTGCCGGAGTGGGTCCCAGAGCACTTGCCGGACTTGGTCTTCGTCTTCTTCCCCCCGGGAGCTTCAGCGGCAAGAGTATCCTTCTCGGCCGCAGCTGCCGCATCCCGGTAGATCTTGTCGGCGCAGACAAGCGCATCCTTCTTGTCGCCGTGGACAGTGATGACGCTTATCGGCCCCGGCATCTTGAGTACGTTGTAAGCATGATGGGAAGCTGCCATGAACTTGGCGAGGGCAGGACGGCCGAGTATTCCATTGTAGGGCAATGGAATATCGGCGACGTCGAAAGTGATGCGCTCAGTTCTGAAGTTGAGCTCCCCGCCAAAGGTCACCGGCAGAGTGATCTTTCCCTTGGGCTGGCTCCTTCCCGGGTTGATTCCTTGGAAAGAACCGGTTTCTTCGAGCTCGCCATCTGGAATCTGGAGTTTCTTGATCACAGCAGAGGAGATCAAGTTCAGCCCGGCCCCGCCGTCAACCAACATTTTGGTGACCTTGAGGTTGCGGATGGTGGGTGAGACCAGCATCGGCAAGCACCCGACCGCAGTGGTGCGGTCAGGGTGATCCTCAAGATCAAAAATGATGGGCGTGCTGGACCATTTGAGGAGCCTGCGCGACTCCACGGGCGGCTCTGCTGCATTCACCTCGCGCACCCACTGCTTGAGCTGGCGGTGGGAGGTGTGCAGAGAGGCGCCACCGTCGACGCACAGGACCTCCGTGGCCTTCTGGAACTCCTGCTCGCTGTTATCCTCGTCCTCCATGTCTTCGTCGTCATCTTCTTCGTCCTTGTCGCGGCCCCGGGGAGGTCGATCTCCTTGCCGCTGCTTGGCCTTGCCGCGGCGTCCTCCCCGGCCGTTGAACGGCCGCTTCTTGCTCGTCTCTTCCCCGCCACCTTGGGCCTTCTCCTTGTCGCGCCTCTCGTACTCAGCTTTCTGCTGCTCGACGAGGTACTCGACGCGCTTGCAGTTGGAGAGATCGTGACCCTTGGTGCGGTGGATCTTACAGTATTGCTTGTCGGAGCTGCCCGGCTTGTCGGCCGCCGCTGCAGGGGCAGGCTCCTTGCCGGAGCCGCCAGCCTGCGCTTGCTTGGCGGGGGCCTCCTTGCCGGACTTCTCGACGGCAAGCACCTCTTTCTTGCCCTTCCTTCTGTTATTCCGCCGCCGGCTCTTCTTTGCCGGGGCGGCGTCGTCGCTGTCGCTTCCTCCTGCGCCAGCATCCTCCCCGGGGAGTCTCCTCCCCTCTTCTGCGCGTGCGCACTTATCAGCCAGAGCATAGAGCTCGCTGACATCCCGAATCTTGGTCATCGCCATCTCTTCACACATGCGACGGTTACGCATGTTCTGGTGGAACGCGCTGATAACCGCGGCAGGGTGGACATCAGGGATGTTGTGCTGCACACGGCTGAAGCGTTGGATGTACTTGCGCAGGGTTTCGCCTTCCTTCTGGGCCAGGATGTGGAGATCGCTCTCCTGGCCGTGAGGTTTGTGGCCGCCGGTGAAGGCGCCAACAAACTGGTGGCAAAGGTCGGCCCAAGAAGAGATAGAACCTTCCGGCAAGTGCATAAGCCACGAACGGACGTTCGGCTTAAGCACGAGCGGGAAGTAGTTTGCTAAGATCTTCTCGTCGCGCCCCCCGGCAGCTTGCACTGCGATGGTGTAGACGCTGAGGAATTCCGAGGGGTGCGTCTTGCCGTCGTACTTCTCCGGTACGTCGGGCTTAAAATTCTTCATGCTGGGCCACTGGACGCGCCGCAGCTCGCGGGTGAACGCAGGGCAGCCTGCCGCGTACGGCAAGTCGCCTGGTTCACCGGGCGCGTACGCGTCGACAGCGTTCCCAGCTCTCTGGTCTGATTGTCGCCGAGCTTCTCGGCGGCGCTCGATTCTTGTCCGAGCGTCTTCCTGTTGCCGGTCGTCGAGGACCTGGCGCTGGTCCCGACGGGCCCACGGGTCCGACGAGGCTGTGGAGCCGTCGTCGGCGTTGTTCCGGCGGGGCGGCGTCTTTTGTTTTCGCTGCGGGGAGTGCGCGCTTGTCGCACCCCCGGCGGTCTTGTCGCCGTCGGCCTTCGTCTTCTCAGCTTGCCGCGGCCGCGAGGCCGACGGCTGCTGTGGAGAATCGTTGTTGGCGAAGGCTATCAGGCTCTGGATGGTGGCCCTCCAGTCTTCGGCCTTGTCTGCCGCTGGAGGGAAGTCGAGGAGCAGTTGCGCCCTTGCGAGCGCTTCTGCTGGAGTGGAGGGGAACGCGGGCGAGCGGTGCGAGGAGCGGGATACGCTCGGACTTCTAACGACGTTAGAAGGAGCGGGGTACCGCGCCGGCGCCTTCGCTTTGCTTGTGCCCGGACGGGGGTCCGGGGCGTCCCGCGAGCCTCCGGTTTGGCCTTGGCCCAACAAGCGGATACCACCTCCTGTGGTATGGCGCTGCTGGGTTGTCGTGTGCTGGGATGGACGTGGCGCGTCCACGGAGACCGAGGTTCGGTCGTCCGTCCTATTCTTGGATCTGGTGGCGCCGTGAGTGTCCTCGCCGGCGGCCACCCTTCCGACGGCATCTCCCCCGCCCACCGTTGGCTCTGGTGGCGGCGGGTGAGACGCAGACGGGCCTCCGACCTCCGAAGCCTTCTTCTTCGGGGCCATGGAGCTGTCGCTGATGAAGTTGACGAATTCGGAGAGGTTGATGAAGAATGCGCCCGCGCGAACGCCGGATCAGGTTCGCACAACCTCGACGCCCCCTACCTGGCGCGCCAAAGATGTCGGGGGAAACTGTCCGCCACGAACACCTATGGGACCGGAGCCCCTTGTCTGTGCGGTACGAGGGCGGAGGGAGCACGAAGAGCAGATCGTAACGAGCACGCGGGCAGTTTTACCCAGGTTCGGGCCGCGGTAGACGCGTAAAACCCTACTCCTGCTTGGTTGTGTATTAAGTTTGGAGAGCTCGGGAGCTTGAAGAAGCAGCTACACCGAGCGTCTGAATGATCTAGGTTCTGAACCCCTTCCACGTTGTGCATGGGCCTCCTTTTATAGTGTAAGGGGTCACCGACAGGTGTCAACGTAGGAGAAAGGGGTAAAAACGTAAAAGAGGTGGTAGTTGTAACAGTGCGGGAACAGTGGAGCTACAGTGCATGAACAGTGGTCTACACCTACTTTGACAGTGGGGGACAAGGGCATTCAATGCCCGTTGCCGTCGACCCCAAAAGCTCCCGCCCTTGCGTCTCCGTTTGCCACGGCGATGGATCCTCCACCGTGGAGTGCCACCGTGTCCCCCAGGCTGCACAGCCGTCCGCCACGCGTCCCTGGATAGGCCCCAGGGCGACGCGTGGGCCGGTGAGCTGGAGCGCGGGCACACAGCGCAGCCTTCCCGGCAAGCACCTTGCCGGGGCCTTGATCTTGCCGGGCCCGGGAGCTTGTCGCTCCCCGGGCCCTTGCCGGGGCGCATATAGCGCCGAGGCGCGTCTTCTAATCTTCCTGGCAAGTTCCTCTTGCCAGGGCCTTGTGCTAGTGGGGCAGTCTTGAGCCTGGTACGGCCTTCCCGGCAAGCTCCTCTTGCCGGGGTCTCGATCTTCTTTCTTGTATACTTTGTTTTTGAATGGTTAAACAAGGAGCAGGAAGGTCTCCGGCGAGCGCGCGGTAAACCCTGCCGCGGGAAGCTGCAACTGCCCGTGCACAAGTTGGGGTACTGAGGTACTCCTACCTTAGTACACCGACACACAAAGTTCAACAAAGTTGTTCAAGTGTAAAGCAGCAGCATCTCCAGCACCGGAGAATTGATCTTTCATGACTAAGTTCAGTAAAGCAGGTTTAATTTCATATGAAGGTGCTGAAGTGGCAGGTGTAGTGATAGGTGTGCTGATAAAGTCATCGTTGTTGTGACTAGTGAAGTCACACAACTTGGTGTTCTCGGTGGAACCCATTGTAGCAAGCAAGCAAGATAACTATTTTTGTGATTTTCGATAAAAGATACTAAAGCAAAACTGAAAGGTAAACTAACAAGACTAAAAGCAAAGGTAAAAGATAGCGTGCAACTCCCCTATCCTGAAGAGTGGAGTCCCCGGCAACGGCGCCAAAAATTGCTTTGCAGGGTGGCTTCTCACCCCTCGTTGGTTACCCCAAGTGGAAGGTTTGAGATGCAGTGTAGCAGAAGTTTTCCCTTGGTAATACCAAGGATCGATTTCCCAGAGACTCCCAGTTTCAACAAGAAGGTGTCAACTGCTAACGGCGCCAGATATTAGCAATCAACGTGGACCTGCACACAGATACAAATAACTTTGCTCCCAACGAGTACAGAGAGGTTGTCAATCCCTCCGGCCTTGTAGTTTACAAAGGATCAAACACAAGTGATAATAGTGATAGGTATAATTGCAATAGTAAGTAAATAGCGGATGTGATCAAACCGGAGTCTCATGATGTTCACTAGTGATGTCTCTCTCCCAAAAGACGATAAAACTGCTATGTGAGGTAAACGAATTACAGCTGGGCAATTGACAGGACCATGTGCGCAAACCAATGCTGACTACATTGCAAGAAAGGTAGAGGTTCAAAGCATGGGCGGTACGCCAAAGTAAGTAGACCGAAATCCATCAATATCTACTACTAATCATCCACCTTGAGATATCTATCCAGAACATCTCGCTGGTATTAAGTTGCGAGCCCCACCCATAGTGTAAACTCAAAGCAACAGACAACTGCATTAAAAGAACTTTGCATAAAGTAAACAATCCTTGCACCCGCGGGCACAAGCACCGTTGTTTTCCCCCTTGTGGCAACAACACATCCCCTAGACTCATGTTTCTGTCACTCAAGCTAGTCATCGAGGGGCATGAACCCACAATCAAGCATAACGTTCCCTCTTGGAGTCACTACCTACTACTTGGCCGAAGCAATAAATAACAATGGAGAACATGCAAGAATTACTTACGAACATAAATATAAAAGAGGTGAATCAAATATATTACTCAAACACAATCTGAACATAATCTCATAATCCATCGGATCCCAGCAAACTCATCATAGCAACAACATAAGGTTTACATATGTGCCTCGATCATGTAGGGCAGCTCACGAGGGTTAATTAGTGAAGCACAAGAACGGGAGGAGAACATCACATAGCTACTAGTCATGGACCCATGGTCCAAGGGAGACTACTCACAACTCATCCGGGAGGCGTCCATGGTGGTGGAGAAGCTCCCGGTGGTGATCCTCCCCTCCGGCAGGGTGCCGGGAAGAGTTCTCCTGGTGCTCCCAATCTTGGAAGCGGCGGCGGCGGCGGAACAGAGATGAGATCGCAAAAAAGAGTTCATGTTTCCAGGGTTTCGGGAGACGCTTTAAATATATGCCAAAGGGGGCATC
>LR738715.1:57393401-57586700 GCA_902687465.1 Secale cereale
TTCTGGATTTTTCCTGGCAGTTCTCGTAATGTGAAAACCTGAAATACAAAAACAGCCGAAAATAGAAACTGGCACTGGGGTGCACTGAGTTAATAGGTTAGTCCAAATATGATCAAAAGTGTATGGAAGTGTATAAATATCATAGCAATATCACCCAAAAGAGGCATGGAGCAAGCAGAAATTATAGATACGTTTTGGACGTATCAAACACTTCCCTAGAAAGAAGATTAAGTTGCCTTTTGAGTCCGTTATACGGGCTAGCTATTCTTTTACTCTTGATATAACTTGATCCTCTCTTTTTGCATCATGCCTAGCTTAAAGGCATAAAAGAAAGCGCTTTTGGGAGGCAGCCCACAACGAATTAGGTTTTATTTTGCTTTTGTTGTGTCTTGATGTTTGTTACTACATTAGCATCATCATTGTATCTTTTCTTTTCAGCTTTGTGCCAAGTTTAGCCTCTGATTGCAAGAAAGTTCAAAAGTTGTGACGTGCAGTCCAGAAAACAGATTCTGTCCTTGGACAGAAAAATTCATATAAAATCACCAGTTCATCTTTTTGTTCTGAAGTTTTTTGACAGCGTGCTCTATACAATTGGCTTTTGGGCATATGTTTTGAGTTTTTTTATTTGAGTTGCAGAAGTGCCCCGAAAAAATTATTTACTACCTGGTGGTCTGTTTTTTCACAGATTCTGTCCTGTTTTGCCTTTTCTTCGTTTTGCAAACCTTGAGCTTGCTTTTTCTTTGCAAAAACCTTTTGCCAATCTTGAGAAACAGTAGCTCTTCAAGATTATCTTTATTTCCAGTAGGTAAAAGTTATTTTATTATGGGTACTAACCTCCCTAATCAGATTATGATGAGTTATGTATGAAGGAATTTTTCAAGTGTGCGAGGGAAGATGATAAAAAGATTCAGGAGGGTCAAACGATCAAGCTTGGGGATGCCCCCGTGCACCCCCAAGAAATATTCAAGAAGACTCAAGAGTCTAAGCTTGGGGATGCCCCCATGCATCCCCTTCTCCCTCAACAATCATCAGTTCGTCTTTCGTTCCACTATATTCTATCACTTCATGTGTTATGTGCTATGCTTGGAGCGTCTTGCGCTTAGTTTCCTTTTTAGTCTTCTTTAGCTTTGCTTGCTGTTCATAACAAGTTAAAACCCAGCTTTCTTTGTGTGGGAGAGAAACACGCTCCACTTCAACCTAGAACACAACATAGGATTTTCATGCTTATCTTTGCTGTGTGTGTTCTTTGTCTTTCCATAGCTGTTGTCATGTTTAGCTCTTAGTTTTCATGCTTTTCTTTTTAAAGAGCTTTTGTTTAGTTGGTTGATGAACTCTCTTGAGTTTTCATGTTATCTTGTTAAAGAGAGTTTGCCTGTTGCACTGAGTTGTGTGTCTTAACTTAAAGTAGGTAATTAAGGTTGCTATTTAATTTTAGTAGTAACTTGCAATGGTTTTGAGGTATTGCCATGAGTAATGTCTGAGCTTTTGGTGTCAAGAGCTTTAGCCTATTAGTGATAGATGTCGTATTTTGGGCAATCCGTGTTTATTTTTGAAAACCTACAAAATAGTTGAGAACTTTAGCTACTAAATGGATCACTAATCTTTGGAGGGATCGAATATTAGAGTACACTCACGTACCATAGGTCGAGGATGCGCAAGGGTAACCAAACCCCCATACACACCTCCTCGGGGTACTTGTCTCTTTGTGAACCTCCTAATTAGATTGAGAGTTACCGATAATAAGTATGAGTTCTTCGGACTAATGTGAGTATTCGAAAGTTGACACTTCCACCTAGCCATATTTTTCTAGCCTCTTCAGTACCGTGCATTGCCCTTTCTCACCTCGAGAGTTGGCGCATACTTCGCCGGTGCATCCAAATCCTTGGCACGATACGCTCTGTCATCATAAGCCTCATTATATCCTTCCTCAAAACAGCCACCATACCTACCTATTAAGGCATTTCCATAACCTTTCCGAGATACATTGCCATGCAACATCCATCTTCTCATGACTTGATCTTCACGTCATACATGCTTTTTGCTTGATCGATGAGCCGCATGCTAGTTGGGCCTTGCCCTGATCATTGCTACATGACGCGCTAGTATCATTGCATTTCCTGCTACACTGGCAGAGGCATACATTTGCATACATCATGATAGTTTCATTTTCTTTATGTTGAGTACTTTTGTAAAGTGTGAAAGATCTTCTATACTTCTTGTAATTTGTAGAGTGTTGCCCCTAAAGTGAGGAAAAGATCCCAAAGAGGGCAAATCAAAAGATCCCAAAGAGGACAAAATCAAAAGATCCCAAAGAGGACAAATGAGAGATAAATAGAAAGAGCCATTGAGGCCACACGAAAAAATATAGAAAAAAGAGAAAAAGAAATAAAAAGAGAGAAGGGGGCACACTACTATTTCTTTTGAGAGATCCACACTCGTACTCCATCTTATACCTTGTACTCCATAGAGATTATCATTCATGCATATAGCTATGTGGGGACCTTTACACTATAGAACTTGGCTTGTATATTCCAATGATGAGCCTCCTCAAAAGAGCTCTAGGTCTTCTTGAGCAAGCAAGTTGGATGCACCCCCACTAGTTCCATTGGAGAGCTTACCTTAGCTCATATGTGCATCCGTTGCATGGCAATCCCTACTCCTCACATCATATCTATCATTTGGATTTCTCTCGCCTATGATTGTCCTCATTGATGTGAGCCTTTCACACCCTTTTTTGTCTTCCCCCTCCATCATTTTTCTCTTTTTGCCATCCTAAGTGTTGACTTTCTTGCTTACGCTCATCCATTGCATGAGTGCTCAAAATATCGAAAGGGAGTGGATCATTTTGACTTGTACCTGGCTGACGGTCTGGGGATGAGTCAAGATAAGATTCCAAAGAAGACCAAGTGTGAAACTTTAGTAGATTAAGTTCTCAACAATACAAAAACTATGTTTTACTCTCTCATATATCCCTATCCCCTTTCTTGCACGCAAACACCATTTGGAGACATTCGAGTCACGGACAGCGAGAGCTCTTGCACCTTTAAGTTCTTATGTTACTTGTTACAATGCTAATATAGACTCATGCTTGTTATGACTTGAATTGAATTACATGCCTTGACTACTTTACTTAAAAGTTCTTATATGGTTGATAGCATGTCACCACAGAAATTATGCTTGTTATCATTTACCTACTCGAGGACGAGCAGGAATTAAGCTTGGGAATGTTGATACGTCCAAAACGTATCTATAATTTCTGCTTGCTCCATGCCTCTTTTGTGTGATATTGCTATGATATTTATGCACTTCCATACAATTTTGATCATATTTGGACTAACCTATTAACTCAGTGCACCACAGTGCCAGTTCCTGTTTTCTGCTGTTTTTCTATTTCAGGTTTCCCCAATATTAAAAGTGCCCTAAAAATTCCGGGAAAAATACAGGAAAAATCAGCGTAACGGGAGCTTCAAGAAAAACCAAAGTGGGGCCAGAGGGGAGCCAGGGGGAGCCCAGGCGGCCAGCCCAGGCGGCCCCACCCCTAGCTGCCCTAGGGGGGCGCCTGGGCCCCCCTCTCCGCTTCTGGTGACCCCCTTTGGCATATATACTCCTCGCGTCCTGAAACCCTCGAGGACGGAACCCTTTTTTACGATCTAGCCTCTGTTCCGCCGCCGCCGCGCTCCCAAGATCGGGAGCACCAGGAGAACTCTTCCCGGCACCCTGCCGGAGGGGAGAACCACCACCGGGAGCTTCTCCACCACCATGGACGCTTCCCGGATGAGTCGTGAGTAGTCCCCCTTGGACCATGGGTCCATGACCAGTAGCTATGTGACGTTCTCCTCGCCTCTTTGTTCTTCATGGATTAGACCTCGTGAGCTGCCCTACATGATCGAGGCACATATGTAATCTTTATGTTGTTGCTCTGCTGAGTTTGCTGGGATCCGATGGATTATGAGATTATGTTCAGATTGTGTGTGAGTAATATATTTGATTCACCTCTTTTATATTTATGTTCTTGAGTAATTCTAGCATGTTCTCCGTTGCTGTTTATTGCTTTGGCCGAGTAGTAGGTAGTAACTCCAAGAGGGAACGTTATGCTTGATTGTGGGTTCATGCCCCCTGATGACTAGCTTGAGTGACAGAAACATGAGTCTAGGGGATGTGTTGTTGCCACAAGGGGGAAAACAACGGTGCTTGTACTTGCGGGTGCAAGGATTGTTTACTTTACGCAAAGTTCTTTTAATGCAGTTGTCTGTTGCTTTGAGTTTACACTTTGGGTGGGACTCGTAACTTAATACCAGCGAGATGTTCTGGATAGATATCTCATGGTGGATGATTAGTAGTAGATGCAGATGGATTTCGGTCTACTTGCCTTGGCGTACCGCCCATGCTTTTGAGCCTCTACCTTTCTTTACAGCATAGTTAGCATTGGTTTGCGCACATAATCCTGTCAATTGCCCAGCTGTAATTTGTTTACCTCGCTTAGCTGTTTTATCGTCTTTTGGGAGAGAGACATCACTAGTGAACATCATGGGACCCCGGTCCATATTACCATCACTGATCACACCCGCTATTTACTTCCTGTTCTTATTTCCTAGTTGCAGTCACACCTATCACTATTATCTCTTGTGTTTGATCCTTTGTAAACGACAAGGCCGGAGGGATTGACAACCTCTCTGTACTCGTTGGGAGAAAAGTTATTTGTATCTGTGTGCAGGTCCTATCAATCGCTAAGTATCTGGCGCCGTTAGCAGTTGACACCTTCTTGTCGACCCTCGGAGTCTCACGGGATTCGATCCTTGGTACCTTTGCCAAGGGAAACTTGCCGTTACGCTACATCTCAAACCTTCCACTTGGGGTAACCAACGAGGGGCGAGAAGCCATCAGGGACACAAGAGACTCTTTGTTATTTGGTTGCAGGGTTGCTTGAGAGAGACCATCTTCATCCTACGCCTCCCACGGATTGATAAACCTTAGGTCATCCACTTGAGGGAAATTTTCTCCTGTCCTACAAACCTCTGCACTTGGAGGCCCAACAACCTCTACAAGAAGAAGTTTGTGTAGTAAACATCAAGGGGGCGCCGCCCCTCCCACTAGTCCAATTCATACTAGGCCCATGGGGGCGCGCGACTAGCCCTTGTGGCCTCTCCTCTCTCTCCCCTAAAGCCCACTAAGGCCAGTTACTTCCCCAGATGGTTCCAATACCCCTCCGACACTTCGATATTTATCGGGTGACCCCCAGAACTCATCCGGTGTTCGAATAACATCGTCCAATATATCATTCTTTATGTCTCGACCATTTTGAGACTCCTCGTCATGTCTGTGATCTCATCCGGGACTCCAAACAATCTTCGGTCATCAAAAACACATAACTCATAATACAAATCGTCATCGCACGTTAAGCGTGCGGACCCTACGGGTTCAAGAACTATGTAGACATGACCGAGACACATCTCCTGTCAATAACCAATAGCAGAACCTGGATGCTCATATTGCATCCTACATATTCTACGATGATCTTTATCGGTCAAAGCGCATAACAACATGCGTTGTTCCCTTTGTCATCGGTATGTTACTTGCCTGAGATTCGATCGTCGGTATCATCATACCTAGTTCAATCTCATTACCGGCTAGTCTCTTTACTCGTTCCGTAATACATCATCTCGTGACTAACTTCATTAGTCATTTGCTTGCAAGGCTTATTATGATGTGTATTACCGAGAGGGCGCAGACATACCTCTTCGACACTCGGAGTGACAAATCCTAAGCTTGATCTATGCCAACACCACAAACACTTTCGGAAACACCTGTAGAGCATATTTATAATCACCCAGTTACGTTATGACGTTTGATAGCACACAAGGTGTTCCTTCGGTATTCGGGAGTTGCATAATCTCATAGTCACACGAACATGTATAAATCACGAAGAAATCAATAGCATTAAAACTAAACAATCATTGTGCTAGGCTAACGGATTGGTCTTGTCCATCACATCATTCTCCTAATGATGTGACCCCGTTGATCAAATGACAACACATGTCTATGGTTAAGAAACATAACCATCTTTGATTAACAAGCTAGTCTAGTAGAGGCATACTAGGGACACTTTGTTTTGTCTATGTATTCACACATGTATCAAGTTGCCGGTTAATACAATTCTAGCATGAATAAAAGACATTTGTCATGATATAAAAGGAAATACAAATAACAACTTTATTATTGCCTCTAGGGTATATTTCCTTCAGTCTCCCACTTGCACTAGAGTCAATAATCTAGATTACATAGTAATGATTCTAACACCCATGGAGTCTTGGTGCTGATCATGTTTTGCTCGTGGAAGAGGCTTAGTCAACGGGTCTACAACATTCAGATCCGTATGTATTTTGCAAATATATATGTCTCCCTCCTTGACTTGATCGCAGATGGAGTTGAAGCGTCTCTTGATGTGCTTGGTACTCTTGTGAAACATGGATTCCTTCGCCAATGCTATTGCTCCAGTGTTGTCACAAAAGATTTTCATTGGACCCGATGCACTAGGTATTACACCAAGATCGTAAATGAACTCCTTCATCTAGACTCCTTCATTTGCTGCTTCCGAAGCAGCTATGTACTCTGCTTCACATGTAGATCCTGCCACTACGCTCTGCTTGGAACTGCACCAACTGACAGCTCCACCGTTCAACAAAAATACGTTTCCGGTTAGTGACTTTGAGTCATCCGGATCAGTGTCAAAGCTTGCATCGACGTAACCGTTTACGACAAGCTCTTTGTCACATCCATAAACGAGAAACATATCCTTCGTCCTTTCCAAGTACTTCATGATGTTCTTGACCGATGTCCAGTGATCCACTCCTGGATTACTTTGGTACCTCCCTGCTAGACTTATAGCAAGGCACACATCAGGTCTAGTACACAGCATTGCATACATGATAGAACCTATGGCTGAAGCATAGGGAATGACTTTCATTTTCTCTCTATCTTCTGAAGTGGTCGGGCATTGAGTCTTACTCAACTTCACACCTTATAACACAGGTAAGAACCCTTTCTTTGACTGGTCCATTTTGAACTTCTTTAAAACTTTATCAAGGTATGTGCTTTGTGAAAGTCCAATTAAGCATCTTGATCTACCACTATAGATCTTGATGCCTAATATATAAGCAGCTTCACCGAGGTCTTTCATTGAAAAATTCTTATTCAAGTATCATTGTATGTTATCCAGAAATTCTACATCATTTCCAATCAATAATATGTCATCCACATATAATATCAGAAATGTTATAGAGCTCCCACTCACTTTCTTGTAAATACAGGCTTCTCCAAAAGTCTGTATAAAACCATATGCTTTGATCACCTCATCAAAGCTTATATTCCAACTCCGAGATGCTTGCACCAGTCCATAGATGGATCGCTGGAGCTTGCACACTTTGTTAGCACCTTTTGGGTCGACAAAACCTTCTGGTTGCATCATATAAAACTCATCTTTGAGGTATCCATTAAGGAATGCAGTTTTGACATCCATTTTCCAAATTTCATAATCATAAAATGCGGCAATTGCTAACATGATTCGGACAAACATAAGCATCGATACGGGTGAGAAAGTCTCATCGTAGTCAACTCCTTGAACTTGTCGAAAACCTTTCGCAACAAGTCAAGCTTTGTAGACAGTAACATTACCATCGACGTCAGTCTTCCTCTTAAAGATCCATTTATTTTCAATGGCTTGCCGATCATCGGGCAAGTCAACCAAAGTCCACACTTTATTCTCATACATGGATCCCATCTCAGATTTCATGGCCTCAAGACATTTTGCGGAATTTGGGCTCATCAACGCTTCCTCATAGTTTGTAGGTTCATCATGGTCTAGTAACATGACTTCCTGAACAGGGTTACCGTACCACTCTGGTGCGGAACGTACTCTGGTTGACCTACGAGATTCAGTAGTAACTTGATTTGAAGTTTCATGATCATCATCATTAGCTTCCTCGCTAATTTGTGTAGGAATTACTGTAACTAATTTTTGTGATGAAGTACTTTCCAATTCGGGAGAAGGTACAATTACCTCATCAAGTTCTACTTTCCTCCCACTCACTTCTTTCGCGAGAAACTCGTTCTCTAGAAAGGATCCATTCTTAGCAACGAATATCTTGACTTCAGATATGTGATAGAAAGTGTACCCAACAGTTTCCTTTAGGTATCCTATGAAGACACATTTCTCCGATTTGGGTTCGAGCTTATCAGGTTGAAGCTTTTTCACATAAGCATCGCAGCCCCAAACTTTAAGAAACGACAACTTGGGTTTCTTGCCAAACCACAATTTATAAGGTGTTATCTCAACGGATTTAGATGGTGCCCTATTTAACGTGAATGCAGCAGTCTCTAAAGCATAACCCCAAACGACAGTGGTTAATCGGTAAGAGACATCATAGTTCGCACCATATATAATAATGTACGGTTACGACATTCGGACACACCATTGCGCTGTGGTGTTCCAGGTGGCGTGAGTTGTGAAACTATTCCACATTGTTTCAAATGAAGACCAAACTCATAACTCAAATATTCGCCTCCGCGATCAGATCATAGAAACTTTATTTTCTTGTTACGATGATTCTCTACTTTACTCTGAAATTCTTTGAACTTTTCAAATGTTTCAGACTTGTGTTTCATCAAGTAGATATACCCATACCTACTCAAATCATATGTGAAGGTCAGAAAATAACGATACCCATTGCGAGCCTCAACACTCATCGGACCGCATACATCAGTATGTATAATTTCCAATAAGTCAGTTGCTCGCTCCATTGTTCTGAAGAACGGAGCTTTAGTCATCTTGCCCATAAGCCATGGTTCGCAAGCACCAAGTGATTCATAATCAAGTGATTCCAAAAGTCCATCAGTACGGAGTTTCTTCATGCGCTTTACACCAATATGACCTAAACGACAGTGTCACAAATAAGTTGCACTATCATTATCAACTTTGCATCTTTTGGCTTCAATATTATGAATATGTGTATCACTACGATCGAGATTCAACAAAAATAGACCACTCATCAAGGGTGCATGACCATAAAAGATATTATTCATATAAATAGAACAACCATTATTCTCTGATTTAAATGAATAACTGTCTCGCAACAAACACGATCCAGGTATAATGTTCATGCTCAACGCTGAAAGAACATGCGGTGCCCCCATGTTTGGTTTTGGTAATTGTTGACAATCTCTATGTACTAATGGTTGCCTTGAGTTATATTTGAAGGGTTTGTCCATAGGCTTTTCTTGGAGTCCATTTGTTGGTTTCAAAGAGAGTTTGTGATGACCAAGGTGCTATTAAGGAATTATCCAAAGATTGGTCTTGTGAGTGTTGAGCTTATTGCAAGCATGTCTTGAATAAGAAAAGTGTGTGATCATTCATGTTTACCTTCAAGACATCATCCAAATGAATAGTGTTGGAAAGATTCAAGGTTGATCAAGACTAAGTACAAAGAGTGTTTCAAGTTGATCAACACACAAAGCGTAGAAGATGTACCGAGAGGGATCAAGCGATCCCATGGTATGGTAAGCATTGTCAATTACGCTTTGTGTACTAACCCATGGTTCTATGTGGGGTTAGGTTATCTTCCATGGGCTTGCGTCAGGAGGAAGATCACATACAACATATGGAGGATGACATCAAATCAAGGTTGTGGTGTGCAAGTTCAAGTGATGCATCATGAAAAGATCAACTGCTTGAAGCTTGCCATTCATTGTGGTGACAATGGACTTGTGAAGATATGTCGAAGAGTGGCTCACCCATAGTGGAGTATGGGGAAGCAATCTACTAGTCTTCACCGAGCCAACAAAATCAAGAAAGGTGGTCCAATTTGAGGAAGTCAAGATCGTCTACATCTAGCTCAAGTGGACTTTGTGCAAGGAAAAGTTTTGCCCTTGATAGGTTCTATTTTACCGGTCTCATGGTGGTAGTTTGGAGACCGGGTTATCGGATTGATTGTCGTACTATCAAGGGGGGCTCTCAAGTGAGTAGCTTGATCGTATCGTTCGTAGAGAGCTCAAACCATTGCATGCTTGCATCATATTTCTTGGTTCTTGTTTGGTTTTCTAATTGTGAGATTTGGAGCTTATGGTTATCTTCTTAACAATCTTGAGTTCATCGAAAACGGAGTTCACATGCTTCTTCTATTGCATTTTCGGTGTTGGAGATTTTACCAGTCTCTTTCGAGGAAGGGTTCTCACCATTTTCTTATGGACCTTTTCTCATTTGCTTATTATTGTTATTTCTATCAAGATTGTGTTAGGCCATGTCGTTAGCTTTCCAACAAACTTGGTTTCATTGAATTCGGGGTCCGTTTGCAAAAGTTGTGTCAGTTTTGGTATCCTCAAAAGGGTTGGAGCGGTACTACCGCAAATGGGAGCGGTACTACCGCTTGGAGGGGGTGTAATTTTTTACCTCCGTGGCCTACTTCCATTCCGGACAAAAAACTCGTCATAAGTCCAGCGATGGTAGGCACGGATGTAATTTTTTTATACCGCTCGCAAGCAGTAGTACCGCTACCCTTAGCGGTAGTACCGCTACCCCTAGCGGTAGTACCGTGAGGTCAAGCGGTACTACCGCTCCGACGGTTCTTCTGGCCTTTTTGCCTCCTCGCTGTTGTGTTCAAAGGGCTACTACCGCCCTAACGATAGTACCACTCCTTGGAGCGGTAGTACCGCTCGCTGCAGACTGTGAGCATAACGGTTGGATTTTTTTTTCACCTATAAAAAGGGGTCTTCTTCCCCAATGAACCTTATCCTATGAGCTCGTGTTCTTCCCCCATTGTTGACCTTCTTCGAGCTTGCTATCTCTCAATCCCTCCATGGATTCTTGCTAGTTTTGGGGGGGGGGAGAGGAGATCTAGATCCACATTTCCACCAATCACTTTCTCCTCTTTGTAAGGGGAACCCTTTGGATCTAGTTCTTGGAGTTCTTCGTGTCCTCTATTCCGTTCTTCCTCTCATTTCCCTCCCTAGCATTAGTTGCTTTGGTGGGATTCAGGAGAGAAGAACTTGGGCACTCCGTGTGCCCTTGCCATTGCATTTGGTGCATCGGTTTGAGTTCTCCATGGTGATACATGGAGGTTACAAGTTGAGAAGCTTATTACTCTTGGGTGCTTGGTACCCTTGAGCTTGTTCCTCTTGGGTGCTTGGGTGCCCTAGACGGTTGTGGTCACCTCGGAGCCATATTCCATTGTGGTGAAGCTTCGTGGTGTCGTTGGGGAGATAGCCCCAACCTTTGTGGTGTTCGGAGCTCAATCATTGTGGTGTAAAGCTCCGGGCAAGCGTCGGGGTCTCCAATTAGGTTGTGGAGATCGCCCCGAGCAATTTGACGCGTTCCGGTGACTGCCCCCAAGGGTTGCCAAAGTGTACAGGTTCGGTGACCGCCCCCAAGGGTCACCATTTGTACGGGTTCGGTGACCGCCCTCATGGGTCCTTTAGTGGAATCATGGCATCTTGCATTGTGTGAGGGCGTGAGGAGATTACGGTGGCCCTAGTGGCTCTTGGGGAGCATTGTGCCTCCACACCGCTCCAAACGGAGATTAGCATCCGCAAGGGTGTGAACTTCGGGATACATCGTCGTCTCCGTGTGCCTCGGTTATCTCTTACCCGAGCCCTTTACTTATGCACTATACTTTGTGATAGCCCTATTGTTTCTTGTCATATATCCTGCTATCACCTAGTTGTTTATCTTGCTTAGCATAAGTTGTTAGTGCACATACGTGAGCCTAGTTGTTGTAGGTTTTGTTCTTGACAAATTAACCACTAGGTTTATTCCGCATTTGTTCAAGCCTAAACCATAATTATTTTAAAGCGCCTATTCACCCCCCCCCCCCATCTAGGCGACATCCACGATCTTTCAATGGCACCAAATAACAATTATTTAGGTCTAAAACTAATCCCGATGGTAGATGTAGAGGTAGCGTGCCGACTATCACATCGACAAAGGAACCATTTCCCACACGCATCGTCACCTCGTCCTTAGCAAATCTTCGTATAATCCGTAGCCCCATTTTCGAGTTACAAATATGAGCAACCGAACCAGTATCAAATAACCAGGTGCTACTACGAGCATTAGTAAGGTACACATCAATAACATGTATATCAAATGTACATTTGTTCACTTTGTCATCCTTCTTATCCGCCAAATACTTGGGGCGGTTCCGCTTCTAGTGACCAGTCCCTTTGCAGTAGAAGCACTCAGTTTCAGGCTTGGGTCCAAGCTTGAGTTTCTTCCCGGGAGTAGCAACTGGCTTGCTATTCTTCTTAAAGTTCCCCTTCTTTTCCTTACCTTTTTTCTTGAAACTATTGGTCTTGTTAACCATCAACACTTGATGCTCCTTTTTGATTTCTACCTCCGCAACTTTGAGCATAGCGAAGAGCTCGGGAATTGTCTTCTGCATCCATTGCATATTATAGTTCATCATGAAGCCTTTATAGCTTGGTGGCAGTGACTCCAGAACTCTATCAATAACACTATCTTCGTCAACTTTGACTCCAAGTTGAGTCATGTGATTATAGTACCCAGACATTCTGAGTAAGTGTTCGTTGATAGAACTGTTCTCCTCCATTTCGCAGTTATAGAACTTGTTGGAGAATTCATATCTTTCAACTCGGGCATTTGCTTGAAATATTAACTTCAACTCTTGGAACATCTCATATGCTCCATGACGTTCAAAACATCTTTGAAGACCCGATTCTAAGCCATAAAGCATGGCACACTGAACTATTGAGTAGTCATCAGCTTTGTTCTGCCAGACATTCATAACGTCCGGTGTTGCATCTC
Source organism: Secale cereale (assembly GCA_902687465.1). NCBI lineage: Eukaryota > Viridiplantae > Streptophyta > Magnoliopsida > Poales > Poaceae > Secale > Secale cereale. Next base: position 57,406,213 of record LR738715.1, read on the forward strand.
CAGCGGGCTTTTCACCTAACGGTGCTTCCAGGACATAATTCTTCCGTGCAGTAATGAGGATAATCCTCAAGTTATGGACACAGTCTGTGTAGTTGCTACCATCATCTTTCAATTTAGCTTTCTCTAGGAACGCATTAAAACTCAAGGGAACGGTAGCACGGGCCATTGATCTACAACAACATAGATATGCAAAAACTATCAGGACTAAGTTCATGATAAATTAAAGTTCAATTGATCATATTACTAAAGAACTCCCACTTAGATAGACATCCCTCTAGTCATCTAAATGATATCGTGATCCAAATCAACTAAACCATGTCTGATCATCACGTGAGATGGAGTAGTTTTCAATGGTGAACATCTTATGTTGATCATATCTACTATATGATTCACGCTCGACCTTTCGGTCTCCAGTGTTTCGAGGCCATATCTGTACATGCTAGGATCGTCAAGTTTAACCCGGGTATTCTGCATGTGCAAAACTATCTTACACCCGTTGTATGTGAACGTAGAGCTTATCACACCCGATCATCACGTGGTGTCTCGGCACGACGAACTGTCGCAACGGTGCATACTCAGGGAAAACACTTGTACCTTGAAATTTTGTAAGGGATCATTTTATAATGCTACCACTGTACTAAGCAAAATAAGATGCATAATAAGATAAACATCACATGCAATCAAAATATGTGACATGATATGGCCATCATCATCTTTTGCTTTTGATCTCCATCTCCAAAGCATTGTCATGATCTCCATCGTCACCGGCTTGACACCATGATCTTCATCGTAGTGTCGTGGTCGTCTCGCCAACTATTGCTACTACTACTATCGCCAACTCATAGTGATAAAGTAAAGCAATTATATACCTTTCGCAATTCATACAATAAAGAGACAACCATAAGGCTCCTCTCGGTTGACGATAATTTACAAAACATGATCATCTCATACAATAACATATAACTCATCACGTCTTGACCATATCACATCACAACATGCCCTGCAAAAAGAAGTTAGACGTCCTCTACTTTGTCGTTGCAAGTTTTACGTGGCTGCTACGGGCTTCTAGCAAGAACCGTTCTTACCTACGCATCAAAACCACAACGATTTTTCGCCAAGTGTGCTACTTTATCCTTCAACAAGGACCGGGCGTAGTCACACTCGATTCAACTAAAGTTGGAGAAACTGACACCCGCCAGCCACCTATGTGCAAAGCACGTCGGTAGAACTAGTCTCATGAACGCGGTCATGTAATGTTGGTCCGGGCCGCTTCATCCAATAATACGGACGAATCAAAGTATGACATGCTGGTAAGCAGTATGACTATTATCGCCCACAACTCTTTGTGTTCTACTCGTGCATATCATCAGCACATAGACCTGGCTCTGATACCATTGTTGGGGAACATAGTATTTCAAAAAAAAACTACGATCACGCAAGATCTATCTAGGAGAAGCATAGCAACGAGCGGGGAGAGTGTGTCCACGTACCCTCGTAGACCAAAAGCGGAAGTGTTTAGTAACGCGGTTGATGTAGTCGAACGTCTTCACGATCCAACCGATCCAAGTACCGAACGTACGGCACCTCCGCGTTCAGCACACGTTCAGCATGATGACGTCCCTCGAGCTCTTGATCTATTTAGGATGAGGGAGAGTTCCGTCAGCACAACGGCGTGGCGACGGTGTTGATTATATGATCTGCGCAGGGCTTTGCCTAAGCACTACGACAATATGACCTGAGGTGGAATCTATGGAGGGGGCACCGCACACGGCTAAAACTATCATCAACTTGTGTGTTCTAGGGTGCCCCTGCCCCCATATATAAACGATCAAGGGGGAGGCCAGCCGACCTCATAGGGCGCGCCCAAGGGGGGCAATCCTACTCCAAGTAGGAGTTGGACCCCCCCCCCTTTCCTAGTCCAACTAGGAGAAGAAGGAAGGAGAGTGAGAGGGAGAGGGAAAGAGGGGGCGCCGCCCCTCCCACTAGTCCAATTCGTACTAGGCCCATGGGGGGCGCGCGGCCAGCCCTTGTGACCTCTCCTCTCTCTCCCCCAAAGCCCACTAAGGCCCATTACTTCCCCGTGTTGTTCCGATAACCCTCCGATACTCCAATATTTATCCGGTGACCCTCGGAACTCATTTGGTGTCCGAATAACATCGTCCAATATATCATTCTTTATGTCTCGACCATTTCGAGACTCCTCGTCATGTCCGCGATCTCATCCGGGACTCCGAACAATCTTTGGTCATAAAAAACACATAACTCATAATACAAATCGTCATCAAACGTTAAGCGTGCGGACCCTACGGTTTTGAGAACTATGTAGACATGACCGAGACACATCTCCAGTCAATAACCAATAGCGGAACCTAGATGCTCATATTGTCTCCTACATATTCTACGAAGAACTTTATCGGTCAAACCGCATAACAACATACGTTGTTCCCTTTGTCATCGGTATGTTACTTGCCCGAGATTCGGTCGTCGGTATCATCATACATAGTTCAATCTCGTTACCGGCTAGTCTCTTTACTCATCTCGTAATACATCATCTCGTGACTAATTTCATTAGTCATTTGCTTGCAAGGTGATACGTCTCCAACGTATCTATAATTTTTGATTGTTACATGCTTTTATTTATGAAGTCTTGGATGATTAATGGGCTTTATCATTCACTTTTATATCATTTTTGGGTCTAACCTACTAACCCAAAGGCCCAGTCCAGATTGCTGTTTTATGCCTATTTCAGGGTTTTGCAGAAAAGGAATATCAAACGGAGTCCAAATGGAATGAAACCTTCGCGAGAGATATTTTTGGAGGAAATCACGCTCGGGAGTTGTCGGGGCCGGGTTTCGGGAACATAATATTCCAGAACTTAACCCCTAGTGTCATCACCAGCCCAGGATTACTGTTACTGGTGGACACATACTTGTTACAGATTACCAAGCATTTACAAGAATTTGATACAAGACCATAAAGGTCTACTGATGCAACAATGACTCCGGTGAAGGATGAAGGATTTGGCTTGTGGATCTCCAACATCGATGGGTCTCCATTCCCATAGGAACAGCTGACCTGGATAACACCTATCCCGCGTGGTTTTACTCCTAGGCTTCGTACGGACGCGGTGGTACTCCTCGCAAAACTCTTAACCTGACCAAGTAAATAGCCAGGGACAAGCCTGTGAGTACGTTTGAATGTACTCGCAAACATCATGGACAAAAGATATAACAAATGCAGCAAACAAATATACGGTCATGAATGAATTAAGCTATATGCATATGCTCATGATGGGCTTATATTAAATGCATGATGACAGGAGTCAGGGCATGGCATGGTGAATAATAATTATTGCAGAAAATAAATATTAGTATCAATGGAGTATAAAAGAAATGCCGGTCGGACGTCAAGTGACACCGCGATCGGTCTAAAAAAAAATGCCAGTCGGGTGTCTAAAAGAGTAATTGGACGATACCATCCGAGAACTCAGGCGACGCCACGAAAGGACTTGAAAAGAAATGCCAATTGGGTGTCCACAAGAGTAGTGGCGTGATAAACCGCCTGACACTCGGGGGACGCCACAAAAAGGACTTGAAAAGAAATGCCAATCGGGTGTCCACAAGAGTAGTGGCGTGATAAACCGCCTGACACTCGAGGGACGCCACAGAAAGGACTTGAAAATAAAGGCGAGTGTCCGGGGTAGTCTAGCCAGCCCCTGAGACACTCTGGAAAATAAAATAAGAGCAGGGGTTAGTTCACAATAATAATCATCTCATCCAAAATATTCATAATAGCAACAGTAGCAGTAATATATTATCCTGCAAAATACACCATGCTCAAATTATTAAATATTTCCTCCGGAGCCCGACTCTAAGACCGACACTTGACCAACCCAGACTGTAGTCCTTAACCGCGGACACGGCTATTCGAATAGATACGACTCTGCAGAGGGTGTACTCTTTACCCACAAGTATAGGATTCCTTTAGTCAGTATCGTGTCACTGACTAATTCCTATTATGGTCTTTGGGATGAAAACACACCTAACCAGCACACACCAGCTTAACTTTTCTGCTGCCAGGGATCACCCACGACAACAGTTAAGTAAACTCTAAGTCGGAGAGGCTACAACCTCCATGAGCATGGGATCACTATTCATACGCGCGGATTACAAGGGTACACTCCCTCTCGGCATCACACAGCCGGAAACACCCATGCCCCCTAGCCTGATGACAGGATTTGGTCCAGGGCCCTGGAAACCCTCATCATGGCCCTCTGTACGGTGTGTGCATGGAAAGGGGTTAACAACTTACTAAACCATACCTTACCCGAGGCAGGGACAAGTGGTAGCACGAGACAAGTATGGGGGTTACCGGAACAAGACTCGATCTACGGCCGACTCAGGAGGCTTATGTTTCTTGCAGGGTTAGCACAACAAAACTTGTTCTCTCAACAGTATCACCAGGACAGGGCTACAACCCTTGCCTGTTTCCACATATGTCTCATGACACCACCGTGTCAAATATGGCCCGTGCCCACCGGCACGTCCAAAAACAGGAGCATATTCTTGGATGCTCACAAAGTATGCATGTTGCAAAAAGTGCATGCAAGAGAACTTATCTACATGAACATGCATGCATGAAGCATTCCTACTCATATGTAATTTTTTTTTTTTTATTACTAGTATTAAACCATACTCAAAATATTCTAGCATGCAAACATTCATCATATCAAGTGTTCAAATGCTTGCCTTAGATAAGAAAAGTGCTGGTTGCTTTGCAAGGAAACATCTCCCCTTCATTTCCTATTTTCAAAAATATCTAAATCACCACATAATTCAAAAACAGCACTAAAAAGTATTTTAAAAGTTTTTGAAATAAATACTAAAATAAACCAGAGGATATTTAAGGAATAACAGAAAAAGAATTAATTCATTTAGAGTTCATATGAATTAGTTATGGAAATACTAAGATGGAAAACATGATTAAAAGCAGTATTTAAAATCCATTAAACAGAAACTACGCTTAGAAAAATGTTCACTAAATTTAGATAAACAGAGCACGATTTTGGAAACCTACAGAAATTTGAATCATAAGATTTGGTTTTGAAAAAGATTCTGTAGAGTTATTTAAAAATCGCTGAAAAGGGAAATAGGAAAAAGGCAGAAGTGCGCCTGAGCGCTGTATAGCCGGACGGTGTCACTGGGCCGAGCCCAGTCATCTGGCTGCGGGAAGGAGGCGATGACGACGAAGGCGGAAACCGGGAAGTACGTTTTCCCCACGCGGAGACGGGCTTTGCGAAACCCGTGTCCACACACGCAGCGTGTGGTGGGTCACTGACAGTGGGCCCGCCTGGCCCACTGGTCAGGTTTGACCACGGTCCACCCGCCCTTCTTCCTGGCGACAGAACGGGGCGGGGCTCCGGCGAAGCTCGCCGGCGAACGGTGGCGCCGTTGGAGGAACCGAGGGCACCGTTGTGTTCAGGAGGTGGAGGCGGTTCGTCCGGTGCCCTCCGTGGTGGCTGGGATGGACGGAGTTGCCGGCGACGAGGTCCTCGGCGGACGGCATCGTCGGACGAAAAGGGGACTCCGGCTAGGGTGCGACTCCAGTGGAGTTGAGGTTGGGGATGGGTCGGTGGATGCTCAAGGAGTCGAATGGCGAAGAAAACGGGGAGGGGGAAGCTCTGGTGGCGTCGGAACCAACAAGGAAATGGCGGCGGCAGTAGTCATCGGAGATGAGGAAGAAGACCTTCTCCGGTTGTTTTGATTGCTCGGGGAGGCTCGCAGGAGGAGGGGAGTGGTCGATATGAGGAGCTGGGTGCTCGGGACGGCTTAAATAGGCGGGGCGACGCGGTCCAGCGGGTTCCAGAGAATGGACACGGCGGCGATGCTTTTACTCCGGTAGGCGTGGTCGTTGGGTGGCCGGTGCGGGTTGGCGGGGACGTGGCCTGGCCGCAGTTACTAGAGGAGTGTGCTGGCGGCTCGGGGAGGTGCCAGGTGCTCGGGACGGCGCCGTCCATGGCAGACCGTGGCAGCGGCCATTAATGGCGAACGCGGCCGGTGGCGAGGCCGTTGATGGGCGGCGGAGTTTGGTGAGGGAGGCGGTTGCTCGCAGTGAAGGCGAGGCGTCCGGTTTGGCTCGGGGGCGAGCCACGCGTCCATGGCGGTGGAGGTCGACGCTACGTGGCGAGGTGGGACTCGTCGGGCGGCGTCAACGGCGGCAGTGGACGGTGGTGGCCGGCGCAAACGGCCAAGGGAGGATGTCGGGGAAGTTAATGGTGGTCGAGATGATCCAGAGGGGAACTCGGGCGAGTAGGGGAGGAGGTAGAGTGGCGACAGCAGCGCGATGCCAAGGCTGCAGTACGGGCGCTCTGGCCACGCTCTGGACATGCCCCTGATGTGTTCGATGAAATGCCAAAGCACGTTAAGTTGCTCCAACTGAGCTTGTTTTTGGCAGGCTGATGCTCCTGATGATTCCAGAGATGGTGGACATGATAGTTTGGGAAGGGTGGCTAGATGCTAATGCAGTTTAGGAAGAGGTAGAGTTTCTGTCATGCACACAGGGTGTTTGATAGAATACCAGGGGGACCTAGGTGATCTTGTTGGATGTGCAACTTGGCAGGATGATGTCTCTTTAGATATTAGGGATGGTGGTGAAGTTGTTTTGGGAAAAGGAAATACTTGCTAGTGCAAGTTTTACTGAAATTCAGTTCTGGACTGAATATTCAGAGGGGTATTTGGTGGGTCTAAAAGATGCTAATGGAGCTGATCTCTTGGAGTTAAGAGTTTGGTAGGAGGGACTAGGAGATGGCCAAAGCACAGAATTTTTGTAGCAAGAAATAATGAGGTTGTAGTTGAAACCTAGAAGATGGACATAAAAGAAAAAGAGGAAGTTTTACTCAAAAATTTTAAAACACCAAGTTGGGTTTTTGCACCAAAGTGACACATAGGCATCCCATGACCTCTCAGAATTATGTTGGAATTTTTAGAGAATTATTTAAAATAGTTGTAGTGCAACAGAAGCATTTAAGACACTGCAAAAGTCATTAAAAGGATTTTCTAAGATAAAATTTTTATTATGTAAATAATTTCTACTGTTATCAAACAAGTAATGAAAAGACCCAAGGTACAACCAAAGTCCATAAAAAATATTCCCAAACTTTCTATTATAAGAAGAGAGGATTTTTGAAGGACAGTTATAGAAAAGGTTCTGAAGTTATTAAAGAACCTAATAAAATTCAAAATTTTATTTTCTAGCCAAATTTTAATTAATAAAACAAGGTTAAATTTTTAGGGTGTGACAAATTCTAACCCCCTTAAGAAAATCTCGTCCTCGAGATTTGTTAAGGGCGAAAGAATCAAGAAGCATACCACACAATTAAAACACTCATATGCAAAAATGCCAACAGGGCAATACATTCATGATATACAAATAAAACAACATGCAAACAAACACTACATGCTACGCAAACACATTCACGACCGTCTACGGTCCGAAAGCGGGATTTACACGTTCAAACGGAAAGCTTCCCGGTGTTGGAACACATCTTTCTTCTTCCGGAGTGAGTGGAGGGAGTGGAGGGAGCAAACGAAGAACGTGTCCCTCCTGAGCTGGCAGAGGGGGTCCGCCAATGGCGATCCGGGGATTCAGGACAGCAAGGTAGTGGAGATATTCCAGGATTTGCTGGGTGAAATGCTCCTGGGCCATCACATATTGAATGAGATAGACCAGGGCTGGATCGTTCTCCGCACGTCCACATCGGAATGTAGCTTCTGCTCCAAAAGCAGCGCGACTTGGAAAATAGCAGTATTCCCTTGCGTTGGCACAGGGCACCGCAAATCGAAGACGGGTGACTGCTTCATACGCAGCAGACTCAATGGCCATCCCTGGCGTTGGCATGGATCTCCCGATGAAAATTACATAGGGAGGTCCTTGGTTCAAATCTGCTGGTGGAATATGTACAGCTGCCCAGTATTTCGAGAGATCAGGAGTGATTCTCGATTTGAATAGCTCGTACAGGGGTGGATGGGTGGAGCCAAGAGTATTGCGGGTAAAATCCCACAATAACATAACAAAACTACCAGGTCTTGCATCGGGGTTTCTCAGATAAGCTCCGGGGTGAGGCATGGGTGGATGAATGGAAAAGGGCAGTGCTTGAGGCTGACGGTTGCTGGTGTGGAAAAAAAAACTGAGTGTGGCCTCTTATAGAGAGCCTGGGTCATGAAATGGTGCCGGTACGACAGAGACACCGAATCCGGCGCGGGGCTGTCTGAGTCAAAGTTTCAGGCATCAATCCCCAAAAGGGAAGTGACACATTACTGTGTATGTCGATTTAGGGGTCACGTCTAGAATTTACTCTGTAACCACTCATCCAGCAATTCATGCCAAATCACACATACTATTAGATGGTGACACACAGGGGGTCTACAAACTCACTACGCCACCCATCAGTTACTGCGGAACTAAAGGAAAAACCGAGCCACTAGGGCTTTGATAACAATCCTGGTGGACTCAGTCCATCTGGTTGATATCTATCTTGGCACGCCTTGCGGATGCCGAGTCGTCTCCGTGCGCTTCCGCGTCGGAGCTGGTCGGGGTAGGATGGGGAGCTACAGGGCTGGAGTAGCGGTGGTGTCCTTCGCGGGGTGTCGAGGTCACCGTCCCATTGGAGTAGGCCTCCAAGAGACGACGGAGGTGTCCGGGTGAGGCGAAGGCATTGCCTGGGTAGGTGACATGGTCAGAGCTTGGGGGCTCGACCGGCCTTCCAAGCAGCAATATAGGGGCGTCGGTGGCGGGTGCGACTTCACTCCTTGCTGGGGTCAGGAGAGCGAGCTTCCTGCGGGTCTCAATCAGGTCAAGGGTGACCTGATCGAACAGTGCCTCCTGCGCTCTTAGGTAGCGCACCAGGTGCACCAGGGCAGGGTCCGATTCATGATCTCCGTTGGCGACCTGGGTCGGGCTACCATAGCCTTCACGACTAGGGTAGTAGTAGAAGGAGCGGCAGTTAACCTTCGGCGACAGGTGCCGAAGTTGAACTATAGCCTCTCGGGCTGCAAGTTGGATGGATTGGGGCTCGTCGGAGGTCGTCCTCCCAGTGAATCGGTAGGGACGCTCCGATGTGGTGCCCCTCCCGTAGATGTGCACCGTGGCCCAGAAGTGATGGATGGAATTACTCGTGTGCTCTTGGTACACGACATATTCCGGTGGCTCGTCGATGCTAAAAGCACGACGGGTGAGATTGGCGAGGATGGTTACGAAGCCTTCAAGCTCGACTGCTGTGGTCTCGTTGTGCACGAGGGGGCCTGCCATCTTGGTGGTTGGTTGTCGAACTGGGAATGAGGCTGTGATGTGTTGATTTTGGGGTAAGGCTTCCTTTATAAGGCAGCCGAGTCTTCCATCGCACGCTTGTGGATGGGAAGGTTCAGGTATTGGCACAGGTACACGGCCTATGGATAGACTGATAGGTTGGGCACCGGCTATTAGAAAAATGTCGGTTGCCACTGTGGGTGGGATAGACTTGACCGTGGACAGAAAAAATTGTGGATGGTGTGGAAACCTAGGGATGGTGACCAGGCTAGGATAGGATTAGCCAATGGTCAGCCTGGCTCTGATACCAAGTCTGTCGGGGCCGGGTTTCGGGAACATAATATTCCAGAACTTAACCCCTAGTGTCATCACCAGCCCAGGATTACTGTTACTGGTGGACACATACTTGTTACAGATTACCAAGCATTTACAAGAATTTGATACAAGACCATAAAGGTCTACTGATGCAACAATGACTCCGGTGAAGGATGAAGGATTTGGCTTGTGGATCTCCAACATCGATGGGTCTCCATTCCCATAGGAACAGCTGACCTGGATAACACCTATCCCGCGTGGTTTTACTCCTAGGCTTTGTACGGACGCGGTGGTACTCCTCGCAAAACTCTTAACCTGACCAAGTAAATAGCCAGGGACAAGCCTGTGAGTACGTTTGAATGTACTCGCAAACATCATGGACAAAAGATATAACAAATGCAGCAAACAAATATACGGTCATGAATGAATTAAGCTATATGCATATGCTCATGATGGGCTTATATTAAATGCATGATGACAGGAGTCAGGGCATGGCATGGTGAATAATAATTATTGCAGAAAATAAATATTAGTATCAATGGAGTATAAAAGAAATGCCGGTCGGACGTCAAGTGACACCGCGATCGGTCTAAAAAAAAAATGCCAGTCGGGTGTCTAAAAGAGTAATTGGACGATACCATCCGAGAACTCAGGCGACGCCACGAAAGGACTTGAAAAGAAATGCCAATTGGGTGTCCACAAGAGTAGTGGCGTGATAAACCGCCTGACACTCGGGGGACGCCACAAAAAGGACTTGAAAAGAAATGCCAATCGGGTGTCCACAAGAGTAGTGGCGTGATAAACCGCCTGACACTCGAGGGACGCCACAGAAAGGACTTGAAAATAAAGGCGAGTGTCCGGGGTAGTCTAGCCAGCCCCTGAGACACTCTGGAAAATAAAATAAGAGCAGGGGTTAGTTCACAATAATAATCATCTCATCCAAAATATTCATAATAGCAACAGTAGCAGTAATATATTATCCTGCAAAATACACCATGCTCAAATTATTAAATATTTCCTCCGGAGCCCGACTCTAAGACCGACACTTGACCAACCCAGACTGTAGTCCTTAACCGCGGACACGGCTATTCGAATAGATACGACTCTGCAGAGGGTGTACTCTTTACCCACAAGTATAGGATTCCTTTAGTCAGTATCGTGTCACTGACTAATTCCTATTATGGTCTTTGGGATGAAAACACACCTAACCAGCACACACCAGCTTAACTTTTCTGCTGCCAGGGATCACCCACGACAACAGTTAAGTAAACTCTAAGTCGGAGAGGCTACAACCTCCATGAGCATGGGATCACTATTCATACGCGCGGATTACAAGGGTACACTCCCTCTCGGCATCACACAGCCGGAAACACCCATGCCCCCTAGCCTGATGACAGGATTTGGTCCAGGGCCCTGGAAACCCTCATCATGGCCCTCTGTACGGTGTGTGCATGGAAAGGGGTTAACAACTTACTAAACCATACCTTACCCGAGGCAGGGACAAGTGGTAGCACGAGACAAGTATGGGGGTTACCGGAACAAGACTCGATCTACGGCCGACTCAGGAGGCTTATGTTTCTTGCAGGGTTAGCACAACAAAACTTGTTCTCTCAACAGTATCACCAGGACAGGGCTACAACCCTTGCCTGTTTCCACATATGTCTCATGACACCACCGTGTCAAATATGGCCCGTGCCCACCGGCACGTCCAAAAACAGGAGCATATTCTTGGATGCTCACAAAGTATGCATGTTGCAAAAAGTGCATGCAAGAGAACTTATCTACATGAACATGCATGCATGAAGCATTCCTACTCATATGTAATTTTTTTTTTTTTTTATTACTAGTATTAAACCATACTCAAAATATTCTAGCATGCAAACATTCATCATATCAAGTGTTCAAATGCTTGCCTTAGATAAGAAAAGTGCTGGTTGCTTTGCAAGGAAACATCTCCCCTTCATTTCCTATTTTCAAAAATATCTAAATCACCACATAATTCAAAAACAGCACTAAAAAGTATTTTAAAAGTTTTTGAAATAAATACTAAAATAAACCAGAGGATATTTAAGGAATAACAGAAAAAGAATTAATTCATTTAGAGTTCATATGAATTAGTTATGGAAATACTAAGATGGAAAACATGATTAAAAGCAGTATTTAAAATCCATTAAACAGAAACTACGCTTAGAAAAATGTTCACTAAATTTAGATAAACAGAGCACGATTTTGGAAACCTACAGAAATTTGAATCATAAGATTTGGTTTTGAAAAAGATTCTGTAGAGTTATTTAAAAATCGCTGAAAAGGGAAATAGGAAAAAGGCAGAAGTGCGCCTGAGCGCTGTATAGCCGGACGGTGTCACTGGGCCGAGCCCAGTCATCTGGCTGCGGGAAGGAGGCGATGACGACGAAGGCGGAAACCGGGAAGTACGTTTTCCCCACGCGGAGACGGGCTTTGCGGAACCCGTGTCCACACACGCAGCGTGTGGTGGGTCACTGACAATGGGCCCGCCTGGCCCACTGGTCAGGTTTGACCACGGTCCACCCGCCCTTCTTCCTGGCGACAGAACGGGGCGGGGCTCCGGCGAAGCTCGCCGGCGAACGGTGGCGCCGTTGGAGGAACCGAGGGCACCGTTGTGTTCAGGAGGTGGAGTCGGTTCGTCCGGTGCCCTCCGTGGTGGCTGGGATGGACGGAGTTGCCGGCGACGAGGTCCTCGGCGGACGGCGTCGTCGGACGAAAAGGGGACTCCGGCTAGGGTGCGACTCCAGTGGAGTTGAGGTTGGGGATGGGTCGGTGGATGCTCAAGGAGTCGAATGGCGAAGAAAACGGGGAGGGGGAAGCTCTGGTGGCGTCGGAACCAACAAGGAAATGGCGGCGGCAGTAGTCATCGGAGATGAGGAAGAAGACCTTCTCCGGTTGTTTTGATTGCTCGGGGAGGCTCGCAGGAGGAGGGGAGTGGTCGATATGAGGAGCTGGGTGCTCGGGACGGCTTAAATAGGCGGGGCGACGCGGTCCAGCGGGTTCCAGAGAATGGACACGGCGGCGATGCTTTTACTCCGGTAGGCGTGGTCGTTGGGTGGCCGGTGCGGGTTGGCGGGGACGTGGCCTGGCCGCAGTTACTAGAGGAGTGTGCTGGCGGCTCGGGGAGGTGCCAGGTGCTCGGGACGGCGCCGTCCATGGCAGACCGTGGCAGCGGCCATTAATGGCGAACGCGGCCGGTGGCGAGGCCGTTGATGGGCGGCGGAGTTTGGTGAGGGAGGCGGTTGCTCGCAGTGAAGGCGAGGCGTCCGGTTTGGCTCGGGGGCGAGCCACGCGTCCATGGCGGTGGAGGTCGACGCTACGTGGCGAGGTGGGACTCGTCGGGCGGCGTCAACGGCGGCAGTGGACGGTGGTGGCCGGCGCAAACGGCCAAGGGAGGATGTCGGGGAAGTTAATGGTGGTCGAGATGATCCAGAGGGGAACTCGGGCGAGTAGGGGAGGAGGTAGAGTGGCGACAGCAGCGCGATGCCAAGGCTGCAGTACGGGCGCTCTGGCCACGCTCTGGACATGCCCCTGATGTGTTCGATGAAATGCCAAAGCACGTTAAGTTGCTCCAACTGAGCTTGTTTTTGGCAGGCTGATGCTCCTGATGATTCCAGAGATGGTGGACATGATAGTTTGGGAAGGGTGGCTAGATGCTAATGCAGTTTAGGAAGAGGTAGAGTTTCTGTCATGCACACAGGGTGTTTGATAGAATACCAGGGGGACCTAGGTGATCTTGTTGGATGTGCAACTTGGCAGGATGATGTCTCTTTAGATATTAGGGATGGTGGTGAAGTTGTTTTGGGAAAAGGAAATACTTGCTAGTGCAAGTTTTACTGAAATTCAGTTCTGGACTGAATATTCAGAGGGGTATTTGGTGGGTCTAAAAGATGCTAATGGAGCTGATCTCTTGGAGTTAAGAGTTTGGTAGGAGGGACTAGGAGATGGCCAAAGCACAGAATTTTTGTAGCAAGAAATAATGAGGTTGTAGTTGAAACCTAGAAGATGGACATAAAAGAAAAAGAGGAAGTTTTACTCAAAAATTTTAAAACACCAAGTTGGGTTTTTGCACCAAAGTGACACATAGGCATCCCATGACCTCTCAGAATTATGTTGGAATTTTTAGAGAATTATTTAAAATAGTTGTAGTGCAACAGAAGCATTTAAGACACTGCAAAAGTCATTAAAAGGATTTTCTAAGATAAATTTTTTATTATGTAAATAATTTCTACTGTTATCAAACAAGTAATGAAAAGACCCAAGGTACAACCAAAGTCCATAAAAATTATTCCCAAACTTTCTATTATAAGAAGAGAGGATTTTTGAAGGACAGTTATAGAAAAGGTTCTGAAGTTATTAAAGAACCTAATAAAATTCAAAATTTTATTTTCTAGCCAAATTTTAATTAATAAAACAAGGTTAAATTTTTAGGGTGTGACAGGAGTCTTCGGGGCCAAGTCAGGGGACGTAGGGCCAGCCCTCGAGGGTGGGGGGGGTCGCCCCCCTTCCCAGGGCGCGCCCCCTGCCTCGAGGCTGGCCCACAAGGCCCCCGGTGCCCCCCCCCCTTCTTCCTATATATACCTACGTACCCCAGAAACTCCATACGCAGAAAGAAAACACTAATTCCACCGCTGTAGCTGCTGTTCCCGTGGAGATCCCATCTTGGAGCCTGTTCCGGGAGGGGGATCCATCACGGAGGCCTTCATCATCATCATCATCGCCCTCACCATGAGTTATGAGTAGTTTACCACAGACCTTCGGGTCCATAGCTAGTATCTAGATGGCTTCTTCTCTCTCTCTGGATCTCAATACAAAGTTCTCCTCGGTCTTCGAGGAGATCTATTCGATGTAATCTCTTTTTGCGGTGTGTTTGTCGAGATCCGATGAATTGTGAGTTTATGATCAAGGTTATCTATGAAAGATATTTGGTTCTTCTTTGAATCTTTTATGTGTGCTCATAATATCCTTGCAAGTCTCTTCGAATTATTGGTTTGGTTTGGCCTACTAGATCTATAGTTCTTGCAATGGGAGAAGTGCTTGGCTTTGGGTTCAATCTTGCGGTGTCCTTTCCCAGTGACAGTAGGGGCAGCAAGGCACGTATTGTATTGTTGCCATCAAGGATAAAAAGATGGGGTTTTCATCATAATGCTTGAGTTTATCCCTCTACATCATGTCATCTTGCTTAAGGCGTTACTCTGTTCGTATGAACTCAATACACTCGATGCATGCTGGATAGTGGTCGATGTGTGGAGTAATAGTAGTAGATGCAGAATCGTTTCGGTCTACTTGTCTCGGACGTGATGCCTATATACAATGATCATGCCTAGATAGTCTCATAATTATTCGCTTTTCTATCAATTGCTCGACAGTAATTTGTTTACCCGCCGTAGAATATCGCTATCATGAGAGAAGCCACTAGAGAAAACTATGGCCCCCGGGTCTATCTTTATCATATTACTTTGCCGTCAACTAGCCAATTTCTGTCGCTGTTGTTTATTTGCTTTCTTTATTTTCTGTCTCTATACCCAAAAAAATACCAAAAATATAATTATCATCTCTATCAGATCTCACTATCGTAAGTGACCGTAAAGGGATTGACAACCCCTTATCGCGTTGGCTGCGAAGTTCTTATTTGTTTGTGCAGGTGCGAGGGACTGGCGCGTGGTCTCCTACTAGATTGATACCTTGGTTCTCAAAAACTGAGGGAAATACTTACGCTACTGTGCTGCATCTCCCTTTCCTCTTCGAGGGAATACAACGCAAGCTCAAGAGGTAGCAAGAAGAATTTCTGGCACCGTTGCCGGGGAGGCTTACGCAAAAGTCATATACCAAGTACCTATCACAAACCCTTATCCTTCGCATTACATTTATTTGCCTCTCGTTTTCCTCTCCACCACTTCACCTTTGCCGTTTTATTCGCCCTTCTTCCGTCGTGTGTTTTTCGTTCGCTTGCTTCTTGTTCGCTTGTGTGTGTTGGATTGCTTGCTTGTCACTATGGCTCAGAACAATACCAAATTGTGTGACTTTTCCAATACCAACAACAATGATTTTATTAGCACTCCGATTGCTCCTTTTACCGATGCTGAATCTTGTGAGATCAATGCTGCTTTGTTGAATCTTGTCATGAGAGATCAATTCTCCGGCCTTCCTAATGAAGATGCTGCTACCCGTCTAAACAACTTTGTGGATTTGTGTGATATGCAAAAGAAAAGGGATACGGATAACGATATTGTTAAATTGAAGTTATTTCCGTTTTCACTTAGAGATCGTGCTAAAACTTGGTTTTCCTCTTTGCCTAGAAATAGTATTGATTCGTGGAATAAGTGAAAAGATTCTTTTATCTTTAAATATTTCCCTCCTGCTAAGATCATCTCTCTTAGAAACGATATTATGAAATTTAAGCAACTAGATCATGAGCATGTTGCACAAGCTTGGGAGAGAATGAAATTAATGATACGTAATTGCCCTACACATGGTTTGAATCTATGGATGATTATTCAGAACTTTTATGTTGGCTTGAATTTTGCTTCTAGAAATCTTTTAGATTCGGCCGCCGGAGGCACTTTCATGGAAACTACCTTAGGAGAAGCTACCAAACTCCTAGATAATATTATGGTTAATTATTCTCAATGGCACACCGAAAGATCTACTAGTAAAAAGTGCATGCTATCGAAGAAATTAGTGTTTTGAGTGGAAAGATGGATGTACTTATGAAATTGTTTGCTGCTAAGAGTGCTTCTTCTGATCCTAATGATATTCCTTTGTCCACTTTGATTGAGAATAACAATGAATCTTTGGATGTGAATTTTGTTGGTAGGAATAATTTTGGTAACAATGCTTATAGAGGTAATTTTAATCCTAGGCCTTTTCCTAGTAATTCCTCTAATAATTTTGGTAATTTCTACAACAACTCTTATGGAAAGATGCCTTCTGAATTTGAAACTAGTGTTAAGGAGTTTATGATCTCGCAAAAGAATTTCAATGCTATGTGTCAGGGATATGACTAGCAGGTATAAACCGGCTAGTATAAACCGGCTTTGTTAACATATTTGTTTGTAATATGTAGTAAAGGCTACGGCCCATAAAGATCTTAGGGCCCATGTATAGAATTAAGGTTTGTAAACCGCCCCGTGATGTAACTTGAGAGATAAGGAAGAAAAGACAGAGACCGAGGCGGACACAGATATGAGCCGGCCTCGGGACTCTGTAAACCGGACCAGGCGTACCCTCTATATAAAGGGGCGACCAGGCAACGGTTCAGGGACAAGCAACAATCAACCCGTCGAGACACAGGCAAGCGAAACCGCTCCATGTAATCCGACGCCCAAGCAATACCAAACCAACTAGACGTAGGCTTTTACCTTCATCGAAGGGGCCGAACTAGTATAAACCTTCTGCGTCCTTTGTGTGCTATGAACCCCTTCAAGCTAACCCATGCGATGGTTCCATCATCAAGTCCGCTAAACCGGACATCTGTCGTGCTATTTCCACGACAGTTGGCGCCCACCGTGGGGCCTGCGCATGATGGTTTCGAGTTCTTGAAGGGCAGCTTCGAAGGGCTCAAGGGTTACGCGGTCGGCCGGATGACCAAGAGTCGCCGCGGCCGGATCTACATCGACGACGCAGGTTGGGGACCGGAAGCCGATTCGATCGAATATGGGTACCGGGTTCCCTTCGGCAGCATCCAAGTCTTCATTGGCAAAATCGGCGAACCGGGGCCTGAGCCGGACGTCTTCCCCAACATCGTCGAGCCGGCTCAGCGTGCGAGATCGGCCCGGATTCAGCCTGCCGTGAAGCACGTGTTCGTTGGAGCAATCCATAGAGGTCGAAACGAGGACGGATCGGAATCTGATGGTGCAACAGCTGTTTACTCTGATGATGGATCTTCATCCGGGGAAGCTGAATCTCTGTATCAGTTGCAGGACGGCCGGTCTGAGGGCGAGTCCGAGGGAAACAGTATTCCGGGCCCCTTTGGCCCGCCAAACCGGGTGGCGGTCTTCATGGCCGGTTCACAGCCCCCCGTGAACGGAACGATAACAGAAGCTGGTGCGGGGGGAAGCGGCCCAGCCCCCTCGCTTACAGAAGTTCTATCCACCTTGATCGAGGAGTTCACAGCTAAAGCGGTGGAAACAGTAGCTCCAGCAGACAAGGCGCATCATGATGCAGAGCTCCTTCAGTTGAAAGGCCGGATTGATCAGTTAAAGGAAGACCTGAAGGCAGAAAGAGAGATGATAGCGGTGAGACAAGCGGAATTGGATGATCAAGCCTTTTACTTAAGGATGGAGCAAGCTTCTATGGAAGGAGTAAGAGGACGAAAGTACCGGTCTCGGATACCGCCGGTTTATGAAGCAACGAATCTATTCAGGACGCTTGGGGCTGGGACTAGTAATAATCCGGCTTTAAACCGGAGGGCACCCCCGGCCAGGGAGGAGCCGGTTCAGCAACCCACCGCAGAACGGGAGCGCCGGATTACATCGGCACCTTATGTTCCCGTCCCTCCAGGTCATTATTCAAACCCTTTGGATAACATTGCTGCAGCAACAGCGCGTTTGGCCGCTTTACCTGCGGAAGAGACGTCTCCGGTGGCAATAGAGGCGCGCAGGGTCCAGAAGCTACTTAATACGGCGTTAATACAGCAGCAAGCATATTCTCATAGCAGGGAGAGGTTACATTCAACACCACGTCCCAGCCGGAGCTATACTAGGCATTGGGATGAGCCAGAAGTGTCTAGTAGTGAACGCAGGAGGCATCAGCGCAGGCAGGATAATCCGACAGGTGCGGCGGAACAAGCTCCGGAGATAAACCGGGTTAGGTCAGGAGCCGGGGAGGAGATTCGTCAAACAACGCTGGTTCACACGGCCACTGCGGAAACAGGGGTTACGGCGAGTTCCTTCGGGGTACAGTGTCTTATCCCCGCTTTACGGAGTGTCAAGCTGCCCAAAGATTTCAAAGGGCCCCGCAAGGTACCTAACTACACAGCTGATTTACCACCGGAAGCTTGGGTTGAAAGTTATGAGATGGCCATGGAAATGTTGGACGTGGACGAATCGGCTTGCGCTAAATATTTTACTATGATGCTTGAAGGCACGGCCCGGACCTGGCTGAAAGCTCTACCCTCGAACTCTATTGGATCATGGGGGGAACTGCGCAGCCAGTTCATCAAAAAATTTAAGGATACATGCAAACAGCCGATGTCAGTGATAGATCTAGCAGCTTGTGTGCAAGGAGAACAGGAGTCTACAGCAGCTTGGGTACGGAGAGTAGCAGAGATCTTACATTCTTCGAATGGTATCAATCCAAGTACAGCAATAGTGACGTTGGAGAACAATTGCCGGTTTGAATCTTTAAAGTTAAAGCTCGGACGGCTTAAGAGGGACTGTAATGATATGGGAACTTTAATGAGTGCCCTAGTGAAGTATGGAGACTCGGATAACACGAAGTATCCAGAGGCAGAAGGAGACAAGGCTGGGAAGGTTAGCAAGTCTGGTAAACCGGCGCTTAATAATCCGGCTACTTCAGGTTTTTTGGGCAAACGGAAAGCAGAGGGTGGTTCTGATTTCGTGGCCAGCACTCAAGTTCAAGGGGGTTTTTAGCGTAACCCGGGAGATCCGCCTTCACAAACCGGCGGAGGAGCCTTTGGCTGGGAACAGGAGTTAGATCAGCCTTGTCCAAAGCATAGCGGAAAAGGGAAGGTGGCGAAGCATACCATGAGAGAGTGCATACCCCTTATGAAGGCAATAGCGGGCCGTTTCAATCCTCATAATCGACCCCCGAATAGCGGCTCAGGGCCTGGGTTTTACGGTCCAGGTCATCAGGGGAACAGCTCCAGATCAGGATATAGGGGCAATAACGGTGGTTATCAACCCCGAGCAGGCGGCCAAAATAATCAAGGAAACTATAATGGTCAAGGCAGTCAATCACATCATCAAGGTGGTTACAATAATCAGCATAATCAGCAGCAAGGCCAGGGGAATTATAATAATCAAGGAAATCAGCAGCAACAGCGTCAGCAGCAGCAGCCGCAATCTGGATATCAGAGTAATCCGAAGGAGTTAAGCTGTGGACAATATCATGTCTTCACCACAAGTTTGTGTAAGAGAGACCAGAAGGTTTTAAAGCGGGCTGTGAATGCGGTAGAACCGGCGACACCGCAATTTCTTCGATGGTCGGAGCAGCCCATTGTATGGAGCAGAGAAGACCACCCAATGCGGGTGGATAATCCGAGCCATTTAGCCTTAGTGGTAGCACCTCAAGTGGGAAGTTACAAATTTACTAAAGTTCTCATGGATGGTGGTAGCAGTATCAATATCTTATATTATGAGACTTTCCGTCGTATGGGTCTATCAGATAAAAAGCTAAGACAATCAAACACAGTGTTTCACGGAGTGGTCCCAGGTAAGTCAGCTTATCCGGTGGGCAAGATTGACTTAGAAGTTACCTTTGGGAATGAGTATGATTCCAGGTCAGAGATGATCACTTTCAAAGTTGTCAAGATTAAAAGTCCATATCATGCACTGTTTGGAAGGACGGTTTATGCTAAGTTTAGGGCTAGGCCGTGTTATGTTTATCTGCAGCTTAAAATGCCGGGTCACAAAGGCACGATTACGGTTCATGGAAGCCGCAAGATAGCAGTGGAATGTGAGGAAGGTGATGCAGCTTATGCAGAAGCAGTATGTGCCACGGAAGAGTTGAAATTTTATAAAGATAATGTTGATCCGGCAGATATGACTCCGCTGAAGAAGCCAACTACCGAGCATGATCCGGCATTGAAGTTTAAATCAGCTGAGGAGACCAAGCAAGTTGATTTTGTGCCTGGGGATTCGTCCAAGCAATTTACTATTAGCGCTAACCTTGATCCTAAATAGGAAAGCGCGCTCATCGAGTTCATCCGTGAGAACTGGGATATCTTTGCATGGAAACCTTCTGACATGCCAGGTATACCGAGGGAACTCGCTGAGCACAAGTTAAACGTTGATCCGAAGTTCAAACCGGTTAAACAGTATCTGCGCCGCTTCAACGAGGAAAGGCGCAAGGCTATAGGAGAAGAAGTGGCCAGACTTTTGGCCGCAGGGTTCATAGTGGAAGTTTTTCATCCGGAGTGGTTGGCTAATCCGGTGCTGGTGTTAAAGAAGAATGGGAAGTGGAGGATGTGTGTGGACTACACGGACCTAAATAAAGCTTGCCCAACTGATCCTTTTGCTCTACCTCGCATCGATCAGATCATCGATGCCACGGCGGGGTGTGAGCGGCTAAGTTTTTTGGATGCATATTCAGGGTATCACCAGATCAAGATGGCGGTGGAAGACCAAGAGAAGACGGCTTTCATAACTCCTTTTGGTGCTTTTTGCTATGTGTCTATGCCTTTTGGGCTTAAGTGTGCACAGGCAACTTATCAGCGTTGCGTTCAGAATTGTTTGAAGGGACAGATAGGGAGGAATGTTCATGCCTATGTGGATGACATTGTGGTCAAATCGAAGAAAGAAGGAACAATGATAGAGGATCTCAAGGAAACCTTTGATAATCTTCGGACTTACAGGATGATGCTTAATCCGGAAAAATGTGCTTTTGGTGTTCCGGCCGGTAAGCTACTGGGATTCTTAGTCTCAAACAGAGGAATAGAAGCTAACCCAGAGAAGATCAAGGCCATCACATCTTTGACTAAACCGGTTTGCGTTAACGATGTTCAGCGCATAGCTGGCCGGATCACAGCGTTAAGCCGGCTCATCAGTCGCTTGGGAGAAAAGGCGATCCCACTTTACCAGATGTTAAGGAAAACAAACCGGTTTATCTGGAGCGATGAGGCAGATGCAGCATTTGAGGATTTGAAACGGCAACTAGCAAAACCACCGGTTTTAGCTGCGCCCATTGAGAAGGAGCCTTTGCTGTTATATGTTGCTGCTAATACACGAGCAGTCAGCGTTGCAATTGTGGTTGAGCGCAAGGAAGCAGGGAAGGAGCACCCGGTTCAGCGCCCGGTTTATTATGTAAGTGAAGTACTAATTGAGCCCAAGCAGAGATACCCTCATTGGCAGAAATTAGTATACGGGGTGTTCATGGCAAACCGGAAGCTGAAGCACTATTTCCAAGGACATCCAATAACTGTGGTTAGTTCCGCACCGTTGGGGGATATAATCCAGAACAGGGAAGCTACGGGAAGAATAGCAAAATGGGCCATTGATCTCAGCCCGCATGAGTTGAAATATGTACCACGAACTGCTATAAAATCTCAGGCGTTGGTGGACTTCATAAATGACTGGACAGAGTTGCAGACTCCTGAGGAGAAGCCGGATCTTACTTATTGGACGATTCACTTTGACGGTTCAAAACAGTTGGAGGGCTCCGGGCTGGAGTTGTCTTAACTTCCCCCAGAGGTGATAAATTTTGCTATGTCCTCCGCTTATTATTTCCTTGTACTAATAATGCAGCAGAATATGAAGCATTACTTCATGGCTTGCGGTTAGCAAAGGAGATGAACTTGAGCCGGGTCAAGTGCCTGGGTGACTCGGATCTGGTGGCACAGCAAGTCTCTGGCAAGTGGGATTCAAGAGATCCCCTCATGGCGGCTTATAGACGAGAGGTGGAAGCAGTCGCAGGATACTTTAAAGGATATCAAGTGGATCATATAGACCGGCGGAGGAATGAAGCGGCCGACGCTTTAAGCCGGCTAGGGTCGCAACGTAAACCAGTGCCACCAAACACTTTTTTTGATGAATTACACAGTCCTTCGGTTCAGATACCTTCGGAGGAAGACCTAGCTGTTCCGGACCCAGAAGCACAGTTAGTTGCAGCACTCCATATTATTCCGGACTGGACACTGCCCT
Organism: Secale cereale; assembly: GCA_902687465.1. Lineage (NCBI taxonomy): Eukaryota > Viridiplantae > Streptophyta > Magnoliopsida > Poales > Poaceae > Secale > Secale cereale. Next base: position 57,428,676 of record LR738715.1, read on the forward strand.
ATTTGGCATACTTAAGCCAAGGAGAGTTGCCAGATGATGAAGAGGAAGCACGACAGATAATCCGGCACTCTAAGTCCATGACAATTGCAAACGGAGAACTCCACCATCGTAGTACTTCTGGAGTATTTCAACGATGTGTTTCAGCTGAGGAAGGTTGTGAGATTCTTCGGGAGATTCATGAAGGGGATTGTGGTCATCATGCCGGTTCAAAATCATTGGTGGCTAAGGCTTTCCGACATGGTTTCTATTGGTTAACTGCACATGCAGATGCGGCAGATCTGGTCCGGAAATGTGATGCTTGTCAGAAAATCTCAAGGCGTGCTCTGGTTCCGGCACAGGAGCTCCGGATGATACCAATAACTTGGCCTTTCGCAACTTGGGGGCTTGATATGGGTGGGCCCTTCAAGCGATCCCAAGATCAGAAAATTCATCTACTAGTGGCAGTAGATAAGTTCACAAAATGGGTCGAAGCGGAGCCTATAAGCAAGTGTGATGTGGCAACAGCAGTTAAATTCATCAAAAAAGTGATATTCCGGTTTGGTTTTCCACACAGCATCATCACAGACAATGGTACTAATTTATCTAAGGGTGAAATGAAGGAATTCTGTCAAAGAGAACATATTCGATTAGATGTATCTTCTGTGGCTCACCCTCAGACCAACGGCCAAGCCGAAAGGGCAAATCAGGAGATTTTACGAGGAATCAAGCCACGGCTTATGACGCCTTTACAAAGAACCCCTGGATGTTGGGTTGAAGAATTGCCATCTGTTCTTTGGAGTATTAACACTACACCAAACCGGTCTACAGGTTACACACCTTTCTTCATGGTTTATGGTGCTGAAGCAGTTCTTCCGAGCGATATACGTCATGATTCGCCAAGGGTGACAGCTTATGTGGAAGCAATCAATGAGGAGTCAAGGCAGGACAGTTTAGACCGGCTGGATGAAGAGCGTGATACAGCTGCAGCACGATCGGCGATTTATCAACAAGACTTGCGCAGATATCATAGCCGCCGGATTAGATCAAGGACGTTCCAGGAGGGTGACTTGGTACTCCGGCTCATCCAAGATCAAACAGATATGCACAAGCTATCCCCACCTTGGGAAGGGCCCTTTGTGGTCAGCAAGAATCTACACAACGGCTCATATTACTTGGTGGACGTTCGGGAACACAAGGACTCACGGACATCAGAAGAGGAGACGAAGAGGCCGTGGAACATCGCCCATTTACGGCCGTATTATACTTGAGCTACGTGCTCCAATGTATCCTATGTATATATTATAAGTAATGAATAAACCGGCACCCTCGGTAAACCGGGGGCTTAGCCCTTTTTCGATATGCAAAAAATCTTGTGAAAGCAACCCATATACATACAAGTTTATTATCATATACCATATTTCAATATACTGGCCGGTTTAGAAATTGATTTTTTGCAGAATATGCAAAGGAGCAATAGAACTCTCAAGAACATGAGATTATATCCGGTTCAAGGAGAGAAGACTTCACAAATGACCCACCGGTTCAGGAGGAACCCTGGAGGCCCTCTGGGAGTGGTATCATCTATTTCCAGTGATCGGATTAGTTTCATAGTTCTATCAACCCTCTAAAAAGTTGGACAAATCAACGTTCAGTGATTGGTTTACATTGACCCACCAGTTCAGGAGGAACCCTGGAGGCCCTCTGGGAGTGGTATCATCTACTCCCAGTGATCGGATTAGTTTCATAATTTTATCGGCCCTCTGAAAAGTTGGATAATGCCACGTTCAGTGATTGGCTAGGCCCTCTGGGAGTGTCGGCCAATCCGCGTCATTGGCTCAGTTTGTACATTGACCCACCGGTTCAGGAGGAACCCTCGAGGCCCTTTGGGAGTGGTATCATCCACTCCCAGTGATCAGATTAGTTTCATAGTTCTTTCGGCCCTCTGAAAAGTTGGATAATGCCACGTTCAGTGATTGGCTAGGCCCTCTGGGAGTGTCGGCCAATCCGCGTCCCAGTGATTGGCTCAGTTTTTATTTCCGGTTCTTTCAGCCCTCTGAAAAGTTGGATAATTCCACGTTCAGTGATTGGCTAGGCCCTCTGGGAGTGTCGGCCAATCCGCGTCCCAGTGATTGGCTGAACCTTGCTTTGAGCCTGGCAGCTCTTGAAAAAGCCTCGACTACATGGTCTTATTTGCAAAATTTGCATATTTTTGGTGTTTTTGTGTTTTATAACCTTTTAAACCGGAGTGGAACAGCTACACAAGTTGACCACATATCTATGAAATGGAAAGTCTGGATCATGAATACCAGCATAAGTAAACCGGCGTTCATTAAAACCTGGATCACATATCAGGCAAAAGTTACAACTTTCCGAAACAAGATGAACCGGATTTATCATCAAGATGGACCGGAGAATTTCGAGTTTCTACTTGGATCCATGAAGATCTTCATAAAGCGACTTAAAGTCCTACCGGTTTAAAGAGTATTGACCATGTATAATCTCAGGTATAAAATTTATTTTTAGTAAAGATATGCTTATTTGATGTTTTAAGAGAACAAGTTAATCCGTCCAGTGGTAAGCCACTAGGACATATTTTCGATATTTTTTTCTGTATAAGCAGAGGAAGGCAACCAATGTCAGACAACAGGTCAACCGGCGAGTATTTCATAAAGACAAAATATTCAGATCGAAGCACATTAAGTTTCGGCTAACCTATTACAAGGCATGGCAAGCCAAACAGTTTGGAAACATTGTTTGACGGAATACAGATTATGATTACAGCAATAAAATTTGAAAATTATGCTTCTCCTTGCTGAGACGGCTGACCATCGCCTTGATCCGGAACATCTTCATTGTCATCTTCGTGAAGCGGCTGGAAGTCCGGTGCACGCCAGTCAATCTTCATCAAGGCCCGGAAATACACCTCATCGTTGATAAGTTCAGAAGGGTCAATGTCAGGAGCAAAGGTGTGAGGACGAACCGGCGGAATTAAGTTGACAGTATCATAGACCGGTCGCTCCACCCGCTCGTTCTGCAAATTGTATCCTGGATGATATCTGGACAAGTCCGATTCAGCGGCAAGCTTGGTGGCGAGGGGACGCATCTCTTTCGTCAGGGCATAGAGATCCGTTTCGGTAAAGGGTGAACCGTCCTCCTTTGTATCCGGGAATCCAGTGAAAGCCTCCTCCGGATCAAGATCCGGGACCCAAGCCTTAGCCCTCGTAAGGGCCAGAAGAGCACCACCCGCACAACAGATTTCTTGACTTCTTCGAGACGAACTGGCAAAACAGACAACTTGTTCAAAGTATCTTGTATTGTCGTAGGGGCCGGTTTACCAAAAGAAGTAGCACTGATGATCCTTTGCATCCCGGAGTACAGCTGTTCGACCAAGGTGTAGCAAGCTTTGAGTTTTTTCCGTAAGTCATCCCCAAGATGGGAGACACGGCGCCCTGCACACAACAATCATAGTTAAACCGGTACAAAACACAGGTTACAAAGATAAAGGCAGGAGTTCAGATTATACTTACCAAAAACAGCAGAGGTCATTAAGTCAATTTGCCGTCTTAATCCGGACAATTCTTCTGTCACCGGACTAAGCGCTCCTTCAGCATCCTGAACCCGTTTCTTCAGATCTTTCTTCTGGACCTCAAAAGTAGTCCGCTCCTCTTCAAAGTATTTCTTCAAGTCTTCAGCGGTCTTTAAGCTCACTTGAAGTTCTTTTTTAGCCTTTGAAGCGGCAGACTCTGTTTCAGTAAGACAGCTTCGAAGCTCATTAATTTCAAGAGCATTCCGGTTCAACTCAGCCTGCAGACACAGTTCAAAAACAAGAGGTGAAAATTAGTCAAGTCTCAAGCACACAACCAAGTTGTCTACTTGACACTTGGGGGCTAATGGCAGTTGAAGCAGTAAAGAAAAGACAATTTAAAGTTACAAGTCTCAAGCACACAAACAAGTTGTCTGCTTGACACTTGGGGGCTAATGCATAGTTGAAGTATCGTCAGCAATTTTTACAAGTATCAAATACATAAACAATTTATCTACTTGATACTTGGGGGCTAATGTAAAGATCAAGGGTTCAATCTACAAAGTTCCGGTTCACCTTCAACATGCAGCTAAACCGGAACTTGGGGGCTGTTATGACATAGAGATACATCAAAAGAACAAAGTCAGAAGAAGAAGTTTACCTCATACTTTTCCCTCATTAAGTTAACCAGGTTGGCTTCATAATCCCGACTGCTGTGGAGCCGGTTCAGATACCCAGAGTAAATTTCTTGAGCGCTCATACCGGACAGGCTGGATATCTCAGTACTCCACTTCCCCTTTTCTTGAGATAGTTTTTCCGTTTTAGCCGTATGTTTGGCTAAAACGGTGGGCTCAGCTGGAGCAACATAAGCAGCCCCGGTTACCACAACATCAGGAGAGGCTGGTACATTGGGGGGAGTGACAGTATGAGCCGGATCAGGAGACGCAGGATTAATCCGAGGAGAATTAACCCGGGCCGGACTTGGCGGATTCTGGGCATCTTCAGCAGTAGGATGCTCAGGAGCAAAAATGTGATCTGTAGGTACAGGGTCTTCAAGAGGAGCTACGGGCTCGCCCTCTGAAGGAACAGTGGGGGACGGATCAGCAACCGGATCATCGGCAGTGGACTCGGCAGGAGGCTTGTTTGCTTTGGGTTTCTTGCTGGGTTTTGGTTTGCTGGAAAAGTATGCAAAATAAGTTAATATTATAAAGTGAAAGGGATATTAAACCGGAAAAGGTGAGAAAAGTTACCCTCGGACGATTTTCAGTGGAGGAAGCTGCGTGGCGGTTGATTCACCAGAGGAAGACAACGGAGTTTCCCGATAATCAGGGTCAGACGGTTTAAGAGGTTTTCGGATAAGCCCGGCCTTGGGATGAAGGAGAGTCGGAGAAAGTATCACCTCAGCACGGCGTTTCCGAACCAGAGTTAAGGAAATCCCGGATGATTCCACCGCCAGGCCGCTGTGGCGAGTGGTCTGGCGAAGAGCCTCGTGCTGTTGCTTCTTCAAAATAAAGTTAGGGTCTAACTGAGCATAAGGATGAGAAAATTGGTACTTCCGGACGGTCCGACGACTTTTTTGTGGAAGAGGTTCTGAGTCAGAGGAAAGAAGGGTTACCTCAATTTCAGCCGGGTTATCACCTTCAGGCAACTCCTGTGGAAAGGTATCATTAGATACAATTACAAGTACATGAAAGCAAAATCTAAACCGGATTAAAGCACACCTCGGAGTCCGGATCATCATCCTCAGTGGGAGAACCGACGTCAACAGCTGCTTTCCTTTTCTTATTGGCAAAGGTTTTTCGTCGAACCTGTTTGCCGGTTTTCTCCTGAGGTTTTCTCTTCCAGAAAGGGTCATCAGCCTAGTCAAAAAGAAAGAAAGACAATTGAAAGACGGTTTAAAAGAAACGGATTACAAATACAGGTCAAAGTGAAACTTACTGCGGGCAGCTTGTTCTTCTTATAGTATGGAGCTAAACCGACCTTGCTGCAGTCTGCTAAAGAGACATTGAGGATCTTCTTGGCTGATTCCACTACTTCCGATTCAGAAAATTTGTCTTTAGTAAACCTTTGAGGATCATCCGGTTTACCAGAATACTTGCACATTAGCTGAGAACGCTGGCTCAGGGGAAGGATGCTCCAAGACAGCCAGCAGCGTAGAAAATCAGTTCCGATCAAACCATTAGCTATGAAGGCTCTTAGCCTGGAAAGCTGTGATGAAAACCGGGTCCGCTCGACAGAACCAAGCCGTTGTGGTAAAGGGTGATTCTCCGGAATACGGGTTTCACGGTAACCCGGCAGAGGGTTCTCCCCTTCAGGAGAAGTGTCAATGCAGTAAAACCAAGACTTGTTCCAGTCCTTTGGATGAGTGTGTAAAGCGGCATGAGGAAAGACAACGTCTCTCCTCTTCTGAATACTAACGCCTCCAAGCTCCTGATGTGGTCCGCTGGTAAACTCAGTGCGCCAGTTTAAATGAAAGAAGTCCCGGAACAGATCGACGGACGGTTCTTCTTGCAGATAAACCTCCGAAAACACTTGGAAGTCGCAGATGTTTGAGACGGAATTGGGTCCAATATCCTGAGGATGCAGTTGGAAAGCAGCAAGAACATCCCGGAAAAACTTTGAACCGGGGGGAGAGAAGCCTCGTGATATATGATCAAAGAACACAATGACTTCCCCGGGTCTGGGGGTAGGTGGACATTCATTACCCGGGGCCCGCCACTTTAAGACAGACTGAGGTCCTAACGTGCCAATTTCAGAAATCTTGATCAAATCATCCTCAGTGGTGATAGAAGGAACCCAATCACAGGAGACATACTGCTTGGCCATTGCAACAAAAAGGCAAAGAACTGGAAAGGATAAAGCGCAGAAACGGATTGTGAAAATGCAGCAGTGTAAACCGGAAATTATCTATGAAAGTTACGCAACGGATTAACTGAGGACTAATGGCATGGTTAAACCGGTAATTATAAACAAGCTACATCATTTCCGGTTAAATGGCAGTTGAAGGGGAACGGCTAAACCGTCGCGTTTAAATTACAGAGTTTCGCAAGAGCAGGGCATATCAGTTTAAACCGGGACATACCTAACAGATCTACCAAGGAGAAAAACAGATTTCTAAAAAACAGCTAAGGAAGAACAGATCTGAGCATACTAGGAAAAGAGAAACAAATCTAAGAGTATGCGGGAAAAAACTACAAGGACCTTATACTAAGCGGATGGATCTACAGGTTAAGACAGGAACGACGGAGATCTGAAGTATTTACAGCAGGATAAAAGAACAGTTTAAAGAACAAGATCTGAAAGTGAAGGTTACTAGAAATCATTGGCTAAAGGTTGAACAAGGGGAAGTTCTTATCAAGGCTCTAATGGCGGAGGTAGGAGAAGAAACCCTAGAGGTTGCAGACTGATAATGAAGAAGAAGGGCATACCTGGTGCGGCAAGGATCGACGGCGGAGTTTCTCTGGTCAAGCTCAGGGTGATGCAGCGGCCGGCGAGGGTTTGGATCTAGCGGACGACGGCGGTGGTTCGAGCTCAGGCAACGATGAAGTTGGGCGACGGAGGAAGAAGACGGAGCAGGAAGAAGGTAATGAATGGGGATAGCAGTATTTATAAAGGAGAGTCAGATCTGAAGCGACAGGTGCGGGAATCGAGGAGGCAAAAAATCGGATAAAGATCCTCTGACGCCTCGATTCTCGGGATAACCCTTAAAATAAGCTACAGTACAGCTCGCGGCGTTAAATGCGGAGATGATGTCACTGTCAGATTTAATGATCCCTGAAGATGACGTCAGAGCCGGTTTATAAGGATGAGAAGACAGAAGAAAACTATACAAGAGAAGACTGATATGAACAAGTTCAAATCATTTTGGGGCCTAATGTCAGGGATATGACTAGCAGGTATAAACCGGCTAGTATAAACCGGCTTTGTTAACATATTTGTTTGTAATATGTAGTAAAGGCTACGGCCCATAAAGATCTTAGGGCCCATGTATAGAATTAAGGTTTGTAAACCGCCCCGTGATGTAACTTGAGAGATAAGGAAGAAAAGACAGAGACCGAGGCGGACACAGATATGAGCCGGCCTCGGGACTCTGTAAACCGGACCAGGCGTACCCTCTATATAAAGGGGCGACCCGGCAACGGTTCAGGGACAAGCAACAATCAACCCGTCGAGACACAGGCAAGCGAAACCGCTCCCTGTAATCCGACGCCCAAGCAATACCAAACCAACTAGACGTAGGCTTTTACCTTCATCGAAGGGGCCGAACTAGTATAAACCTTCTACGTCCTTTGTGTTCTATGAACCCCTTCAAGCTAACCCGTGCGATGGTTCCATCATCAAGTCCGCTAAACCGGACATCTGCCGTGCTATTTCCACGACACTATGCTTGAAGAGAAATTGTTTAAAGTTGATGAATTGGCTAGAAGTGTGGATAAGAATTACTCTTGATGTTGATTCTTTGAAACTTAGATCTATCCCACCTAAGCATGATATCAATGAGTCTCTCAAAGCCATGAGAATTTCCATTGATGAATGCAAAGAAAGAACCGCTAGAATGCGTGCTAAAAGAGAAGATTATATTAAATCGTGTTCTTCTAGTTATCGTGAAAATAAAGATGAAGACCTGAGAGTTATTGATGTACCTCCTATTGGATCCTTGTTTTCTAGTGTTAATCTTGATGAGAATAGGATTGGAGATGATTCTGCTTTAAGGTATCCCAATGATTCGGAGTTTTTAGATCTTGATGCTAAAATTGCTAAAAGTGGGATTGAAGAGATTAAAAGTTTGCATAGTGATGAACCCACTACTTTGGATTTCAAGGGATTCAATTATTATAAGTGCTCTTTGATTGCTTGTATTTCCTTGTTGCAATCCGTGCTAAATTCTCTGCAAGCTTATAGTCAAAATATAGCTTTCACCAAACATATAGTTGATGCTTTGATGCAATCTTATGAAGAAAAACTTGAGTTGGAAGTTTCTACACCTAGAAACCTTTATGATGAATGGGAACCTACTATCAAAATAAAAATAAAAGATCATGAATGCTATGCTTTGTGTGATTTGGGTGCAAGTGTCTCCACTATCCCAAAAACTTTGTGTGATTTGCTAGGGTTCCATGAGCTTGATGATTGTTCTTTAAATTTGCATCTTGCGGATTCCACTATTAAGAAACATATGGGAAGAATTAATGATGTTCTTATTGTTGCCAATAGGAATTATGTGCCCGTAGATTTCATTGTTCTTGATATAGATTGCAATCCTTCATGTCCTATTATTCTTGGTAGACCTTTCCTTAGAACGATTGGTGCAATTATTGATATGAAGGAAGGAAATATTAGATTCCAATTTCCATTAAGGAAAGGCATGGAACACTTTCCAAGAAAGAAAATCAAATTACCATATGAATCTATCATGAGAGCCACTTATGGATTGCCTTCCAAGGATGGCAATACCTAGATCTATCTTGTATCGTGCCTAGCTAGGGGCGTAAAACGATAGCGCTTGTTGGGAAGCAACCCAATTTTATATTATTTTTTTGTTTTTGTTGTTGTTAGGGAATAAATATTGCATATACCCTCTGATTAGATGTGGTTTCATGTTTTGTTTAGTGTTTGTGCCAAGTAGAACCTTTGGGAAGACTTGTGTGAAGTTTATGTGATCTTGCTGTGAAAAACAGAATCGTTAGCGCTTGCTAAAGTGGTCTTCAGATTTTACTGGAGCATGATATTTGGTTGATTCTTTTTGCAGATGATTGGTAGACAAATTCCGCAAATGTACCAATTTAGTTTGAATTTTTTGGAGTTCCAGAAGTAGGCGAAACCTGCAGATTACTACAGACTGTTCTGTTTTTGACAGATTCTGTTTTTCGTGTGTTGTTTGCTTATTCCGATGCATCTATGAGTAGTATTGGAGGATATGAACCATAGAGAAGTTGGAATACATTAGGTTTAACACCAATATAAACAAACAATGAATTCATTGTGCACCTTTGAGTAGTGGTTTGCTTTCTTATACTAACGGAGCTCACGAGATTTTTTGTCTAAGTTTTGTGTTGTGAAGTTTTCAAGTTTTGAGTATTGCTTTGATAGACTATGGAACAAGGAGTATCAAAGTCCTAAGCTTGGGTATGCCCATGGCACCCCAAGTAAATTCAAGATAATCAAAAGCCTAAGCTTGGGGATGCCCCGGGAAGGCATCCCCTCTTTCGTCTTCATCCATCGGTAACTATACTTGGAGCTATATTTTTATTCGCAACATGTTATGTGTTTTGCTTGGAGCGTCTGGTATAATTTGCGTCTTTGCTTGTTAGTTTGTCACAATAATCCTTGCTGGACACACCTATTTTATAGAGTTAAATATGGCCTAGAAATTGTTAGAACACTCTATGTGCTTCACTTATATCTTTTGAGTTGAATAGTTTTTGCTCTAGTGTTTCACTTATATCTTTTAGAGCATGGTGGTGGTAATATTTTGTAGAAATTGTTGAACTCTCATGCTTCACTTAGATCTATTTGGGAGTATATTAAAACAGCATGGTAAAGTGTTTAGGCTAAAGAGACTAGTCTTCGCATGATAAACATCCAATGTCAATGTAGTAAAAAAAATCACATCAAGTGCATTGAATAGAAAGAGATGTTGGATGCTTGATAATTGTTTTGAGACATGAGGATAGTGATATTAGAGTCATGATAGTGGAGTTATTATGAAATTGATAAATACTTGTGTTAAGTTTAGTGATTCCCGTAGCATGCACGTATGATGAACCGTTATGTGACTAAGTTAAAGCATGAGGTATTTGTAGAGTGTCAACCTTTGTGTGGAGGTCGGGGGCGCGTGATGGTTAACTCCTACCAACGTCCCCCCTAGGAGCATGCATTGATTGCTTTGTTTTGATGACTCATAAATTTTTGCAATAGGTATATGAGTTCTTATGACTAATGTCGAGTCCATGGATTATACGCACTCTCACCCTTCCACCATTGCTAGCCTCTCTTGTACCGCGCAACTTTCATCGGTGCCATAAACCCACTATATATCCTTCCTCAAAGCAGCCACCATATTGTTCCTCAAAACAGCCACCATACCTACCTATCATGGCATTTCCATAGCCATTCCAAGATATACTGCCATGCAACTTTCCACTGTTCCGTTTATATGACACGCATCATATTGTCATATTGCCATGCATGACCATGTAGTTGACATCGTATTTGTGGCAAGGCCACCATGCATAATATTTTCATACATGTCACTCTTGTTTCATTGCACATACCGGTACACCGCCAGAGGCATTCATATAGAGTCATACTTTGTTGTTGTAGTATCGAGTTGTAATATTGTGTTCTAATGAAAGTGTGATGATCATCATTTTTAGAGCATTGTCCCATGGGAGGAAAGGCTGAATCTATAAAGCCCCTCCTCAAAAATAAGAAAAAAAGAAAGGCCAAAGAAAAAAAGGGAAGGCCCAAAAAAGAAAAGAAAAAGAAAAAAGGGACAATTGCTACTATCTTTTTCCACACTTGTGCTTCAGTGTAACACCATGTTCTTCATTGTAGAGAGTCTCATGTTTAGTCACTTTCATATACTAGTGGAAATTTTCATTATAGAACTTGGCTTGTATATTCCAACGATGAGCTTCCTCAAATGCCCTAGGTCTTCGTGAGCAAGAAAGTTGGATGCACACCCACTAGTTTCTTTTGTTGAGCTTTCATTCATATTTAGCTCTAGTGCATCCGTTGCATGGCAATCCCTACTCACTCACATTGATATCTATTGATGGGCATCTCCATAGCCCGTTGATACGCCTAGTTGATGTGAGACTATCTCCCTCTTTTGTCTTCTCCACAACTACTTCTATTCCACCCATAGTGCTATATCCATGGCTCACGCTCATGTATTGCATGAAAGTTGAAAGGTTTGAAAAGATAGAGCATGAAAACAAATGCTTGGCTGAAATCGGGGTTGTGCATGATATGAATATTTAGTGTGATAATAAGGGAGCATAGCCAACACTATATGATTTTGTAGGGATAACTTTCTTTAGCCATAGTATTTTGAGAAGACATGATTGCTTTGTTAGTATTGCTTGAAGTATTGTTATTTCTTATGTCAATATAGACTTTTGTCTAGAATCTTTCAGATCTGAACATTCATGCCACAATTAAGAGAATTACATTGAAAAACTATATTGGTTAGCATTCCACATCAAAAATTCTCTCTTTATCATTTACCTACTCAAGGACGAGCAGGAATTAAGCTTGGGGATGCTTGATACGTCTCCAACATATCTATAATTTTTTATTATTCCATGCTTTTATTTATGAAGTCTTGGATGTTTAATGGGCTTTATCATTCACTTTTATATCATTTTTGGGACTAACCTACTAACCCAAAGGCCCAGTCCAGATTGCTGTTTTTTGCCTATTACGGGGTTTTGCAGAAAAGGAATATCAAACGGAGTCCAAACGGAATGAAACCTTCGTGAGAGATATTTTTGGAGGAAATAACGTTCAGGAGTCTTCGGGGCCAAGTCAGGGGATGTAGGGCCAGCCCTCGAGGGTGGGGGGCGCACCCCCCTTCCCAGGGCGCACCCCCCTGCCTCGAGGCTGGCCCACACGGCCCCTGGTGCCCCCTTCTTCCTATATATACCTACGTACCCCAGAAACTCCATACGCAGAGAGAAAACCCTAATTCCACCGCCGTAGCTACTGTTCCCGTGGAGATCCCATCTTGGAGCCTGTTCCGGGAGGGGGATCCATCACAGAGGCCTTTATCATCATCATCATCGCCCTCACCATGAGTTGTGAGTAGTTTACCACAGACCTTCGGGTTCATAGCTAGTATCTAGATGGCTTCTTCTCTCTCTCTGGATCTCAATATAAAGTTCTCCTCGGTCTTCGAGGAGATCTATTCGATGTAATCTCTTTTTGCGGTGTGTTTGTCGAGATCCGATGAATTATGAGTTTATGATCAAGGTTATCTATGAAAGATATTTGGTTCTTCTCTGAACTTTTTATGTGTGCTCATAATATCCTTGCAAGTCTCTTCGAATTATCGGTTTGGTTTGACCTACTAGATCTATAGTTCTTGCAATGGGAGAAGTGCTTGGCTTTGGGTTCAATCTTGCGGTGTCCTTTCCCTGTGACAGTAGGGGCAGCAAGGCACGTATTGTATTGTTGCCATCGAGGATAAAAAGATGGGGTTTTCATCATATTGCTTGAGTTTATCCCTCTACATCATGTCATCTTGCTTAAGGCGTTACTCTGTTCGTATGAACTCAATACACTAGATGCATGCTGGATAGCAGTCGATGTGTGGAGTAATATGTAATGCCGAGGATGGGACTATACCTCCTACGTGTCGAGGCACGACTTAAAGGTATAAGCCCATTCTGGAATGATCTCAAGTTTGGTATCTTTGCACGACTCATGTAAAAATAGGGATGCAAATGCAAAAGGAGATAGTTGGCTTACACTCGCCACTTCACACAATACATTACATAAGCAAAACATCATTCAAAACATCACAACCCGACTACGGGCGAAGATCCAAAAGAAAGATACCAAAAACATAAAGCCACAGGTCCGAATCGCCCCTAGTAGAAACCACTACTGATCGTCGAAAACGGCACAAGCATACGGCCATTCTCTTCATCGAGCTCCCAGTGAAGTACTTGAACCAGCTCCTGCATCATTCTCGGCTGAACCTGCATCTGGTGTTGTAGTAACTGTGAGCCACGAGGACTCAGCAATCCCATAACCATGGGTATCAAGACTAGCAAAGCTTTAAGGGTAGGAAGAGGTAAAGTGGTGGGGTTGCAGCAGCGGCTAAGCATAATATGGTGGCTAACTTACGAGTACAAGAATAAGATGAGAATCTACGCAAACGGTCGCAAACTAGTAGTGATCGCTAAAGATCCTGAACTACCTACGAGTCAAACATAACCCCACCGTGTTCTCTTCTCAAAGTGAAAAGAGACGGTCACGGTTACTCACACAGTTGTGTGTTTTACTTCGGATCCTCTGTCAAGTTTTCTACAACTGGACATTAACAAATTCCAATCTGCCACATAACTGCGGGCACGGCTTTCGAAAGATTATAACCCTGCAGGGGTGTCCCAACTTAGCCCATCACAAGCTCTCACGATTAGCTGAAGTGATAAATATAATATCATCACCCCTTATCTTAGGGAAATCCGATCAGGCTCGGCATCCCGGTGCACAAGTCATTTCGACAATGGTAAAACTAGTCCAGCAAGACCTCCCGGCGTGCCGACACCCTGATGGTAGCCGCGCGCATCTCGTCTCAGGCCACGTCTGGATGAGTGCTACGTACAGTAACCGAAGACCCCAAATAACTGGGTGGCACCGCAAGTGGCTCTAGTTTGGGATCAACACCATCAGCACTGGCCCCCCCCTGTTATGTAGAATTAAGAACCCGGGGACATGACCCCCTATGCAATTAATTAATTAATTAAGTTGTTATTATGAGAAAATTAAAACCAATGTTGGGCCTTACTGGAGGAGTTTTATTCAAAGACGAACTGTCAAGGGGTCCCCATCCACCCACCGTGTAAGGAACGCAAAATCAAGGAACATAATGCCGGTTTATCGGCGCCTAAGGTGGCATGAGTGGAACAAAACACCGAGCAAAAGGCCAAGCCTTCCACCCATGCCCAGTATATAGGTGTGTTAATAATAATTATAGATATTGTGATATTCCAACAACAAGTTCCCTCCTGGAACGATCTTCATCTTCACCTGCAACTAACAACGCTATAAGAGGGGCTGAGCAAGCGGGTTACATAGCCAAACAGTGGTTTTGCTAGGAAGGTGTCAAAAGGTTAGAGGTTTCATGGCAACAAGGAGAGGCTGACATAAAAGATGGGTAGCGCGACATGTAACGATAGCATTGAGACGACTAAGCATGGCAATGGTAGTAAAGGTATCCAAAGGTATGATCATCTTGCCTGAGATCTCGCGAGGAAGAAGAACAAGTCCAGGAAGTAGTCGAACAGAACCTCACAACTCCGAAACGAACCCGAAGCTAACGAGGGAAGCAAACCGGAAAGAAACAAGCAACACGGTAAACACACCACACGAGACATGACAATATGCTCAAACAAGTATGATGCAACACAAGTCTACATAGGAAGCACAACAAGTCTATACAGGAAGCACAACATGGCAAGGTAGGAAGCACAGAAAAACAACACAAGTCTATATGATGCAATACATGGCAAGGTATGATGCATGGCAAGTTTATACAGGAAGCACAACATGGCAAGGTAGGAAGCACAGTAAAATAACACAAGTCTATATGATGCAATACATGGCAAGGTATGATGCATGGCAAGTCTATACAGGAAGCACAACATGGCAAGGTAGATGCATAATAAAACTACACTATTTAGGCATTTCAAATGAGGCCGGAAATAATAACAACAATTCTAGGTAAATCCCCATATGCAATTTAGCAATTTTTAAGCAAACAACAATTCTCACATTTTAATGTTGTTCACATGATGCGGATGACATGATCAAGTTTATGCAATTTTTTAGTTAAAGGTTGACAAGAGAGATATGAAGCACTTGTCACCATGGTGGAAGGAAAGGGTGCCACGGCAACGATCCGAAAATGATGCAACGGCAACATCTCGGTTCCGGTAACTCGTCGAGAGACCGGTGCAAAAGAAAGGTGGCGTGAGCGAGTCGAACAAGATGAAAGGTGGGGTGATCCCGTCACCGGGTTCCCACTTGACAACGACAGGGCAAACGAGGGTCACAACGGACACGATGCAAACAAGTACTTCATCTCATACAACACACAACACAAGCGTTCTTCACATCGGCATTCGACTCGGGGTATACCTTTGAAGCGTGCATCTTCGGGGCGGAACGAGTTCGACGGAAGAGGGAAGTAGTGGTTCATGTGTCGGCCGTAGTGGAAGTAGTGGTACACGGCGACGGTAGTGGTACACGTTTTCTTGTCGAGATCACGACGGCGGTAGTTGTACATGTTCCGTAGTTGTTCGGGGTCACGGTGACGGTAGTCGTACACGGGTCGTAGAGGAACTTGACCGATCTGAACCCTTCGGTGTCGTCGTGGTACTTGTCGGTCCATGAAGTCGATCTCGGAGGTCTTGGCGTCCTCACAACTTGTGTACTTGGCGTTCGACGGGCGTCGTGGTACTTGTCGGTCCATGATCTTGACGTAGACCATTTGGAGTTAGCCGTCCGTGGTCGAACTCGATAGTTGAACTTGGAGGGCCATCGGTAGTCTTCGGACTTGGGTCTCCATGTGCATGTCTTGACGGGTACGGGGGTCTCGGTGGTGACCAAAGGTGATCCAGCAGAGAAGGCTCGAGGTGCAGGAGACAGCCGGCCTGCAACTGCTGCAGTCTTCGGCGAGGTGGTCATGTAGGGATGCAGCCATGGTAGCGGGAAGCAGCGGACGAAGCCGATGTTTAGGCAGGCGCGAACGCAGAGAAGAGGAGGCGGGCGCAGACGAGCTCGTGCTCGAGCGCGGCGGCGGCGCTGGTGGAGGTCGACGGGGGCGACCATGGCGTCGGGGCGGAAGATGGCGCGGACGAGGAGATGTCGGCGGGAGCGGTCGACGGCACGGCGCGGCGTGGATGGGGCTCGAGCAGAGGCCATGGCGCGCCGGCAAAGGCGAGCTCCTACAGACGAGGGGAGCGAGGAGGAAGAGGGGTTGTGGTGCTGGTGGACCTCGGCGAGGTGGTCAGCGAGGTCGGGCGATGAAGGGCGAGGCGCCGGACGACCAGAGGTGAGGTGGCTGCGGTGGAGGAGAAGGACGGCGGCACTGGTGGGAGAAGGAGGCGGGGTGCGCTGGATCGGGAGGGAGTGGGGGTCGATGTGGATCGAGCCGAGGCTCTGCCTGGCGGCGCTGACGGGAGGACTGGGAGGAGATCAAGGGAGAGATGAGCAGCGTGGGGATCGGCTAGGTTAGAAGGGGGTGCAGGATGGGCTGAAGTGGCCGGCTGGGCCTTGGTTGGTCAGGCCCAAGAGGCCGGCTGGGCTGGTTCTCTCTGCTCCCTCTCTCTTAATTCTATTAGCAGAAAAAAAAATAGAAAGAAAGAAATGAGAGAAAGGAAAGTTTAGAGAAGGAACTTGGGAATAGGGTTTTATTTTTCTTGGACTCGCAAAATGTGCATGGTCCATGAAAAAATAGGAGTGGGCATGATTGAAAGTTTAAATTCAAATTCATTTGAATTTAATTCAAATGATTTGAACAAGATTGAGGTTTTGGAGAGTCCAAAAATATTGAGAATTTTGGTGGAGCTCGGGAAAATGATTAAAGAATTGTTGGCAAAGTTCGAGGCAAGGAATTGAGATAGAAAAAGCATGGAACTTAAATTGTAAGTGTGTTATGGTGAATGCCAAATGAATGGAATAATTTATAATAGCTCCCTAAATATTAGGAGGATATGTTATAAAGAGAAGTCATCCTTCCCTCGATTTAAATAGATCAAACGATCTATGCAATTTATTTAGTAGAGATGTAAGGATTAAAGACATGATGGCATGATGACATGATGCAATGCAAAATAAATAACACAAGCACAAAATGAAAAACACGGAAGAACCCGGAACATCTGGAATCTTCTGGGACGTCGGTCTTCGGGCGTCACATAATAGTAGTAGATGCAGAATTGTTTTGGTCTACTTGTCTCGGACGTGATGCCTATATACAATGATCATGCCTAGATAGTCTCATAATTATTCGCTTTTCTATCAATTGCTCGACAGTAATTTGTTTACCCGCCGTAGAATATCGCTACCATGAGAGAAGCCACTAGAGAAAACTATGGCCCCCGGGTCTATCTTTATCATATTACTTTGTCGTCAACTAGCCAATTTCTGTTACCGTTGTTTATTTGCTTTCTTTATTTTCTGTTTCTATACCAAAAAAATACCAAAAAAATAATTATCATCTCTATCAGATCTCACTATCGTAAGTGACCGTAAAGGGATTGACAACCCCTTATCGCGTTGGTTGCGAAGTTCTTATTTGTTTGTGCAGGTGCGAGGGACTGGCGCGTGGTCTCCTACTGGATTGATACCTTGGTTCTCAAAAACTGAGGGAAATACTTACGCTAATGTGCTGCATCTCCCTTTCCTGTTCGAGGGAATACAACGCAAGCTCAAGAGGTAGCACAAGGCTTATTATGATGTGTACTACCGAGAGGGCCCAGAGATACCTCTCCGATACTCGGAGTGACAAATCCTAATCTTGATCTATGCCAACACCACAAACACTTTCAGAAACACCTGTAGAGCATCTATATAATCACCTAGTTATGTTCTGACATTTGATAGCACACAAGGTGTTCCTCCGGTATTCGGGAGTTGCATAATCTCATAGTCAGCGGAACATGTATAAGTCATGAAGAAAGTAATAGCAGTAAAAATAAATGATCATTGTGCTAAGCTAACGGATGGGTCTTGTCCATCACATCATTCTCCTAATGATGTGATCCCATTGATCAAATGACAACACATGTCTATGGTTAGGAAACATAACCATCTTTGATTAACGAGCTAGTCTTGTAGAGGCATACTAGGGACACTTTGTTTTGTCTATGTATTCACACATGTATCAAGTTTCCGGTTAATTCAATTCTAGCATGAATAAAAGACATTTATCATGATATACAAGGAAATATAAATAAAAACTTTATTATTGCCTCTAGGGCATATTTCCTTCACCACATAGTCGCTACAATCGAGGATTTAATCGACGTATTGAATTATGCCTCCAAGGAGGCCGTCAACATGGATGAAGATGTCGATGACATGTCTTATACTACATTCAATATTGGCAAATGGATGGATACCTCAACCTGTGATATTTACATGTAGATACACCTAAAAAGGATGAGATGATAAAAAGCCCCCATACGCGGGTGTAGAAGGCGCTATGGTAAGAGCATCTCCAGCCGCGCTACCAACAGCCCCCCATGCCCCTTTTTGGTGTCGCCGCCGAAAATTCGGCCCAGCCGCGCCCCAAGAAGCCCAATTTTCCTCGGCTCGGGCCAATTTTTGCGCCGGCAGACCGAGGCCAAACCCGGCACGCTGGGGGGTGCCCCGGGGCGCCGCGGGGCACGAAAAGCAGTGGGTCCACTAGGTTAGCGACTTGCCGCCTTCGTCGTCCTCATCGCCTTGGTTCCCGCGGGAATCAATGCCAAGGCTGCCGCATCGGTCAGCCTTCCATTGATGCCTCACGGACGGCGTAGTGAAGGCGCCGCGACATGCGTCCCGCCCGCTCCCGCCACGCGGTGCCCGGCGGGTAGCTTCTCACCGCCCATCTTCGGCTATAAAAGCCGACCTCCCCGCCGATCAACGCCACATAGCTCTCCGTATCTCGTCCCTCTCGCTACCGTAGCCCCTCTCTCCCACTCTTTCGTCGCCAACGAGCAATGGCCGAGCGTTACACAGGCGACGCCGCGGCGGCGAACGGCTTCGGTCGAAGCCATCTGCGCGAGGACGAGGCGTTCCTCCTCTACGAGGTCGACTACCTGACGCCCCCGGACATGCGGGTGTTGGGATCATGGAGGCTGAGCGCATGCGGCGTCCTAGTCTCCCCCGTGCCCACCGGGGCTGAACGGCGCACCGAGACAGAGCACATTCGTTCGTCACTATCGGAGGTGCAGTGGAACAAGCCGAGGTACGCCGCTGATAGCCACAATCTGTGGACGATGTACTTCGAGCGCCGCCACGCCGAACAGGTCGCCTCCGAAAACGACATCATCCCCCGCGACCGCCTCAACTCTGACGGGCGGCGCATTTGGTGGGGCGTGCCCTGTCGCACCCTTGAAGCCGTCCTCGACCACATCGAGGCCGGCAACATGCCGCATCTCGAGTACCCAACACCCCAGTTCTTCTCTCGCCGCTGCGGTAGTTCCTGGATGTTGTGGCGCATGGAGACGGCGACCTCCTCGTCATTGGGCTTCGGTTCGCTTTCCTCCAGGTCGCATGTGCTCCGCCCCGTCAAGCAGGAGCCGCAGGACACGCCGCTTGGGCACCGCACCCGCAGCGGTGCCCTCGTCATCAATGAGGGCGGCCGCCCCTCCCCTCGTTCCCTTCGCCTCGTCCGACCGAAGACCGAGCCGGTGTTTCTCCCCGTGAATAAGGAGCACGTGGAGATGGCCGCCTGATACGTCCAAAACGTATCTATAATTTCTGCTTGCTCCATGCCTCTTTTGGGTGATATTGCTATGATATTTATACACTTCCATACACTTTTGATCATATTTGGACTAACCTATTAACTCAGTGCACCCCAGTGCCAGTTTCTGTTTTCTGCTATTTTTGTATTTCAGGTTTTCCCGTCACGTAAACTGCCAGAAAAATCCAGGAAAAATTATATAAAAAATCAGCGTTCCGGAAGCTTCCATGCGGCCAAAGTAGGGCCGGAGGGGGGCCACCAGGGCTCCAGGCGGCCTGCCCACGCGGTCCCCCTCCTGGCCGCGCCGGGGGGGCGCCTGGGCCCCCCTTAGCTCCCCTGGCGACCCCCTTTGGCATATATTTAACACTAGTCGAGGAAACCCTGATTCCAGACCCCTTTTCTCCAGACGCAATTCCGATCTCCGCCGCCATCGCCATCAAGCTTCGGGGGACCAGAATTCCTGTGCCGGCACCCTGCCGGGACGGGGAAGTGCCCCCGGATTCATCTCCATCGACGTTGCTTCCTCCCTCCATGATGCGGGAGTAGTTCCTCCTCGGGGCTGAGGTTTCTACCAGTAGCTATGTGGTCAATTCTCTCTCCCATGATGTGATCTTCGTTGTGATCATAGGCTATGTTAATCTAGGGTGATCCCATGATATTTGCCCTTCCTCTATGTATTGGATTGATGTACTCACTTGTCTTTATCTAGTATAATCCCCGAGACCAAGGTGACAGCGGTCTATTGGACATGGATTAGAAAAATATTTTCATGAGTGATTTCCTCTCTTGTGTGTTGATTGAAGATTGAGAGTCTCTTGGTGCTTGTCTTTGACTATCCTTTAGATATGTTGTGGTGATTGTGGGACTCTCTTTGGATGGCCGCGGTGACATTGGGAAATCCTTAGATTGAGAACTACGAACTTTGAGGTGTGCTTTTGTAGCCCTACATAATTCTCGTCCTCTCTTGACCACGGAGGAATGACCTCCGGGTGCGTTTCCATTGCATGTTTTATGGGAAATATCATGTGATTCGCTTATGTTAATGTTGTTGGGAGTTGCCAGTAGTGAAAGTCTGAACCCTAGGCCTTGTTTCCACCATTGCAATACCATTTGTGCTCACGTTTACCACTTGTTTACTTGCTGCACTTTTTATTACAGATTTATATTACTTTGTTTTGCCATCCATATCACTTGCCATTCAACATCTCTTCGCCAAACTAGTGCACCTATACATCTAACAAGTGTATTAGGTGTGTTGGGGACACAAGAGACTTCTTGTATCTTAGTTGCAGGGTTGCTTGAGAGAGACCATCTTCAACCTCTACTTCCCTGAGTTCGATAAACCTTAGGTCATCCACTTGAGGGAAATTGTTGATGTCCTACAAACCTCTGTGCTTGGAGGCCCAACATAGTCTACAAGAGTAGAAGCGTGTGTAGACATCAAGCTATTTATGGCGCCGTTGCCGGGGAGGTGAGTGCTTGAAGGTATATCTTTAGATCTTGCAATTAAATCTTTTTGTTTCTTGTTTTTATTTCACTAGTTATGTTTATGGAAAACCGTGCTATTGGATCGTTGCTTGCGGGAAGACGCCCCACACCTGTGGTGGTTGCTCCTCCCCCTACTGAAATTGTGCCCTATAAAATACCAGCTGGTATTATCGACTATGTTTTGGCTAATCGTTATGCAGGAGACAGACATCCCGGTGAACACTTGCTATATCTGTCACAATTATGTTCATTATTTAAGCTTGCAGGCGTATCAAGGGAGTTTGTCATGAGGAAATTGTTCGCCGTATCACTTATAGATAAAGCTTCAGATTGGTATAAGCTTCTCGATAACTCGCACTTGCTTGACTGGCAAGAGCTTATGTCTCTCTTTTACTCCAAGTTTTATCCTCTTCATGAAGTCCATGAGAATAGGAATTATGTTTATATTTTCTATCCTCATGATGGAGAGAGCATAGCTCAAGCTTGGGGGAGACTGAAAACGTTAATGCTAAAATGTCCTAACCATGGGCTCCCCAAAAATATGATTATTACTAATTTCTATGCGAGGCTCTCTTGACAGGATAAAGATTTGCTCGATGCTTCCTCTATGGGTTCTTTCACAAACGAAAAGATTGATGCTAAATGGGAACTCCTTGAAAGAATTCAACGCAACACTGAAGATTGGGAGATCGGCAAAGGTAAAGAGTCAGGTATAATTTATGAGTATGATTGCATTAAGTCCTTTGTTGAAACTACAAGTTTTAATAAGTTTAGTGCTAAGTTTGGGCTTGATCCTCAACTCCTTGTTGATTTCCTCAAATCTTTTGCTTCACATCTTAATATGCCTAAGGAGGATTGGATCAAGCATCATAAATCTTTTAAAGAGATTTGCAAAGAAAATGAAATTGTTCATGATGATTGCAACATGCATGATCTAATTCCTAAAAATGAAGTTTTATATAAGCATGTTAATTTTTGTGGAGTGGATAGACCTTGTGAGAGGCCTATGATTGAAGAAGAGAAGTATTGTAAGCAACATAAGCATGAAAGAACAATCACTTGGGTCAAAGATTTAAATGAAATTGCTAGAGAATTGTGTGACATTTATCCTTTTACTTGTGAACTTTGCTATATAGAGGGTCACTTTAATTTTCAATGCATGCACTTTCAAAACGTAACTGTTAACCAGTTGTGTGATAACATGATCACCTATGATCTTTATGATGAGCTTATGTTATTTTTGATGTGCGAGGAGTTATCAGAAAAGACTTCTTGGCTAGATGTTAATGCCATAGGAATAAAAAACACTTTGCAAAATTGCCATCTCTATTGTGTTGTTAATTGCCATGAAAATGATTACATAAGTAAGATTAGAAAGGAGGGAACTTTACCAAAGTATAAAAATGTCTCTTATATTTCTGCTAATAAAAAGGAGAGTTTCTCCCAAGTTTCCCCTATTGTTTCTAATGATAAACCAGGATATGTGGAGAAGCTTCATCTCCAACCACTCCCTCCTAAGGTGAAGAAGAAGAAAAAGAAGAGGAGCAATAAGGAAGAAGAATGGGTATCAACCTGGCCTAAGCATATTCCTCCCATCAACTTTTATCCTAACGGTTGTAAGTTTAAAGAAGAAGGTGAAGTTTATTGCCTTAATTATCATCTTGATGATACGTCCGTAGGTACTATTGAAGATGATTTTGATTATGATATGCATGTTACTTATTGTGATTGGGAAAATGATGATAATGCTACTTATGATCTTGAAAATCTTTTTGGTACCAACTCTGAAAGTGATGATATGGAAAGCTCTAAGCTTGGGGATGATAGGATTGCAAATCCTTTACCCACTAGTGATGTGACAATTGATAATTCTTTTGCTAGTAAGAATAAAGACAACATGTTTACAAATATAGTTGCTAGCAATGATAATGCTCTTCTCTACTATGATGATGTTATAACTCCAATATATAGTGATTATAAAGGTACCTATGACATAAGGAGAAATTATCCTTATGAAACTTGTCATAATCATGGAGGGAATTACTCCCTTGTTGAACACCATCTTCCTAATACACAATTAATCTATAGTGTTCAAGTTGTTTATGATAGTCCTACTCCCACTATTACCAATGAGAAAGATTATGCTTATGTGGAGAGTAAGAGTACCTTTTTGCATGTGGATCATGGTAACAATGCTTTATGTGATGCTTATATTGTTGAGTTTATTCGTGATCCCACTGAAAATTATTATGAGAAGGGAACATATGCTTATAGATATTTCAATAATATTAAGTTCCCTCTCTTTATGTTGAAAGTTTTGAAGCTGCACTTGTTTTTGAAGGAAATATGCCCTAGAGGCAATAATAAAGTTATTATTTATTTTCTTATATCATGATAAATGTTTATTATTCATGCTAGAATTGTATTAACTGGAAACTTAATACATGTGTGAATACATAGACAAAACAGAGTGTCCCTAGTATGCCTCTACTAGACTAGCTCATTGATCAAAGATGGTTATGTTTCCTAGCCATAGACATGAGTTATCATTTGATCAACGGGATCACATCATTAGGAGAATGATCTGATGGACAAGACCCATCCGTTAGCTTAGCACTATGATCGTTTAAGTTTTACTGCTATTGCTTTCTTCATGACTTATACATATTCCTATGACTATGAGATTATGCAACTCCCGAATACCGGAGGAACACTTTGTGTGCTACCAAACGTCACAACGTAACTGGGTGATTATAAAGGTACTCTACAGGTGTCTCCGAAGGTACTTGTTGGGTTGGCGTATTTCGAGATTAGGATTTGTCACTCCGATTGTCGGAGAGGTATCTCTGGGCCCACTCGGTAATGCACATCACTATAAGCCTTGCAAGCATTGCAGCTAATGAGTTAGTTGCGGGATGATGTATTACGGAACGAGTAAAGAGACTTGTTGGTAACGAGATTGAACTAGGTATTGAGATACCGACGATCGAATCTCGGGCATGTAACATACCGATGACAAAGGGAACAATGTATGTTGTTATGCGGTTTGACCGATAAAGATCTTCGTAGAATATGTGGGAGCCAATATGAGCATCCAGGTTCTGCTATTGGTTATTGACCGGAGACGTGTCTCGGTCATGTCTACATAGTTCTCGAACCCGTAGGGTCCGCACGCTTAAGGTTTCGATGATAGTTTTATTATGAGTTTATGAGTTTTGATGTACCGAAGGAGTTCGGAGTCCCGGATGAGATCGGGGACATGACGAGGAGTCTCAAAATGGTCGAGACGTAAAAATCGATATATTGGACGACTATATTCGGACATTGGAAAGGTTCTGAGTGATTCGGGTATTTTCGGAGTACCGGGGAGTTACGGGAATAGAGGAGAGAGGCCAAAAGGAAGGAGGCGTGCACCCCCCTTCTGGTCCAAATTGGACAAGGGGTGCAGCCCCCTTTTCCTTCTCCCTCTCCCCCTCTTTCCTTCTCTCCTACTCCGGAAAGGAAAGGGGAATCCTACTAGGACTTGGGAGTCCTAGTAGGACTCCCCACACTTGGTGCGCCCCCTCTAGGGCCGGCCTCTCCCTCCCTCCTTTATATACGGGGGCAGGGGGCACCTCTAGACACAACAATTGATCTCTTGATCTCTTAGCCGTGTGCGGTGCCCCCCTCCACCATAGTTCTCCTCGATAAATATTGTAGCGGTGCTTAGGCGAAGCCCTGCGACGGTAGAACATCAAGATCGTCACCACGCCGTCGTGCTGACGGAACTCTGCCTCGACGCTCGGCTGGATCGGAGTTCGAGGGACGTCATCGAGCTGAATGTGTGCTAGAACTCGGAGGTGCCGTAGTTTCGGTGCTTGATCGGCCGGGCCGTGAAGACGTACGACTACATCAACCGCGTTGTTCTAACGCTTCCGCTTTCGGTCTACGAGGGTACGTAGACTCACTCTCCCCTCTCGTTGCTATTCATCTGGTAGATAGATTTTGCGTGATCATAGGAAAATTTTAAAATACTATGTTCCCCATCAGTGGCATCAGAGCCAAGCTTATGTGTAGATGATATGCACGAGTAGAACACGATGAGTTGTGGGCGATACTAGTCATACTGCTTACCAGCATGTCATACTTTGCTTCGGCGGTATTGTGAGATGAAGCAGCCCGGACCGACATTACGCGTACGCTTACGCGAGACTGGTTTCACCGTTACGAGCACTCGTTGCTTAAAGGTGACTGGCGGGTGTCTGTCTCTCTCACTTTAGCTGAATCAAGTGTGGCTACGCCCGGTCCTTGTGAAGGTTAAAACAGCACATACTTAACGAAACATCGTTGTGGTTTTGTATGCGTAGGTAAGAACGGTTCTTGCTAAGCCTGTAGCAGCCACGTAAAACTCGCAACAACAAAGTAGAGGACGTCTAACTTGTTTTTGCAGGGCATGTTGTGATGTGATATGGTCAAGACATGATGAGTTATACGGTTTTGTATGAGATGATCATGTTTTGTAATGTTATCGGCAACTGGCAGGAGCCATATGGTTGTCGCTTTATTGTATGAAATGCAATCGCCATGTAATTGCTTTACTTTATCACTAAGCGGTAGCGATAGTCGTAGAAGCAATAGTTGGCGAGACGACAACGATGCTACGATGGAGATCAAGGTGTCGCGCCGGTGACGAAGGTGATCATGACGGTGCTTTGGAGATGGAGATCAAAAGCACAAGATGATGATGGCCATATCATGTCACATATTTTGATTGCATGTGATGTTTATCTTTTTATGCTTCTTATTTTGCTTAGAACGACGGTAGCATTATAAGATGATCCCTTACTAAATTTCAAGATATAAGTGTTCTCCCTGAGTATGCACCGTTGCGAAAGTTCGTCGTGCCGAGACACCACGTGATGATCGGGTGTGATAAGCTCTACGTTCAAATACAACGGGTGTAAGCCAGTTTTGCACACGCAGAATACTCGGGTTAAACTTGACGAGCCTAGCATATGCAGATATGGCCTCGGAACACTGGAGACCGAAAGGTCGAGCGTGAATCATATAGTAGATATGATCAACATAAGATGTTCACCATTGAAACTACTCCATCTCACGTGATGATCGGACATGGTTTAGTTGATTTGGATCACGTGATCATTTAGATGACCGGAGGGATGTCTATCTAAGTGGGAGTTCTTTAATTAATATGATTAAATTGAACTTTAATTTATCATGAACTTAGGCCTCGTAGTATTAGCATATCTATGTTGTAGATCAATAGCTCACGATGTTGCTCCCCGTTTATTTTTTATATGTTCCTAGAGAAAACTAAGTTGAAAGATGTTAGTAGCAATGATGCGGAATTGTTCTGTGATCTGAGGATTATCCTCATTGCTGCACAGAAGAATAATGTCCTTGATGCACCGCTAGGTGACAGACCTATTGCAGGAGCAGATGTAGACGTTATGAACGTTTTGACAAAAGCTCGGTATGATGACTACTTGATAGTTTAAGTGCACCATGCTTTACGGCTTAGAACCGGGACTTCAAAAACGTTTTGAACGCCACGGAGCATATAAGATGTTCCAAGAGTCGAAATTAGTATTTCATACTCATGCCCGTGTCGAGAGGTATAAGACTTCTGACAGTACTTTGCCTACAAGATGGAGGAGAATAGCTCAACCAGTGAGCACGTGCTCAGATTGTCTGGGTACTACAATTACTTGAATCAAGTGGGAGTTAATCTTCCAGATAAGATAGTAATTGACAAAGTTCTCTAGTCACTATCACCAAGTTAGTAGAACTTCGTGATGAACTATAATATGCAAGGGATGACGAAGGTAATTCCCGAGCTCTTCGCGATCCTGAAATCGGCGAAGGTAGAAATCAAGAAAGAGCATCAAGTGTTGATGGTTAATAAGACCACTTGTTTCAAGTAAAGGGCAAAGGGATAGAAGGGGAACTTCAAGAAGAATGACAAGCAAGTTGTCACTCCCATGAAGAAACCCAAAGCTAAACTCAAGCCTGAAACTAAGTACTTCTACTGCAAAGGAAATGGTCACTGGAAGTGGAACTGCCCTAGATACTTGGCGGATAAGAAGGATGGCAAAGTAAACAAAGGTATATTTTGATATACAGATATTGATGTGTACTTTACTAGTGTTCATAGCAACCCTTGGGTATTTGATACCGGTTCAGTTGCTAAAATTAGTAACTCGAAACGAGAATTGCAGAATGAACAGAGAGTAGTTAAAGGTGAAGTGACGATGTGTGTTGGAAGTGGTTCCAAGATTGATATGATCATCATCGCACACTCCCTATACTTTCGGGATTAGTGTAGAACCTAAATAAATGTTATTTGGCATTTGCGTTGAGCATGAATATGATTTGATCATGTTTGTTGCAATACGGTTATTCATTTAAAGTCATAGAATAATTGTTATTCTGTTTACATGAATAAAGCCTTCGATGGTCATACACCCAATGAAAATAGTTTGTTGGATCTCGATCGTAGTGATACACATATTCATAATATTGAAGCCAAAATATGCAAGGTTAATAATGATAGTGCAAATTATTTGTGGCACTGCCGTTTAGGTCATATTGGTGTAAAGCGCATGAAGAAACTCCATAGTGATGGACTTTTGGAATCACTTGATTATGAATCACTTGGTGCTTGCGAACCATGCCTCATGGGCAAGATGACAAAAACTCCGTTCTCCGGAACAATGGAGCGAGCAACAGATTTGTTGGAAATCATACATACTGATGTATGTGGGCCAATGAGTGTTGAAGCTTGCGGCGGGTATCGTTATTTTCTGACCTTCACTGATGATTTGAGCAGATATGGGTATATCTACTTAATGAAGCACAAGTCTGAAACATTTGAAAAGTTCAAAGAATTTCAGAGTGAAGTAGAAAATCATCGTAACAAGAAAATATAGTTTCTACGATCTGATCGTGGAGGAGAATATTTGAGTTATGAGTTTGGTCTTCATTTGAAACAATGTGGAATAATTTCACAACTCATGCCACCCGGAACACCACAGCGTAATGGTGTGTCCGAACGTCGTAATCGTACTTTATTGGATATGGTGCGATCTATGATGTCTCTTACCGATTTACCACTATCGCTTTTGGGGTTATGCATTAGAGACAGCTACATTCACGTTAAATAGGGCACCATCTAAATCCGTGGAGATGACACCGTATGAACTGTGGTTTAACGAGAAACCTAAGCTGTCATTTCTTTAAGTTTGGGACTGCGATGCTTATGTGAAAAAGTTTCAACATGATAATCTCGAACCCAAATCGAAGAAGTAAATCCTCATAGGATACCCAAAAGAAACTGTTGGGTACACCTTCTATCACAGATCCGAAGGCAAGGTCTTTGTTGCTAAGAGTGGATCCTTTCTAGAGAAGGAGTTTCTCTTGAAAGAAGTGAGTGGGAGAAAAGTAGAACTTGATGAGGTAATTGTACCTTCTCCCGAATTGGAAAGTGGAACATCACAGAAACTAGTTCCAGTGATTCCTACACCAATTAGTGAGGAAGCTAATGATGATGATCATGAAACTTCAGATCAAGTTTCTGCTGAACTTCGTAGATCAACCAGAGTTCGTTCCGCGTCAGAGTAGTATGGCAACCCGGTTCTGGAAGTCATGTTACTGGACAATGATGAACCTACGTTCTATGAGGAAGCGATGATGAGCCCAGATTCCGCAAAATGGCTTGAGGCCATGAAATCTGAGATGGGATCCATGTATGAGAACAAAGTGTGGACTTTGGTTGACTTGCCCGATGATCGGCAAGCCATCGAAAATAAATGGATCTTCAAGAGGAAGACTGACACTGACGGTAATGTTACTGTTTACAAAGCTCGACTTGTTGCGAAAGTTTTTCAACAAGCTCAAGGAGTTGACTACGATGAGACTTTCTCACCCGTAGCGATGCTTAAGTCTGTCTGAATCATGTTAGCAATTGCCGCATTTTATGAAATCTGGCAAATGGATAACAAAACTGCATTCTTTAATGGATTTATTAAAGAAGACTTGTATATGATGCAACCAGAAGGTTTTGTCAATCCTAAAGGTGCTAACAAAATGTGCAAGCTCCAGCGATCCATCTATGGACTGGTGCAAGCATCTCGGAGTTGGAATATACGCTTTGATAAGTTGATCAAAGCATATAGATTTATACAGACTTGCGGTGAAGCCTGTATTTACAAGAAGTGAGTGGGAGCACTACAACCATCCTGATAAGTATATGTGAATGACATATTGTCAATCGGAAATGATGTAGAATTTTCTGGAAAGCATAAAGGAGTGTTTGAAAGGAGTTTTTCAAAGAAAGACCTTGGTGAAGCTGCTTACATATTGGGCATCAAGATCTATAGAGATAGATCAAGACGCTTGATAAGACTTTCGATGAGTACATACCTTGATATGATTTTGAAGTAGTTCAAAATGGATCAGTCAAAGAAGGAGTTCTTACCTGACTTGTAAGGTGTGAAGTTGAGTAAGACTCAAAGCCAGACCACGACAGGAAAATATAGAGAGAATGAAAGTCATTCCCTATGCCTCAGCCATAGGTTCTATAAAGTATGCCATGATATGTACCAAACATGTTGTGTACTTTGCCATGAGTTTGTCAAGAGGGTACAATAGTGATCCAGGAGTAGATCACTGTACAGCGGTCAAAATTATCCTTAGTAACTGGATGACTAAGGAAATGTTTCTCGATTATGGAGGTGATAAAGAGTTCGTCGTAAAGGGTTACGCCGATGCAAGATTTGACACTAAATCCAGCCGACTCTAAGTATCAATCTGGATGCGTATTGAAAGTGGGAGCAATTAGCTAGAGTAGCTCCATGCAGAGCATTGTAGACACATAGACATTTGCGAAATACATACGGATCTGAATGTGACAGACCCGTTGACTAAACTTCTCTCACGAAGCAAAACATGATCACACCTTAGTACTCTTTGGGTGTTAATCACATAGCGATGTGAACTAGATTATTGACTCTAGTAAACCCTTTGGGTGTTAATCACATGACGATGTGAACTATCGGTGTTAAATCACATGGCGATGTGAACTAGATTATTGACTCTAGTGCAAGTGGGAGACTGAAGGAAATATGCCCTAGAGGCAATAATAAAGTTATTATTTATTTCCTTATATCATGATAAATGTTTATTATTCATGCTAGAATTGTATTAACTAGAAACTTAATACATGTGTGAATACATAGACAAAACAGAGTGTCCCTAGTATGCCTCTACTAGACTAGCTCATTGATCAAAGATGGTTATGTTTCCTAGCCATAGACATGAGTTATCATTTGATCAACGGGATCACATCATTAGGAGAATGATCTGATGGACAAGACCCATCCGTTAGCTTAGCACTATTATCGTTTAAGTTTTACTGCTATTGCTTTCTTCATGACTTATACATGTTCCTATGACTATGAGATTATGCAACTCCCGAATACCGGAGGAACACTTTGTGTGCTACCAAACGTCACAACGTAACTGGGTGATTATAAAGGTACTCTACAGGTGTCTCCGAAGGTACTTGTTGGGTTGGCGTATTTCGAGATTAGGATTTGTCACTCCGATTGTCGGAGAGGTATCTCTGGGCCCACTCGGTAATGCACATCACTATAAGCCTTGCAAGCATTGCAGCTAATGAGTTAGTTGCGGGATGATGTATTACGGAACGAGTAAAGAGACTTGTTGGTAACGAGATTGAACTAGGTATTGAGATACCGACGATCGAATCTCGGGCAAGTAACATACCGATGACAAAAGGAACAACGTATGTTGTTATGCGGTTTTGACCGATAAAAGATCTTCGTAGAATATGTAGGAGCCAATATGAACATCCAGGTTCCGCTATTGGTTATTGACCGGAGATGAGTCTCGGTCATGTCTACATAGTTCTCGAACCCGTAGGGTCCGCACGCTTAACGTTTGATGACGATCGGTATTATGAGTTTATGAGTTTTGATGTACCGAAGGTAGTTCGGAGTCCCGGATGAGATCACGGACATGACGAGGAGTCTCGGAATGTCCGAGAGGTATCTCTGGGCCCTCTCGGTAACACACATCACAATAAGCCTTGCAAGCAAAAGACTAATGAGTTAGTCACGAGATGATGTGTTACGGAACGAGTAAAGAGACTTGCCGGTAACGAGATTGAACTAGGTATAGAGATACCGACGATCGAATCTCGGGCAAGTAACATACCGATGACAAAAGGAACAACGTATGTTGTTATGCGGTTTTGACCGATAAAAGATCTTCGTAGAATATGTAGGAGCCAATATGAACATCCAGGTTCCGCTATTGGTTATTGACCGGAGATGAGTCTCGGTCATGTCTACATAGTTCTCGAACTCGTAGGGTCCGCACGCTTAACGTTTGATGACGATCGGTATTATGAGTTTATGAGTTTTGATGTACCGAAGGTAGTTCGGAGTCCCGGATGAGATCACGGACATGACGAGGAGTCTCGGAATGTCCGAGACATAAATATTGATATATTGGACGACTATATTCGGACACCGGAAGTGTTCCGGAAAAGTTTCGGATTTAACTGGATTGCCGGAGGGGGTTACCGGAACCCCCTACGAGGGGGGATGGTCCATAGTGGGCCTTGAGGAAAGGAGAGAGGAAGCCCATAGAGGCTGGTCGGCACCCCACCTAGGGATCCTAGTGAAGGAAATATGCCCTAGAGGCAATAATAAAGTTATTATTTATTTCCTTATATCATGATAAATGTTTATTATTCATGCTAGAATTGTATTAACCGGAAACTTAATACATGTGTGAATACATAGACAAAACAGAGTGTCCCTAGTATGCCTCTACTAGACTAGCTCATTGATCAAAGATGGTTATGTTTCCTAGCCATAGACATGAGTTGTCATTTGATCAATGGGATCACATCATTAGGAGAATGATCTGATGGACAAGACCCATCCGTTAGCTTAGCACTATGATCGTTTAAGTTTTACTGCTATTGCTTTCTTCATGACTTATACATGTTCCTATGACTATGAGATTATGCAACTCCCGAATACCGGAGGAACACTTTGTGTGCTACCAAACGTCACAACGTAACTGGGTGATTATAAAGGTACTCTACAGGTGTCTCCGAAGGTACTTGTTGGGTTGGCGTATTTCGAGATTAGGATTTGTCACTCCGATTGTCGGAGAGGTATCTGTGGGCCCACTCGGTAATGCACATCACTATAAGCCTTGCAAGCATTGCAGCTAATGAGTTAGTTGCGGGATGATGTATTACGGAACGAGTAAAGAGACTTGTTGGTAACGAGATTGAACTAGGTATTGAGATACCGACGATCGAATCTCGGGCATGTAACATACCGATGACAAAGGGAACAATGTATGTTGTTATGCGGTTTGACCGATAAAGATCTTCGTAGAATATGTGGGAGCCAATATGAGCATCCAGGTTCCGCTATTGGTTATTGGCCGGAGACGTGTCTCGGTCATGTCTACATAGTTCTCGAACCCGTAGGGTCCGCACGCTTAAGGTTTCGATGATAGTTTTATTATGAGTTTATGAGTTTTGATGTACCGAAGGAGTTCGGAGTCCCGGATGAGATCGGGGACATGACGAGAAGTCTCAAAATGGTCGAGACGTAAAAATCGATATATTGGACGACTATATTCGGACATTGGAAAGGTTCCGAGTGATTCGGGTATTTTCGGAGTACCGGGGAGTTACGGGAATAGAGGAGAGAGGCCAAAAGGAAGGAGGCGTGCACCCCCCTTCTGGTCCGAATTGGACAAGGGGTGCAGCCCCCTTTTCCTTCTCCCTCTCCCCCTCTTTCCTTCTCTCCTACTCCAGAAAGGAAAGGGGAATCCTACTAGGACTTGGGAGTCCTAGTAGGACTCCCCACACTTGGTGCGCCCCCTCTAGGGCCGGCCTCTCCCTCCCTCCTTTATATACGGGGGCAGGGGGGCACCTCTAGACACAACAATTGATCTCTTGATCTCTTAGCCGTGTGCGGTGCCCCCCTCCACCATAGTTCTCCTCGATAAATATTGTAGCGGTGCTTAGGCGAAGCCCTGCGACGGTAGAACATCAAGATCGTCACCACGCCGTCGTGCTGACGGAACTCTCCCTTGACGCTCGGCTGGATCGGAGTTCGAGAGACGTCATCGAGCTGAACGTGTGCTAGAACTCGGAGGTGCCGTAGTTTCGGTGCTTGATCGGTCGGGCCGTGAAGACATACGACTACATCAACCGCGTTGTTCTAACGCTTCCGCTTTCGGTCTACGAGGGTACGTAGACTCACTCTCCCCTCTTGTTGCTATGCATCTGGTAGATAGATCTTGCGTGATCGTAGGAAAATTTTAAAATACTACGTTCCCCAACAGTTTTGTCTTCCTATGCTTATTGCTTTGTGCTTCAATGAATTATTCTATTGCAATATTCCTATGCATAGGAAGCATGTTAGGCTTAAATGTATTTGGTATTTGCTTCTTGATGCTCTCTTTTGTTCTTCAACTCTTATTCCTACGAAAGCATCATTAAAGTCTTAAGCCTATCTTTATGGCTATAAAGAAAGAGCTCTAGGGAGACAACCCTTGTTATCTTTGCTTTCAGTTTTTAGTGGTCTTGATGTTGTTACTACAGTAGCATCATCATTGTATCTTTACTTTTCAACTTTGTGCCAAGTGTAGCCTCTGATTGCAAGAAAGTTCAAAAGTTGTGACGTGCTGTCCAGGAAACAGATTATGTCCTTGGATAGAAAAATTCGTATAAAATCACCAGATCATCTTTTTGGTCTGAATTTTTTCAAAAGCGTGCTCTATACAATTGTCTTTCGGGCGTCTGTTCTGAGTTTTTTGATTAGAGTTGCAGAAGTGCCCCGAAAAAATCATTTACTACATGCTGGTCTGTTTTTCACAGATTCTGTCCTGTTTTGCCTTTCCTTCATTTTGCAAACCTTGAGCTTGCTTTTTCTTTGCAAAAACCTTTTGGCAATCTTGAGAAACAGTAGACCTTCAAGAATATCCTTATTTCCAGCAAGGAACAATTATATTATTATGGGTACTAACCTCGCTAATCAGATTATGATGAGTTATGTATGAAGGGAGTTTTCAAGTGTGCGAGGGAAGATGATAAAAAGATTCAGGAGTGTCAAATGTTCAAGCTTGGGGATGCCTGTAATGCCCAGGATGGGACTATACCTCCTACGTGTCGAGGCACGACTTAAAGGTATAAGCCCATCCTAGAATGATCTCAAGTTTGGTATCTTTGCACGACTCATGTAAAAGAGGGATTAAAAGCAAAAGGAGATAGTTGGCTTACACTCGCCACTTCACACAATACAATACATAAGCAAGACATCATTCAAAACATCACAGCCCATCTAAGGGTAAGATCCAAAAGAAAGATACCAAAACAACATAAAGCCACAGGTCAGGATCGAATCCTAGTAGAAACCACTACTGATCGTCGAAACGTCACAAGCAAACGGCCAAACTCTCTTCATCGAGCTCCCAGTGAAGAACTTGAACCAGCTCCTGCATCAACTCGGCTGAACCTGCATCTGGTGTTGTAGTATCTGTGAGCCACGAGGACTCAGCAATCCCATAACCATGGGTATCAAGACTAGCAAAGCTTTGTGGGTAGGAAGAGGTAAAGTGGTGAGGTTGCAGCAGCGGCTAAGCATAATATGGTGGCTAACTTACGAGTACCAGAATAAGATGAGAAGCTACGCAAACGGTCGCAAAAGTAGTGATCGCTAAAGATCCTAACTACATACGAGTCAAACATAACCCCACCGTGTTCTCTTCTCAAAGTGAAAAGAGACAGTCACGGTTGCTCACACAGTTGTGTGTTTTACTTCGGATCATCTGTCAAGTTTTCTACAACCGGACATTAACAAATTCCAATCTGCCACATAACCGCGGGCACGGCTTTCGAAAGATCATAACCCTGCAGGGGTGTTCCAACTTAGCCCATCACAAGCTCTCACGATTAGCTGAAGTGATAAATATAATATCATCACCCCTTATCTTAGGGAAAATCCGATCAGGCTCGGCATCCCGGTAGCACAAGTCATTTCGACAATGGTAAAACAAGTCCAGCAAGACCTCCCGGCGTGCCGACACCCTGATAGTAGCCGCGCGTATCTCGTCTCAGGCCACGACCGGATAGGTGAGCCTACAGGAGTCAATCCTCGAGTTTCCCCGTGGTGACCCCGCAGTCTCCCCGTTTGGGACCAACACCATCAGCACTGGCCCCCCTGCTATGTAGAAAGAATCCTCGGGTAGCGCTAACTCCCTATGCAATTTAATTAATTAATTAAGTTGTTATTATGAGCAAATTAAAACCAATGGTGGGCCTTGCTGGAGGAGTTTTATTCAAAGTCGAACTGTCAAGGGGTCCCCATTTCACCCATCGTGTAAGGAACGCAAAATCAAGGAACATAATGCCGGTTTATCGGCGCCTAAGGTGGCATGAGTGGAACAAAACACCGAGCAAAAGGCCAAGCCTTCCACCCATGCCCAGTATATAGGTGTGTTAATAATAATAATAGATATTGTGATATTCCAACAACAAGTTCCCTCCTGGAACGAATTTCATCTTCACCTGCAACTAACAACGCTATAAGAGGGGCTGAGCAAGCGGGGCTGAGCAAGCGGGTAACATAGCCAAACAGTGGTTTTGCTAGGAAGGTGTCAAGGTTAGAGGTTTCATGGCAACAAGGAGAGGCTGACATAAAAGATGGGTAGCGCGACATGTAACGATAGCATCGAGACAACTAAGCAAGGCAAAGGTTGTAAAGGTATCCAAGGGTATGATCATCTTGCCTGGGATTCCGCAAGGAAGAAGAACGGATCCATGAAGTAGACGGAGCAACAAAGTCGAGCGAATCCTCACAACTCCGGAACGAAACCGAAGCTATCAAGAGAAGCAACCGGAAAGAAGCAAACAACACGGTAAACATACAAGCATAAACATGGCATACGATGCACATCCAAGTATGATGCATGTCCGGTTTAAATATGCATGGCATGGCAAGAGCACAAACAAAACTACAAGTTAAGTGGAGATCAATATGCAACGAGTTGCATATTGACGAAACACCACATTTAATTATTTAATTGACTCTCGTTATTTACAAGACAAGATTAAATGTTGATTAACATGGCAAGAGGTGAAGCTTAATAAAACTATACTAACTCGGCAATTTAAATGAGGCCGGAGAATAACAACAACATATCTGGAAAATCCCCATGAGCATGTTTAATAATTATAAGCAAACAAGAAACACACATTATAATGTTGTTAACATGATGCGGATGATATGATCAAGTTTATGCAAGTTTATTAAAAGTTTAACAAGAAGATGATATGAAGCATCGTCACCGTGGTGGAAGGAAAGGGTGCCACGGCAACGATCCGAAATGATGCAAAGGCAACATATCGGTTCCGGTAACTCGTTGAGAGTCCGGTGCAAAAGGAAAGATGGCGTGAGCGGGTCAACGAGATGAAAGGTGGGGCGATCCCGTCACCAGGTTCCCACGAGTCGGTGACGAGGCAACCGAGGAACATGAAAAAAGGTCGGAACGGGCACGATGCACACAAGGGTAACATCTCATACAACCACATCACGCATCCACGGGTCACGTCTCGGGGTTATACCTTCGAAACAATTGTTTCGGGGCGGAATCGAGTCATCGAGGGACGTAGTGGAAGAAGAGGAAGTAGTCGTTCTCGAGGCGGTAGTTGTACTCGGGTGACGGTAGCGGAAGTAGTGGTACACGTTCGTTTCGGAGAGGGACTTGATGAACCCAACATCTTCGGGGCGACGGTAGTGGTACTCGCGGTCGTCGAACGTAGTGGTACTTGACGGATCCATAGCGACCGTAGTTGTACACGGATTGTCGGACCGGTCTCGGTGTTGACGTACGCAGGTCCTCTGTCAAAACAGTAGCACAGAGCAGCACAACAAAAAGAAACACAGTTGTCTCGGGACTCCATGGTCACGGTCACAGCAGCAGCAGGGGCGACGGGTCGGCTGCCCCTGGCGCGCGGGAACTGTTCGGGGCGAGGCACGGAGCAGGGCGGAGGAAGGCCAGCAAGGTGGAGGAGGCTCCGGCCGCGGCTGCGGTGCTGGCCGGCGGGGCGGAAGGGCGTCGGGGCGCTGGAGATGGGGTGGTGGAGCTGCTCGAGGCCGCGGCTCCATGGCGGGGCGCTTGGCAGGCAGAAGAAGTGCCGCGGCGGCGCTGGAGAAGGGAGCCGCGTCGGGATTGGGCTCCTGGCCGGCTGGCTCGGGCCAGGCGAAGAAGGAGCGAGGCGCACGGGGCCTGGAGGAGGGAGGCCGCGGCTGTGCGACGAGGAGGGGCGCGACGGTGGCCAAGAGGCGGTGCGAGCTCACGGGAGAGGAGGGCTGCTCCCGTTCGAAGAGGGGGCGCGGACGAGGCGCCTGGGTGCGGGCGAGCCAGCGGCCGGAGGGCATGGCCCCCGCGGGTACGGGCGCCCGGGGCCTTGCTGGAGACGGCGTGGAGGACAGACGAGGAGGCCGGAGGAAGGGGCAATGAGGAGAGGCGCATGGAGGGATCGGGGCCTCTGCTGCCTTCCCGGCCACTCGAGGGGAGGGAGTCGGGCTGCGAAGGATGATCCAGAGGGGGTCGGGCTCGGGGGTTCGGGACAGGGAGCGAGAGAGAGATGGGGGAACGAGAGGATAGGGGATCGGGAGCGGGGCTCGCGAGCGAGGAGTACGAGGGGTGGCGGCGGTCGATGGGGAAACAAGGGAGCGACGGGTTCGGGTGCGGCTGCAGCTAGGGTTAGGGGAGAACGGGCCAGATGGGCCTGATGGCTGGATGGGCCGGCTGGAGGGAAGGAGGAGAGGGAGGCCTGGCTGCGAGTTGGGCTCTCTGCTGTTTTATTTCTTTAACCGAAAAGAAAATAGAGAAAGAACAACACCAATAGAAAAACGGTCAAGAAGAAGAAAATAAAAGATGGAACATTTTTGTAGGCTTTATGGAATAAAACCAACCCAACAAAAGTGGTTCCAACAAAATAGGAAAATGCAAACTAAAACATTTAGCTTGCAATAAAAGGAGTTTGAACGGAGTCTAGATATTTAGGAGGAGCCTCGAAACAACGGAAAGGAATTATTGGCAAGGTTTTGACGGAGAAAACTCGAAGTGAGAAAGACATGGGGAATATTATGCGCGTGTGTTGCGGGTAATTCCAAACAATGGAATATTTATTATATAGCTCCCTAAAATATCGGGAGGATATGTTATAAAGAGAAGACAACCTTTCCTCGATTTAAATGGACCGAAGGTCCACACAATTTATTTAAGTTGAGATGCAAAGAAAAATATGACATGATGGCATGATGACATGATGCAACGCAAAAATAAATAACACAAGCACAAAAGAAACACAAGGGGGAACCCGGAACATCTGGAATCTTCTGGGATCTTCTGGAATCTTCTGGGACGTCGGTCTTCGGGCGTCACAATGCCCCCATGCACCCCCAAGAAATATTCAAGAAGACTCAAGCATCTAAGCTTGGGGATGCCCCCGTGCATCCCCTTCTCCATCAACATTATCAGTTCGTCTTTCGTTCCACTATATTTTTATCACTTCATGTGTTATGTGCTATGCTTGGAGCGTCTTGCTTTTAGTTTCCTTTTTAGTTTTCTTTAGCTTTTCATAACGAGTTGGAACCCATATTTCTTTGTGTGGGAGAGAAACACGCTCCACTTCAACCTAGAACATAATATAGAATTTTCATGTCTATCCTTGCTGTGTGTGTTCTTTGTCTTTCAATAGCTACTATCATGTTCAGCTCTTAGTTTTCATGTTTATCTTTTTAAAGAGCTTTTGTTTAGTTGGTCGCTGGAACTCTCTTTAGTTATCATGCTTATCTTATTAAGAGAGTTGGCTTCTGTTGCATTGGTCGATATGTCTATGATAAAAATGCTACGTGCATAATGGTGCTTAGTAGTTCATGTTTTCTTATGGTTAGTCTCAAATAGCTGGGGGGTTCCCAATGTGTTATTGGAGTACCAACATGATTTGTTTGCCTATGATGTGGTATGGTTTAGTGATATCTTCCTTCAAGAATTAATTTTGATTGACTTGGCGTATGCTCACGCATATTTAAGACTGTAAAGAAAGTCTGTCAAGCCTTGATGATCTTTTATTTCTGAGTAGCGATATAACTTCCATGCCTGATTCAATGTTGCTTTGTCGCTCTGCATGATTATGACCGTCATTGCTCTTTTAGTTGGTCGCTCCCAGTCTTTTGCTAACCTCCACCTGTACTAAGCGGACTGACTGCTTGTGCATCCAAAATCCTTTAAACCAGTTATGCCATATGAGTCCACCATACCTTCCTATACATGGTATTTACCTGCCATTCCTAACGAAGACTTTCATGTACCATCTCGAAATTATTCAAGAAAAGCATCCCTATTTTGTGCCTCCGTTTTAGCTCATGAGGAAGTAGTAGTTAATTCATGATCTTTTTAAGTTGGACAAGCTTCACCCCGGGATTGCATGTCTAATGTGCAAACCCATAATACGAGAAGGAACTGGCAAAGAGTGCGCCCGGCTCAAAAATAATATAACAAACAAACCCTCCTTCACGCTTTGTTCATGAGAAATCAGAAAACTTTGGCAGTGATAAACAAAGGAGATTAAGAGGATGTGATCGTCCTCATTCGGGAGCCGTTCCTCGAAACTTGTCCATCTCAAGAAGTGATTGAGTTGTCTGCTAGCATTCATTGACGAAACATGCATATCCAAAAAAAAAATTTATTACCTCTATTTTTAAAACCAAGAGCTCTGGTACATGTTTTGTCTTTGTTTCCGACCACTGGTTTTCAACCTTGCCAACAAAAGCCACGGTTCGAGAGTCTCCACCTTCTTTTAAAGCACCAACTACTGAGAGCATGATTGTCATTCTGAGTGTAATGTGCATTGTCCCAAAGTAGCATTGTCTTTTGCATGATTGTGATATCGTTTATTCTGAAATCATTGTATCTAGTCGTCACTTAAACCTTGGAGGTGCCCCTGCATTTATGTTTTGCTTCACTAAAGGGGGCAAGCGAGATACCACTTTATCATATTTGCACACCATGCTCATTACAAATCTATTTGATGTTTCAGTATCATATTGTAAAACTTTCAGTTCTTTGTGATTTTCTCATGAGGCAACTTAATTACTACAGATTCATTGTCTCAGTAAGCTTTTGTCATATGACTATGAAAAGTCCTATATGGTTAATAGCATGTCACCACAGAAATTATTCTTGTTATCATTTACCTACTCGAGGACGAGCAGGAATTAAGCTTGGGGATGTTGATACGTCCAAAACGTATCTATAATTTATGCTTGCTCCATGCCTCTTTTGGGTGATATTGCTATGATATTTATACACTTCCATACACTTTTGATTATATTTGGACTAACCTATTAACTCAGTGCACCCCAGTGCCAGTTTCTGTTTTCTGCTGTTTTTGTATTTCAGGTTTTCCCGTCACGTAAACTGCTAGAAAAATCCCAGAAAAATTATATAAAAAATCAGCGTTCCGGAAGCTTCCATGCGGCCAAAGTAGGGCCGGAGGGGGGCCACCAGGGCTCCAGGCGGCCTACCCACGCGGCCCCCCTCCTGGCCGCGCCGGGGGGGCGCCTGGGCCCCCCTTAGCTCCCCTGGCGACCCCCTTTGGCATATATTTAACACCCGTCGAGGAAACCCTGATTCCAGACCCCTTTTCTCCAGACGCAATTCTGATCTCTGCCGCCATCGCCATCAAGCTTCGGGGGACCAAAATTCCTGTGCCGTCACCCTGCCGGGACGGGGAAGTGCCCCCGGATTCATCTCCATCGACGTTGCTTCCTCCCTCCATGATGCGGGAGTAGTTCCTCCTCGGGGCTGAGGTTTCTACCAGTAGCTATGTGGTCAATTCTCTCTCCCATGATGTGATCTTCGTTGTGATCATAGGCTATGTTAATCTAGGGTGATCCCATGATATTTCCCCTTCCTCTATGTATTGGATTGATGTACTAACTTGTCTTTATCTAGTATAATCCCCGAGACCAAGGTGACAGCGGTCTATTGGACATGGATTAGAAAAATATTTTCATGAGTGATTTCCTCTCTTGTGTGTTGATTGAAAATTGAGAGTCTCTTGGTGCTTGTCTTTGACTATCCTTTAGATATGTCGTGGTGATTGTGGGACTCTCTTTGGATGGCCGCGGTGACATTGGGAAATCCTTAGATTGAGAACTACGAACTTTGAGGTGTGCTTTTGTAGCCCTACATAATTCTCGTCCTCTCTTGACCACGGAGGAATGACCTCCGGGTGCGTCTCCATTGCATGTTTTATGGGAAATATCATGTGATTCGCTTATGTTAATGTTGTTGGGAGTTGCCACTAGTGAAAGTATGAACCCTAGGCCTTATTTCCACCATTGCAATACCATTTGTGCTCACGTTTACCACTTGTTTACTTGCTGCACTTTTTATTACAGATTTATATTACTTTGTTTTGCCATCCATATCACTTGCCATTTAACATCTCTTCGCCGAACTATTGCACCTATACATCTAACAAGTGTATTAGGTGTGTTGGGGACACAAGAGACTTCTTGTATCTTAGTTGCAGGGTTGCTTGAGAGAGACCATCTTCAACCTCTACTTCCCTGAGTTCGATAAACCTTAGGTCATCCACTTGAGGGAAATTGCTGCTGTCCTACAAACCTCTGCGCTTGGAGGCCCAACATAGTCTACAAGAGTAGAAGCGTGTGTAGACATCACCGCCGCTGACGAGACCGCCCTCAAGTGGGCGAAGGCGAACTACGTCGGCGAGCAGGTGGAGCATCAGCGTTGAGCCTATGAGGAGATGAATGCTCGGTGCCGCGGACGCGACAAGGGTGGCATCATCGTCCTCGACAATGACGAGGAGGATGCACCTAGGCCATCCAACCCCCCAGGTGTCGGCGACCCTGGGCAAGGTTGCAGCAGGGATGGCGGCGGCTCCGGCAGGACGCGGGGCGGCAATGATGACGTCGACGACTACACCCGGTTCTACAGGCTCCTCGGCATGTAGAAGGCGGGCGGCGGCTACGGCGTAGTAGGGCTAGGCGTAGTTGTTTTTAAATCATGTTTTATATATTTTTACAAATTTGAATTAAATCACCTAGTTTGTGCCATGTTTGTTTGTGTTTGTGCCGATTTGGGGGTGACCTGGGGACGTCGACTGGGAACACGGTCGCCCCCCATGCCGAAATGAGAAAAAATCACTATACGTCACTAAACTTGAGTCGGATGACAGTTTGGTACCACTACTTCAAAATACCCTAACTACGGTCCAAGTACTTGCACAAGGGGTTCACTTTGGTTGTACGATTTCATGTACGTATTTGCTAACTTGGCCGAGTCAGCCGCTGCCAGCTCGCTTTGATAGACACCTGGTCATCCTAGGGTGAATACTAGTCGATCCGTTTTTTTTTTCAAAAACGCCATGACCTGGTCGCATTTGGTCGGACCGACCGCGCACCTGGTCGGCCGCTCGCTTATCCCCTCGCTCTCCTCTTCCTCTCCTCCCAACCCTAGCCCAACTCCCGTCCCCGCCGCCGCAGCCATTGCCGATGTCGATGCCCTCCGTCGCCGCAGCCTTTGCCGACGCCCTCCTCCGCCGCCTCCGTCCTCGCCGTCATGTCGTCTTCCAACTCCGTCTGCACTGCATTGTGTGGCCGCTCTGTGGCTGTACCATTGATCGGGTGCCCGGATTGCGGCGAGCAGGTGAGGTTCTACCGGTCTAGCACCGATGAGCATGATGGATGGATCTTCTACAAGTGCGTCAACCACACTGTAAGTGTCAGTTCCTAGCTACTTGTTGATTCATGCCGTGTCAATTCTTAGCAACATTAGCATTGAAGCAGAGCACTCATTAAATTAGGCACATTAGTTGGTTAAATATTCATTGTTGTGATTAATACAGTAGCTTAGACTGTCCTTGGTTGCAAAATTACTGACAAAACTAGTTGGTTAACTAGTCTGCCATTGATTCATGCACTCCGAACTTTACTGTCACTTTGTAGGTGACTAAAGATGCAATTTTTTTTCTCATGTCACTTGTGATTTCTGGCGCTCGGATCTTGAATATGCGGAGCATCTGGTTGAAACAAGGCGTCTGGTTAGTGATGCTGCTGTAGATGCAATTGGTGCAGCTGAGGACGGGAGGGAAGAGCTTGAGAGGCAGAGGACTGAATCAATGGCAGGCAGGAGCACAACTGGAAGGGGCATGGCTGGAAGAGGCACTATAGGAAGAGCTAATTATGCCAGCTCCAATGAGAATAAGTATGCTACCAAGCAGCAAGTTGCTATGTTGTTAGGATTAGGCAGAAAGATTTTGCTGCTGCTGATGGCTTTTATTATAATGATTTGTGTGATGTGTTTCACCTTAATTGTGAAGAAGTGAAAGTGTTGTTAAATGAGTAGGTGTAGGTGT
Organism: Secale cereale; assembly: GCA_902687465.1. NCBI lineage: Eukaryota > Viridiplantae > Streptophyta > Magnoliopsida > Poales > Poaceae > Secale > Secale cereale. The sequence goes on from LR738715.1 coordinate 57,472,368, forward strand.
TCTAAGAGATCTCTTGTTCTCAATTGAGCATACTAAAAGCCATTGTAGTGGCACGGTTGTTTGCTCAGTATGAAGTCTTGGTTGTAATGGATAATATATCAGTAATATGAAGACTTTGTCCTAATGTTCAAACTGTTTTGCAATTACCTACAGAGATATGACAGATGTAATATGAAGACTCTGTCAGAATTGTACTTAATCTCATTGCATTGAAATTACTGAAAGAACTGCTGTCATAACTAATTGCTGACAGAAAAGCACTTAACCTAGTTGCTGTCATAACTAAACTAACTTATGTTAACTAGTTGTTGTCATAATTGTAAGTCATGTCAGCCCAGGTCCCCTTTCTCAACACAACTGAACTCAAAAGCAAGCATGTACTTGCACCTGCTGCAAACACCCACCCAGCAACTTGCACTCTACATGTAGCTTTGGTCCACCACCACCACCACCACCAGATCCCCTTCTTCTTCCTCATCTTTCATCTTCAATTTCGTTCACCACCAGACCCCCTTCTATCCTCTGTCCAATAGCACCACCAGATCCCCTTCTCATCTTCATCTAGCAGTAACCATGGTGTCCTAGGATGATCTTCCCAGTTCTTCTGAAGATGACTCTGTGACCAGCAAGGTTAGTGTGCTCCCCACCCAGTCTAGGGTTTCTCTGTCAATTGATTCCAAATGTATTTTTTGCCACTTGCCACAATTTCCTACGAGGAATGGAGTGGCTTGGCTACAGATCTGCCTAGCTTTAGATGTGGGCATGGATCTTTGTGTGAGAAGCATGTGGCATTTGAATCTGTTGATAGTGGCAGAAGGTTTCTAGCTTGTGCATAGAAGGTTAGTAAAAATTTTTGCATTTGGCACTGTTAAATAGGAAGTCATTTGAAGTATGGTTTAAGTTTCATCATCATGCACATAACTAAATACTGGTAGTTAATTGATTTTTTTTGTTTGGTCTAAAATGTTAGGAAGTACCTAAATGCAGCTATGTTGAGTGGGTTGACCCTGAGTGGCCTGATGCTCTGAAGATGAGCCTAGATAGTATATGGACAATGTATGAAGAGGAGGGAAAACAGAGGCTCAGACAGAATGTTGTGAGTGCTGAAGAAAACTTGAAGGTTATTGAAGAGAAGAAGAAGACGGAGAATGAGTTGAGGCATTTCAAGCTTGATTTTGCTAAGATGGTGGCTGAGAAGGAGCAGGCAATGAGCCAATAAGGCAGCACACAACTTGCTCTGACTGATCTAAAGGAAGAACTTGAAAATAAGAAGATGACAGACAAGTCAGTAACCAACATTCATCAGATCTTCAGGGTTAAAGTAGAGAAAGAGAGGAGCCAAGCAATGCAGGAGAGGGACAAAGTGATTCAAGAGAGGGATGAATTGAAGTATGAGAAAAGGAAGCTTGAGTACATGATTGGTGACCTATTCAAACACAAAGAGGCCACCAAGGAGAAGATAAAGAAGCTTAAGGGCATGCCGAATAAATTTGATTGAATTTGTGTCATTGTTAGAAAAATGACTTTGTATCTTTCCTAGAATGTGTACTATCTTAAAATGAACATGAACCTCCTCTTGGATTTGTATTTCTTTTCCTCTTATTTGTAACTTACTTTGATTGAATTTGTGCTAGTGTAGTTAACCAAGGGCATTTTTATTATCAGCCATTTTTGTTAACTCAAATTGAAGTTATCTGTCAGTTAACTAAATTGGGTTTAGATAACTAAATTTAGATATGAAATTGAAGTTAACTGTCAGTGTTTCCTTTTTTGGAAAAATTTGCCGCTTTCTTCATTTGGAATGATGCAGACAACAATTCAGAGGGCAATAGGCAACAATTCAGATAACATAACTAAAGCAACACAAGCCCAACATTTCAGATATCATTACTATTGCATTCCATAGTTCAACAACAACATTGCAAATACAAATAACTTATGTGCTGCAATATACCAGCACACCTAAGCAAAACATCCATATTTATAATTTATATGATGAAAAGTTCTACATTTTCAGCATGCGTAACTACAACAACTTCACTCCAGCATCTTCATCATCTCTGCAGCAACTTTACTCCACATTCTACATCTTCCTGAGGTGCTCCGAGCGGCGCACCTACACTCCGGTTGCCTCTAGTTTCCTCTTCTTCTCCTTCTTCACCTTGGCAGACACCTCCACCTGTGCCTCCAGGGCCAACACCACCTTTGGCTTGACGATGTCAGGAACATCCGGGCAGAGCTCCACGTCGATTGGGTGCTTCCTGTTAGCCTCCATGGGTTGGACGATAGGTGCCACCATCTGGACCTCCTGCTCGTCACCGGAGAGGACCACAACCTCTATCTCCTCGTCGCTAGATGACTCCTCCTCATCGCCAGACCACCCGAAGTCAGGGTCGTAGCCAGAGTCTTCATCGGAGTTAACCTGGAGGTACTCTGAGTCCGACGACAGGCTGGCATCAAAGACGTCGTCGTGCACGAGGAGATCAGGCTGGAACCGGTCCCAATAGGTCGTGTTGACAGGCACGGGGACGACCATCTCAACATCCTGGACGCGCTCCATCCTCAAGGCAACACGTAGGGGATCTGCGGCCAACGGCGGCGTGGTGGTGGACCTGTACATCCACCACCGGGTGCGCTGCCTCGGATCGTCCGAGCGCGTCTCCTGCATTGTGAAATGCAGGATAACTGCCGAAGGGACGCCGGGGCTGGGGGGTAACACGCGACGCTTCTCATCCTGCATCATCACCTTGACGAGGCCGCGCGCATGGTGACGCATCATCCCCATACTAGGGAACCACTACACGATCTCCTTGAGGTCCGCGCACATGGCGTCGTCATCGGCGGCCAGATCCTCGATGACCCGCTGTCAGACGAGGCCCTTGTCCATGTCAGCGGCGACATGGTGGTGCTCGGCGTCGATGGTTTCTTTGAGAAGGAGTGGAAACCGAAGCAGAGAGGGGAAGGGGAGTAGACAGAGCAGCGGTGGTTCGCTGGTCTTAAAGACAGGCAGTGAGTGGAAACCGAAGCGACAGACAGGGAGGGGAGTGTAAACACTTTAAGTAGGTTGTCAAATAACACTTGATCACAACACCGTTCTTATCACACTAGCATTGCACGCAGTTTCTCACACCACGGGTCTTGGGTTCGAAACCCAGGCCACCCTCTTTTATTTTTTATTTTTTTTTATTTTATGCACTTAAGTACAAAACCAGTGAAGAGATAAATGAACCACTGATTCATTGTAGTTTTCATTTTGAATTAAGTGAATAAAGCCACTGATTATTTCTGAACTCTAACAGTTTTCATTTTGAATTCAGTGAATCAAGCCATTGAATGAGTACAAATATTACAAGTGCAACAACACTGAATCATCTGAACTCTAACAGTGTCAAACAGTCTCATTGTAGTTTTTGCAAAAAAATTACAAGTGCAACAGCACTGAATCATCTGAACTCATCAAACATGTTCACTCTATTAAGATTCTTTGGCACATGTCCACTTGGCCTTGCTTGCTTCCTCTCTTGTGCTCTTATTATCTTGGCCTCTTTTTGCTGTTTCTTCCTTGCTTCTTGATCTTCTTTTCTCTTCAGTGCTGCCATAGTTCTCTTTGCTTCTTGTTCTTCTTTTGTCTTCAGTGTTGCCTCTGCTTTAGCTGCCATTGCATCAAGGGCTCTGGCCTCCTTCTCTTCTTGCAATGCAGCTTTTCTTCTCTTGTGCTGCTCTTCTTCTTCTTTCTGAGTTCTCTACTTTCCTCCTTGCAATTTCTTGTCTTTTTGCTTCTGCCTCCTCTGCTTTCTTCTCTGCCATCTCATGCATGGCCTCAAGTGCTGCATCTCTCCTGACTGCCATCTATCTTTCTTTCTCTCTTTTCATCTTCAGCAACTTCATGGTCTGGTTGCCTTCATTTGTAGTTGTTATTATCTGTGCCGAAGTCTGAGAACTTACTGCCAGTGAGATGAATGATGAATCTGGCACAATGCTTTCAGTATCTTCTCTAGGAATAGGTCTGGATTGTTGCATCATATGAAGCATTATAAATCCAAAGTCATGCACCTCTACAACACAATCATCACATGCTAGCATCAGTACAACAAAAAGGAATGGACAAAAGTGGCTTGAAAAATACAACTAAACAAGGAAGGGACAAAAATGGAGAATTTGCCTCAAAAACAACTGGTGTATCTGCTCCATCATCTTGTGTGACAATGACCTCCTCATGTGTATCTTGGCCATCAACATGGACCTCCTCCTGTGTAACTTGGCCATCATCTTGTGTGACATGAACCTCCTCCTGTGTAACTTGGCCATCATCTTATTGTGCCAGAACAATTTCATCATCTGACACATCGTCAGGAATGGCCCTTGGACACCTTCTTGTTGTTCTCTCTGCTAGATTTGGCAAAATGCCAGCCTTTCTTTTATTACATCCTTTGATGTTGTGGCCTGGTTCATGGCAGTATGAACATGTTATTGTGATTCCATGTCTGCTCATCACCTTGGTTCCATCTTTCTTTTCAATATCATAAGGTTGCTTTCTCCTACTCTTGTTTGAAGGCCTCCCTACTTTTTTTCCATAGACAGGTGGCTTGATTTCACAACCATTCATCTTCTGCCACTCACTCATATCTCTACAAGGCTTGATAATGGGTTTGTATGCTAGCTTGAGTGATTCTATACTATAACAGGAGTGCACCAAACTCTTATGTTCAATCCTCTCATGCTTGCAGCATGCAATTGCATGGTGACATGGAACTCCACTAAGATCCCACCTTCTACATGTACATCTTTCTTCCTTCATGTCAACAATGTATGTCATGTTCCTGTTGTCAACCTGAAAGATGCCATCACCAGCCCCTGAAACCATGCATGTAGCTGACAGCTCTATATTCTTCTCAATTATTTTCCTGTTTTTAGGCATATTGAGCCAGGCGAGGTCTCTGCCTCCTTTCTTTTGTTGTAGAATCTGACCATGAGATGTGTTTTGATCTTGTCAATCATTGATCTAGGATGCATCTCCCTAGCCTCAAGAATATATCTGTTAAAAACCTCACAGTTGTTATTCAGAAGAATATCACACTTGGGCAATTCTCTTTGAAACCCCCTAACCCAAGTGTTTGGTGGTAGTTGCTCAAGCCATGTGTAGGCTTCTGAGCTGATGGCCTTCATTCCCTCCATGCATGCAGCCCAAAGCTCTGGTGTTGTGCTCCTTGCACACTTCCATAATTGGTTCTTAAGTACATTTCCTTTGTGAGTTTGCTGAAAATTCTGCCATATATGCCTGAGACAGTGTCTGTGCTCTGCATCAGGAAAATGTTGCCTAACTCCCTTGACGAGCCCCTTTTTCTTGTCTGGCATAATAGTCCATGGCTATGTATTTAGTATTCCCAGGTCACTCTTCAGATTTGACAAAAACCATTTCCATGTGTCAGTGTTCTCAACCTCCACCACTTCAAATTCTACAGGGTAAATGCAGTCATTGGGATCCATCCCAACAGCACACAACATAACACCTCCATACTTGGTCTTCAAGTGGCATCCATCTAAAGAAATGACAGGCATGCAAGCTTGCATGAAACCCCTTTTGCATGCATCCAGAGAGAAATAACAACTTCCAAATATGCCATCACTGACACCCACATAGAAAGAACTGCCTGGGTTTGATCTTCTAAATTCTTGTGCATAATCCCACATGTTGTTGTACTGCTCCAACTCATCTCCTTCAATGACTTTCTTCACTAGCCTCTTAGCCCTTCTGAGCTTGCTCCTTGTTGCTGTCATGTTCCAATCTTTCTGAACCACCCTTGCAAAAAGAAACCATATTCATGTTTTCATCAGCTCTGAAAGAATCAACATATTTTCCAACCATAAAAGGGGCAGTGAATGACTTAACACACCATTTCTTTATGCATGTATACTTTGGGTTGTATTTCTTGATCATGAAGCAGTTGATTCTCCCATCAAATGATGCAGACAAGGTCCAAGGGCACCCATCTTCACAAATGGCATTGAGTCTTTTCCTATCATTTCTGGGGCATTTAATGTTAACTCTCTCCTGACAGTTGTACTCTTTGATAGCTTTCCTCAGGAACTCAACAGATCCAAAGGTCTGGCCAACTTGAAACTGTGGTTTAGTCATGTCTTCCTCTCTAAAACTTTTGAAATTCAGCTTCACCTTATCTTCATCAGAAGAAGGCAAGCACATATCCACATCTTCAGTAGGATCATCATGTTCTTCTTGCACTGCTTCACCTTTACCTTTCTCACAATCAACATTTATGTCAAATAAGTCATCATCATCTCCAAGATCAATGTTTGAATCAATAAGTTGTGGATTGTATTCTTCATCTGAACCATGGATTACTAAATCACCAACTGCATCTGCTGCATCCATGTTCAGAAACCTACAGGATTTTCTGGCCCTATACCCAAACCGAGATGAAAGGTAGGTAGTTCCTGGCTGGGGTGGACTTGGTATGAGATCATCTTCTTCTGACTCTGCTCCACTTTCTGACTCTGCTCCACTTTCTGACTCTGCTTCATCTTGCTCATGATCATGCCGAGGCAGCTCCTGTTCCACTTGAGGGAGCTCATCCTGCTCGTGTTCCACTAGAGTGAGCTCAACCTGCTCCTCTTGCCGCTGTTGTGCCTGCTCCTCTTGCTGTCATTGTGCCTGCTCCTCTTGCTGCTGGTGTGCCTTCTCCTTCTTTGGCCTAATGCCAATGAACCTGGCAATTGGAGGATCCTCATCATCAGAGTGAACAGGAACATGAGAAATAAATGATCTCATGCTCTCATCATGATCAAGGAAAATCTGTTGGAAGTGGTTGCCATTCAGAGCACAATCCTTCATGTTTTCTGTCATAGTGTTTGAAAGGATCGATATGGTTGACTAGAGGGGGGCTGAATAGGCAACTAACAATTTTTAATTTTTCTTAACCACTTTAAATTAAGCGTCAAAGTAAGTTGTCTAGATATTCTATTATGATGACAACTAAGGGAAAGAAAGGACAACAACAACACAAGCAAGCTATAGGAATTGAACAAGTAAATCTTGGACAAGTAAAGGTAAGAAATAACCACAAGTGGAGACGGTGAAGACAAGGATGTGATATCGAAGTTCCTTCCCTTTGAGGGGAAGTACGTCTCCGTTGGAGCGGTGTGGAGGCACAATGCTCCCCAAGAATCCACTAGGGCCACCGTATTCTCCTCACGCCCTTACACAATGCAAGGTGCCGTGAATCCACTAGTGGTGCCCTTGAAGGTGGCAACCGTACCTTTACAAACAAGGTTGGGGCTCTCTCCACAACTTAATTGGAGGCTCCCAACGAAACCCCGGAGCTTCACCACAATGGATTGTGGCTCCGAAGTGACCTCTTCCGTCTAGAGTGCTCAAACACCCAAGAGTAACAAAATCCACACAAGAAAGTAGGGGGGAATCAAGTTTCCTTTGGTGGAAGTGTAGATCTAGGTCTCCTCCTTCAATCCCTAGCAAATCAACAAGTTTGGTTGGCTAGGGAGAGAGATCGGGCAAGAAAGCTTCAATGGCATTAATGGTGGAGAGAGAGAGGTAAGAGATAAGGTGGAAGAGGGAGAAGGGGGTCCTTAAATAGGGTCTCCACCAATCCAACCGTTATGTGCAGATTTACATAGGACCGGTAGTTCCGCACCTCCAACCGGTAGTACCGGTGAGTGAAGAAACCTGCGCCCGTGCCACTAAAGCGGTACTTCCGGTGGCTTGTCCGGTAGTACCGGTCTTCCAGAGAAAACCGGAACTACCGCCCAACTTCCGGTCAACTACCGCTTGGAAACCAGAAGCTTTCAACCAGGGGCGGTAGTTGGGACGGTGGTTGGGCCGGAACTACCGCCTGGCAGATAGTTTCAGCGTAGTGGCAGTTAGAGCGGTACTACCGCTCAGAACACCGGTAGTACCGGTCTTACCGGTACTTCCGGGCCACCACCGGTCTACCACCGCACCCAGTACAGAGGGTATCACCCCTGAGCGGTACTTTGGGCGGTGGTTTGACCGGAACTACCGGCCATCGGTACAACCGCCCAATAGGGCGGAACTACCGCTGTGGAGAAATCTACAATAAGGAGAAATGAAATGGGACCTTTCTCTCCACGAACGGAGGCAATATGGTGGGTGCAAAGAATCTGTGTGCGTGACTTGATTCACCAATAACCTTCCGATGTGGGTTCCCTCTTAATAGTACGGATTTCCTATGACCAAAAGAAACAGAAAGGCATCGGAAACTCCGTCTTCGATCTTTTCCTTAAAGAGAGAAAGTTTAACCGTCTTGTGCCACATGTTATCAACCTGAGTAATATTGACACACGATTAGACCAAAACACGGATTGTCATCATCACCAAAACCTCAGGCCAGAGATGCCCTTACAATCTCCCCCTTTTTGGTGAATGATGACAACCACGAAACGATCACGGGAGTTTATAGAATGAAGGTAGAGCTCCCCCTGAATGTGAGCACTTAATAGAGTTTGCTTTTGGAATGAAAAAGTGCTGACACTAGGATCTATGCTCCCCCTAGGTTTTATAAACCAACGAGTGACTTAAAATTAAAACAGATAAACAACAGATCATATGAAAGCAAAGAGCATGGATGATTAAGATAGTGGCACATGTCTTACACCATGCAACTGGAGTTCATCACGGTAACGAAGTTCAAAGAGCATAGAAACTAAGATAACATGTCACCATGCTATGGAAGTTCACAGAGAAGCACAAATAAACACCAAGAAACACTCCCATGCAACTCCCGTGACCTAGCAATATTCAACTCTCCCCCTTTGGCATCAAGCACCAAAAAGGAAAAGAGCGAGACTAACGCCCCAGGGCTCAGTACAGCTCCTCGCCAGTCGGCAGAGAATCATCTGAGTCACCATCGTCAAAGTCTTCAGTGTCCTCGTCGTCCTCAGCAATCTCAGCGTCAGACTCCATTGCATCCACAGTCGCTCGAGTGGTGGAGGTGGTAGGCTCATCATCTGACCACTGATAGTTGGCAAGGCACCACTTGTCCTCAGGAGTGATGCACTTCTCTGAACCGCTCTGCACATCAGGCACATTGAGGTGCCTCATCAACTGAATCTGCCGACGTCGCGCCATCTTTTCATTCACATGAGCCTTGTAGAGCTTCTTCTGGACGTGGGCCTGCAGGCAGAAGGTCTTCTTGACCTTGGCAGTAAGTTTCTCCACCCAGGAGGGCTTGGCCCCAGCCTCTAACTCAAAGTCATCGTCATCTGAGGTAGCAAAGACATCCTCCTCATTGCCCATAGCGAATCTAGGAGTTTTATGCTTCTTTTGTCTCAGCACCTTGACCTCATGCTCCGTGAGCCTGTCCGGAGTAGAGAGAGGCTCTCCAGGCCTCCTCACTTCCCACACTGAGTAAAGGAAACGCATTACAAAAGGAGCGTAGATCGGTACCTTGCGGTACCAGACACAGTTGTACATCTCCTCCCACATCCACTTGGACACATCAAAAGTAATGCCCTTGCCTCGCTTTGTCTTCATTGCTACAAGCAGATCCACAAGATATCCATAGATATCATCCTGGTTCCCAACTTTGGGCAGCAGCACACACCGGAACACACGGTGAAGGATGTCATAAATAGGCAGGAGGTCATTGGATTTACCTACAATGCCATGACCAGGGATGTAGAGGGGAGCAAGCTTCACTTTATCCATGGGTTGGGCTCGGTCGTGAGGACGGAGCCCACCTTGGCCTTCCAAGCCAGTGTCCTCATAGCCCAAGGCATTACAGAAAGCACTCCAGGGAACACGGAAGAATTCATCCCGACACATAAAAGAGAGGTGACGCTGATCGTCACTGCCGAAGTGGACAGTATCATAGAACTGATGAATTAGTTCCACATCAAAGTCACATCGCAGCTCCATAAGCTTGACCAAATCAAACTCCTCACAGACTTCCGGAGCCTCTCCAAAGTAAGCAGGGTTGCTTCTCCACTTGGCAAGGTCAATTGACCACATACGGGTGACCTTGTTCTTGTGGTGCTCAAAGATGTCATCCACAATCCTAAACTGCATCTCATTGCGGAAGCGAGGATTATTCCAACGAGGAGGAGGTGGTGCGGTGTAGGGGTCTTGAAACCGAAACTTCTCCCAGTCTGAAAGCTTCCATTTGTACATCGGAAGCGCTGCACGCTGCTTGGCTGCCACTGATTTTTCCCGGCGAGTTGTTTTGGAGGGGATCACAACCTCGGGAACATCTTCATCATCGGCTGGCCTCTTGCCCCTACGGGCCTTCCTTTTGGCGAACTGACCAGAGCGAGAGCTAGAGCCACCTGCAACCACACACGGAGAACACATAGCAACCCAGAAAAGATGAGAGGAATGTACACAAGATCAGAAGAATAATTCACTAGTACGTACGAAGAATAGAGGCAATGCATATAAGTTCAGAGCAACCGGTAGTTCCGGTATGAGCACCGGTAGTTCCGGCCAGCGGTAGTACCGGCCGAGTGACCGGTAGTACCGCTGAGAACGGATCTACGAAGATGAAGGAACCTACCCGATCTCAAAAACTACATGCACGGTGTCTATTCTAATTACGCACAAGTGAATAGGAAACTATACGGACCTCTCCCTCAAATCATTTAGCCAAAAATGAAGGACTACACGCATTGCCCTAGAAGGAGGATTCAAGAAGAACCCTAATACCAAGAAGAAGCAGGGCAATACCGGTATCCATGGGAGGAGATTAAAGGAGAAGCGGCCTCCACGGAGCAGATCCAGTGAAGGGCCGACGGATCCGTAGAGCCGGAGGGCGCTACGGGGCAGTGAGCGGAGTAACCGGCGGCTGGGACGAAATAATGAACGGGTGAGGAAGAATACCTCTTCAACCCGTGCTTTATATACCCGCCCAGATCAGCACCGGTAGTACCGGTCCGGGGGCCGGTAGTACCGGTCCGGCAGCTGCCAGGTGGTGGAGCGGTACTTCCGCGCCAGGCGGTAGTTCCGCTACACAGCACCGGTAGTACCGGCCGGGGGTACAGGTCAGAGCACCAGCGGTAGAACCGCCTGCTCTAGACCGGTACAACCGCTGGGCTGAAAACCAGTGATTAAGCGGTAGAACCGCTCGAACCACCGGTTGTACCGCCAGGGTGCGCCCACTCACTCCATGATAACAAGCTTGTGTACATTTGGAGTAGATGGCTGGGATGGGATGGCTTGGGATGGAGTAAGTCACTGTAGTACGAGAAAAACATGAAGACCAGGAACCAACCAACAACAACAAAAAAACGGAGGGCGGTGGCCGGAGCCACCAATGTTAGAGTCATCTGGCATGGCACCGCGAAGAATTATCCTTGGGCCCATAACCATAACTCGTCTTTGAAACACAAGTGTCATCACAAATGACGAATGTGAAAAGCGTATCAATTTATGCATAGTGGGGGGAGGATGAGTTCATTGAGAGAACACCACTCCCCCTATTTCCATGCCTACACCTAGACTAGACAATATGATGAGTATGGTGGGGTGTGCACGTGCTCAAGCCACATTGCTCAAATCATTGATATTTAGCTCATGCCTTAACTCGCGAAATCTTGCTTCACCCAAAGGATTCGTGAAGATATCCGCAAGGTTATCATGAGTGTTGACGTAGTGAAGCTCGATCTCTCCTTGCCGAATGTGATCCCGGATGAAGTGATACCGAATCTCAATATGCTTCATCTTGAAGTGTAGCACCGGTTTGAGAGAAATCTTGATGGCACTTTCATTGTCACACCAAAGAGGCACTTTGTCACAAGTGACACCGTAATCCTTTAAAGTTTGCCTCATCCATAAAAGTTGAGCACAACACCTGCCAGCAGCCACATACTCTGCTTCGGTGGACGAGAGAGATACACAACTTTGCTTTTTGGAGGACCAACTAACAAGAGAGCAACCAAGAAATTGGCACCCTCCCGAAGTGGACTTCCTATCCACTTTGTCTCCCGCCCAGTCAGAATCAGAAAAACCTACAAGGTTGAAATTTGCTCCTCTCGGGTACCATAAGCCAAAGTTTGGGGTATGAGCCAAATATCGAAAGATTCACTTGACAGCCACAAAGTGACTCTCCTTAGGTGAGGCTTGAAACCGTGCACAAATTCCCACACTCAACATAATATCCGGTCTAGATGCACAAAGGTAAAGCAAGGATCCGATCATGGAGCGATATACCTTTTGATCCACCGCTTTACCATTGGGATCAATGTCAAGTTGGCATTTGGTTGGCATTGGAGTAGTAGCCGGCTTGACATCACTTAGATTGAACCTCTTGGGCATGTCTTGAGTATACTTGGATTGTTTGATGAAGATGCCTTCTCTTCTTTGTTTGATCTCATCCAAGGAAGTACTTCAACTCTCCCATCATGGACATCTCAAAATGTGTGGTCATGAGTGCGGCGAACTCATCATTGAAAGATTTGTTAGGAGAACCAAAGATAATATCATCAACATATAGTTGGCATACAAACAACTCCCCTTTGACCTTCTTAGTAAAAAGAGTGGGGTCAATTTTCCCAATTTCAAACCCACGATCTTGTAACAACTCGGTAAGATGCTCATACCACGCACGCGGGGCTTGTTTAAGGCCATAGAGTGCCTTATCGAGTTGGTACACGTGATTGGGGAACTTAGGATCCTCGAACTCCGGGGGTTGTTTAACATACACCAACTCATTAATGGGACCATTAAGAAATGCACTTTTCACATCCATTTGTTGCAATTTAAAGTTATGATGGGAAGCATAGGCAAGCAACAAACGAATGGATTCAAGACGAGCAACGGGGGAAAAGGTTTCATCGTAGTCGATACCCTCGACTTGGGAGTAGCCTTGAGCCACCAGACGTGCCTTGTTGCGGATGACAATGCCGTGGGCATCTTGCTTGTTCTTAAAGATCCATTTGGTTCCAATGACATTATGGTTCTCCTTTGGTCTTGGCACCAGACGCCACACCTTGTTGCGCTCGAAGTTATGGAGTTCTTCATGCATGGCATTGAGCCAATCAGGGTCTTCGAGCGCCTCATAAACCTTCTGAGGTTCAACACAGGAGACAAAAGCTTGATGAGCACAATAATTTGCTAATTGTCTACGAGTGCTTACCCCCTTTTGATGCTTCCTAAAATGTTCTCGAGGTGATGCTTGTTGGAAGCAAGCCTGGAGGCAACTTTTGCAGCACGACGCTCTAATTGCTCTTCAAGTGTTAACTGAGGAGCATTGAGTTGATCATCTTGAGCGTCGTCAGGAGCTAGATCTTGATCTTGAGCTTCCTCTTGACCTTGATCTTGCTCGGGGGACGGAACTTGGCCTTGTGCATCATTTGGTGGCTCTCCACCAACTTGAGATTGATCTTGCACTTGGCCTTGTTCATCAGGTTGAGGGCCTTCAATTTGTTCTTCGGAAGCGTGTGGGTCTTGGGTTGGTGATGGTTCCACTTGAGTGGAATATTGTCCTTCTCCTTCGGCCACAAGGGGTTCCTCAATGGGCAGGATATATCCAACACCCATTCTTCTTATGGCTTGAGGAGGAATTTCATCACCTGCATCACAAGTACCACTTTGCTCCACTTGGGAGCCATTATTTTCATCAAACTCTACGTTACTCGTCTCCTCAATGAGTCCATTGGACTTGTTGAGGACACGGTAAGCATGAGAGTTTGTAGCATAACCAACAAATATGCCCTCGTGAGCTCTAGATTCAAATTTAGACAAACGTACACCTTTCTTGAGAATGAAACACTTACACCCGAATACCCGGAAGTACTTGAGATTGGGCTTATTCCCGGTAAGAATCTCATACGGAGTTTTGTTCAAGCCTTTGCGGAGATAGAGACGATTTGAAGCATGGCAAGCGGTGTTGATGGCTTCGGCCCAAAAGTTGTATGGAGAATTGAATTCAGCCATCATGGTTCTTGCAGCATCTATTAAAGTTCGGTTCTTTCTCTCCGCTACACCGTTTTGTTGAGGGGTATATGGGGCTGCATATTGATGTTTGATCCCCTCATCACCAGGAAACTCATCCAAGGTGTAGTTCTTGAACTCGGTGCCGTTGTCACTTCTGATCATCAAAATCTTTGCTTCATGTTGTCGTTGAGCTTCATTTGCAAAGTTGATGACGGTTTGTTGGGTCTCACTCTTCTTCTTGAAGAAGTATACCCAGGTATATCTGGAGTAATCATCCACAATCACCAAGCAATACTTCCTACCCCCGAGACTATCAAAAGTAGGAGGCCCAAAGAGGTCCATGTGGAGGAGCTCTAGGGGTCTCTTTGAATAGATGATAGTCGTGGGAGGGTGAGCCTTCTCATGTAATTTTCCTTCAATGCACGCCCTGCAAGCACGATCTTTGGCAAAGCTAACATTTGTTAGTCCTCGGACATGCTCCCCCTTGAGAAGACTTTGCAAAGATCTCATATTGACGTGGGCCAAACGGCGATGCCAAAGCCATCCCACATCAACTTAAGCCATTAGGCATGTCGCGACCTTAGTGGGTTGCTTCGAGAAGTTAATCACATAAAGACCATTCTCGACATGCCCAATATAGGCTACTTTAAGAGTCTTGCTCCACAAGAGGGCCACAGTATCAATATCAAAGAATGTAGCAAAGCCCATGAGTGCAAGTTGGCGAACAGAAAGTAAATTGTATGCAAGGGACTCAGCAAGCATGACTTTCTCGATCGTGAGATCATGAGAGACAACAACCTTGCCAAGTCCCAATACCTTTGAAGATGAAGCATCACCCCATTCGACGTTGGTGGCCATAGATGAACCGAGACGCACGTCCACCACCAAGTCTTTGCTTCCGGTCATATGATTTGTGGCTCCGCTATCGAGCAACCATGATCCCCCACCGGAAGCAAACTCCTACAATAGATCGATGCTTGGATTTAGGTACCCATTTGGTAATGGGTCCTTTGAGGTTAGTAACAAGGGTCTTAGGAACCCAAATGGACCATTCAATGTACTCGTAAGAAGAACCAACAAATTTAGCAAACACATGGCCATCACTGGCACGGCATAAAACATATGAAGGATTAAAATCGCCGGCCATGTTTGATGGTATGGTGGAGTTTTTCTTGACACCACCACTTTTCTTCTTGGTTGACATGCCCTCTCCTTCTTTCACAAAGGATTGTCGGAGAGGGGGTGGTTGTTTGGTCTTGTCATTCTTCTTCTTCTTGGGCTTAGGAACAAACCCAATTCCTTCCTTTGCCACAACTTCCTTTTGATTGCTCAAAAGGGTGTTGAGGTTCTTCTCACCTTGTATGCAAGTCACAAGGCCTTTCTCAAGTTGCTTCTTCAACTCGGCATTCTCTTCAACAAGATGCACATGCTCGCAACATAGGTTAGTAGCATTTGCATTATCAATTAAAACCATGCGAGGAAAGATAGCCTTTTCCTTGGTTAGCAAAACTTGGAGTTGATCATGAGACTCCTTGAGAGTAGCATGCATTCCTTTCAAGGCCTTGTGAGCCTTGTCAAGTATGTCAAACTCCTCTTTGAGTTTAGCATGGTCAACCTCAAGTTTTGCCTTCTCGGAGTTAAGGACGCGAGCGACAACTAAAGCATGATCAAGATCTTTCTTTAATTTAGCATGATCATCGTTGTGTGACTCCTCAAGAGCCAAACGAAGACCACACTCTTCCTCTAGGGCGTTAGAGAGATTCGATATCTCATCGGCATAGTCTCGACTATGTCCTTCCATTTTACTAATGGTTTCCTCGTGAGCCTCGATCATGTCATTGGCCTCACCGAGTTGTTCCAAGAGAGCAACAAAATGCTTCTTGGGTTTGCCCTTGAGATTTTTTATGAACAAATCAAATTCATTCTCTTCCTCCTTAATACCCTCACCCTCATCAATACAATTAGTCAATGAAGGATTAGAAGAGATAGTAGTATTGATGTTTGGGGTTACCTTGTTGGTGGCCTTGGCCATGAGACACTTGGCGGTGATGTTCTCGTTTGGTGAGTCGAAGAGAGATGAGTGCGGGGTGGTAGAAATTACAATTGTGGCCATAGTGGTCACCTCATCGTCTTCATCATTATCATCATCCTCCACATATTCTTCTTGAGCCACCAACACTTTCGGAGGAGTCTTCTTGATGAAGTTGTTCTTGTTGGGATAGGACTTTGACTTGTCCTTCCGAATAAGCTTGCCTCCAAAGTCTTCTCTCTTCTCATAAGGGCGATCTACAACGAAGTGACTTACATTTCCACAGTTGAAACATGTCCTTACTCGTTGCTTCCCTTTGTTCCCACTGGAGTTGTTCCTGTTGAAGTTGGATTTTGTGTTCTTCTTGCCCCAGAATTGCCTTGAAGCAAGAGCCATGTGCTCATGATAGGCATATTTGGTGTCCTCGGGGCTACACTCATCATCATCTTCTACTTCCTCCTCTTCCACACAAGCCTTGTCCTTCAGTGCAAGATTAGGCTTCTTTGATCGTTGAGCTCTTAAGACCGCATTGTCGGCGGTCACATCCAAGATCCTCATGGCAACAAATTCATCCAACACTTCATTTGAGGATAAAGTGTGGAAGTCCGGTCTCTAACATATGACAGAGGACATGGCCTTATGATAGGGCATCATGGCCTTGAGGAACTTGCGCTTGATCCAATTGTCATCCGTATCCTTGCTGCCATGATCTCGAAGAGAAACCGCAAGGATAGTTAATCTTCGATAAAGTTCACGAGGATCTTCATCTTCGATCATAGCAAACTCATCAGCTTCATCTTGCACCACTTCATAGTTGGATCGTTGAATACTTGTGCTTCCCTTGTACATCGTGCCAACATGCTCCCAAGCTTCCTTGACCACAGTGAAGGGTCGAAGGTGTGCAATGTCTTCTGGAGGGATAGAATCTTGAAGAATGCAAAGAGCAGACTCGTTGAACTGATGATTTGCAGTTTCTCTTGGAGTCATGTTGTCGGGATCATACGGATAAAAACCTTGCTCAATGATTCTCCAAAGGTTAGTGGAACAATGATTAATATGACGTTTGAAACGAAACACCCAAGTAGCAAAATCAGTATTTTTGATAAACTTGGGAGGGGGCCCAACGGAATTTAAATGCGGTGTGGGAACGGGTCCTCCATAGTGAGTAGGAGGCGCAGATTGGGCAAATTTCCCACTCCCATTCTTAGTAACAGGGGCTTGCTCACTACTAGCTTCTCCCTTGTCGGGATTAGCCTCCGACACGTTGGTAGTGGGACGAGCCACTTCCAACGGTGTGGTAGATAATTTAAGCCCCTCAAGCAACTCTTTAAACATGCCTTTGACCTCGCTCGCTAGTGATTCTTTCAATGTGGTCAAGGCCACATTGAAATCCTCACGAGAGACCGAGGCTCCCCCATCAGGCGTAGGCAAGGACGGAGTTCCACCGGAATGGTCCTCCGTCTCGACTACGTTGTCACCCATACTCTTTGGACGGTAAAGTCCTTAAAAAGAGACGAGGCTCTGATACCAATTGAAAGGATCGATATGGTTGACTAGAGGGGGGGGGGTGAATAGGCAACTAACAATTTTTAGCTTTTCTTAACCACTTTAAATTAAGCGTCAAAGTAAGTTGTCTAGATATTCTATTATGATGACAACTAAGGGAAAGAAAGGACAACAACAACACAAGCAAGCTATAGGAATTGAACAAGTAAAGCTTGCACAAGTAAAGGTAAGAAATAACCACAAGTGGAGACGGTGAAGACAAGGATGTGATATCGAAGTTCCTTCCCTTTGAGGGGAAGTACGTCTCCGTTGGAGCGGTGTGGAGGCACAATGCTCCCCAAGAAGCCACTAGGGCCACCGTATTCTCCTCACGCCCTTACACAATGCAAGGTGCCGTGAATCCACTAGTGGTGCCCTTGAAGGTGGCAACCGGACCTTTACAAACAAGGTTGGGGCTCTCTCCACAACTTAATTGGAGGCTCCCAACGAAACCCCGGAGCTTCACCACAATGGATTGTGGCTCCGAAGTGACATCTTCCGTCTAGAGTGCTCAAACACCCAAGAGTAACAAAATCCACACAAGAAAGTAGGGGGGAATCAAGTTTCCTTTGGTGGAAGTGTAGATCTAGGTCTCCTCCTTCAATCCCTAGCAAATCAACAAGTTTGGTTGGCTAGGGAGAGAGATCGGGCAAGAAAGCTTCAATGGCATTAATGGTGGAGAGAGAGAGGTAAGAGATAAGGTGGAAGAGGGAGAAGGGGGTCCTTAAATAGGGTATCCACCAATCCAACCGTTATGTGCAGATTTACATAGGACCGGTAGTTCCGCACCTCCAACCGGTAGTACCAGTGAGTGAAGAAACCTGCGCCCGTGCCACTAAAGCGGTACTTCCGGTGGCTTGTCCGGTAGTACCGGTCTTCCGGAGAAAACCGGAACTACCGCCCAACTTCCGATCAACTACCGCTTGGAAACCAGAAGCTTTCAACCAGGGGCGGTAGTTGGGACGGTGGTTGGGCCGGAACTACCGCCTGGCAGATAGTTTCAGCGTAGTGGCAGTCAGAGCGGTACTACCGCTCAGAACACCGGTAGTACCGGTCTTACCGGTACTTCCGGGCCACCACCGGTCTACCACCGCACCCAGTACAGAGGGTATCACCCCTGAGCGGTACTTTGGGCGGTGGTTTGACCGGAACTACCGGCCACCGGTACAACCGCCCAATAGGGCGGAACTACCGCTGTGGAGAAATCTACAATAAGGAGAAATGAAATGGGACCTTTCTCTCCACGAACGGAGGCAATATGGTGGGTGCAAAGAATCTGTGTGCATGACTTGATTCACCAATAACCTTCCGATGTGGGTTCCCTCTTAATAGTACGGATTTCCTATGACCAAAAGAAACAGAAAGGCATCGGAAACTCCGTCTTCGATCTTTTCCTTAAAGAGAGAAAGTTTAACCGTCTTGTGCCACATGTTATCAACCTGAGTAATATTGACACACGATTAGACCAAAACACGGATTGTCATCATCACCAAAACCTCAGGCCAGAGATGCCCTTACAGTGTTGCCCCCTATCTTAAACTCTCTTAATCCATTCCTATACACTGTCAATCCAGGAACACATCAATAAGCCCTGATCCTGCCCTCAAAGTCATATCCAATGTCCTCCACTAGACTGGCAACAACATTAGGTGTTTAATTATCTATATCACAGTAATCATACCAAATGGAGTGACCATTGTGACAATCCCTATGCTTGCCAACACAAAGAAAATAGCCACCATGTATGACCTCAACAGAGAAGTGGTTGCTTAAGGGTCCTACAAAACAATCAAAGTGAAAAAGTTCAGACATTTCAGACAAAGGCAAGTGCAGAGAGGTTCAGACAGTATAGAACTCAGACTATTTCAGAAAGAAAAGCAGAGATTGTTGGCCTCCAATTAACAAATGTATGATCTTATAGGTCATAAAGCAACAATTTTTGGTAAATCGGAGCTAATGTAATTGCAAATTAAAACAATTATGCTCACCAATTCAACTCTGACATTAAAATCAACCTTTACTACTTAAATCCTAGACCCCTGGACCCATGACAAATTGGGCGAGAAAGAACCCTAACACTCCAGGTCTCTGCAAACACTACAACAACTACGAACCCCCCATCCTAACACACGACGCAACCCTTGCCACTAAGTTCATCAAGAACTGCTAAAACCCTACCACCCACACCCAATCCGTCATAAAGTAGAACAAAAGCCCAAACCCTAACTCGTACGCGCAATTGATCCCACCAGGAACTCTTTACCGGGGCTAAATTGTACAGATCGAGCACCGGAGCTGCTCGCGACGGCGACGTATCGTACAGGGGCGGCGAGGCATCATCACGACGACGCGTAGGGGCAAGAGGGACGTCGTGCAGGCCCCTCCCGAATGGCGCGGACGGCGGCGGCTCAACGTCCGACGATGTGCTCATGGAGCCATCGTCGACGCCGGCGAGCTCGGAGGACCTCGGCAGCAACGACGAGCAGATAGGGTGCGGGGGGGAGAGGGAGCAGCGAGCGTGTGCGGGAGGAGAAGGAGACTGCGAGCTGGTGCGGTTCGACCAGGTGGGCTGGTTTAAAGGTCATGGCGTTTTTGAAAAAAAAAAAGCCGGATCGACTAGTATTCACCCTAGGATCGACCAGGTGTCGGTGAAAGCGAGCTGGCGGCGGCTGACTCGGCCAAGTCAGCAAATACGTAAATGAATCGTACAAATGGACCAAAATGAACCCCTTGCACAAGTACTTGAACCGTAGTTAGGGTATTTTGAAATAGTGGTACCAAACTGTCATCCGACTCAAATTTAGTGACGTACAATAAGTTTTTCTCCGCGGAAATTAACGTCGGTCCGACCGGAGAGACGCTTGGATATGCTCTAAAGACACCCTAGCCATCTCCGTGAACGCGAACCCATAAAAAAAAAAAAAAAAACTCGCTGAACGCGAGACATAAGGCACCCACTCGACTCGAGGGTTTCCTCACCCCGCCGCCAGGTTCTGACCCCGCCGCCTCTACCTCTCCCCCTCCCTCCGACGACCGGCGTCCTCCCCGCCGCCCTGCAGGAGCCGGACACCCGGCCCCGACGCGCCCATACCGCCGGCCGCAGATCTCCTTCCACCGCTGCCTGGTGAGCCTCTCTTCCTTCAGTTTTTGTTCATCTATCTGTTCTAGTTCCTCTCCTGTACATGGAACGATGGAGGCTGGATAAGATGGATGTATGTAGATGCTTAGTAGATGATTGCTTGATGGATGGATGAATGGCCCAAGCATGTACTTTTTTTGGCTACTGTGAATGCTCAATTGTAATGTGAAGGGAAGACGATTTACTAAAAGAAAAATTGCTACTGTGATTGCTCAATGAAACTGTGAATGGTACTTTTTTGCTGCTGCTATGTGCTAATTTGAATGCTATTTTCAGTTCAGGGACATTACATACATTTCAGCTCAAACCGAGGCCTTTGGCGGCCTTTTTGCTCTACCTTAGGGCCGGCCCTGATGGCTTGTGCCTCTTACAGTATCAGGGGCCATCTCAAGCTTGCGACGGGGCATGGCCTGGTCAATAATCACCTGAGCGGCGGCTGGAAGCCTTCGGTATCTTGCCCTGTTTCTCGGGCATGGAGTAGCAATATTTCCAGTAATGCAGTGCAACTCGTCGCCCGCCATTCTCACTTGACTGCCCGGAATTCAGCAAGATGGCGCTCAAGCCCGAAAGCTTCGCGGGAGGACGGCACCATCGTTGCTGGTAGGTAAATTACTTTTTGGATCAGTTGACTATGCTTTCTGCAACAAATCCATGGTGTTAATCTTGGTCGACCGGGGCTCCGCCATGATGCCAATATAGTTTCTCTCTTGAGCTGTAATTCTTGCTTTTGTTGCCTGGGCGGTATGATATGTATCTTGTATTCTTGTGTGGCTGTTGTGTTTAGCAGACTTCCCCCCTGTAGTCGCATTGCATTGCAGGTAGAATGGTGATGTAATAACGATGTAAAGTACTGTTTCATTCTAGTAGTGGAGCTGGGGCTGGAGCCCTTTTGCTCTAAAAGAACTCTATGGTGTTAAAAGAATGATGATTTATGTTAAAACATCCATTTTTAATGTGCCG
Source organism: Secale cereale (assembly GCA_902687465.1). Lineage (NCBI taxonomy): Eukaryota > Viridiplantae > Streptophyta > Magnoliopsida > Poales > Poaceae > Secale > Secale cereale. Next base: position 57,493,962 of record LR738715.1, read on the forward strand.
TGAGACCAACTGTATTGCAAAAACATTTCTGCTAGTCTATACCTGCAGCCAGTTTGATGTAAATTGCAACACCAGTGTTTAATATATGTTTTGTTCTGTCCTTCAGAAGGGAGGATAATTGTGCTTGTCATTGGTGGTGGAGGAAGGGAGCATGCGCTTTGTTATGCTTTGACCCGTTCACCTTCTTGCGAGACAGTTTTGTGTGCCCCTGGTAATGCTGGGATTGCTCAATCCAGGGATGCGATCTGTATATCGGACTTGGACATTTCCAGTAGTGATGCTGTTATATCGTTCTGCCGCAAGAGGGGAGTGGGAATGGTTGTAGTGGGTCCTGAAGGTCCTCTTGTTGCGGGTCTTGTGAATGACCTAGTAAAGGCTGGGATACCAACCTTTGGTCCGTCATCAGAGGCTGCGGCATTAGAGGGATCAAAGGACTTTATGAAGAGGCTGTGTGATAAGTGCAACATCCCCACTGCTCAGGTAATTCAGTTTACATTTGTATTAAGTACTACATCTTCCAGGGGCTACGGGGGCTTGTTTTCGCGAGATGCCTGCATATGCGAAATGTTACATCGTTTCAGGCATAAATATTTCGTTCGTCCTGAGGCAATCCTGCTAACCATGCTTATTTTGTGCTGATCTGCTACTACTAATTTTAGACACTATTAATAAGTTTTCACTTTCCGCTGGAAAAACGTTGTGTCACTGCATTATTTCTAATTATCCTTCACAATTTTGACATTTTACTGAAGATAGATTGATTTTTGAAATTAAGTCATCTTATTACTGCAGAAAGGGACTCTAAAATCACTTTAGCAGAAAACACTGAAACTGATATTCCTCTTTGTTTGATACTTATTTGTAGTTTCAGATGTTAAGGCATACAATTGAAGCTAATACGAGTTCTCTCTATCATGTAGTATCGCACATTCACGGATCCTGCAGAAGCTAAACAATATGTCAAGGATCAAGGGGCCCCTATCGTTGTCAAAGCCGATGGATTGGCTGCTGGGAAGGGCGTTGTTGTTGCTATGACTTTGGATGAGGCCTTTGAAGCGATAAACTCTATGATGGTTGAAGAGTCATTCGGTTCTGCTGGTTCACGGGTCATCATTGAAGAGTATCTAGAGGGTGAAGAAGCCTCTTTCTTTGCATTAGTAGATGGTGAAAATGCTTTGCCACTTGAATCAGCACAGGATCACAAAAGAGTTGGTGATGGTGATACTGGTCCAAACACGGGTGGTATGGGTGCATACTCCCCTGCGCCAATAGTGACGGAAGAGCTTAAGAGCACGATCATGGAAACTATAATTATTCCAACTGTTAAAGGTATGGCTGCTGAAGGATGCAAGTTTGTTGGTGTATTATATGCCGGTCTTATGATAGAGAAGAAATCTGGGCTGCCTAAGCTTATTGAATATAATGTGCGATTTGGGGACCCTGAATGCCAGGTTAGTGATTATCTGTCAGCTGCCTCTTAAGATATTTATATTTCCCAATTCAAGCATTACAAGTTTTTGTTTTTTTAGTCACAGTATGATAAAAAATGTTCTTGATGAGGTTGGACAATATCACAATAGAATGCAATGTATTTGAACTCCTTCCTAATGGTGTTTGTCCTCGTACTTTTGTGATGCCCTAATGAAGTTCTCTTCATACTTTCTTTAGTGACGCCTTAATAAAGTTCTCATACTTTAGAGGTTGTTGGCCGAGTGTTCTTTTTAGTAACGTATTGTAATAGTCTATCTGTCTATGACATGAGAAATCGGCATTCAGAGGTACATCTTGTAGAATGTGCTCATGTCCAAAACAATGTACATTTGTAACAGAGTGAGTGCCTTAGAAATGCCATCTGAACTGTGTCACTCTCATGTACATTTACTTGCGACACGGAAGCAGCGCAGCCTGCTTTTGCTCACTGCTTAAGCTTTCTTCTTTTGAAAATTGCTTGCCATTTATTTCTTCAATTATCCGTGCCACCTCTTGCTGTTCTATTGTTCCATGTAATTCCTGAAGTTCAGTCAATTTTGCTGACATTTGTGGGATCTTCAATTTTTAGCTGTCTACTTAGGCATATGATCTTTAAATTAATGATGCAACATTAAAACTCACAGTCCAGTCCAATATGCCCTTGTTAAGTTTGGTAGCCATTTATAAAATATTTGATAGCTGATGCGATTAAAAAAAAATTAGCACATGGGTTTTCGTGTTTCTGAAGTACACGACATAATGTCTTGCCGCATTTCTAATATGTTTCTTAATTCTCCTAGTTGACCTGTCAACAACTTGTTTTAACTTCAAATTCTGACTCTGTACTGCTGTATTAACTCCTTTCCTTTGTCTCAGGTTCTGATGATGAGATTAGAGTCTGATCTTGCACAGGTCCTGCTATCCGCATGCAGAGGAGAACTGGGCAAGGTTTCACTAACCTGGTCACCTGAAATCGCGATGGTGGTCGTGATGGCGAGCGAAGGATACCCTGGCTCTTATAAGAAGGGGACCGTAATAAAAAACATCGACAAGGCCGAGCAGGTTTCTCCGGCTGTCAAGATATTCCATGCTGGAACAGCTTTGGATGGAGACGGCAACCTTGTAGCTGTCGGTGGCCGAGTTCTTGGCGTCACTGCCAAGGGCAAGGACATCGAAGAAGCGAGGTCGAGAGCGTATGATGCGGTAGATGTCGTCGACTGGCCAGAAGGATTCTTCAGGCGAGACATCGGCTGGAGGGCGCTGAAACAGGAGCAGACGGCTAGCTACTGATAATGTTTCCTTAAAGCTGGGTTGAGCTTCCAGCGTCAAGTGAAATGAACACAGTAGAGTCACCATTGTTGCGGTTGCGGAATTGACGGGAGCTTGAGCTTCTTTTGACCATGGTTTAGCTCTGAACCATCTGTAGCAGTCTTGTGTTTTCCACAAGGCAGGCAACTTCGTCAAGTGCAACTATCTTTTGATGTGCAATAATAATACCACCAACTAATTGTTTTCGGGTGAACATAACCATGTGAATTCTTCATAAGCATTTGCTTATAGGACTTGTTTATAGACGGAGTAGAAATTCTGTGGTGAGCTAATGGCACACCGAAATTCAGTAGACGAGCCGCATTGCGAAACAGCTGGTGCTGGTGTAGCTCCTCTTTTGCCATCAATATTCACTACTGAGATGGATAGAACATTTCTCTTCTTCCGTGTCACGCGCCATCCGTTGACATCTCTTTGCTCTTGGGTAACATTCTAGCATGCATCTTCGCCTTTCGTCGTCTGAAAGTTGCAGTTTCACTGTGAAGCAGTACTGGTAGTACAGATTTGAGCATATAAATAAACAAGAAAACTAGTGTAAAAAAGGGGATGACAACGGATGGTGTCCGAATAAATTTTCTCATCAAAAAAATAAAAAAAGGTGTCTGCATTTTCCTTTTCTTTTTTTGCGAACAAAAAAACATGTCTCGGTTCTTTTAGGGCAAAAAAAAAGATGTCTCGATGAAGGCCATGGTTTGACGTGTATGTAGTTGCACTGCCCATCTATGTTAGGCTTTTATGCAATCATACGGCCCAAACAGACCGAAACAGGGCCTACCTCGTGCTTAGCTCGGCCTACCAAACCAACGAACCGAGCAGAGTTGCGCCGTGCTAGCGCAAAGCTGTCGTTTCGTTTAGTCCCACCTCGCGCAGCCACGGCGAAAGGGAGGCGAAGGCGCGCTATATAACGAGACCCCGGGCAGCGGGTAGAAGCATACCTTTCTCGGCCTTTTGGCTAAGATCAAGTGTAGTATCTGTTCTTATCAGTTTAATATCTGATATGTGGGCCAAGTGCCCACAACGATATTAAATTTATTTTTTGTGGGGAAGGGCCCGCCACAGTAGCTTGCTGCTGGGGCCCTTGCGTGTCGCCCTGGCGTTGCACTGCTGCTTGGGCTGGCGCACCCCAAGCAAATCGGATTAAAAAGTTATTCAGAGCCGAAACTGATGCTTGCTTCTGAAGGTAGCTCTAATCTGGTTGCAGTGGATTTCTCCTCATCTTGCTGAAGCGGCTGTGCCTTCAAGCCACTGAAACATGCTGTTCCTCCTCTCTGCCCAAAGCCAAAGTCGTTTGTCGCGCCCTTGGCATCAGGCCACACAGCACCGCCATCAAGATCGCTGTCTCTCAACGTGGCACCATTGCAATCCTTCATGACACTGTTTGTTGTTCATCCGGAAGATCTGGGATGCATTGGTCTTTAGACAATGCCACTTTGCACGAACAAGCACCAGCTCTCACAGCCCAACCATGTTTTGATGGAAAGATAAAAGAAAATCTATTGAAAACAGAACATGTGTAAGTCGATTTTGGTTGTACTGAGGTCCTGCTAGACCGTTCAATCGCAATCCAACGGCAGAATAAAATTCGACTTGCACATAGCCGGCCCCATTTGTTTTTTGAATCCACAAAATTCGACTGAGTTTTGTGGACTAAGGGCATTTCTAACCGATATCCCAAAAATAGCGGAGTATCCGGCGGAGTAAAAGCTCGTTGGAGATTTGGAGTATATATACTCCACTGAAATTCCGTCGGACCTAGTCGATCCCATATATGTAACAGAGTATTTTTTTTCATTTGCATTCATTTTCGGCCATTGAAACATATTTATTTGCTTTTGTATTCCATTTAACGACATTGGAGTACATAATCCATCAATACTTCGCCACACAAGTAAGGCGAAAGAAAACAAGAACCACAATTAGACATTTTAAAATAAGAACCACTATGTTTGGATTGTAAGAAGAAAAAAAGTCTATTGGAAACATAACCTGTGTAAGCCGATTTTGGTTGTTGTTGTGGTATTCTCACGACATGTGTCATGGGTAGGCTTATCGGAAGTGGTTGGGGCCAGTCGGTGGGTTCCAAAGACGAGATTGGGGACAAGCGGTGTGAGACACTCGATGTACCCAAGTTCGAGGCCCTCGGTGGGAGATAAGAGCATCTCCAGCCGTTGGCCCCCCCAGGACACGTAAAAATCGCCCCTGGGGGCGAGCCGGCGATACAATCGGCGCTGGGGCAGTTTTGCGTCCAGTCGTCGCCCCCAGGCGCCGAAATTGGCTCACTTTGCAGCCCCATTTCGGCGAATAAAGGGCCTATATGGGCGAGAATAGGCCCATATTCGGCGTGGTTTCGCCGTGTCTCGGCGTTCAATTATCAACACAATTATTTCTTATCACATATTTCATCACAGAAAAATCAAATACTTCAACAAAATAGTACAACAACAAATAGTTCAATACAAATTATATAGTTCAACAAATAAAAACTCGTATTTCATCACACGGCGTCCCCCTTGAGCCTCCATAGGTGCTCAATCAGATCTTTCTGCAGTTGATGATGCACATGTGGATCTCGGATCTCCTGACGCATACTGAGATAGGCAGTCCAAGTTGCTGGTAGCTGGTGATCAACTTCGGCTAGAGGACCCTGCCTGTAGTATGGTTCAGTGTCAAACACTGAGTCTTCTTGCTCGCTCTCGATGATCACGTTGTGCAAGATGACACAACAAGTCATAATCTCCCACATTTGATCTTTGGACCAGGTCTGAGCGGGGTACCGAACAACAGCAAATCAAGATTGGAGCACACCAAATGCCCGCTCGACATCCTTCCTGCAAGCCTCTTGAAGTTTCACAAACCAGGCGTTCTTGCCTCCTGCCACAGGGTTTGAGATCGTCTTTACAAATGTCGACCATCTCGGATAGATGCCGTCAGCTAGATAGTACCCCTTGTTGTAGTGCCATCCATTGATCTCGAAGTTCACCGGAGGAGAATGTGAAGGAAATATGCCCTAGAGGCAATAATAAAGTTATTATTTATTTCCTTATATCATAATAAATGTTTATTATTCATGCTAGAATTGTATTAACCGGAAACTTAATACATGTGTGAATACATAGACAAAACAGAGTGTCCCTAGTATGCCTCTACTAGACTAGCTCATTGATCAAAGATGGTTATGTTTCCTAACCATAGACATGAGTTGTCATTTGATCAACGGGATCACATCATTAGGAGAATGATGTGATGGACAAGACCCATCCGTTAGCATAGCACTATGATCGTTTAGTTTTACTGCTATTGCTTTCTTCATGACTTATACATGTTCCTATGACTATGAGATTATGCAACTCCCGAATACCATAGGAACACCTTGTGTGCTATCAAACGTCACAACGTAACTGGGTGATCATAAAGATGCTCTACAGGTGTCTCCGAAAGTATTTGTGGTGTTGGCATAGATCAAGATTAGGATTTGTCACTCCGAGTGTCGGAGAGGTATCTCTGGGCCCTCTCGGTAACACACATCACAATAAGCCTTGCAAGCAAAAGACTAATGAGTTAGTCACGAGATGATGTGTTACGGAACGAGTAAAGAGACTTGCCGGCAACGAGATTGAACTAGGTATAAAGATACCGACAATCGAATCTCGGGCAAGTAACATACCGTTTGACAAAAGGAACAACGTATGTTGTTATGCGGTTCTGACCGATAAAAGATCTTCGTAGAATATGTAGGAGCCAATATGAACATCCAGGTTCCGCTATTGGTTATTGACCAGAGATGAGTCTCGGTCATGTCTACATAGTTCTCGAACCCGTAGGGTCCGCACGCTTAACGTTTGATGACGATCGGTATTATGAGTTTTTGAGTATTGATGTACCGAAGGTAGTTCGGAGTCCCGGATGAGATCACGGACATGACGAGGAGTCTCGGAATGCCCGAGACATAAAGATTGATATATTGGACGGCTATATTCGGACACCGGAAGTATACCGGAAAAGTTTCGGATTTATCGGGAATGCCGGAGGGGGTTACCGGAACCCCCTACGAGAGGGGATGGTCCATAGTGGGCCTAAAGGGTGAGAGAGAGACAGCCCATAGGGCTGGCCGGCGCCCCCACCTAGGAATCCTAGTTGGACTAGGATTGGGGGGGCGCCACCTCTCCTATTCCTTTCCCCCTTCTTCCTTTCGGTGAATCCTACTAGGAATAGGATTGCAATCCTATTCCTAGTAGGACTCCCTCCCTAGCCGCACCAGGAGAGGTTGGCCGGCCTCCCTCCCCTGCTCCTTTATATACGGGGGCAGGGGGGCACCCAAAGACACACAAGTTGAATTGTTTTAGCCGTGTGCGGTGCCCCCCTCCACAGAATCACACCTCGGTCGTACCGTCGCGGAGCTTAGGCGAAGCCCTGCGCCGGTGAACACATCATATCTGTCACCACGCCGTCGTGCTGACGAAACTCTCCCGTGAAGCTCAACTGGATCAAGAGCTCGTGGGACGTCATCAAGCTGAACGTGTGCTGAACGCGGAGGTGCCGTACGTTCGGTGCTTGATCGGTTGGATCGCGAAGAAGTTCGACAACATCAACCGCGTCACTTGACGCTTCCGCTCCCGGTCTACGAGGGTACGTAGACACACTCTCCCCTCTCGTTGCTATGCATCTGGTAGATAGATCTTGCGTGATCGTAGGAAAATTTTAAAATACTACGTTCCCCAACACGACCACTGCAGAAGATAGAGAGAAAATGAAAGTCATTCCCTATGCCTCAGCCATAGGATCTATCATGTATGCAATGCTGTGTACCAGACCTGATGTGTGCCTTGCTATAAGTCTAGCAGGGAGGTACCAAAGTAATCCAGGAGTGGATCACTGGACATCGGTCAAAAACATCCTAAAGTATCTGAAAAGAACAAAGGATATGTTTCTCGTATATGGAGGTGACAAAGAGCTCGTCGTAAACGGTTACGTCGATTCTAGCTTTGACACTGATCCGGATGACTCAAAGTCACAAACCGGATATGTATTTTTATTGAACGGTGGAGCTGTCAGTTGGTGCAGTTCCAAGCAGAGCGTCGTGGCGGGATCTACGTGTGAAGCGGAATACATAGCTGCTTCGGAAGCAGCAAATGAAGGAGTCTGGATGAAGGAGTTCATATCCGATCTAGGTGTAGTACCTAGTGCATCGGGTCCAATGAAAATCTTTTGTGACAACACTGGAGCCATAGCCTTGGCGAAGGAATCCAGGTTTCACAAGAGAACAAAGCACATCAAAAGACGCTTCAATTCCATCCGCGATCTAGTCAAGGAAGGAGACATAGAGATTTGCAAAATACATACGGATCTGAATATTGCAGACCCGTTGACTAAGCCTCTTCCACGGGCAAAACATGATCAGCACCAAGACTCCATGGGTGTGAGGATCATCACTTTGTAATCTAGATTATTGACTCTAGTTCAAGTGGGAGACTGAAGGAAATATGCCCTAGAGGCAATAATAAAGATGTTATTTGTATTTCCTTATATCGTGATAAATGTCTTTTATTCATGCTAGAATTGTATTAACCGGAAACTTAGTACATGTGTGGATACATAGACAAAACAGTATGTCCCTAGTATGCCTCTACTAGACTAGCTCATTGATCAAAGATGGTTATGTTTCCTAGCCATAGACATGAGTTGTCATTTGATCAACGGGATCACATCATTAGGAGAATGATGTGATGGACAAGACCCATCCGTTAGCATAGCACTATGATCGTTTAGTTTAACTGCAATTGCTTTCTTCATGACTTATACATGTTCCTATGACTATGAGATTATGCAACTCCCGAATACCGTAGGAACACCTTGTGTGCTATCAAATGTCACAACGTAACTGGGTGATCATAAAGATGCTCTATAGGTGTCTCCGAAAGTATTCGTGGTGTTGGCATAGATCAAGATTAGGATTTGTCACTCCGAGTGTCGGAGAGGTATCTCTGGGCCCTCTCGGTAACACACATCACAATAAGCCTTGCAAGCAAAAGACTAATGAGTTAGTCACGAGATGATGTGTTACGGAACGAGTAAAGAGACTTGCCGGTAACGAGATTGAACTAGGTATAGAGATACCGACGATCGAATCTCGGGCAAGTAACATACCGTTTGACAAAAGGAACAACGTATGTTGTTATGCGGTTCTGACCGATAAAAGATCTTCGTAGAATATGTAGGAGCCAATATGAACATCCAGGTTCCGCTATTGGTTATTGACCGGAGATGAGTCTCGATCATGTCTACATAGTTCTCGAACCCGTAGGGTCCGCACGCTTAACGTTTGATGACGATCGGTATTATGAGTTTATGAGTATTGATGTACCGAAGGTAGTTCGGAGTCCCGGATGAGATCACGGACATGAAGAGGAGTCTCGGAATGTCCAAGACATAAAGATTGATATATTGGACGACTATATTCGGACACCGGAAGTGTTCCGAAAAAGTTTCGGATTTATCGGGAATGCCGCAGGGGGTTACCGGAACCCCCTACGAGAGGGGATGGTCCATAGTGGGCCTAAAGGGAAAGAGAGAGGCAGCCCATAGGGCTGGCCGGCGCCCCCACCTAGGGTTCCTAGTTGGACTAGGATTGAGGGGGGCGCCACCTCTCCTATTCCTTTCCCTCTTCCTTCTTTTGGTGAATCCTACTAGGAATAGGATTGCAATCCTATTCCTAGTAGGAGTCCACTCCCTAGCCGCACCAGGAAGGGCCGGCCGGCCTCCCTCCCTTGCTCCTTTATATACGGGGGCACGGGGGCACCCAAAGACACACAAGTTGAATTGTTTTAGCCGTGTGCGGTGCCCCCCTCCACAGAATCACACCTCGGTCATACCGTCGCGGAGCTTAGGTGAAGCCCTGCGCCGGTAAACACATCATATCCGTCACCACGCCGTCGTGCTGACGAAACTCTCCCTTGAAGCTCAACTGGATCAAGAGCTCATGGGACGTCATCAAGCTGAACGTGTGCTGAACGCGGAGGTGCCGTACGTTCGGTGCTTGATCGGTTGGATCGCGAAGAAGTTCGACAACATCAACCGCGTCACTTGACGCTTCCGCTCCCGGTCTACGAGGGTACGTAGACACACTCTTCCCTCTCGTTGCTATGCATCTGGTAGATAGATCTTGCGTGATCGTAGGAAAATTTTAAAATACTACGTTCCCCAACAGTGGCATCATGAGCCAGGTCTATGCGTAGATGATATGCACGAGTAGAACACAATGAGTTGTGGACGATACTAGTCATACTGCTTACCAGCATGTCATACTTTGCTTCGGCGGTATTGTGAGATGAAGCGGCCCGGACCGACATTACGCGTACGCTTACGCGAGACTGGTTTCACCGTTACGAGCACTCGTTGCTTAAAGGTGACTGGCGGGTGTCTGTCTCTCTCACTTTAGCTGAATCAAGTGCGGCTACGCCCGGTCCTTGTGAAGGTTAAAACAGCACATACTTGACGAAACATCGTTGTGGTTTTGTATGCGTAGGTAAGAACGGTTCTTGCTAAAGCCCGTAGCAGCCACGTAAAACTTGCAACAACAAAGTAGAGGACGTCTAACTTGTTTTTGCAGGGCATGTTGTGATGTGATATGGTCAAGACATGATGAGTTATACGGTTTTGTATGAGATGATCATGTTTTGTAAAGTTATCGGCAACTGGCAGGAGCCATATGGTTGTCGCTTTATTGTATGAAATGCAATCACCATGTAATTGCTTTACTTTATCACTAAGCGGTAGCGATAGTCGTAGAAGCAATAGTTGGCGAGACGACTATGATGCTACGATGAAGATCAAGGTGTCGAGCCGGTGACGAAGGTGATCATGACGGTGCTTTGGAGATGGAGATCAAAAGCACAAGATGATGATGGCCATATCATGTCACATATTTTTATTGCATGTGATGTTTATCTTATTATGCTTCTTATTTTGCTTAGAACGACGGTAGCATTATAAGATGATCCCTTACTAAATTTCAAGGTATAAGTGTTCTCCCTGAGTATGCACCGTTGCGAAAGTTCGTCGTGCCGAGACACCACGTGATGATCGGGTGTGATAAGCTCTACGTTCAAATACAACGGGTGTAAGCCAGTTTTACACACGCAGAATACTCGGGTCAAACTTGACGAGCCTAGCATATGCAGATATGGCCTCGGAACACTGGAGACCGAAAGGTCGAGCGTGAATCATATAGTAGATATGATCAACATAAGATGTTCACCATTGAAACTACTCCATCTCACGTGATGATCGGACATGGTTTAGTTGATTTGGATCACGTGATCATTTAGATGACCAGAGGGATGTCTATCTAAGTGGGAGTTCTTAAGTAATATGATTAATTGAACTTTAATTTATCATGAACTTAGTCCTGGTAATATTAGCATATCTATGTTGTTGATCAATAGCTCGCGATGTTGCTCCACGTTTATTTTTCATATGTTCCTAGAGAAAACCAAGTTGAAAGATGTTAGTAGCAGTGATACGGAATTGTTCCGTGATCTGAGGATTATCCTCATTGCTGCACAGAAGAATTATGTCCTTGATGCACCGCTAGGTGACAGACCTATTGCAGGAGCGGATGTAGACGTTATGAACGTTTTGACAAAAGCTCGATATGATGACTACTTGATAGTTTAGTGCACCATGCTTTACGGCTTATAACTGGGACTTCAAAAACGTTTTGAAACGCCACGGAGCATATGAGATGTTCCAAGAGTTGAAATTAGTATTTCATACTCATGCCCGTGTCTAGAGGTATAAGACTTCTGACAGTACTTTGCCTACAAGATGGAGGAGAATAGCTCAACCAGTGAGCAAGTGCTCAGATTGTCTGGGTACTACAATTACTTGAATCAAGTGGGAGTTAATCTTCCAGATAATAAAGTAATTGACAAAGTTCTCTAGTCACTATCACCAAGTTAGTAGAACTTCGTGATGAACTATAATATGCAAGGGATGACGAAAGTAATTCCCGAGTTCTTCGCGATGCTGAAATCGGCGAAGGTAGAAATCAAGAAAGAGCATCAAGTGTTGATGGTTAACAAGACCACTTGTTTCAAGTAAAGGGCAAAGGGATAGAAGGGGAACTTCAAGAAGAATGACAAGCAAGTTGTCACTCCCGTGAAGAAACCCAAAGCTAAACTCAAGCCTGAAACAAGTGCTTCTACTGCAAAGGAAATGGTCACTGGAAGTGGAACTACCCTAGATACTTGGCAGATAAGAAGGATGGCAAAGTGAACAAAGGTATATTTGATATACAGATTATTGATGTGTATTTTACTAGTGTTCATAGCAACCCCTCGGTATTTGATATTGGTTTAGTTGCTAAAGAGTAGTAACTCGAAATGGGAGTTGCATAATGAACAGAAACTAGTTAAAGGATGAAGTGACGATGTGTATTGGAAGTAGTTCCAAGATTGATAGGATCATCATCGCACACTCCCTATACTTTCGGGATTAGTGTAAAACCTAAATAAATGTTATTTGGCATTTGCGTTGAGCATGAATATGATTTGATCATATTTGTTGCAATACGGTTATTCATTTAAAGTCATAGAATAATTGTTATTCTGTTTACATGAATAAAACCTTCGATGGTCATACACCCAATGAAAATAGTTTGTTGGATCTCGATTGTAGTGATACACATATTCATAATATTAAAACCAGAAGATGCAAGGTTAATAATGATAGTGCAACTTATTTGTGGCACTGCCGTTTAGGTCATATTGGTGTAAAACGCATGAAGAAACTCCATAATGATGGACTTTTGGAATCACTTGATTATGAATCACTTGGTGCTTGCGAACCATGCCTCATGGGCAAGATGACTAAAACTCCGTTCTCCGGAACTATGGAGCGAGCAACAGATTTGTTGGAAATCATACATACTGATGTATGTGGACCAATGAGTGTTGAAGCACGCGGCGGGTATCGTTATTTTCTGACCTTCACTAATGATTTGAGCAGATATGGGTATATCTTCTTAATGAAGCACAAGTCTGAAACATTTGAAAAGTTCAAAGAATTTCAGAGTGAAGTGGAGAATCATCGTAACAGAAAATAAGAGTTTCTACGATATGATCGTAGAGGTAAAATATTTGAGTTAGCGAGTTTGGCCTTCAGTAAAAACAATGTGAAATAGTTTCACTACTCACGCCACCTGGAACACCATAGTGTAATGGTGTGTCCGAACGTCATAACCGTACTTTATTAGATATGGTGCGATCGATGATGTCTCTTACCAATCTACCACTATCGCTTTTGGGGTTATGCATTAGAGACAGCTACATTCACGTTAAATAGGGCACCATCTAAATCCGTGGAGATGACACCGTATGAACTGTGGTTTGAGAAACCTAAGCTGTCATTTCTTTAAGTTTGGGACTGCGATGCTTATGTGAAAAGGTTTCAACATGATAAGCTCGAACCCAAATCGGAGAAGTAAATCTTCATAGGATACCCAAAAAGAAACTGTTGGGTACACCTTCTATCACAGATCCGAAGGCAAGATATTCGTTGCTAAGAATGGATCCTTTCTAGAGAAGGAGTTTCTCTCGAAAGAAGTGAGTGGGAGGAAAGTAGAACTTGATGAGGTAATTATACCTTCTCCCGGATTGGAAAGTAGTACATCACAGGAAATTGTTCCAGTGATTCCTACACCAATTAGTGAGGAAGTTAATAATAATGATCATGAAACTTCAGATCAAGTTTCTGCTGAACGTCGTAGATCAACCAGAGTACGTTCCGCACCAGAGTGGTACGGCAACCCAGTTCTGGAAATCATGTTACTAGACCATGATGAACCTACGAACTATGAGGAAGCGATGATGAACCCAGATTCCGCAAAATGGCTTGAAGCCATGAAATCTGAGATGGGATCCATGTATGAAAACAAAGTGTGGACTTTGGTTGACTTGCCCGATGATCGGCAAGCCATCGAAAATAAATGGATCTTCAAGAAGAAGACCGACGCAGACGGTAATGTTACTGTTTACAAAGCTCGACTTGTTGCGAAAGGTTTTCGACAAGTTCAAGGAGTTGACTACGATGAGACTTTCTCACCTGTAGCGATGCTTAAGTCTGTCCGAATCATGTTAGCAATTGCCGCATTTTATGATTATGAAATCTGGCAAATGGATGTCAAAACTGCATTCCTGAATGGATATCTCAAAGAAGAGTTGTATATGATGCAACCAGAAGGTTTTGTCGATCCAAAAGGTGCTAACAAAGTATGCAAGCTCCAGCGATCCATATATGGACTGGTGCAAGCATCTCGGAGTTGGAATATACGCTTTGATGAGGTGATCAAAGCATATGGTTTTATACAGACTTTTGGAGAAACCTGTATTTACAAGAAGTGAGTGGGAGCACTACAACCTTTCTGATAAGTATATGTGAATGACATATTGTCGATCAGAAATGATGTAGAATTTTCTGGAAAGCATAAAGGAGTGTTTGAAAGGAGTTTTTTCAAAGAAAGACCTTGGTGAAGCTGCCTACATATTGGGCATCAAGATCTATAGAGATAGATCAAGACGCTTGATAAGACTTTCGATGAGTACATACCTTGATAGGATTTTGAAGTAGTTCAAAATGGATCAGTCAAAGAAAGGGTTCTTGCCTGTATTACAAGGTATGAAGTTGAGTAAGACTCAATGCCCGACCACTGCAGAAAAATATAGAGAGAATGAAAGTCATTCCCTATGCCTCAGCCATAGGTTCTATAAAGTATGCCATGCTGTGTAGCAAACATGTTGTGTACCTTGCCATGAGTTTGTCAAGGGGGTACAATAGTGATCCAGGAGTAGATCACTGTACAGCGGTCAAAATTATCCTTAGTAAATGGATGACTAAGGAATTTTTTCTCGATTATGGAGGTGATAAAGAGTTTGTCGTAAAGGGTTACGCCGATGCAAGCTTTGACACTAAATCCAGATGACTCTAAGTATCAATCTGGATGCATGTTGCAAGTGGGAGCAATTAGCTAGAGTAGCTCCATGCAGAGCATTGTAGACATAGAAATTTGCGAAATACATACGGATCTGAATATGACAGACCCGTTGACTAAACTTCTCTCACGAAGCAAAACATGATCACATCTTAGTACCCTTTGGGTGTTGGTCACATGGCGATGTGAACTATGGGTGTTATTCACATAACGATGTGAACTATCGGTATTAAATCACATGGCGATGTGAGCTAGATTATTGACTCTAGTGCAAGTGGGAGACTGAAGGAAATATGCCCTAGAGGCAATAATAAAGTTATTATTTATTTCCTTATATCATGATAAATGTTTATTATTCATGCTAGAATTGTATTAACCGGAAACTTAATACATGTGTGAATACATAGACAAAACAGAGTGTCCCTAGTATGTCTCTACTAGACTAGCTCATTGATCAAAGATGGTTATGTTTCCTAACCATAGACATGAGTTGTCATTTGATCAACGGGATCACATCATTAGGAGAATGATGTGATGGACAAGACCCATCCGTTAGCATAGCACTATGATCGTTTAGTTTTACTGCTATTGCTTTCTTCATGACTTATACATGTTCCTATGACTATGAGATTATGCAACTCCCGAATACCATAGGAACACCTTGTGTGCTATCAAACGTCACAACGTAACTGGGTGATAATAAAGATGCTCTACAGGTGTCTCCGAAAGTATTCGTGGAGTTGGCATAGATCAAGATTAGGATTTGTCACTCCGAGTGTCGGAGAGGTATCTCTGGGCCCTCTCGGTAACACACATCACAATAAGCCTTGCAAGCAAAAGACTAATGAGTTAGTCACGAGATGATGTGTTACGGAACGAGTAAAGAGACTTGCCGGTAACGAGATTGAACTAGGTATAGAGATACCGACGATCGAATCTCGAGCAAGTAACATACCGTTTGACAAAAGGAACAACGTATGTTGTTATGCGGTTCTGACCGATAAAAGATCTTCGTAGAATATGTAGGAGCCAATATGAACATCCAGGTTCCGCTATTGGTTATTGACCGGAGATGAGTCTCGATCATGTCTACATAGTTCTCGAACCCGTAGGGTCCGCACGCTTAACGTTTGATGACGATCGGTATTATGAGTTTATGAGTATTGATGTACCGAAGGTAGTTCGGAGTCCCGGAAGAGATCACGGACATGAAGAGGAGTCTCGGAATGTCCGAGACATAAAGATTGATATATTGGACGACTATATTCGGACACCGGAAGTGTTCCGGAAAAGTTTCGGATTTATCGGGAATGCCGGAGGGGGTTACCGGAACCCCCTACGAGAGGGGATGGTCCATAGTGGGCCTAAAGGGAAAGAGAGAGGCAGCCCATAGGGCTGGCCGGCGCCCCCACCTAGGGTTCCTAGTTAGACTAGGATTGAGGGGGGCGCCACCTCTCCTATTCCTTTCCCTCTTCCTTCTTTTGGTGAATCCTACTAGGAATAGGATTGTAATCCTATTCCTAGTAGGAGTCCACTCCCTAGCCGTACCAGGAAGGGCCGGCCGGCCTCCCTCCCTTGCTCCTTTATATACGGGGGCAGGGGGGCACCCAAAGACACACAAGTTGAATTGTTTTAGCCGTGTGCGGTGCCCCCCTCCACAGAATCACACCTCGGTCATACCGTCGCGGAGCTTAGGTGAAGCCCTGCGCCGGTAAACACATCATATCCGTCACCACGTCGTCGTGCTGACGAAACTCTCCCTTGAAGCTCAACTGGATCAAGAGCTCATGGGACGTCATCAAGCTGAACGTGTGCTGAACGCGGAGGTGTCGTACGTTCGGTGCTTGATCGGTTGGATCGCGAAGAAGTTCGACAACATCAACCGCGTCACTTGACGCTTCCGCTCCCGGTCTACGAGGGTACGTAGACACACTCTTCCCTCTCGTTGCTATGCATCTGGTAGATAGATCTTGCGTGATCGTAGGAAAATTTTAAAATACTACGTTCCCCAACAGAATGACCTTCAACAAGCTTGGCAAAGACAGGAGAACACTGCAGCAAGTTGATGTCATTGTGAGTTCCTGGCATACCAAAGAAGGAGTGCCAAATCCAGAGGTCCTATGTGGCCACCGCCTCAAGCACCACACTACAACCGCCTTTGGCGCCTTTGTACATCCCCTGCCAACCAAATGGGCAATTCTTCCATTTACAATGCATGCAGTCGATCCTTCCAAGCATCCCAGGAAATCCTCTTGCTGCATTCTGTGCTAGGATCCGAGCAGTGTCTTCGGGATTGGGTGTTCTCAAGTATTGTGGTCCAAACACTGCCACCACTGCCCGACAGAACTTGTAGAAACACTCTATGCTGGTGGACTCGACCATGCGCCCATAGTCGTCGAGTGAATCACCGGGAGCTCCATATGCAATCATCCTCATCGCTGTCGTGCACTTCTTGATGAAGGTGAATCCAAGAGCGCCGGTGCAATCCATCTTGCACTTTAAGTAGTTGTCGAACCCTCGGATGGAATTCACAATCCTGAGGAAGAGCTTTCGGCTCATCCGATAACGGCACCGAAATGTTTTCTCGCCGTGAAGTGGAGCATCGGCGAAGTAGTCGGAGTAGAGCATGCAGTAGCCTTCGAGACGATGCCGGTTCTTTGCTTACACCCGCCCAGGCGCCGAGCCACCTCGCGGCTTTTCATTGATCGCCAGCAACTGGGCGAGGGCGGCGAGCACCATGAGATGCTCTTCTTCCTAGACGTCGGCCTCGGCTTCCTCCTCCAGCAGCGCGGCGAGCGCTTCCTCGTCATCCGAGTCCATCGCCGAGGCAGGCAAATCGCCGAACACCTTGCGCTCGGTGGGCGTGTACCCGCCGCTAAACCGCGCCTTCGCGGCCGAAAATGCCCAGCTGCTGTTGGAGGGACTGCCGCGGCGAAGCGCTGCTATTTTCCGGCGGGGAATGGCTATCTAGCGGAGTAGGGCGGCGGGCGGCGCCGGGATATAGCTAGTGGGCGCGGGGGGTGGGAGGCGAGTCGGGGAAGAAAACTGTAGGATCGAAGTAGGTCTAGAGGGGGGGTGATTAGACTACTTGACAATATAAAAAATCTGCCTTTAGATCATGCAAAGTTTTTGGCAGTTTTACAATTAAGATCAATTCAAGTATCACCCTACACATGCAATTCTAGAGTATAAGCAGCGGAAAGTAAATTGCACATGTAAAAGAGAGGTGGAGAAGATCAAACGCAGTTTGGTGACACGAAGATTTTTGTCGTGGTTCCGATAGGTGGTGCTATCGTACATCCACGTTGATGGAGACTTCAACCCACGGAGGGTAACGGCTGCGCGAGTCCACGGAGGGCTCCACCCACGAAGGGTCCACGAAGAAGCAACCTTGTCTATTCCATCACGGCCTACGCCCACGGAGGACTAGCCTTACTCGGGGTAGATCTTCACGAAGTAGGCGATCTCCTTGCCCTTACAAACTTCTTGGTTCAACTCCACATCTCGAAGACGGAGGCTCCCAAGCGACACCTAACCAATCTAGAAGGCACCACCCTCCAAAAGGTAATAGACGGTGTTGATGATGATGAACTCCTTGCTCTTATGCTTCAGATGATAATCTCCCCAACACTCAACTCTCCTCACTGATATGGCTGTGGTGGAAGAAAGGTTTGAGTGGAAAGCAACTTGGGAAGGCTAGAAATCAAGTTTCATATGGTAGGAATGGAATGACTTGATCTCAACACAAGGGTAGGTGGTTCACTTCTCAGAAAGTGTATGGTAGAAGTGGTGGTACTTTCTGATGGCTCTCCTCACGAATGAAGAGGGGGTGGAGGGGTATATATAGCCTCCACACAAAATCCAACCGTTACACACACATTTGACCAATCTCGGTGAGACCGAAGTTAAAACTCGGTCAGACCGAAAGTTCAAATATAGTGAACGTTGGGATTTTCGGTGGGACCGAAAATACCATCTCGGTGTGTCTGAAGTGAGTCAAAGGTTGGAGCTTGCCATCTCGGTGGGACCGAAAACAACAACTCGGATATTCCGAAGTGATGTCAATTGGTTACAGAAGGTTGGCAGTCCATTTTCGGTGAGACCGAAACTCAGAATCGGATGGACCGAGAAATTAGGGTTTGGAGGAATAACTGAGGTGGTTCATCTCGGTGAGACTGAGTTTGCAGAATCGGTTTGACCGAGATTACTTATGGGTGTGTTGAGTAGTGAAGAGTGCTGATAGTTGAGGGAGCTAGATCACCAAGCACTTGAGCAACTAGATCATTAACACAACCTCATCCCCTTTTAATAGTATTGGCTTTTCCTATGGACTCAATGTGATCTTTGATCACTAAACCAAAAATAGAGTCTTGAGCTTTTGCCAATGCTTGTCTTAGCATTTTGAGGGGTCCACTTCTTCAGACATTTCCATACCCATATCATCGAACTTTTCTGAAATGATTCTCAAGTAAATATTAGTTCAATGATATATATGTTGTTATTAATTACCAAAACCACCCGGGGATTAGTTGCACTTTCAATCTCCCCCTTTTTGGTAATTGATGACAACATATAGATCAAAGCTTCGACAAAAGATATAATCAATGAATGATATCGTCGCTTTGAGAAGTATGTGATAAACAAGAGCTCCCCCTAAATTTGTGCATTATTTAAAATTTGCGTTTGAATGCAAATGCACAATCGATTAGGATTATGGGTCACTCTTCCATGTCACATACATCTTGGTGGAGCGCACAAAATGATAAGAATGAATAACATGCACTCAATCACCAAGACAAGAGTAAATAGTCATACAATAAGGAATAGCATAGGATAAGTAATAAGCACACATTAAAGCATAGTATGACTAAGCACTCATTAAGGTAGCATCAAACTTAGTAGCAAGCACACTTAAAGTTTCAGGAACCAAAAGAAATCACTGTATCTCAAAGAAAACCGGCAAAAGAACGAAAGACGAAAGAGCACTCTCTCTCTCGAAGCCCTATGATCTATAACAATTTCTCCCCCTTTGGCAACAAGTTACCAAAAAGTTCGAAAAGGTATAGAGCTAAGCGTCACTGCGGGCTCTGCTGGCGGCTCCCGTCTGGGTAGATGTCGGTGTAGAGATAGCTGCATCGGCGAAGACTTCTGCTGATGTCTGCGGTGGAGGAGTGGATGCTGGAGCTGGAGGAACTGCTGGAGCTGTAGCTGGTGCTGAAGTGGTAGCCCTGGAGTCTGTCACTGGGATAGCTGCAGATCTGGATCCTCTGGGAACCTGAGCAGTCTGGCGATGAAAGTCCTGGACTAGATCATCCTGCATGAGCTCTGCTCTCTCCTGCCTTGTCTCCTCCATGTCTGCCTCAAGCTTGTTGACAGACACCTGAATCTCAGTCAGCTTCACGTCCAGAGCGTGGATCTTGTCCTCGACAATCCTCTCTAGGCTCTCCTGAGATTGCTCAATGCTGGCCAGGCGTTGTTCAATCCTTTGGGTAGCTTCGAGAATTTGTTCTCCAAAGCTCTTTGGCTTAGCTGCTGCTGCTGCTGCCTCTTTGTCAGCTTTAGCCTTCTTCGCAGCTTCGATTTTGGCTTGTCCTTCAACTGAGGTAGGATCCTCTTCATCCATCACAACTACGTTGTCCTCATGCTCTGGCTGCAGTGGCAAGTGCTTCCTATACAACATGAATTTGCCCGTGCCAAACTTGGCGTTGATGAGCATCTGTGTCTGCGGAGCAAACCCACACGACCTCTTCTGGTCAGCTGCAGTCCTCTTAATGGTCTCTACCATCAAGTCCATCACCTTGAAAGGTGCCTTCTCATCGAGAATGTGCAGCATGTTGATAGAATAGCCTCGAATCATCCGGTGGTCTCCAGACTTAGGCATCAATGTATGCCTCAGAATAGTGTTAGTGGTGGTCAGACCTGCCTGGAGATAGTACACTGAGCCAAGCTTCCATCCTTCCAAATCAGCAGCCGGGATCTCCTTGTACATGTTCTTCATGGAATCATGACTCTTCTTAGGAATCCCATAGACATCAATGTCGTCCTCTCTCTGCACTGGAGCGTTCAGAAGTTCTGCCCATTCTTCAACAGTCGAAGAAAACCTTTGACCTTCAGTCATCCAGGTGATCTTGCCATCAGGATAGAAGTGGGCTGTGGCATAGAACTGCATGATCATCTTGTCATTCCAAGCTGTCAGCTCTTGACCCACAAAATCAGCAACTCCACATGCAGTAAAGCTCTCATGCACATGGGGAAAGAAGTCCCGGTGCTCTTCACTGTCAATATACTTCCAGTCAACATACCTGGTGTCAGCAACAATGGGCTTCTTATCCATCAGCACGGTCTCATAGAAATCCTGCTGCTCTCTGGTGTGGAATCTGGGGTCCACAGCAGTCCTTCTCCTTACAGCATATGGATCAGACTGTCTCCATAGCCTGAGACCTTTGTCCTTCCTTGCCTTCATGTCCTCAGCTTGAGGATGAGCATCATTGTGGAGTGGCAACTTGGGACGGAGCTTAAGCAACACATGCTCTTCATCTGATTCAGACGGTGGCATCTCACCTTTGTTCTTCTCAGAAGCTGGAATGCTTCTGGTTGTTCTCTTGGGCTTGGCTGGAGCTGCCTTGACTGGAGCAGACTTCTTGGGCTTAGAGGAGGCTTGAGCCCGAATAGCATCACCCATGAACTTAGCTTTCTGAGGAGGAGGCTGGGGTGCTTCTTCTTCTTCTTCTTCTGCAGCATCAACTTGAGGTTCAGCATATACTACCCTCTTCCTTTTGGAAGTCTTCTTCACCTTGCTTGGAGCAGGCTCTTCCAAGTTGAGCTTCTTTGCAACTGCTGACTGCTTCACTTTGCTTGTGCCTTTCCTTGACTGCTGCCCTTGGTGCTCTTTGGCAACCACATTCCTCTTTGGCTTGGAGGTAACTTCCTCAGCAACAAAGTCAGAGTCCTCATCATCAGAAGTTCTCTTCTTCCTGGTTCTGGTGGCTGCAGGAGGCAAACCACTAGGGGTGCTCCTCTCACCATCATCACTGGAGCTGCTAGCAGGACTTGTATCTGCCTCTGGAATTTCAGCAAACGGTGATTCAGACCTGTTCTGGCTGTCACTGACATCTGACATGGCTGAAAAACCTATGAAAAGATAAGGTATAGGCAGAGTAGAAGAGTTATCACAACTGCAGTGGTTTTTGCAAAAAAAAATGAGTTCAAAACTTAGTTTTGAGTTTTCACAGAATGTATTTCGGTCAAACCGATTTCATGTTTCGGTGCAACCGAAGTGCTCAACAGAAACCTACACACCACTTTCGGTCAGACCGAAATGGGTTTCGGTCCTAGCGATAACTTAGGGTTTCACTGAAACTACGTTTCGGTCGTTCCGATTGACACAACTCGGTTAAACCGAATTATGCAGTGCAATGGCCAGAGGCCAAATCGGTCATTCCGAGTTTCAAAAATCGGCTTCACCGAGATGCATTCCGTGGAAACCCAAACCTAAGAATTTTCCTCGAAACTAGAAGATTTGAACTAATGTATAGGGGACATCTCAAACGTGGATTGAATCATGGCAAGCCTATCGTGCAAGAATCGGAAGGGGAGCACGAAAAGGGATCGGGACACACCCTAACTTGGTGGTGTCCCTCTACGGCGGCAACGGTGGAGATGATTACCGTTGACGGCGGCTGAGACCTGCGGCGAGGGCGCACAGGCGACGACGGCGACGATCCGTAGACCAGGGCGGCGGCAGCAGGGGTATTGGGGGCGAACGGTTTGAAGAATTGAATCGCGCGCAGCCCTCAGGTATATATAACCCCATGCTGTCGGTGGGACCGAGTTGAAAAACTCGGTGTCACCGAGATGTATAACTGCTGTGCAGTTACGCATATCGGTCAGACCGAGAGTTTGAACTCGGTTTCACCGAGATGAAACCTAGATCAGTCTAAGCGTTTCGGTTGGACCGAGATTGAGAAGCCGGTCAGACCGAAATGGACTTAGAAGGTTTTGGAAGTCAGCCTTAGACGAATCGGTGGTTCCGAGTGCTCCTCACTCGGACTGTCCGAAAAAGACTTGTTCAAAGTTGTGATATGAGCATGAATAGAATTTGAGACAAGAAAGCATAGATAGCTAGGGAAAGGTGCTTAGGCATTCTTGTCCATCCATTTGGCCAGAATAAAATCAAAACAATCAAAACAACAAATGGATGTCCTTGAATGGATGAAATCATGCATTCAACATGCTCACACAATAAGATAGCAACTGAAATATGTGTCAAACATGCACAACCAATCACTCTAGCTACTAGCACACAATTTGTCGATGACTAGGTCATCTATATATGAGTATATTGACTTAGGAGCCAAATGAGAACATTTGATCATAGGTCATACTCATCGTTTAAGCACAAGTGGGGTTACCACTTTTACATAAAGCATTTATGTGTTCACATCATTTGGAGATGCTTTCGCTCAATTTTTTAGAGCAAAGCTCCCCCTAGATGTGAGAACCCCTTTTAAAGGGTCAAACTAACCTTGGGTTGTCGTAGAAGACTTCATGTAGATGTTGAAGATGTGGATGCTCAATGTTGATGCAGATCATCAAGAGTTGGGAGCAATCCTTTGGATTAGGGCACTTTCAATACCTACATGGGTTAGTCCCACAAGGAACAAACAAGAATATCCATAGACATAGAGTGAAGTACACAAAAGATGATGTCCATGAAAGCAATGATTACCTTGTCCCTTGACTTACCAACAAGAGGGTTTGTGACTCCATGAACTAGTGCATGATGTGGAAGTTGATTGCACAAGTTCTTGCCAAAATGAATATGAGTGAAGTTTGTTGGCGGAGTCACCCTCAAGAACCTACTAGTTCTTCTTCTTTGGGATCCACATCATCTTGATGGGAATCCTTGGTGTTGTAGTTGAGCTTGACGAAGTAGAACTTGATGTGTCCTTGGGAACCCACTTGACCATGGCTTGAGGTGCTTCAATGAATGCATCAATCTCCTCTTGAAGCTTGTCCTTGGCCTTTAGCTTGTGGTCTTGTGGTGGAAGGTCATCTTGAGCTTGTTCCACATTGGAAGAAGTAGGATCATACTTCTCCTTTTGTGAAACAAACTGTTGAGTAGGGTATTGACCTTCTTCCCACTCAACACCTTCGGCGTTGAACTTTCGCTCAAAACCAATCCCTTGATTCTTCCGGTGTCTTCCTTGTTTGCGAACAATCTCCTCAAAGTTCTTGCTTCCGGCAAGACTCTTGTAGACACCTTTCTCTATGATTTCCTTCAATAAGCTATTTTCTTGCTCAAGTGTAACTTGGCTTGAAACATTGTTAGTGGAATCAAGAGAACTACTAGAGGTAACAATATTGGATTTAACATTGTTATTGTTACTACTAGAGGAAGAATTTTTCTTATGCTTGTCATGCTTAGTCTTAATAGGTGGCAAGAAATTAGACAAGAGAAGTCGTTTGGCAAGATATGAAGAACTCTTCTTTCGAAGATCGTCATTGATCGCTTTTAGAAACTCATGTTCTTGCTCTAGAGTGAGCTTCTCGAAGCATAGCTTCTCATGAGATCTTAGGAGCTCTCTATGATCTTCTTGAGTTGTTTCATGAGCTAACTTAAGAGTGTTTAGTTCTTTAGTTAGACGCTCAATCTCCTTCATAGCATTGTCATTTGACTCTTCTCGACTATAAAGACTACTAGCATTTTCATCATTACTAAGCTCACTAGATTTATCATGCAAGAGCTCATCTTCACCAAGTAAGTCATCCTCATCACTATCAAAGTCAATGAATTCAGGGTGTGTTACCTTGGGGCCTTTAGCCATGAAGCATCTTCCAATTCCCTCATTTGGTGAATCAAATAAGTCGTAGGAGTTGGAGTTGGAGGATACGAGTGCAAGTCCGGCAACACCTTCATCTTGACTATAGTCGGAGTCGGAGTGATAGCTTCCATCGGATTGATTGTCGGAGTCGGAGCCGGAGACCCATTCACCTACATGAGCTTGATGTCTTCTTCTTGTGTAGCTTCTTGATGACTTGTCTTTCCTCTCCGAATCCTTGCTTCTCCGAGAGGGTCTTCGTTCATAACGATCATCTCTACTCCTTCTCTCTCTCCGAGGTGACTCATCTCTTGCTCTTCTTCTTGGAGATTCTTCTCTTCTCTTGTGGGGAGTCGTACACTCATTTGAGAAGTGTCCGGGTCTTCCACAATTGTAGCAGTTTCGATCACGACTAGAAGATCTCTTTTCATCATATGATCTAGACTTTGAGCTTCTTTCTTTGCCTCTATTCTTGTAGAACTTGTTGAAGTTCTTGACCATTAGGCTTATCTCTTCATTGGAAATTAGCTTGTCACTTGAGGTAGTAGGAGCATCACTTGTAGCTTTGTAAGCACCACTTGACTTGTTGTGAAGCTCTTCCTTATCCTTAAGCGTCATCTCATGAGCAACAATTCTTCCAATGACTTCAGTTGGCTTGAGAGTCTTGTAGTTTGGCATCATTTGGATCAAAGTGCACACGGTGTCATACTTTCCATCCAAAGCTCTGAGAATCTTCTTAATGATGAATCGGTCGGTCATTTCTTCGCTTCCTAAGCCGGCAATCTCATTTGTGATGAGAGCAAGCCTAGAGTACATTTCAGCGACTCCTTCACCATCCTTCATCTTGAACTTGTCAAGTTGACCTTGAAGAATATCTAGCTTTGATTCCTTCACAGATTCAGTACCTTCGTGCATTTCAACCAAAGTATCCCAAATCTCTTTAGCATTCTCAAGACGGCTGATTTTGTTGAACTCTTCGGGACACAAAGCATTGAAGAGAATGTCACAAGCTTGAGCATTGTTTTGCAACATCCGCAGCTCTTCCGGTGTAGCTTCGAGATCCGGAACTTTTCCTTCTTCAAAGAAATCACCTTGCATACCAACACAAATAATGCCCCATGCGGCTGGGTTATGACCAAGAATATGCATTTTCATTTTATGCTTCCAACTAGCAAAATTTGTACCATCAAAGTAAGGACCTCTACGATAATTACCCTCACTAGACGCCATACTCTCCTAGGTTGTGAAACCAAGCTTATGGAGTCCAATGCAATGGAAACCAAAACAATGGAGACCAAAGCTCTGATACCACTTGTAGGATCGAAAGTATGTCTAGAGGGGGGGTGATTAGACTACTTGACAATATAAAAAATCTGCCTTTTGATCATGCAATGTTTTTGGCAGTTTCACAATTAAGATCAATTCAAGTATCACCCTACACATGCAATTCTAGAGTAATAGCAGCGGAAAGTAAATTGCACATGTAAAAGAGAGGTGGAGAAGATCAAACGCAGTTTGGTGACACGAAGATTTTTGTCGTGGTTCTGATAGGTGGTGCTATCGTACATCCACGTTGATGGAGACTTCAACCCACGGAGGGTAACGGCTGCGCGAGTCCACGGAGGGCTCCACCCACGAAGGGTCCACGAAGAAGCAACCTTGTCTATTCCATCATGGCCTACGCCCACGGAGGACTAGCCTTACTCGGGGTAGATCTTCACGAAGTAGGCGATCTCCTTGCCCTTACAAACTTCTTGGTTCAACTCCACATCTCAAGGACGGAGGCTCCCAAGCGACACCTAACCAATCTAGGAGGCACCACCCCCCAAAAGGTAATAGACGGTGTTGATGGTGATGAACTCCTTGCTCTTGTGCTTCAAATGATAATCTCCCCAACACTCAACTCTCCTCACTGATATGGCTGTGGTGGAAGAAAGGTTTGAGTGGAAAGCAACTTGGGAAGGCTAGAAATCAAGTTTCATATGGTAGGAATGGAATGACTTGATCTCAACACAAGGGTAGGTGGTTCACTTCTCAGAAAGTGTATGGTAGAAGTGGTGGTACTTTCTGATGGCTCTCCTCACGAATGAAGAGGGGGTGGAGGGGTATATATAGCCTCCACACAAAATCCAACCGTTACACACACATTTGACCAATCTCGGTGAGACCGAAGTTAAAACTCGGTCAGACCGAAAGTTCAAATATAGTGAACGTTGGGATTTTCGGTGGGACCGAAAATACCATCTCGGTGTGTCCGAAGTGAGTCAAAGGTTGGAGCTTGCCATCTCGGTGGGACCGAAAACAACAACTCGGATATTCCGAAGTGATGTCAATTGGTTACAGAAGGTTGGCAGTCCATTTTCGGTGAGACCAAAACACAGAATCGGATGGACCGAGAAATTAGGGTTTGGAGGAATAACTGAGGTGGTTCATCTCGGTGAGACTGAGTTTGCATAATCGGTTTGACCGAGATTACTTATGGGTGTGTTGAGTAGTGAAGAGTGCTGATAGTTGAGGGAGCTAGATCACCAAGCACTTGAGCAACTAGATCATTAACACAACCTCATCCCCTTTTAATAGTATTGGCTTTTCCTATGGACTCAATGTGATCTTTGATCACTAAACCAAAAATAGAGTCTTGAGCTTTTGCCAATGCTTGTCTTAGCATTTTGAGGGGTCCACTTCTTCAGACATTTCCATACCCATATCATCGAACTTTTCTGAAATGATTCTCAAGTAAATATTAGTTCAATGATATATATGTTGTTATTAATTACCAAAACCACCCGGGGATTAGTTGCACTTTCAAAAACCTTGACTTTTCCCCCGACGATGTGGGCCAGCCGCGCTTTTCCATCGCGCCGGAGCCCCCAACTGCTCCCCAGTGCGCCGGGTTCGGCGTCCTGGGGGCGTGACTGGGCCGTTTTTTTGGCGCCGGCGCCGAAAAAGTGGCCTGGGGGGCCTGTTAGGGGCGCGGCTAGAGATGCTCTAACACCCCTAGTCCCGCCGAATCTACTAGATGGATCACAAAAGGGCTACAATGATGCTTCTTGAGCGGTATCGGGTGGAGGATGAAGAAGAGTTGGCTCTCCACTTCTCATAGTCTGTGTGAAAAACGGGTGGAGTGGTTAAAGCGCCAAAGAGAGTGAACCCCCTCTGCATGGAGGGCTCCCGAGAGGCCCTATAGCCTACCCCGGGGTACAATGGTAATCTACATGGGCTCGAGGCCCTGCTGTTAGTTTCTTTATCTTCTCATGGGGCCCGCCGACAGGGCACCACTGTTGCACATTGCCCGCTGCGTCACGGAATAGATGGAACAGTGTTAAGCCGCGAGGACTCCGGTCGCCCGGGTCAGCGGGGCGTCGTGCATTTTCGCCACACCCTCGACGGTCAGCGATGAGGGTGGCACTATTGCCATGCTCTCCCGATCATGGGGGGATCCATCTTGTCGCGTGGCTGGATGGGACGGGCGATGACCGACCGTCTACCGGCTGCGGCCAACCGGTCTGCGGCGTCGCTCCTTGCCAAGTCGGACTGCCCAGCCGGCGGGACGGCTAGCCGGATTGAGGGGCGCTTGCCGCCCTGATGTTTTTTAAAACAACCAAGTCCTTGCGGTGCCTACCTGGTGGTCATCCCCCGACAATAGTCCCCGAAGCTGTTGGGGTCCACCGACTGCAAGCAGGGGGACCCCGACAGCTTGACCCTCCCCAGTCATGATAGATGTCGCCCGCCGCCCCGATGGCGGACGGCTCATCCCGCATCTGGCCGGGACGGGGAACCGAAGGGTCAGCCGGCTGGTGCTGCCGGCGTAAAAAGTCGTGCCCGCCACTCGCCTGTGGCATCATGTGTGGCCCAGTAGTAGGCCTAGGCCTGCCAGTTCAAGCGCGTGATGGGACATTGCTGCGGAACGAGCCCGCTAGGCCACAGCCTCGGCCCGCGCCGCGAATTCGTTGCGTCCGGTCCCGGGAGTTTGAGCTTCAGGGGAAAGTTAGAGCGCCCCTGTATCGTGGGAAGAGTGGGAATTGAAAAGGAAAACGAAAATCTATTGAAAACGAAACCTATGTAAGCCGATTTTAAATTGTGCTGAAGTTCTGTTGGACGGTTCAATCGGCAGAATACAATTCAACTTACACATAGTCGCTCCCATTTGTTTTTTGAATTTCTCCGTCAATGGTGAAAACCAGTTTAGCTAAATGCCAATCAACTGATTTTGAAATAGGGTAAGTCGGTTTTCGAGAGTTGTCCGAAGTGAGCTGAAGGTAAGGAAGGGGCTCGATGGAGGGCTACCCCAGTATCTATCTTAGGGTTCAGGGTGAGGGCGGTGGTGCACTTCGTCGGAGAAAAAACCTAAACACCGGTGACCCTCGAGGGATGGCCTCCGCCGGCGGGGGGCGATTCCGGGAAGGTGGGGACGGCGAGGCTGCGCGGGAGCGCCGCTAGCCGCGGGTGATGGTCGCAGGCGGTTTGGCCGGTGCCACGGGCGACGGTCTGAAGAAGAGATGGAGGTTGAAGAAAGGCATGACGTGGTTGAATGTTGATGGGATGTTCGAAAATAATCGACTGACACAATTCAAAAAAGTGTGTAGTGTAGCCTCACCCAAAAAAGACTTGCGAGTTTTGTGGACTAATACGTCATGGATAGAGCAAGCACTAGCGCTAAGGATTGACGTGGAAAGATGGAGCTAGCTAAGGATTTTTTTTTTACGGAAAACAGAACTTGTGTAAGTCGATTTTGGTCATTTATTGAAATCCTGAACATTTATAGAAAATTCAAACAATTTTTGAAATTCTAAACTTTTTTGAAAATTTAAAGAAATTTTGAAATGTTGAACTTTTTTTGAAAAGTTTAACATTTTTTGATAATATAAATATATCTGGATGTGGTCTGGTGGGTGGGGACAAGGGTCAGGGCCATCATAGCTGCCTCCATGCATCCTGTGTGGGGTGCATGAGATGATCATGATTGAGGGCCCTTTTATGCATAAGATGAGCATAGCTCAGGTGAGCCCATGCACCCTACCAAACAAGCAAAAATGAATTGGATTGGAACTTTTGCCTTCATGCATCCTCCATGCACCCTATCAAACACATCCTTTTTGATCTTCGGTAACATTCTAGCATGCATCTTCGCCTTGTGTCGTCTGAAAGTTGCAGTTTTTTTTTAACTGTGAAGTAGTATTGGTAGTGCAGATTTGAGCATAAATAAACAAGAAAAATATAGTGTAAAAAAGAGGATGACAAGGGATGGTGGCAGAATAAAATTTCTCATAAAAATAGAAAAAGGTGTCTGCATTTTCCTTTTCGTTTTTTGAGAGAAAAAAGTGTCTGGATCTTTTTTGAGGGCAAAAAGAGATGTCTGGATAAGGCCATGGCTTGACGTGTAGTTGCACTGCCCATCTATATACGTTGGGCTTTTATGCAACCATTCGGCCCAAACAGACCGAAACAGGGCCTACCTCGTGCTTAGCTCGGCCTACCAAAGCAACGAACCGAGCAGAGTTGCGCCGTGCTAGCGCAGAGCTGTTGTTTCGTTTAGTCCCACCTCGCGCAGCCACGGCGGAAGTGAGGCGAAGACGCGCTATATAAGGAGGCCCCGGGCAGCCGGCAGAAGCATACCTTTCTCGGCCTTTTGGCTAAGATCAAGTGTAGTATCTGTTCTTATCAGTTTAATATCTGATATGTGATATTAAATTTATTTTTTATGGGGAAGGGCCCGCCACAGTAGCTTGCTGCTGGGGCCCTTGTGTGTCGCCCAGGCGTTGCACTACTGCCTGGGCTGGCGCGCCCCAACCAAATCTCATTGAAAATTTGTTTCTGAACCCAGGCCCCTTTCCCGAGGTTTTTTTCTGGTGAATATAACTCTAATCTGGTTGCAGTGGAATGCTCCTCATCGTGCTGAAGCGGCTGTGCGAGGATCACCTGGGCCCAGGAGCATGGCGTCAAAGTTCACGCCCACCGCTGCAAAATGTTTGTTCTCGCAGGACACACACTTTATTCATAAAAATACCATTGTCCTCTACATGTACAAAGCCCTGCACAATGACAGGCTCAACAGCCCAACTATGTTTTGATTGAAAGAACTTACTTTTTTATTGAAAACAGAACTTGTGTAAGTCGATTTTGGTTGTACTAAAGTTCTGCTGGACCGTTCAATCGCAATCCAACGGCAAAATAAAATTCGACTTCCACATATTCGCTCCTATTTGTTTTTCGAATTTCTCAGCCCATGGCGAATAAAAGACTTGCGAGTTTTGTGGACTAATACATCATGAATGGGGCAAGGCAGGTACTAGAAGATGGAGCTAGCACGTCGCCGATCAACTAGTGGAAGTTTAGGATCAACACAGGTACTAGAAGATGGGGCGACACGCGGGTGCGGAAGCGGCGGCGGATAGGGTTTAGGATCGAAGTAAGACTGATACACTGCCATGTTAGAAGGGATAGAGAGATTTGATGAAATAGTTTTATGATGGATGTTTATTGCTTGTGCCTCGTAGGCACATACATATAGGAGTACATGATTTATTTGAAGTATAAGACAAGCCCAGAATACTATCTAATCTATCCTATATTTCAAAATAATCAATATACTCAACAGTGGACTAATACATCATGGATCGAGGAGGGCAGGTACTAGCTAGCTAAGGATTGCCGTGGAAAGATGGAGCTAGCACGTCGCGGATCAATTCGTCGAAGTTGCGGCGAGACAAGCCGCCGGGCTCGGTTGCCATGACTGCCTTCGCCCTCCACTCGTGCGCCTTCTTCTTCATCGCCTTCCCCTTCTCCCCGTCCGTGACCTCCATGATAAGGTCCGCGATGGCGTCCCGCCGGACGTTGCCGTCGATCTCTATGCCGACGCCCCATTCGTTGCACTGGTAGCGGCAGTTGGTCTGCTGATCCGCAAAGAACGGCCAGCTGATGACGGGCACGCCGCCGCACATGCTCTCCAGAGTCGAGTTCCAGCCGCTGTGCGTCAGGAACGCGCCCACGGCCGGGTGACGCAGCACCTCCTGCTGCGGGCACCAAGAGGCCACGAGCCCGCGCCCCGCCGTCTCGGCCGAGAACTCCGGCGGGAGCACCGCGGTATCGCCCTTAACGAGGTCGGGGCGGATGACCCAGAGGAAGTGCCTGCCGCTCTTGGCCAGCCCCCACGCGAACTCCACCAGCTGCTCGTTGGTCATGATGGTGATGCTGCCGAAGTTGACGTACACGACGGAGCCGGCGTCCTTGCCGTCGAGCCACGGCAGGCACTCCTCCTGCGGCTTCCACAGGCTCATGCTGATGGTGGAACTCGGACCCTTGAGCGGCGCCAGCAGCGAGAGCGGGCCGATGGTGTACACCTTGGGCAGGCCGAGCGCCTCCATGGCCGCCACTTGCTCTCCCTCGAGGTCGTCGAAGGTGTTGACGATCACGGCTGATGCGCCCGCCGCGC
Organism: Secale cereale; assembly: GCA_902687465.1. Lineage (NCBI taxonomy): Eukaryota > Viridiplantae > Streptophyta > Magnoliopsida > Poales > Poaceae > Secale > Secale cereale. The sequence goes on from LR738715.1 coordinate 57,526,000, forward strand.
GCTCCGTTATTCGGAGCGCGAAATGTAGCATGTAGTCGTCCGGCGCGGGGCTGCGTATGAAGCTCGGGAAGTCCCTGAACCTCATGTTCCTCAGGCCCGACACGTCGTCCACCGGCGTGTCAAGGTACTCGTCCGTCAGCTGTTCGATGTCTTTGATCGGCGCGAGGCCGCGGGCGAAGAGGAGGCGGTAGTGGCGGTAGCCGAGGAAGCTGATGGCGCTGGCCGTCCACAGCTGGACGTAGGGGAGGCCGAGCTCCCTGGCCGCCTCCATGGAGAAGTCCATGACGACGTCGGAGACGACGCAGGTCACGGGCGGGCCGTCTGCGTTGAGGTCCGCGAGGAGGCGGCGGAAGGGCCCGAGGCAGGTCTCCGTGATGGACTTGCACAGCGACGCGATGTCCTGCGTGACGTCGTCGTCGGACGGCGGCAGGCCGTCCGGGATGGTGGCGAAGTGGAAGCCCGGGACGCCGGCCACCGCGGCGGGGCCACGGGAGCGGACGAGGCGGGCGTGGTTGTACTCGGTGTTGACGAAGGTGAGGTGGAAGCCGCGGGCGTGGAGCATCTTGGCCACGTCGAGCATGGGGATGATGTGCCCCTGCGCGGCCGCCGGCAGGCACACGGCGTGCGCTCTCTCGGCCGGCGCCGGCGGTGCTAAAGAAGCCATTTCCCCGAGTTTTTCGAGCCGAGACGGCAAGCAGGGCTTTTGTCAAGGCGACACGACACTACACTTGTTGCTGCCGAGGATATGAATTGGCTTGGCACGGATCTACCTCAATAGCTTGTGTTATTTATAGGTAGTAGGATAGATAGCAATCACAATCACGTCTTTGAACTGGCATCCTGGTATGTAGAAGTAGAAACGCAAGTGATTACGTCGATAGACTTGGTTTGACTCTATATATTGCTTATTTATTGTCGTATATCATATCATATAATATCTCCTGGAGGATGCACACTTTCAGTAGTAGTGGTGAACATCTTACTCGGCTAAAAGTCTAAAATGGTAGGTAAATTTGAGCAACGTAAGTACTCCCTCCATTTCCTTATACAAGGCCACTATGAAAAATACATTTTGCATCTATACAAGGCCACTAACAGTAATCGAGGTAAAAATTAATGATGTTTTCTCGTACTAGGAACCTGTTTAATGCATGCATGCATGTAGTCATAATGATATTGTGCTACATTCTTCTCATTCCTTCCTTGCATGCATGTGAGCATATTAATGATTCCAGTTAACGAGAAGAAAAGTTGTTTTGCAAAGCAGTTATTAAATTTTACCTTGATACCTGTAATCTGAGTTTGTGGCCTTGTATAAGGGAATGGAGGGAGTAACTGACATAGTGTAATGAAAGCTGGCCTTTGATTGCTGATGCTTATTGTTGTGCAAAATGGCTACTATATAGGATACTCCAATTAGTGTATCGTGGCATAAAAATGGGCATATTAATGCATAGGGTGTGTGTCTAGGACTCAGTCGACCGAGACTTCGCCAAGTATCAGTCGACTGACGTCACCTATTACTTTTTTTTTGAGACAAACGTCACCTATTGCTGATTTAGCCCGTTTTGCCTCCCTGGTTAGTGGGTTCTAATTTCCCCTTGTTATGGGCTGAGCTCTGGGCTTTTCTTTGTCTGTTTTTGTTTTGTTTGGCTTGTTTGGTTTTTTGCCTGTCTTTTTCGTCAGAAGGAAGAAGAGCCACACCCCAGAACAGACACAGTGAACGACAAGAAATCCTTTTGTTCCCTGCTACTTCTTCCTTTCTTCTTCTTTTTTATAAAAATAAAGAACCACATTCAAATTGTTGCATGCACAAGTAGCTTGGTTTGTGTGTGTGCGTGCGCATTTTGTTTAGAGTTGGGTTGAGCTGGTGAAACCCCACGGACATGTCTAGTTCACACTCTCGCTGGTGTGTGCTGTTAATGTACCCCAGAAATACTTTGAGCACCATTGAGGAGAATGAGCTCCATAAGTTCTTCTTACAAAATCAGTTCTTCAATTATAACAAAAATACAGAGGTGGTCGAAACCTGACGGTTGCTACTTCAAAAAAATTACTGACCACATTCTAGTGACCTGAGAAAAAAGATAAGAGAAAAAAATGAAAAGAAAATGCAAAAAACAGGCTTAAATATAAGAAAAAATAATAATACCTCAATAAAAAAAAATAAGAAATTTTAGGTCACTATTTTATTTCTTAACAAAAATTCAGAAGGAAAAAAAAACTCTATATTGCACTTGGCCATGACTCCTTAGTTCATTCATGGCTAACTTGATCAGTGTGGGAGGAAACTTGAACTTTTAATTTAATTTAAATAAAAAATCCATTTTTTCGAAACAAGAAATGAAGGTCTCCATAAGAAACAAAACCTATTAAAATATTGTTTTGTTGTTCCCCGACAAGACAAAGTGTAGTTACAACCATGTTAGAAGACATGTAGTTGGTGCACCAAATACAATGGCAAATTGTATAGACGCACTAGTTTGGCCAAGAGATGGTGATACCAGTGTAGTATGGATAGTAGATATAGGTTTTTATAATCTAAAAAAAATCAAGGTAACAAGTAATAAAAGTGAGCACAAATGGTATTGCAATGCTTGAAAATAAGGCCTAGGGTTCATACTTTCACTAGTGCAATCTCTCAACAGTGCTAACATAATTGAATCATATAACAATCCCTCAACGTGCGACAAAGGGCCACTCAAAAGTTCTTATCTAACGAAGAACATAAGATGATTTTTTTATAGGATACGAAACCACCTCAAAGTTATCCTTTTTAATCAATCTATTGAGCTATTCCTATTAGTGTAACAAACAGCTCTAGAGTTCGTACTAAAATAACACCGTACGATACATATCATCCAACTCTAATGTCACCTAGATACTCCAATGTCACCACAAGTATCCGTGAGTTGATTATTTGATATGCATCAAACAACTTCAGATTTATAATATTCAATCCAACACAAAGAACTTCAAAGAGTGCCCAAACTTTGTACCGGAGAAAGTAGGACTAAGACGTGCATCAACCCCTATGCATAGATTACCCCAATGTCACTTGGGGAATCCGTGAGTTGAGTGCCAAAACATACATCAAGTGAATCAATATAATACCCCATTGTCACCTCGGGTATTCATATGCAAGAGCAAGACATACATCAAGTGTTCTCAAATCCAACAAAGTATTCAATCTGACAATAGTGAAACCTCAAAGGTAAAAACTCATCACAACAAGATAGAGAGGGAGAAACACCATATGATCCAACTATATTAACAAAGCTCGAGGTACATCAAGATCGTGGCAAATCAAGAACACGAGAGAGAGAGAGAGAGAGAGAGAGAGAGCGCTACTGGTACAACCCCTCAGCCTCGAGGGTGAACTACTCTCTCTTCATCATGGAGAATGCCGGGGTGATGAAGATGGCCTCCGGTGATGATTTCCCCCTCCGACAGGGTGCTGAAATAGGGCTACGATGAAGATCACTTTGATACAGAGGCTTGCGGCAGCGGAACTGTTGGGAAACGTTGCATGGAAAACAAAAAAAATTCTACGCACACGCAAGATCTATCCATGGAGATGCATAGCAATGAGAGGGGAGAATGTGTCTACGTACCCTCGTAGACCGTAAGCGGAAGCGTTTATTAACGTGGTTGATGTAGTCGAACTTCTTTGCGATCCAACTGATCAAGTACCGAACGTACGGCACCTCCGCGTTCAGCACACGTTCAGCTCGGTGATGTCCTCGCCTTCTTGATCCAGCAAGACGGGCGAAGTAGTAGATGAGTTCCGGAAGCACGATGGCGTGGTGATGGTGATGCTATCTCCGCAGGGCTTCCCTTAAGCACTATGAAAATATGACCGAGGGACAAAACTGTGGAGAGGGGCGCCGCACACGGCTAAGACAATGTTGTGTGTTATGTGTGGCCCCCCTCCCACATATATATAGGTGGGGGAGAGGGGAGAGGCCAGGAGGCGTCCCAAGTAGGGCTGAATCCTACTTGGGCTCCTGCCGTGGCCGCGCGCCCCCATACCATATATGCCGGACGGGAAAGGAAAGGGGGAAGAGGGAAGGAAGGGGGAGGCCGAATCCCCCTTTCCTTTTCCCACAGGCCGGCTGCCATAGGGGGGTGTGCCAGCCCCTTGTGGGTTGGTGTGCTCCCCTCTACTGGCCCAATAGACTCATCTTTCTCCCAGGGGTGTCCGGAACCCCTTCCGGTGCCCCGATGATTACCCGGTGCACTCCGAAACACTTCCGATGTCCAAATATCATCGTCATATATATAAATCTTTACCTTTGTACCATTCTGGAGCTCCTCGTCATGTCCGTGATCTCATCCGGGACTCCAAAAAACATTCAGTCATCAAATCATATAACTCATATAACATTATATCGTCAACGAACGTTAAGCGTGCGAACCCTACGGGTTCGAGAACTATGTAGACATGACTGAGACACCTCTCCAGTCAATAACCAATAGCGGAACCAAGATGCCCATATTGGTTCCTGCATATTCTACGAAGATCTTTATCGATAGAACTGTTATGATAACATACATAATTCCCTTTGTCTGTTGGTATGTTACTTGCCGGAGATTCGATCGTCGGTATCTCCATACCTAGTTCAATCTCGTTGACGGCAAGTCTCTTTACTCGTTTCGTAATACATCATCTCATAACTAACTCCGTAGTCATTATGCTTGCAAGCTTTCTGTGATGTCCATTACCGAGAGGGCCCAGAGATACCTCTCTGATACACGGAGTGACAAATCCTAATTTTGATCCATGCCAACTCAACAGACACCTTCGAAGATACCTGTAGAGCATCTTTATGATCACCCAGTTACGTTGTGACGTTTGATAGTACACAAGGTATTCCTCTGATGTCTGGGAGTTGCATGATCTCATAGTCGAAGAAATATGTATTTGACATTGAGAAAGTAATAGCAATAAACTGCACGATAAAGTGCTAAGCTAATAGATGGGTCTTGTCCATCACATCATTGTCCTAATGATGTGATCCCGTTATCAAATGACAACTCATGTCCATGGTTAAAAAACATTTGTTGGAGAACGTAGTATTTGAAAAAAAATTCCTACCACGTTCGTGGACTTCTTTCGCCATATATTTTTTATATTCTCATGCGGCCCCCACCCTCGTGGGCAGCCGGTGGCCCCCCTCGTGGACTTCTTTCGCCAGATATTTTTTATATTTTCTGAAACGACGTTCTGTTGAGTTTCAGGGCTTTTGGAGTCGTGCAGAATAGGTTTTCAGAGTTTGCTCCTTTTCCAGCCCAGAATTCCAGCTGTCGGCATTCTCCCTCTTCATGTAAACATTGTAAAATAAGATAGAAAAGGCATAAGTATTGTGACAAAACATGCAAGAACAACCCATAATGCGATAACTATCAACATATAAGCATGATGCAAAATGGACGTATCAACTCCCCCAAGCTTAGACCTCGCTTGTCCTCAAGCGAAAGCCGATATCGAAAAATATGTCCACATGTTTAGAGATAGAGGTGTCGATACAAACAAAATACGGACATGAGGGCATCATGATCATTCTCATAATAGCAACTTATATAGATATAGTCATATGATTCTTATGCTAAAGTAACAATTCATCCACAATATCAAGTATGAATCATAAACTTCATTGGAAACTAACAAACTTTGGTCTCGATCATTGAAGCAATTGCAATTTATCGTAACATCGGAAAGAGTCAATATAAGAGCTTTTCATCAAGCCTACATACTCAACCATCATATAGTCTTTCACAATTGCTCACACTCACGCAATACTTATGTTTATGGAGTTTTAATCAGACACAGAGAAAGATAGGGGCTTATGGTGTTGCCTCCCAACCTTTTACCTCAAGGGTAATGTCAACAGTAATAGATCATGAAAACTTACATCCAAGTGGGTATATATGTCAGGATCTTTCCAACACAATGTGCTTGCCAAAGGATAAAATGTAAAAAGGAAAGGTGGATTTCACCTTGATACTTATAAGACAGGAATAATAGATAGGCCCTTCGTAGAGGGAAGTAGAGGTTGTCATGTGTTCTTATGGTTGGATGCACAAAGTCTTAGCATAGAAGAACTTCGCTTTATATTGCCACTTGTGATAAGGACCTTTATTATGCAGTCCGTCGCTTTTATTACTTCCATATCACAAGATCGTATAAAGCTAATTTCTCCCACACTAATAAATCATACATATTTTAGCGAGTTTGCAACATGACAACTTACTTGGAAGGATCTTTCTCAATCCATAGGTAGGTATGGTGGACTCTCATGGCAAAACTGGGTTTAAGGATGTATGGAAGCACAAGTAGTATATCTACTTGGTGCGAGGAGTTTTGGCTAGCATGAGGGGGAAAGGCAAGCTCAACATGTTGGATGATCCATGACAATATACTTTATTTCGGATATAAGAAGACATAACTCATTATGTTGTCTTCCTTGCCCAACATCAACTCTTTAGCATGTCATATTTTAATGAGTGCTCACAATCATAAAAGATGTCCAAGATAGTATATTTGTATGTGAAGCCTCTCTTCTTTTATTACTTCCTATTAATTGCAACGATGACCAAAACTATGTTTGTCAACTCCCAACAACTTTTATTTATCATACTTTTGTATGCGAAGTCATTACTTCTCATAAGATCGATATGATCTCTTTGATACTCTTTATGTTTTCTTTCTTTTTATCATGATCAAAGTGAGGAAATCAAGCCCTTGACTCAACACTAATCTTTATTATATAACTCACGGACTCGATTACAAAGGGTAAACCTCACAAAGCAAAAGCTCACAACTAGATCATGCTAACTTTATTCTACTAGATCAAGATACTACCAAAAGGATCGAACTAAGTAAAATGGTAAAGATAGGAGTGATGGTGATACGATACCAGGGTCACTCCCCCAAGCTTGGCAGTTGCCAAGGGGGGTGCCCATACCCATATGATTATGTCTCCTTCTTCAGGGGTGGTGATGATGGAGTTGTTGATGATGTAGGCTTGTTGTCCACCTTCCAAGGCATGGGTTCACCATCGTAGAAGGATGATAGAGTCTCCGGGATAGTAAAATCTGCAGCCAAACTTATCTTCCTGAATCTATATCCATACTCACAGTTTTGGTTTTGCAGGTCATAGATCTGGGCTTGGAGGTGTTTGATCTTCTCTTGAAGATTGGGATAGCTTCCCCAAAGATCCTTGAGTCCAGCTTGAGGTTGTTGGCGAGCTCCGAGATCATCATGTGGTTGGCGTTGAGTCCTCGTTCCACCATACCTTGGCACTTGAAAACTTGATGCTCCATTGCTTCGAGTCTTGTCTCCACGCTTCCGGTCCTCCTCGGCCCCTCAACATCACAGATGTGCAGCACCCCCTCATGCAACTCCATGGTGTTGGGGTGGTGCAGCACCTCCACAAGGTAGGGGTTGATGACCTTCTCGAAGAACTTGTCCTTCGGGGTGTTGGAGGACGCCACGATGATCTAGATCTGTCAAAAACAGCAGCTCGAAACAAAAACATAGGATTTTTGCGTGATACAGAGGTCAAAACCTTCGGGAGTATATATAATGAATTTTTACCGACCAAAAGGAGTAACCCACAAGAAAACGGAGTCCAGGGGACACATGGGGTGCCCACGAGGCAGGGGGCGCGCCCTGGGAAGGGCGGGGGGGGGGGGGTGCGCCCTGCACCCTCGTGGACGGCCCGTGTCTCTTCCGGACTACTTCTTATTTTTCTATTTTTCAAAAAATTTCAAAACGGAGAAAAATTGCCTTTAGATTTGTTTTGGAGTCGGTTTACTTACCGTATCACATACCTCTTCCTTTTCAGAGGATGAATCATTCTGGAAAGTGTCCCTTATGTATTCCTCCGGGGTTACGGTTTCACTAACATTGGTTTCAACATTTATAGGATTACCTGAGATGTAATGTTTGATTCTTTGACCGTTCACCACCTTCGGATTTGTGCCTTCGAAGTTGTTGATTTTTATGGCACCGGAACGATAGACCTCCTCGATAACGTAAAGTACTTCCCACTTGGAGAGAAGTTTTCCTGCAAAAAATCTTAAACGAGAGTTGTATAGCAAGACATAGTCACCTACGTTAAACACACGCTTTTGTATTCTTTTGTCATGCCATCTTTTAACTTTTTCTTTAAACAGTTTGGCATTCTCATAGGCCTGGGTTCTCCACTCATCAAGGCAGCTAATGTCAAATAACCTCTTTTCACCGGCAAGTTTGAAATCGTAGTTGAGCTCTTTAATAGCCCAATATGCCTTATGTTCTAGCTCAAGAGGTAAGTGACAAGCTTTTTCATATACCATCTTATATGGAGACATACCCATAGGGTTTTTGTATGCAGTTCTATAGGCCCATAATGCATCATGTAGTTTCTTGGACCAATTCTTCCTAGACCTATTAACTATCTTTTGCAAAATTAATTTCAATTCCCTATTACTTAGTTCTACTTGACCACTAGTCTGTGCGTGATAGGGGGATGCAATTCTATGGTTGACATCATACTTTGCAAGCATCTTAGGGAAAGCACCATGAATAAAGTGTGAACCACCATCAGTCATTAGATATCTAGGGACTCCAAACCTCGGAAATATAACTTCTTTAAGCATCTTAATAGAGGTGTTATGATCAGCACTACTAGTTGGAATAGCTTCTACCCACTTAGTAATGTAATCAACAGCAACTAAAATATGTGTGTACCCATTAGAGGCAGGAAACGGTCCCAAATAATCAAAGCCCCAAACATCAAATGGTTCAATAACAAGTGAATAATTCATAGGCATTTCTTGACGTCTACTGATATTACAAATTCTTTGACATTCATCACAAGATAAGACATACTTACGGGCATCCTTGAAGAGAGTAGGCCAATAAAAACCGGATTGCAATACCTTGTGTGCAGTTCTATCTCCCTCATGGTGTCCTCCATAAGCTTCAGAGTGGCACTTGCGTAGGATCTGTTCCTGTTCATGCTCATGTACATAACGTCTAATAATACCATCTACTCCTTCTTTATAAAGATGTGGGTCATCCCAGAAGTAATGTCTCAAATCATAGAAAAACCTTTTCTTTTGCTGGTATGTGAAGCTAGGAGGTATAAACTTAGCAACAATGTAATTAGCATAATCAGCATACCATGGAGCAGTGCGAGAAGTATTTATGACAGCTAATTGTTCATTAGGAAAGCTATCATTAATAGGTTGTGGGTCATCAAGCACATTTTCTAACCTAGACAAGTTATCTGCTACGGGGTTCTCAGCTCCCTTTCTATCAATAATATGCAAGTCAAATTCTTGCAGCAAGAGAACCCATCTGATAAGTCTAGGTTTAGCATCTTTCTTTTCCATAAGATATTTGATAGCAGCATGATCAGTGTGAATAGTTACTTTAGAATCAACGATATAGGGTCTAAACTTATCACAAGCAAAGACAATAGCTAAAAATTCTTTCTCGGTAGTGGCATAATTTATTTGGGCACTATCTAGAGTTTTACTAGCATACTGGAAAACATTCAATTTCTTATCAACTCTTTGCCCTAAAACAGCTCCTACAGCATAATCGCTAGCATCGCACATAATCTCAAAGGGTAAATTCCAGTCAGGAGGCTGGACAATAGGTGCAGAGATCAATGCTTTCTTAAGTATTTCAAATGCTTCTAGACAATCATCATCAAATACAAAAGGAATATCTTTTTGTAGGAGATTAGTCAGAGGCCTGGAGATTTTGGAGAAGTCCTTAATGAACCTCCTATAAAACCTGGCATGACCAAGGAAACTTCGTATACCTTTGATGTCCTCAGGGCATGGCATCTTTTCAATAGCATCAACTTTAGCTTTGTCAACTTCAATACCTCTTTTAGAAATTTTATGTCCCAAGACAATGCCTTCATTAACCATAAAGTAGCACTTCTCCCAATTCAAGACAAGGTTAGTGTCTTCACATCTATGCAAAACTCGATCAAGGTTGCTTAAGCAATCATCAAAAGAAGTTCCGTAAACGGAGAAATCATCCATGAACACCTCAACAATCTTTTCACAAAAATTAGAGAATATAGCCATCATGCATCTTTGAAAGGTAGCAGGTGCATTACATAAACCAAAAGGCATACGTCTATAAGCAAAGGTACCGAAAAGACAAGTAAAAGCGGTCGTTTTTTGATCCCCTTTTGACACAGGTATTTGTGAGAAACTAGAATAACCATCTAGAAAGCAGAAATGAGTATGTTTGGATAACCTTTCTAGCATTTGATCAATAAATGGCAAGGGGTAATGATCTTTCTTAGTAGCTTTATTTAACTTACGGAAATCAATTACCATCCTATAACCTGTAACTATTGTTTGTGGGATCAATTCATCTTTATCATTAGGAACGACAGTCATACCTCCTTTCTTTGGGACACATTGGACATGACTTACCCACTCACTATCAACAACTGGATAGATAATACCTGCCTCAAGGAGCTTTAGTATCTCCTTCCTTACCACTTCTTTCATCTTAGGATTTAATCATCGCTGATGATCAATAACTGGCTTATCATTTTCTTCCAATTTTTTCTTGTGTTGGCGTATAGTGGGACTAATGCCCTTAAGATCATCAAGAGTATATCCAATAGCAGCACGATGTTTCTTCAGAGTTTTCAATAATTTTTCTTCTTCCTGCTCTGAAAGGTTAGCACTAATAATAACAAGATATATCTTCTTTTCATCAAGATAAACATACTTAAGATTATCAGGTAAAGGTCTAAGTTCAAACACGGGATCACCCTTGGGTGGAGAAGGACCCCCTAGGATTTCAACAGGAAAGTTGTTTTTCAATACGGGTTCCTACTTAAAGAATATTTCATCTATCTCCCTTCTCTCATTCATATGCATATCATTTTCGTGGTCTAGCAAGTATTGTTCTAAAGGATCATTAGGTGGCATGGCAATAGAAGCAAGACTAATAATTTCATCTTTACTGGGTGGTGCCTTTTCAAGGGGTTATCTACGGAATTTAGCAAAGTTAAAATCATGAGACATATCCCCTAACCCAATAGTAATAATATCTTTCACGCAGTCTATCTTGGCATTAACAGTATTCAAGAAGGATCTACCAAATATAATGGGACATAATTCATCTTGTGGGGAACTAAGAATAAGGTAATCAACAGGGTATTTAACCTTCCCACACAAGACTTCAACATCTCTAACAATCCCAACTGGTGAAATAGTATCTTTATTAGCAAGCTTAATAGTAACATCAATCCCTTCTAACTCAACAGGTGCAATATCATGCATCATTTCATTGTACAAATCAAGAGGGATAATACTCGCACTAGCACCTACGTCACATAAACCATGATAGCAATGATCTCCTATCTTAATAGAGATAACAGGCAAGCCTACAACACGTTTATGCTTATTCCTAGCATCGGGTTTGGCTATTCTAGCAGACTCATCTTCGAGGTAAATAACATGTCCATCTAAATCTTCTACCAAGAGATCCTTAACCATAGCAACACTAGGTTCAACTTTAATTTGCTTAGAGGGTGTAGGTGTTCTAGTATTACTCTTACGAACTACAGTTGAAGCTTGAGCATGATCCTTTATCCTAAAAGGGAAAGGTGGTTTCTCAATATAAGCGGTAGGTATAATAGGATCAACATTATAAGTGATAGTCTTTTCTTCAACTTTAGCAGGTTCAACTACTTTTACTTCAATAGGGGGATGGTATTTAAACCACTTCTCCTTGGGGAGATCAACATGAGTAGCAAAAGATTCACAGAAAGAAGCTACTATCTCAGAGTCAAGTCCATATTTAGTGCTAAACTCATGGAAAGCATCGGTATCCATAAAAGCTTTAACACAATTAAACTTAGGGGTCATACCTGACTCCTTACCTTCGTCGAGATCCCAATCTTCAGAGTTGCGTTTAATTCTTTCCATTAAATCCCATTTGAAGTCAATAGTTTTCATCATATAAGAGCCAAAACAAGAGGTATCGAGCATGGAGTGATTATTAAGAGAAAGCCGAGCATAAATTTTTTGAATGATCATTTCTCTTGAGAGTTCATGATTGGGGCATGAATATAACATTGACTTAAGCCACCCCCAAGCTTGAGCGATGCTTTGTCCTTCGCAAGGCCAAAAATTATAAATATAATTGCGATCACGATGAACCTGGTGCATAGGGTAGAACTTCTGACGAAATTCCAACTTCACACGATTATAGTTCCATGATCCCATATCATCGCATAGCCTAAACCATGTCAATGCATCTCCCTTCAAAGATAAAGGGAAGACCTTCTTCTTGATAACATCCTCGGGCATACCTGCAAGCTTAAACAATCCACAAACTTCATCCACATAGATTAGGTGTAAGTGAGGATGCAGTGTTCCGTCTCCTGTAAAGGGATTTTCAAGAAGTTTCTTTATCATACCCAAAGGAATCTCAAAGAAAACATTTGCAATAGGTGCAGTAGGTTGAGGAGCAACTCTTTGCTCTTCTGTTCGGGGTGAAGATACCCCGAACAAGCCCCTCAAAGGATTTTAAGCCATAGTAACAAGTGACAATAAATTTCAGCACACTATATAAATTTTTCCTTACCAAAGGCGCTTCTGTCGGGGGGAACTGTCCACCACGAGCACCTATGGGACCGGATCCCCTTAAACGTTGCGGTAAGGGAGCGGAGGGAGCACGAAGAGCGGATCGAGGAGCACACGCGGGCAGTTTACCCAGGTTCGGGCCGCGCGGACGCATAAAACCCTACTCCTGCTTAGGTTGTATTGAGCTCGGGAGCTTGAAGAGCTACAGGGCTAGCTACACCGAGCGTGAGAGTTGCTTAGGATTCGAACCCTCTCTACGTTGTGCATGGGCCTCCTTTTATAGCTCAAGGGGTCACCGACAGGTGTCAACGTAGAGGAGGGCAAAAATGTAACTTTGGTGGTAGTTGTAACAGTGCGGGAATAGTGCGTGAACAGTGCATGAACAGTGGTCTTCACCTAACCTTGACAGTGGGGGACAAGGGCATTAACTGCCCGTCGCCGTCGACCCCAAAAGCACCCGTCCATGCGTCTCCGTTCGCCACGGCGGTAGCCTCGTCACCGTGGATTGCCACCGTGTGCCCCAGGCTGCACAGCCATCCGCCACGCGTCCCTGGAAGGGCCCCAGGGCGACGCGTGGGCAGGTGAGCTGAAGCGCGGGCACACAGCGTGAGCTACCCCCGGCAAGCACCTTGCCGGGGCCTTGACCTTCCCGGGCCCTGGAGCTTGCCGCTCCCCGGGTCCTGCCGGGGCGCAGGGTGCGCCGAGGCATGTCTTCTGAGATGCAGTCTTCTGGTCTTCCTGGCAATCTCCTCTTGCCAGGGTCTGGTATTAATGCGATAGTCTTGAGCTTGGGACGGCCTTCCCGGCAAGCTCCACTTGCCGGGGCCTTGATCTTCTGTCTTGTATACTTTGTTCTTGAATGGCTTTACAGGGGCCAGAAAGGTTTCCGGCAAGCACGTGGTAGACCCTACCGCGGGAAGCTGCTACTGCCCGTGCACAAGTTGGGGTACTAATGTACCCCTATCTTAGTACACCGACAGGAGCCCCCGGGCCTGGGCCACACACGGTGCCGAGCGCTGTTGGGCCAGGCCCAAGACAGTGCACGGGCACGCGCGGCCCACGGCAAGCCGTAGATCCCCTTCCGCATCCGCCGCGTCCCTCCCTAACGGCACGCGTCGATTGCGGCGTCGTGGGAGAGATCGTGGCCATGTTCTTTAATGGGAAATGCGGAGCGTCCCCCACTCCCCCCTTAAAAGCGGAGGAAGCAGGGGCAGTTTCCCTCCTTCGTCTTCATTGCGTCTTCAACCTCCAGGAAACCTCCGCTGCTCTTTGCCTCCACCTCCTCCCCCGCCGTCTTCCGCATCCGCGGCGCCGTCGAGCTCCTCGCCCCTTCCCCCGCCGCCTCCGCCATGGCTCCGAAGAGCGAGAAGGCGAAAGCGGAGAAGGCCAAGAGGGAGAAGTCCGAGCAGGCGGCGAAGCTTGCCGCCCTGCGGAAGAGGAATGTGGTCTTCGCGCCAAGGCTCAGCGCGAGGGAGCTGTGGAACAAGTACTACCTCTTCTGGGCCAAGGAGACCAAAGCTCATCCCCGCACCAGAGTCTACCCCGCCGTCGCCAGAGATCTGTTTCCCGGCGGGTATTTCTTCTTCGCTGTCTTCTTTCACTGCGGATTGTGCCCTCCATTCTCGGAGTTTTTCTGTGACATCATGAACACATACAACCTCCACCTCTTAGACTTCACCCCCAACGCCATCCTTACGATGGCGGTTTTCGCACATCTGTGCGAAAACTATGTAGGGATCCATCCCAATGTAGCACTCTTTCGCCATTTCTTTATGCCTAGAGTAGAGGCAGGCGCTCCCCTCTCCGGCGGCATCTCCTGGATCTTCCGGTTGAATAAGAAGGAATCATATCTGAAAGGAGAACTCCGCGACAAGTGGGAAGAATGGCGCGCAGACTGGTGTTGGGTAGTGGAGGACCAGCCGGAGCCTTTTACTGCGTCGCGCACAACAGCCATAGTGCGCGGCAGAGACTGGAGCGAGTTGGCCCCGGAGGACGGCAAGCTCAACATCGGCCTTATCAGGATACTTCGTCTCCGGGTAGCTAAACTGACCATCGGAGAGGTAGGTGCAGATTTCCTCCGCAGCCGCATTGCCCCTTTACAGGAGAGGAAAAGGCCAGCATGGGAATTTGGCAATGCGGCGGACATTATGAGGCTGCGCCCGGGATTGAACTTCAACTTCACGGCTTTGGAGCTGAAGGGGATGGTCCGGGAGCTTTTTAAGCATGACCCGGCCCACCCAGAGTGGTTTAGATCTCCCCGGGGAGTGGTGCCGCTGTGCAACAGCACTGCCCGGGACTCCTTGCGCGCGGCGATGCCCGCGTGTGACTCCCACGGCGTCGACCCCACCTGGATAGAGCCTCCGCCGAACGCGATACTGAGTTTCTTCGACAACTTGGTTGAGACGCCCAAGAACTCCGACGAGAACAGGGGCCTCACCCGAGCCACCACGGAGCAGGATCTAGCTTATATTGCTTCCCGGATGGAAGAGGCCGCCGCGGCTGCAGCGGCGGGAGACTTCGGATTCACCGTCGACGAGGCAGATGCCGCGGACGCGTCGTGCCAAGCAGAGGAGGCAGAGATCCGCAGACTGCTCAAGCTTCCGCCCGACGAGCTTGCCGGGGTTCCTTCCCTGAGGTACGCCGGGATTCCCGGGATTGTGAGCGAAGCCGCTGTAAGAGGCGAGGGTGCCGGAGGGAGCAGAGGTGCCGGAGGGAGCGAGGCCGCGGGGCAGGATGCTGGACCCAGCGGGCCTGCTGGGGAGGAGGAGGAAGACGTCGAGGCCGATGAAGACACCGGCGGATCTCTAGGACTCGACGACGACGCCTCCTCGTCGTCAGAGAACTCCCCGCCTCCGGCAAGTCCCAAACAAGCGCCGGGGAAACGCCTTCGCAAGGCGGCTACAGCGACGAGGACGCAGGCGCCCCGACAGCAGCCAGCTCGCCGGGCGACGCGAGCCACCAGGGCGAGCCAAGCCGCGACGGAGGAGCCCCGCGCGCCAGCCACGACGGAGGCGCCCCGCGCACCAGCCGCGACGGAAGCGCCCCACGCACCAGCGCCAAGCGGAGGGGGATCCTCCCGGAGCGGAACGGCCGTTCCGCCTGCTCCTCGGGCCTCGGCGTCAACGGAGGCGGGGTCTTCGCAGCCCCCAGCCCCGGAGACCGCCAAGCGCCCGAGGGAGCCTTCTCCTCCTGCCCCTCGCACAGGAGCACCTCAGGTGGAGTTCGATTTCTCCGCCCTTAGCTCCGACGACGACGAGGAAGAGGAGTAAGTATCTGTAATTTGTGACTTCTTCGATTCTGCCTTGATTCTTTCTTTGATGATTCTGATCTTGTTCTTGCTTTGCTTTCAGGACACTGACCCAGCGGATGGCTAAGAGGGCCAAGGTCCCCGTGGTTGAGGTCGACGACGACTTGGCTGTCGCAGCGACAGGAGACGCGCCGGGGACAGGCTTGCCGGACCAACCCGCTGCTCCGAGGAGCAGCCCCCAGCGCAGCCCTCATCGTAAGTCTGGTCTTGAGCTTTTCGTTCGTCGGGCGCGCTTGAGGTTTTTGCTTGTACTAATATCTTGTTGCTTTGTTTGCCTTGCTTTTCTTGTGCAGAAGTGGAGCCGCAGCCGCAGGAGCAACCGGAGGTCACCCCCGAGGAGCTGCATGTTCCACCCTCCCCGCCAAGGGCGAACTCCCCGGCGAGGGAGGAAGCTCCGCCAAGGACGGGCTCCCCGCCAAGGGCGGGTAGCCCGACGAGGGTGCCCACCCCGCCAAGGGAGGGCACGGACGGCCCTCCGCCAGCAGGGGCCACTGCTCCACCGCCAAGGGAGGACTCCCCGGCGAGGGAGCCAGTCGTCGAAGAAGTCCTCGAAGGTAGGTCTTGTAGCTTCTTCTTCTTGAACTTGTCTTTTTGGATATTTGCTTGATCTTTTCTTTTCTTCTTCTCCTGCTAGATCCTCCTGCGCCAGAGCAGATGGAGACTGAGGCCACCGGCGAGGAGGGCGCGCAAGGCGACGGCGGCAACGCCACTGCCGCTGAGGGCATGGCAGGAGCCGACGAGCCTGTCGCTGAGGAGACTGCCCCGGCCGCAGACGCCGCTGCTGGGGAGGGGGACGGCGACCACACTGCTGGCCCGGAGGCAGCAGGAGCGTCAAGCGCTGCATCGGCCGCCGACCCCTCCGCCGCCGAGGAGCAGCCAGGTGTTTATCTTGAGGCCCCCAATGGTGTCTTCATACAAGTCCCTTGGGGGTCTTCGTCGCGAGCCCCCGTGGAGGGAGAGACCTTTGATGGAGAGGTCCTCGCCTCCGCGGGGTTGAAGATTGTTGAGGCGCCTGGCGGGAGCGACGAGCCCGAAGAGGAGAAGCTGCTTCGCCGGCTCCTGGCCCTTTACCGGGCCAGGCAGGCGAAGTTGGACTCCCGGGAAGCTCTTGCCGCCAAGGCTGGAGTCGATCTGGAGAAGCGCGCTGCTGAACTCCGCGCCGCCAACCAGGCGGCCCTCCGCAACTTGGCGGAGGAGCGTGAAAGGCTTGCCGGGGAGCAGCAAGAATTTCTTCTGGAGAAGGCTGAGGCCGAGGAGCAGCAGCGCTTGGTTGGAGAAGAGCTGTCCCAGCGAGAAGGAGCGCTCAACCAGCGGAAGGTCGACCTCGACGCCCACGAGGACGACCTCACCGCCCGGGAGCAAGCCCTTGGCGGGGCCCTGAAGGAGGCAAAGGAAGCTGCTGCCGCCGCGAAAACCGCCAAGAGGGACCTGGAGCTCAAGGTTGAACAGCTGGAGCGGTACCTGAAGGCGAGTGAGGATAGGGTCACCGCGCTCAATGTGGAGCGCAAGAAGGACGCCCACACCAACTCCGATCTTCAGGTACGCCTCTCCAAGAAGGGCGACGAGCTTACTGCCGCCAAGGATTCGATCGCTGACTTGGAGTTGAAGGTCTCCACTTTGAAAGATTCACTCGACGCCGCCCGGGACCGCGAGACCAAGCTGAAAGAGGAGCTCCGCAAGGAGCGGGAGCTGGTGGAGAGCGCTGCCACCTCCGCAAGCAACTTCAACCGGGCGGTGGAGCAATGGACGGAAGACCTGGTCACTTCCGCCGCCAATATCGACAAGGAACTGATGGCGCTGAGGGTGGAGCACCTCGTGTACTCCCCGGATCCAAATCTCCCCCACAGCGCCAAGCTAAGTCTCTTCTTCAGGGGAATCGCGCCGGCGCTCGCACGGCTGCAGGAGAAGCTCCCCGCGCAGCTGGCCGAGGAGTCGCGCCAGCTCTGCGCGGGCACTTTGGAGCGCGTCTTGACGAAGATTGTCTACCGCAATCCTGGTATCAATCTTGTCAACGTCCTCCGCAGCTTGCCGGCCGATGCAGATCTGGAGGCACTGAAGGCGCAGGTCGCCCATATCATCGCCAAGGTGAACAAGATCTCCAGGCGTGAAGGCGACCGCGTAGATTAGGCCTCCTTCTTTCTATCTCCTTTGCTGCTGCAAAGTGTGCCATGAACATGAATCTATCAGTCATTGCGACAAGTTATCTTTGTAATATATTATCTTATTTCTGAGCAATGAATGCGGTGTTATCTCCCTTGATTTTAGTCCTTTACTTTGTATGCTCTTCACCCTACGCTTTTAGGGAACTTGCCGGCAAGGGGCCCTTGCCGCGAGCGCTGAGTGCTGGACTCTGAGCGGCCTGCTGGCAAAGGCCTTACCGGCAAGTAACCTTGCCGCAGCTAGTCGCAACGCACTTAGCTTGCTGAGCGAACTCGAAAACGAAATAAGGGCGCGACACTTGTCGCAGCTCACTTAAGTCATTGAGCGTGCTCGGAAACAAGGTAAGGGTGCGGCTAGCCACGGGTAGGTTCCTCCGCGCACAGGTTTTCCATACAAAGTGTGGTTGTTCAAGGAAGATAACTAAAATTTTAAAAATTTGAACTGCTCAAATTCTGGTAACTTAGCTTTCATATATTGCTTGTTCCCCGACAAGGCTCATCTTTCTTGAACAGCACTTGGTTCATCCTCCATCTCCTTCCCCCCCGGCAAACTTGTGCGCGAGGAACATTCCTTCTGCTTAAGAGGGAAAGAAAAAGAAGAGGGAAAACAAGTATAGGGCCTTTCGGCGTGCTAATGCTTATCGGGTATGTGTGTTGCACAAGATGCCAAACAATGCATGCAAATAACAAAGAAAAGCACGGAAAAGGCAAATAGTGCAAAACACAAAAGCTTTACTGATGCACGGGATCTGCGCCCGGCTTTGTACAAAGGATTACATGCAACAGCGGCAAGACTTGTACAAAAGGTGGTTGCCGGAGCGGATCACGGCAACTGCGCCTTATGGGTGAAACTTGCGAAGATGCTCTATGTTCCAGGAATTGCTCACCGGTAAGCCTTCTTCGGTCTCAAGGCGGACAGCGCCGGGCCTTGTGACTTGTCTCACCCGATAAGGGCCTTCCCACTTCGGCGTCAACTTGTTGGAATTCTTGGCGGACTGAACACGCCGAAGAACAAGGTCGCCTTCCTCGAGACTCCTGGCTTTAACCTTGCGGCTATGATAGCGGCGCAAGGCTTGCTGGTATCGAGCAGCTCGTACAGCAGCCTGGAGACGTTCCTCCTCGAGGAGCAATGCATCATCTTGTCGCAGTTGCTCTTGCTCGAGCTCATCGTAAGCGAGCACTCGAGGAGATCCGTATACGAGTTCCGTGGGGAGAACTGCCTCTGCTCCATAGACAAGAGCAAAGGGTGTCTGTCCGGTGGCTCGACTTGGTGTCGTCCTGATTGACCAAAGAGCCGCCGACAACTCCTCTATCCAGTTTCTTCCGCACTTGCGCAGCCTGTCGAAGGTTCTTGTCTTGAGTCCGCGCAGCACTTCAGCATTGGCCCTCTCCGCTTGACCATTGCTCCTCGGGTGAGCAACAGAAGCGAAACAGACCTTGGCGCCAAGGTCTTGGACGTACTGCATGAAGGTGCGACTAGTGAATTGTGTACCGTTGTCGGTGATGATCCTGTTAGGGATTCCGAAACGGCAAACAATCGACCTGAAGAACCTGACTGCTGACTGTGCTGTCACCTTTCTCACTGGTTCCACTTCCGGCCACTTTGTGAACTTGTCGATTGCAACATACAAGTACTCAAAGCCCCCGACAGCGCGGGGGAAGGGGCCAAGGATATCGAGCCCCCAGACCGAGAAGGGCCAGGACAAAGGGATTGTCTGGAGAGCTTGAGCTGGCTGATGAATTTGCTTTGCTTGCAACTGGCACGCTTCACACTTGGTTACTTGTGCAGTTGCATCTTGGAGGGCTTCTGGCCAGAAGAACCCTTGCCGGAACGCCTTCCCGGCAAGTGCCCTTGCGCCAATGTGGTGACCACATATGCCTCCGTGTATCTCTGCCAACAGCTTCTGTCCATCTTCTCTGGAAATGCACTTCAACCTGACACCATTGAGTCTTCTTCTGTACAGTTCATTGTCAACGAACTGGTACATACTTGACTGCCTGGTTATCTTCTCTATCTCTTCTGGGTCGTCGGGAAGTTCTCCAGTTTGCAGAAAACGGACGATCTGCTGTGACCATGCCGGAGCCCGAGGCTCAACGGCAAGAACTGAAGGCATGAGGGCTGCTGCGGGGACCCCAGCTTCTACGGTAAGAACCTCCGGCTCCGCCGGAGCTGATGGTCCCCCGGCAAGCTCGCCGGGGCAAGACTTGTCGGGAATGTTTGCTCCAACTGTACAGATCCTTGGATCTGCAGGAGCAAACTGTTCCTCAGCATCTTGGTTGTTGATCTTGGGGACCTTGGCGGCGGCTTCGGGAAGATCCGCCGGCAAGTAGTCGCCGGAGACCAACTTTCTCTTCTTACTCTGCCCAACTGATGGTGTAACGGATGGTTGAGTTAGCTTGAGCAGGAAGGTCCCTGGTTCCACAGGTAACTTCATTGCAGCACACTTTGAGAGGCCATCTGCAATATCATTCTGAGCTTTTGGGACGTGCTCCATTTGCAGGCCCTCAAAGTGTTCTTCAAGCTTCCTCACTTCATCAACATAAGCTTCCATCAAAGGGCTCTGGTAACTCTTGTTAACTTGTCGGACCACCAGCTGAGAATCTCCCCGCACAATCAACTTCTTGATCCCAAGTTCGGCCGCAATCCTGAGGCCGGCAAGCAGACCTTCATATTCAGCAGTATTGTTTGTCGCTTGCTCCCTGGGAAAGTGAATCTGGATAACATACTTGAGGTGCTCTCCGGTGGGCGCTATGAGTACCACGCCTGCACCGACGCCTTGCAGCGAGAAGGCACCATCAAAGTACATTACCCATTCACTGCTTGCTTCTTGTACGGGGACGCTTGTCTCTGGAACTTCTTCATCGGGCGTTGGGGTCCATTCAGCTATAAATTCTGCCAAAGCTCTGCTCTGTATGGTTGAAGTACTCTCAAACTTGAGACCAAAGCTTGACAACTCCAGTGCCCACTCAATGATCCTGCCTGTTGCTTCTGGATTGTGCAGTATCCTCTTCAACGGAAAGCGAGTGACCACTGTTATCTCATGAGCTTGGAAGTAATGGCGCAGTTTTCTCGAGGCCATGAGGAGGTCGAAAAGCAACTTCTGCGCCCCAGAGTATCTTGATCTAGCCCCCTGCAAGAGGGAACTCACAAAATACACTGGGCGCTGCACCATCTTCTTCCGCACTTCTCCTTGCTCCTACGCAGAGTTGTCCTTGTCGGTGCCAGAGCTTGTCGGAGGAGCCCCCTGCTTGTCGCTGGATTCGCTTGCCGGTGGTGTAGACTCCTCGTCGGCCTCCCTCTCCGCTACTAATGCAGCACTAACCACTTGATTGGTTGCTGCTAAGTATAGCAGCAATTTCTCTTGTGGCCTAGGTGCGACAAGTATTGGAGTGGAGGATAGGTATCCTTTCAAGTCTTGCAGCGCTGCCTCCGCTTCCGGAGTCCATTTCATAGGACCTGCCTTCTTCAAGATTTTGAAGAAAGGCAGGGCACGTTCTGCAGACTTTGAAATGAACCTACTGAGGGCAGCTACACAACCTGCAAGTCTCCTTACGTCCTTGACGCGCTTTGGGGCTTCGATCCGCTCGATGGCTTTAATCTTGTCGGGGTTGGCTTCAATCCCCCTCTGGGACACAAAGAACCCGAGAAGCTTGCCGGAGGGGACTCCAAAGACGCACTTCTCGGGGTTCAACTTGAGCTGGATCTTGCGCAGATTCTCAAATGTCTCTTCTAAGTCTTGGATCAAGGTATCTTTGCTCTTGCTCTTGACCACTATGTCATCCATGTAAGCTTCTACATTTCTGTGGATCTGTGGCTCAAAGGCAGTGTAGACCACCCTTGCAAATGTTGATCCTGCATTCTTCAATCCAAAGGGCATGCGGATGAAGCAGTACGTGCCGCATGGAGTAATAAATGCAGTCTTCTCTTCATCTTCCTCGGCCATGAAAATCTGGTGGTAACCTGAGTATGCGTCGAGGAAGGAAAGTAGCTCGCATCCAGCGATGGAGTCAACAATCTGGTCAATACGCGGCAAGGGAAATGGATCCTTGGGACATGCTTTATTCACATCAGTGAAGTCTATACACAGTCTCCACTTCCCGTTGGCCTTACGCACGACAACTGGATTTGCTAACCACGTGGGATGGATCACGCCTCTAACCAGGCCTGCTGCTTCTAGCTTCTTAATCTCTTCTGCGATGAATTCTTGGCGCTCCACGGCTTGCTTCCTGACCTTCTGCTTGACGGGCCGCGCATGAGGACAAACAACAAGCTTGTGCTCAATTACCTTCCTGGGAACGCCGGGGATGTCAGATGGTTGCCACGCAAACACATCGACATTCGCCCGCAAGAAGGCAACGAGCGCGCTTTCCTATTTGCTGTCAAGCGTAGCACTGATGGTGAAGGTACCACCAGTGCCGTCCTCCTTGGCGGACACCTTCTTGGTTGCCGGTGGAGCGGCCATCCCCTTCTTGCACTTGCCGGTGGAGCTCGATGGAACGTCCTCGACGGTAGCACAACACTCCGAAGAGGTGCGTTTGCCGGAGTGGGTCCCAGAGCACTTGCCAGACTTGGTCTTGGTCTTCTTCCCCCCGGGAGCTTCAGCGGCAAGTGTGTTGCTCTCCGCTGCGGCTGCTGCATCCCGGTATATCTTGTCGGCGCAGATAAGCGCGTCCTTCTTGTCACCAGGGACAGAGATGACGCTTATCGGCCCCGGCATCTTGAGAATATTGTAGGCGTAGTGGGAAGCTGCCATGAACTTGGCGAGGGCAGGACGTCCAAGTATCCCATTGTATGGCAATGGGATATCGGCAACATCGAAGGTTATCCTCTCCGTCCTGAAGTTGAGCTCCCCGCCAAAGGTCACTGGCAGAGTGATCTTCCCCTTGGGCTTGCTCCTTCCCGGGTTTATTCCTTGGAACGAACCGGTCTCTTCGAGCTCGCCGTCTGGGATCTGGAGTTTCTTGATCACAGCTGAGGAGATCAAGTTCAGGCCGGCCCCGCCGTCAACCAACATTTTGGTGACCTTGAGGTTGCGGATAGTTGGTGAGACCAACATCGGCAAGCACCCGACCGCAGTGGTGCGGTCAGGGTGATCCTCAAGATAAAAAATGATGGGCGTGCTGGACCACTTCAGGAGCCTGCGTGACTCGATGGGCGGCTCAGCTGCATTTACTTCCCGTACCCACTGCTTGAGTTGGCGGTGGGAAGTATGCAGAGAGGCGCCTCCGTCGACACACATAACTTCTATGGCCTTCTGGAACTCCTGCTCGCTGTTATCATCTTCCTCCATGTCGTCGTCGTCGTCTTCTTCCTCATCCTTGTCGCGGCCCCGGGGAGGTCGATCACCTTGCCGCTGCTTGGCCTTGCCGCGGCGTCCTCCCCGGCCATTGAATGGCCGCTTCTTGCTTGGCTCTCCCCCGCCACCTTGGGCCTTCTCCTTGTCGCGACGCTCGTACTCAGCCTTCTGCTGTTCGACGAGGTACTCGACGCGCTTGCAGTTCGAAAGGTCGTGGCCTTTGGTGCGGTGGATCTTGCAGTATTGCTTGTCGGAGCCGTCCTGCTTGTCGGCTGCCGCTACAGGGGCAGGCTCCTTGTCGGAGCCGCCAGCCTGTGCCTTCTTGGCGGGAGCCTCCTTGCCGGACTTCTCGACGACCAGCACTTCCTTGCTCTTCTTTCTTCTGTTATTCCGCCGCCGGCTCTTCTTTGCCGGGGCGGCATCCTCGCTGTCGCTTCCTCCTGCGCCAACATCCTCCCCGGGGAGTCTCCTCCCCTCTTCGGCGCGCGCGCACTTGTCAGCCAGAGCGTAGAGCTCGCTGACATCCCGTATCTTGGTCATAGCCATCTCTTCTCGCATGCGGCGGTTACGCACGTTCTGGTGGAACGCGCTAATAACCGCAGCAGGGTGGACGTCGGGAATGTTGTGTTGCACGCGGCTGAATCGTTGGATGTACTTGCGCAGGGATTCTCCTTCCTTCTGGGCCAAGATGTGGAGATCACTCTCCTGGCCGTGGGGTTTGTGGCCGCCCGTGAAGGCGCCAACAAATTGATGGCACAAATCTGCCCACGAAGAAATGGAGCCTTCCGGCAAGTGCATAAGCCAAGAACGAACGTTCGGCTTAAGTGTTGGGGAACGTAGTATTTTAAATTTTTTCCTACGATCACGCAAGATCTATCTACCAGATGCATAGAAACGAGAGGGGAGAGTGTGTCTACGTACCCTCGTAGACCGGCAGCGGAAGCGTCAAGTGACGCGGTTGATGTTGTCGAACTTCTTCGCGATCCAACCGATCAAGCACCGAACGTACGGCACCTCCGCGTTCAGCACACGTTCAGCTTGATGACGTCCCACGAGCTCTTGATCCAGTTGAGCTTCACGGGAGAGTTTCGTCAGCACGACGGCGTGGTGACGGATATGATGTGTTCACCGGCGCAGGGCTTCGCCTAAGCTCCGCGACGGTACGACCGAGGTGTGATTCTGTGGAGGGGGGCACCGCACACGGCTAAACAATTCAACTTGTGTGTCTTTGGGTGCCCCCCTGCCCCCGTATATAAAGGAGCAAGGAAGGAGGGGCCGGCCAACCTCTATGGTGCGGCTAGGGAGGGGACTCCTACTAGGAATAGGATTGCAATCCTATTCCTAGTAGGATTCACCGAAAGGAAGAAGGGGGAAAGGATTAGGAGAGGTGGCGCCCCCCCAATCCTAGTCCAACTAGGATTCCTAGGTGGGGGCGCCGGCCAGCCCTATGGGCTGCCTCTCTCTCACCCTTTAGGCCCACTATGGACCATCCCCTCTCGTAGGGGGTTCTGGTAACCCCCTCCGGCATTCCCGATAAATCCGAAACTTTTCCGGTATACTTCCGGTGTCCGAATATAGCCGTCCAATATATCAATCTTTATGTCTCAGACATTCCGAGACTCCTCGTCATGTCCGTGATCTCATCCGGGACTCCGAACTACCTTCGGTACATCAATACTCAAAAACTCATAATACCGATCGTCATCAAACGTTAAGCGTGCGGACCCTACGGGTTCGAGAACTATGTAGTCATGACCGAGACTCATCTCTGGTCAATAACCAATAGCGGAACCTGGATGTTCATATTGGTTCCTACATATTCTACGAAGATCTTTTATCGGTCAGAACCGCATAACAACATACGTTGTTCCTTTTGTCAAACGGTATGTTACTTGCCCGAGATTCGAGCGTCGGTATCTCTATACCTAGTTCAATCTCGTTACCGGCAAGTCTCTTTACTCGTTCCGTAACACATCATCTCGTGACTAACTCATTAGTCTTTTGCTTGCAAGGCTTATTGTGATGTGTGTTACCGAGAGGGCCCAGAGATACCTCTCCGACACTCGGAGTGACAAATCCTAATCTTGATCTATGCCAACACCACGAATACTTTCGGAGACACCTGTAGAGCATCTTTATGATCACCCAGTTACGTTGTGACGTTTGATAGCACACAAGGTGTTCCTACAGTATTCGGGAGTTGCATAATCTCATAGTCATAGGAACATGTATAAGTCATGAAGAAAGCAATAACAGTTAAACTAAACGATCATAGTGCTATGCTAACGGATGGGTTTTGTCCATCACATCATTCTCCTAATGATGTGATCCCGTTGATCAAATGACAACTCTTGTCTATGGCTAGGAAACATAACCATCTTTGATCAATGAGCTAGTCTAGTAGAGGCATACTAGGGACATACTATTTTGTCTATGTATTCACACATGTATTAAGTTTCCGGTTAATACAATTCTAGCATGAATAATAAACATTTATCATGATATAAGGAAATAAATAATAACTTTATTATTGCCTCTAGGGCATATTTCCTTCAGTCTCCCACTTGCACTAGAGTCAATAATCTAGCTCACATCGCCATGTGATTTAATGCCGATAGTTCACATCGTTATGTGACCAACACCCAAAGGGTTTACTAGAGTCAATAATCTAGTTCACATTGCTATGTGATTAATACCCAAGAGTAATAAGGTGTGATCATGTTTTGCTTGTGAGAGAAGTTTAGTCAACGGGTCTGTCATATACAGATCCCTATGTATTTCGCAAATTTCTATGTCTACAATGCTCTGCATGGAGCTACTCTAGCTAATTGCTCCCACTTTCAATACGCATCCAGATTGATACTTAGAGTCATCTGGATTTAGTGTCAAAGATTGCATCGGCGTAACCCTTTACGACGAACTCTTTATCACCTCCATAATCGAGAAATATTTCCTTAGTCATCCAATTACTAAGGATAATTTTGACTGCTGTACAGTGATCTACTCCTGGATCACTATTGTACCTCCCTGTCAAACTCTTGGCAAGGTACACAACGTGTTTTGTACACAGCATGGCATACTTTATAGAACCTATGGCTGAGGCATAGGGAATGACTTTCATTTTCTCTATATTTTTCTGCCGTGGTCTGGCTTTGAGTCTTACTCAACTTCACACCTTATAAGTCAGGCAAGAACTTCTTCTTTGACTGATCCATTTTGAACTACTTCAAAATTTTATCAAGGTATGTACTCATCGAAAGTCTTATCAAGCGTTTTGATCTATCTATATAGATCTTGATGCTCAATATGTAAGCAGCTTTACCGAGGTCTTTCTTTGAAAAATTCCTTTCAAACACTCCTTTATGCTTTCCAGAAAATTCTACATCATTTCCGATCGACAATATGTCATTCACATATACTTATCAGAAAGATTGTAGTGCTCCCACTCACTTCTTGTAAATACAGGCTTCACCGTAAGTCTGTATAAATCTATATGCTTTGATCAACTTATCAAAGCGTATATTCCAACTCCGAGATGCTTGCACCAGTCCATAGATGGATCGCTGGAGCTTGCACATTTTTTTGTTAGCACCTTTAGGATTGACAAAACCTTCGGGTTGCATCATATGCAATTTTTCTTTAATAAAATCATTAAAGAATGCAGTTTTGTTATCCATTTGCCAGATTTCATAAAATGTGGCAATTGCTAACATGATTCGGACAGACTTAAGCATCGCTACGGATGAGAAAGTCTCATCGTAGTCAACTCCTTGAACTTGTCGAAAACCTTTCGCAACAAGTTGAGCTTAGTAAACAGTAACATTACCGTCAGCGTCGGTCTTCCTCTTGAAGATCCATTTATTTTCGATGGCTTGCCGATCATCGGGCAAGTCAACCAAAGTCCATACTTTGTTCTCATACATGGATCCCATCTCAGATTTCATGGCTTCAAGCCATTTTGCGGAATCTGGGCTCATCATCGCTTCCTCATAGTTCATAGGTTCATCACGTTCTAGTAACATGATTTCCAGAACTGGGTTGCCGTACCACTCTGGTGCGGAACGTACTCTGGTTGATCTACGACGTTCAGCAGAAACTTGATCCGAAGTTTCATGATCATTATCATTAACTTCCTCACTAATTGGTGTAGGAATCACTGGAACAATTTCCTGTGATGTACTACTTTCCAATCCGGGAGAAGGTACAATTACCTCATCAAGTTCTACTTTCCTCCCACTCACTTCTTTCGAGAGAAACTCTTTTTCTAGAAAGGATCCGTTTTTAGCAACGAATATTTTGCCTTCGGATCTGTGATAGAAGGTGTACCCAACAGTTTCTTTTGGGTATCCTATGAAGATTTACTTCTCCGAATTGGGTTCGAGCTTATCATGTTGAAACTTTTTCACATAAGCATCGCAGTCCCAAACTTAAAGAAACGACAACTTTGGTTTCTTGCCAAACCATAGTTCATAAGGTGTCGTATCAACGGATTTAGATGGTGCCCTATTTAACGTGAATGCAGCTGTCTCTAATGCATGACCCAAAATGATAGTGGTAAATCGGTAAGAGACATCATATATCGCACCATATCCAATAAAGTACGGTTACGACGTTCGGACACACCGTTATGCTGTGGTGTTCCGGGTGGCGTGAGCTGTGAAACTATTCCACATTGTTTTAAATGAAGACCAAACTCGTAACTCAAATATTCTCCTCCACGATCAGATCGCAGAAACTTTATTTTCTTGTTACGATGATTCTCTACTTCACTCTGAAATTCTTTGAACTTTTCAAATGTTTCAGACTTGTGTTTCATTAAGTAGATATACCCATATCTGCTCAAATCATCAGTGAAGGTCAGTAAATAACGATACCCGCCGCGAGCATCAACACTCATTGGTCCGCATACATCAGTATGTATGATTTCCAACAAATATGTTGCTCGCTCCATAGTTCCGGAGAACGGAGTTTTAGTCATCTTGCCCATGAGGCATGGTTCGCAAGCACCAAGTGATTCATAATCAAGTGATTCCAAAAGTCCATCATTATGGAGTTTCTTCATGCGTTTTACACCAATATGACTTAAACGGCAGTGCCACAAATAAGTTGCACTATCATTATTAACCTTGCATCTTTGGCTTCAATATTATGAATATGTGTATCACACGATCGAGATCCAACAAACTATTTTCATTGGGTGTATGACCATAGAAGGTTTTATTCATGTAAACAGAACAACAATTATTCTCTAACTTACATGAATAACCGTATTGCAATAAACATGATCAAATCACATTCATGCTCAACACAAACACCAAATAACAGTTATTTAGGTTCAACACTAATCCCGAAAGTATAGGGAGTGTGCGATGATGATCATATCAATCTTGGAACTGCTTCCAATATACATCGTCACTTCATCCTTTAACTAGTTTATGTTCATTATGCAACTCCCACTAAATCAGTATCAAATACCGAGGGGTTGCTATGAACACTAGTAAAATACACATCAATAATCTGTATATCAAATATACCTTTGTTCACTTTTGCCATCTTTCTTATCCGCCAAGTATCTAGGGCAGTTCCACTTTTAGTGACCATTTCCTTTGCAGTAGAAGCACTTAGTTTCAGGCTTGAGTTTAGCTTTGGGTTTCTTCACGGGAGTGACAACTTGCTTGTCATTCTTCTTGAAGTTTCCCTTCTATCCCTTTGCCCTTTACTTGAAACAAGTGGTCTTGTTAACCATCAACACTTGATGCTTTTTCATGATTTCTACCTTCGCCGACTTCAGCATCGCGAAGAGCTGGGAATTCTTTTCGTCATCCCTTGCATATTATAGTTCATCACGAAGTTCTACTAACTTGGTGATAGTGACTAGAGAACTTTGTCAATTACTAACTTATCTGGAAGATTAACTCCCACTTGATTAAAGTAATTGTAGTACCCAGACAATCTGAGCACATGCTCACTGGTTGAGCTATTCTCCTCCATCTTGTAGGCAAAGTATTGTCAGAGGTCTTATACCTCTTGACACGGGCATGAGTATGAAATACTAATTTCAACTCTTGGAACATCTTATATGCTCCGTGGCGTTCAAAACGTTTTTGAAGTCCCGGTTATAAGCCGTAAAGCATGGTGTACTAAACTATCAAGTAGTCATCATACTGAGCTTTTTGTCAAAACGTTCATAACGTCTACATCTGCTCCTGCAATAGGTCTGTCACCTAGCGGTGCATCAAGGACATAATTCTTCTGTGCAGCAATGAGGACAAACCTCAGATCACGGAACAATTCCGCATCATTGCTACTAACATCTTTCAACTTGGTTTTCTCTAGGAACATATGAAAAATAAACGGGGAGCAACATCGCGAGCTATTGATCTACAACATAGATATGCTAATACTACCAGGACTAAGTTCATGATAAATTAAAGTTCAATTAATCATATTACTTAAGAACTCCCACTTAGATAGACATCCCTCTGGTCATCTAAATGATCATGTGATCCAAATCAACTAAACCATGTCCGATCATCACGTGAGATGGAGTAGTTTCAATGGTGAACATCTTATGTTGATCATATCTACTATATGATTCACGCTCGACCTTTCGGTCTCCAGTGTTCCGAGGCCATATCTGTATATGCTAGGCTCGTCAAGTTTAACCCGAGTATTCTGCGTGTGCAAAACTGGCTTACACCCGTTGTATTTGAACGTAGAGCTTATCACACCCGATCATCACGTGGTGTCTCGGCACGACGAACTTTCGCAACGGTGCATACTCAGGGAGAACACTTATACCTTGAAATTTAGTAAGGGATCATCTTATAATGCTACCGTCGTTCTAAGCAAAATAAGAAGCATAATAAGATAAACATCACATGCAATCAAAATATGTGACATGATATGGCCGTCATCATCTTGTGCTTTTGATCTCCATCTCCAAAGCACCGTCATGATCACCTTCGTCACCGGCTTGACACCTTGATCTTCATCGTAGCATCGTTGTCGTCTCGCCAACTATTGCTTCCACGACTATCGCTACCGCTTAGTGATAAAGTAAAGCAATTACATGGCGATTGCATTTCATACAATAAAGCGACAACCATATGGCTCCTGCCAGTTGCCGATAACTTTACAAAACATGATCATCTCATACAAAACCGTATAACTCATCATGTCTTGACCATATCACATCACAACATGCCCTGCAAAAACAAGTTAGACGTCCTCTACTTTGTTTGTTGCAAGTTTTACGTGGCTGCTACGGGCTTAGCAAGAACCGTTCTTACCTACGCATACAAAACCACAACGATGTTTCGTCAAGTATGTGCTGTTTTAACCTTCACAAGGACCGGGCGTAGCCACACTTGATTCAGCTAAAGTGAGAGAGACAGACACCCGCCAGTCACCTTTAAGCAACGAGTGCTCGTAACGGTGAAACCAGTCTCGCGTAAGCGTACGCGTAATGTCGGTCCGGGCCGCTTCATCTCACAATACCGCCGAAGCAAAGTATGACATGCTGGTAAGCAGTATGACTAGTATCGTCCACAATCTCATTGTGTTCTACTCGTGCATATCATCTACGCATAGACCTGGCTCTGATACCACTGTTGGGGAACGTAGTATTTTAAAAAAATTTCCTACGATCACGCAAGATCTATCTACCAGATGCATAGCAACGAGAGGGGAGAGTGTGTCTACGTACCCTCGTAGACCGGCAGCGGAAGCGTCAAGTGACGCGGTTGATGTTGTCGAACTTCTTCGCGATCCAACCGATCAAGCACCGAACGTACGGCACCTCCGCGTTCAGCACACGTTCAGCTTGATGACGTCCCACGAGCTCTTGATCCAGTTGAGCTTCACGGGAGAGTTTCGTCAGCACGACGGCGTGGTGACGGATATGATGTGTTCACCGGCGCAGGGCTTCGCCTAAGCTCCGCGACGGTACGACCGAGGTCTGATTCTGTGGAGGGGGGCACCGCACACGGCTAAACAATTCAACTTGTGTGTCTTTGGGTGCCCCCCTGCCCCCGTATATAAAGGAGCAAGGGAGGAGGGGCCGGCCAACCTCTATGGTGCGGCTAGGGAGGGGACTCCTACTAGGAATAGGATTGCAATCCTATTCCTAGTAGGATTCACCGAAAGGAAGAAGGGGGAAAGGATTAGGAGAGGTGGCGCCCCCCCAATCCTAGTCCAACTAGGATTCCTAGGTGGGGGCGCCGGCCAGCCCTATGGGCTGCCTCTCTCTCACCCTTTAGGCCCACTATGGACCATCCCCTCTCGTAGGGGGTTCCGGTAACCCCCTCCGGCATTCCCGATAAATCCGAAACTTTTCCGGTATACTTCCGGTGTCCGAATATAGCCGTCCAATATATCAATCTTTATGTCTCGGACATTCCGAGACTCCTCGTCATGTCCGTGATCTCATCCGGGACTCCGAACTACCTTCGGTACATCAATACTCAAAAACTCATAATACCGATCGTCATCAAACGTTAAGCGTGCGGACCCTACGGGTTCGAGAACTATGTAGTCATGACCGAGACTCATCTCTGGTCAATAACCAATAGCGGAACCTGGATGTTCATATTGGCTCCTACATATTCTACGAAGATCTTTTATCGGTCAGAACCGCATAACAACATACGTTGTTCCTTTTGTCAAACGGTATGTTACTTGCCCGAGATTCGATCGTCGGTATCTCTATACCTAGTTCAATCTCGTTACCGGCAAGTCTCTTTACTCGTTCCGTAACACATCATCTCGTGACTAACTCATTAGTCTTTTGCTTGCAAGGCTTATTGTGATGTGTGTTACCGAGAGGGCCCAGAGATACCTCTCCGACACTCGGAGTGACAAATCCTAATCTTGATCTATGCCAACACCACGAATACTTTCGGAGACACCTGTAGAGCATATTTATGATCACCCAGTTACGTTGTGACGTTTGATAGCACACAAGGTGTTCTTACGGTATTCGGGAGTTGCATAATCTCATAGTCATAGGAACATGTATAAGTCATGAAGAAAGCAATAGCAGTTAAACTAAACGATCATAGTACTATGCTAACGGATGGGTCTTGTCCATCACATCATTCTCCTAATGATGTGATCCCGTTGATCAAATGACAACTCATGTCTATGGCTAGGAAACATAACCATCTTTGATCAATGAGCTAGTCTAGTAGAGGCATACTAGGGACATACTATTTTGTCTATGTATTCACACATGTATTAAGTTTCCGGTTAATACAATTCTAGCATGAATAATAAACATTTATCATGATACAAGGAAATAAATAATAACTTTATTATTGCCTCTAGGGCATATTTCCTTCATTAAGCACTAGCGGGAAGTAGTTCGCCAGTATCTTCTCGTCGCGCCCCCTGGCAGCCTGCACCGCGATGGTGTAGATGCTGAGAAACTCCGAGGGGTGCGTCTTGCCGTCGTACTTCTCGGGTACGTCGGGCTTGAAATTCTTCATGCTGGGCCACTGGACGCGCCGCAGCTCGCGGGTGAACGCAGGGCAACCTGCCGCGTACGGCAAGTCGCCTGGTTCACCGGGCGCGCGCGTGTTGACAGCGGTCCCAGCGCGCTGATCCGATTGTCGCCGGGCTTCTCGCCGGCGCTCGATTGTCGTCCGAGCATCTTCTTGCCGCCGATCGTCAAGGACTTGGCGCTGGTCCCGACGAGCCCACGGATCCGACGACGCCGTGGAGTCATCGTCGACGTTAATCCGGCGGGGTGGCGTCTTCTGCTTCCGCGGCGGGGAGTGCACGGTGGTGGCACCCCCGGCGGTCTTGTCGCCATCGGCCTTCGTTTGGTCGACTTGCCGTGGCCGTGAGGTCGCCGGCTGCTGCGGCGTGTCGTTGTTGGCGAAGGCGATGAGACTCTGAATCGTCGCCCTCCAGTCTTCGGCCTTGTCTGCCGCTGGAGGGAAATCGAGGAGCAGTTGCGCTCTTGCGAGAGCTTCTGCTGGAGAGGAGGGGAGCGGCGGCGAGCGGTGCGAGGAGCGAGATATGCTCGGACTTCTAACAGGGTTAGAAGGAGCAGTCTCTCGCCCCGGCGACCGCGCCTTGCTCGTGCCAGGACAGTGGCCTTGAGCGTCCCGCGATCCTCCGGTTTATCCTTGGCCCAGCAAGCGGATGGTACCTCCTGTACCACGGCGCTGCTGGCCTGTCGTCTGCTGAGATGGACGTGGCGCGTCTACGGACACCGAGGCTCGGTCGTCCGTCTTGTCCTTGGATTTGGTGGCGCCGCGAGTTTCCTCGCCGGCGACCACCCTTCCGCCAGCATCCCCTCCACCAACCGTTGGTTCTGGTGGTGGTGGGATCGATGCAGACGGGCCTGCGACCTCCGAAGCCTTCTTCTTCGGGGCCATGTTGCTGCTGATGAAGTTGATGAAGCTGGAGAGGTTGATGAAGATTGCGCCCCCGTGAGCGCCGGATCAGGTTCGCACAACCTCGACGCCCCCTACCTGGCGCGCCAAAGATGTCGGGGGGAACTGTCCACCACGAGCATCTATGGGACCGGAGCCCCTTAAACGTTGCGGTAAGGGAGCGGAGGGAGCACGAAGAGCGGATCGAGGAGCACACGCGGGCAGTTTACCCAGGTTCGGGCCGCGCGGACGCGTAAAACCCTACTCCTGCTTAGGTTGTATTGAGCTCGGGAGCTTGAAGAGCTACAGGGCTAGCTACACCGAGCGTGAGAGTTGCTTAGGATTCGAACCCTCTCTACGTTGTGCATGGGCCTCCTTTTATAGCTCAAGGGGTCACCGACAGGTGTCAACGTAGAGGAGGACAAAAATGTAACTTTGGTGGTAGTTGTAACAGTGCGGGAATAGTGCGTGAACAGTGCATGAACAGTGGTCTTCACCTAACCTTGACAGTGGGGGACAAGGGCATTAACTGCCCGTCGCCGTTGACCCCAAAATCACCCGTCCATGCGTCTCCGTTCGCCACGGCGGTAGCCTCGTCACCGTGGATTGCCACCGTGTGCCCCAGGCTGCACAGCCATCTGCCACGCGTCCCTGGAAGGGCCCCAGGGCGACGCGTGGGTAGGTGAGCTGGAGCGCGGGCACACAGCGTGAGCTACCCCCGGCAAGCACCTTGCCAGGGCCTTGACCTTGCCGGGCCCTGGAGCTTGCCGCTCCCCGTGTCCTGCCGGGGCGCAGGGTGCGCCGAGGCATGTCTTCTGAGATGCAGTCTTCTGGTCTTCCTGGCAATCTCCTCTTGCCAGGGTCTGGTATTAATGCGATAGTCTTGAGCCTGGGACGGCCTTCCCGGCAACCTCCACTTGCCGGGGCCTTGATCTTCTGTCTTGTATACTTTGTTCTTGAATGGCTTTACAGGGGCTAGAAAGGTTTCCGGCAAGCACGTGGTAGTCCCTACCGCGGGAAGCTGCTACTGCCCGTGCACAAGTTGGGGTACTAAGGTACCCCTATCTTAGTACACCGACAACTTCACTCCCCGGCAACGGCGCCAGAAAAGAGTCTTGATGACCCAAAAGTGTAGGGGATCTATCATAGTCCTTTCGATAAGTAATAGTGTCGAACCCAACGAGGAGTAGAAGGAAGTGATAGGCAGTTTGCAGTAAGGTATTTTCTGCAAGCACTGAAATTATAGGTAACAGATAGTTTTGTGATAAGGTAATTGGTAGCAAGTGACAAACTGTAAAAGTAAATAAGGTGCAGCAAGACGTCCCAATCCTTTTTGTAGCAAAGGACAAGCCTGGACAAACTCTTATATAAAGGAAAGCACTCCCGAGGACACATGTGAATTATCGTCAAGCTAGTTTTCATCACGATCATCTGATTCACGTTCGGTACTTTGATAATTTGGTATGTGGGTGGACCGGTGCTTGGGTGCTTCCCTTACTTGGACAAGCCTCCCACTTATGATTAACCTCTAATGCAAGCATCCGCAACTACAAAAGAAGTATTAAGGTAAACCAAACCATAGCCTGAAACATATGGATCCAAATCAGCCCTTACGAAGCAACGCATAAACTAGGGTTTAAGCTTTTGTCACTCTAGCAACCCATCATCTACTTATTACTTCCCAATGCCTTCCTCTAGGCCCAAATAATGGTGAAGTGTCATGTAGTCGACGTTCACATGACACCACTAGAGGAGAGACAACATACATCTCATCAAAATATCAAACGAAGACCAAACTCACATGACTACTAATAGCAAGACTTCTCACATGTCCTCAGGAATAGGAGTAACTACTCACAAGACATAATATTGTTCATGATCAGAGGGGTATTAATATGCATAATGGATCTGAACATATGATCTTCCACCAAATAAACCAACTAGCATCAACTACAAGGAGTAATCAACACTACTAGCAACCCACAGGTACCAATCTGAGGTTTGGGTACAAAGATTGGATACAAGAGATGAACTAGGGTTTGAGAGGAGATGGTGCTGGTGAAGATGTTGATGAAGATAGTCCTCCCCAAGATGGGAGAGTTGTTGGTGATGACGGCGGTGATGATTTCCCCCTCCCGGAGGGAAGTATCCCCGACAGAACAGCTCTGTGGAGCCCTAGATTGGTTTCCGCCTCGGTTCCGCCTCGAGACGGCGGTGTCTAGTCCAGAAGGCCTCCTTCTGATTTTTTTCGGGTCAAAACACCTCATATAGGAGAAGATGGGCATCAGGGGCCTTCCGGCTGGCCCACGAGGCAGGGGGCGCACCCTGGGAAGGGGGGCGTGCCCCCACCCTCGTGGGCAGCCGGTGGCCCCCCTCGTGGACTTCTTTCGCCAGATATTTTTTATATTTTCTGAAACGACGTTTTGTTGAGTTTCAGGGCTTTTGGAGTTGTGCAGAATAGGTTTCCAGAGTTTGCTCCTTTTCCAGCCCAGAATTCCAGCTGCCGGCATTCTCCCTCTTCATGTAAACCTTGTAAAATAAGAGAGAAAAGGCATAAGTATTGTGACAAAACATGTAAGAACAGCCCATAATGCGATAAATATCAACATATAAGCATGATGCTAAATGGATGTATCACCGCCCTGGGGAGGACATCAGATCGGACCTAAATCCGGTCAGGACGAGATTGATCCCATCCCGATCACTCATCTAGTGGCGGCAGTCAAGGACGGAGCCAAAGATACTCCCCCTCTTGAGATGGAGACCGTCACAGTTCGGATCTCCGAACCCATCGAGCCGAACACGCCCTTGTCGGGTGGCACTTTGTGTTTTTCAAGATCTGGGATTGACGCCGGGCCCACGGAATGTTCAGATCCTGCTAAGCCCGGATCGTCCACACCAGAGGTTGTCAAAACCCCGAATACCACGTTGGGTCAGGACTTAAAATTACAAACACCCACCCACCCTAGGAAAAACTCTCCAAGTAAATCCGGATTCCCAGACATAAACGATCTCGCGAACATACAACAGCAGCCCGAGGAGACAGTCAACCACTTTTGGGACATATTCCTTCTTGTCAAGAACAAGATTAAGGACTGCTGCAACGATGATTCGGTCCCCTTATTTCACCGCAACTGTACGGATGAGGGAGTTTTGAACGCCCTCAACCGACATAGTGTTCTGAGTTTCACAAACCTGTCGCACTTAGTACGAAAGTACCGCGCAATGGAAAACACTTGGAAAGCCCATAATACACCTCTAGAATAGTCCATATTCGGACAACACACTGTTAAGGCTAAACGGACATACCCGAGTAGGTCATCCGATAATATGCCTATCAGCAAGAAGAACAAACCTTCTGCAGGACGCAGGTCCTTACTGGACGAGCTGCCCGATAAATCTTGACAAATACATGTAGCCCCGGACAATATCCCAAACCACTGCCTTAGGGCATGTTGGGTACTCCGGCAGGTAGCAAAGAGCGGTGCAACAATCCTTGCCACCGCAATATCAGGGGAGAAAGACGTCAGTGTCTTCACTGTCTTTGAGACGTTCTCCTCAAACAACCGCCGCAAGAGAGCAAATCGCAAACTTGCCGAGGTCTATCAAATTAGCTCTGCAAGCCCATGGAGCAACACGGCAATCACTTTTTCTGCCGAAGACGCACCTCGAGTCCGGCCGGTCCGAGCAACAATAGCTCTTGTACTAGATCCAACAGTAGACGGCTTTCGCCTCACTAAAGTACTCATGGACGGAGGACGCGGACTCAACCACATATATGAGGAAACGCTTGCAAAAATGCAGGTTGACAAATCCTTCGTTGAGCACACTAGCACAACCTTCAAAGGAATTATTCCCAGGCGGGAAGCCCGGTGTTTGGGAAGCATTAAGTTCGACGTAGTATTCGGCACATTCGAGAACTACAGGTCAGAGGAACTGTTCTTCCACATTGTTCCCTTCAATAAGCGGATACCACACCCTTTTAGGACGAGATGCTTTTTCACGCTTTCAAGCCATACCCCATTATGGGTACATGAAGCTTAAAATGCCAGGGCCCAATGGAGTAATCACATTAACAAGTGATCCGGATAGAGCACTCCGCGCTGAGAACAAAACGACATATTTATCCCTAGAGGCATTATCCGAAGCCCTTGCAGCCGAGGAATTAACCACCTTACGATCCACAGTGGACAAGGAAGATGTAATCCTTGCCAAAAGATTGAAATCTTCCTCCTTCAAGCCAGCAGATGAAATTATAAAATTTCAAGTGCACCCAATGGACCCTAATAAGACAGCGTCTATCGGGGCACAACTGGATCCGGCGGTAGATAGCGCGTTACGCGCCTTTCTTCGCGAAAATTGGGATATATTCGCCTGGCTCCCTTCAGATATGCCAGGAATGCCACGCAGGCTGGCCGAACACAGCCTCAACATTATCAAAGGGTTCAAACCAGTCAAGCAGTCACTGCGACGATTTTCCGAACCCAAAAGAGAAGCAATGTGAGAAGAGCTAGCTAAGCTATTGGAGGCCGAATTCATCAGAGAAATTAAACATCCGGATTGG
The DNA here is from genome assembly GCA_902687465.1 of Secale cereale. NCBI lineage: Eukaryota > Viridiplantae > Streptophyta > Magnoliopsida > Poales > Poaceae > Secale > Secale cereale. Next base: position 57,564,330 of record LR738715.1, read on the forward strand.
TTAGCCAACTTAGTCATGGTACCGAAGAAAGATAAATCCTGGCACCTCTGTGTCGACTTTACAGACCTAAACAAGGCTTGCCCTAAGGATCCCTTTCCTCTGGCCCGCATTGATCAGATTATCGATGCAACGGCCGGACATGACTCGTTGTGTTTCCTTGATGCTTACTTCGGATACCATCAGATAAAGATGAAGGAATCCAATCAGGCCGCAACTGCATTTATCACCCCGTACGGTCCCTTCTGTTTCAACACTATGCCCTTTGGACTTAAAAACGCTGGTGCCATGTATTAACGCATGATTCAAACATACTTAGAAAAACAAATTGGCAAGACATTGGAGGCATATGTTGACGACATAGTCGTTAAGGCCAAACACGTCGAGACATTGGCGGATGATCTCCGCCTTAGGTTTGATAACCTTCGAGCATATGACATAAGGCTCAATCCGAAAAAATGCGTCTTCGGCGTTCCGGCCGGAAAGCTATTAGGGTTCATTGTATCCCATACAGGACTCAAAGCTAATCCAGCTAAAATTCGGGCCTTGTCACAGCTCAAAACGCCAACCGATCTCAAACAAGTGCAAAAACTAGCAGGCTGCATAGCGGTCTTGAGCCGCTTCATCTCCAGGTTAGTTGCTACAATGCACTGACAACTTCGAATGGACGGATGCGGCCACAACTGGATTGGAAGAAATAAAAACTCTACTAGCGAGCAACCCAATCCTAGCCGCCCCAGGTGTTGGTGAACCAATGTTGTTGTATATATCAGGCACTCACCAGGTAGTGAGTGCCGTGCTAAACGTCAAACGAGCCGAAAAGAGACATAAGTCCCCGTTCAAAAACCCGTATACTACGTATCTGAGGTTCTCACACCGTGTAAATCACGGTACCACCACTATCACAAAATTGCCTATGCGGTCTTCATGTCATCTCCAAAACTCCGACACTACTTTCAAGAGTGTTCAGTCACAGTGGCATCCGAAGTACCACTTAACGATATCATCAACAATAAAGACACCACTGGACGCATAGCCAAATGGGCCGTCGAGCTCTTACCGTTCGAAATATCATATAAGTCGCGTGATAACCCACAAGTTTAGGGGATCGCAACAGTTTTCGAGGGTAAAGTATTCAACTCAAATTTATTGATTGGACACAAGGGGAGCCAAAGAATACTCTTAAGTATTAGCAGCTGAGTTGTCAATTCAACCACACCTGGAAACTTAGTATCTGCATCAAGGTAGTTTAGTAGCAAAGTAATATGGAGATAGCGGTAGCAGCAATAAAAGTAATAGTGGTGTTTTTGTAGTTTTTGTATTAGTAGCAACCAAAAAGTAAATAAGCAACAAGCAATATGTGAAAAGCTCGTAGGCATTGGATCGGTGATGGGGAATTATGTCGGATGCAATTCATCATGTAAAATTTATAACCTAGGGTGACACAGAACTAGCTTCAGTTCATCAATGTAATGTAGGCATGTATTCCGAATATAGTCATACGTGCTTATGGAAAAGAACTTGCATGACATCTTTTGTCCTACCCTCCCGTGGCAGCGGGGTCCTATTGGAAACTAAGGGATATTAAGGCCTCCTTTTAATAGAGTACCCGACCAAAGCATTAACACATAGTGAATACATGAACTCCTCAAACTACGGTCATCACCGGGAGTGGTCCCGATTATTGTCACTTCGGGGTTGCCGGATCATAACACATAGTAGGTGACTATAGACTTGCAAGATAGGATCAAGAACACACATATATTCATGAAAACATAATAGGTTCAGATCTGAAATCATGGCTCTCGGGCCCTAGTGACAAGCATTAAGCATAGCAAAGTCATAGCAACATCAATTTCAGAACATAGTGGATACTAGGGATCAAACCCTAACAAAACTAACTCGATTACATGATAGATCCCACCCAACCCATCACCGTCCAGCAAGCCTATGATGGAATTACTCACGCACAGTGGTGAGCATCATGGAATTGGTGATGGAGGAAGGTTGATGATGATGATGGCGACGATCTCCACTCTCCAGAGCCCCGAACGGACTCGAGATCAGCCCTCCCGAGAGAGATTAGGGCTTGGCGACGGCTCCATATCGTAACACATGATAATTCTTCCTCTCTGATTTTTTTTTCTCCCCGAAAGTGAATATATGGGATCTTGGGATACGTCGGCGGAGCTTCAGGGGGCCCACGAGGCAGGGGCGCGCCCAGGGGGAGGGGGCGTGCCCCCACCCTCGTGGACAGGGTGTGGGCCCCCGGGTGTAGATCTTTCCGCAGGTATTTTTTATATTTTCCAAAATAATTCTCCGTGGATTTTTAGGTCATTCTGAGAACTTTTTATTTCTGCACAAAACAACACCATGGCAATTCTGCTGAAAACAACGTCAGTCTGGGTTAGTTCCATTCAAATCATGCAAGTTAGAGTCCAAAACAAGGGCAAAAGTGTTTGGAAAAGTAGATACGTTGGAGACGTATCAACTCCCCCAAGCTTAAACCTTTGCTTGTCCTCAAGCAATTCAGTTGATAAACTGAAAGTGATAAAAAAAACTTTGACAAACTCTGTTTGCTCTTGTTGTTGTAAATATGTAAGCCAGCATTCATGTTTTCGGCAATAATCATGAACTAACCACATTCACAATAACTTTCAGGTCTCAAGTCCAGTCATATCAATGGATAATCAACCAGCGAGCAATAATAATAAACCTCGGATGACACACTTTCTCAAAACAATCATGATATGATATACCAAGATGGTATCTCGCTAGCCCTTTCTGAGACCGCAAAACATAAATGCAGAGCACCTTTAAAGATCAATGACTGACTAGACATTGTAATTCATGCTAAAAGAGATCCAGTCATGATCATACTCAATGCAAATTAATAGTAATACATGCAAATGACAGAGGTGCTCTCCTACTGGTGCTCTTTAATAAGAGGATGATGACTCTGCATAAAAGTAGATAGATAGGCCCTTCGGAGAGGGAAGCAGCGATTTGTAGAGATGCCAGAGCTCGATTTTTAAATAGAGATGAATCACATTTTGAGCGGTATACTCTCATTATCAACATAACAACCAAGAATCTCGATATCTCCCATGCTACGCACATTATAGGCGGTTTTCCCAAACAGAATGGTAAAGTTTATACTCCCCCAACCACCAACAAGCACACTCCATGGCTGGTTCGAAACAACAGGTACCGTCCAAACGAACAACAGCCCTGGGGGAGTTTTGATTAATTATTACGATTTTGAGCATGGGACTGGGCATCCCGGTTACCAGCCATTTTCTCATGAATGATGAGCGGAGTCCACTCATCATGAGAATAACCCACCTAGCATGGAAGATATAGACAACCCTTGTTGATACATGAGCTGTTCGAGCATACAAAACAGAATTTCATTTGAAGGTTTAGAGTTTGGCACATACAAATTTACTTGGAACGACAGGTAAATACCACATATAGGAAGGTATGGTGGACTCATTGGAATAACTTTGGGGTTTATGGAAGTGGATGCACAAGCAGTGTTCCCGCTTAGTACAGGTGAAGGCTAGAAAGAGACTGGGAAGCGACCAGCTAGAGCGCGACAACGGTCATGAACATGCACTAAAATTAATCAACAATGAATGCAAGCATGAATAGGATATAAATCACCATGAACATAAATATCGTGGAGGCTATGTTGATTTGTTTCAACTACATGCGTGAACATGTGCCAAGTCAAACCACTTGAATCGTTCAAAGGAGGATACCACCCCATCATACCACATCACAACCATTTTAATATCATGTTGGCACACAAGATAGACCATTATAAACTCTCAGCTAATTAAGCATGGCATAAGCAGCTATGATCTCTAATTGTCACTGCAAACATGTTTCATTCATAACAAGCTAAATCAGGAACGATGAACTATCATATTTACAAAAACAAGAGAGGTCGAGTTCATACCAGCTTTTTTCATCTCAATTAGTTCATCATATATTATCCGTATTGCCTTTCACTCGCACGACCGAACGGTGTGGATAATAATAATAGTGCACGTGCATTGGACTAAGCTGCAATCTGCAAGCATTTAATACAAGAGAGAAGACAAGGTAATATGGCTCAAGGTTAAATCAACAATAAAGCATATGAGAGCCACTAAGCATTTTCAATCATGGTCTTCTACTCTTAACCCCCAAAGAAAAGAAAAGAAACTATTTACACGGGAAAGCTCCCAACAAGCAAAAGAAGAACATGAAATATTTTTGGGTTTTCTTTTAATTACTACTACAAGGAAAGTAAACTAGCTAGAAGCTACAACTAATATATTTTTTGTTTTTCTTAAGGTTTTTTCTAGCACACGAGAAAAAGACTAAGAAAAATAATTGAAACTAAACATGGATGGTACAATGAAAGAGTGTGAGCACCGACAACTTAGAATAAGTGTGTGAGCATGAATGTAATGTCTATGAGAAACACGTACTCCCCCAAGCTTAGGCTTTTTAGCCTAAGTTGGTCTATGGCCATGGATCGAAGCTACTCCCTCCAGTGTACTGAGATGTGTCCTCTGGGTGCCACTGGTTGGCAAGCTCATCCAGCTGCCACCCATAAACATACTGACGATAAGGATCGAGTGGTGGCTCCGGCTCAGGCTCTGAAACTCGTGCCTGGCTCTAGTGCTTGTAGAAAGCATCTGACGTAACAAGATATATGCATGTAGACAGATCAAACAGAGATGGTGCAGGCAAGGTAACAATCTCACAATATTTTTCATCAAACCTCAATTTATAATTAAGCAACCTATCCTTGTCTTTAACAATAAAATCATGTGCTATCATGCTCTTGTAATCTAGATAAACAGGGGCAAGCAATTTTTCTTCCTTCTCATGATGCCTAATAGGTATTCTAAAATGTTCAGCAAGGCGAGAAGCACAGATGCCTCCAAAGATGGCCCCCTTTGAGCGGTTCAGACTCAGTCGTTTAGCAACGACGACACCCAAGCTAAAAGTCGTGTCTTGAAACAGAGCATGGCGTAAAATGACAATATCAGGGGCACTAAGATTCCCACTGTTCCCACGACCAGTTAAACATCTACTAGCAAATAAAGCAAAGTAGCGCAGAACAGGGAAATGTATACTAGTAATTCTTGCCCCTGAGACTTGTCTAGTTTCCCCTACAGCTATCATGTCAATAAACCCTTCAATGTCTTCACGACATGGTTCATCAAGTCTACCTTCAAAGGGTATCTTGCATACTTCACAAAATTCTAAGAGTGATATCTCCTTAACCTCATCATATAAATGAAACTCCATTGTAGGTGGTGTTTTCTTAGCATGAAAATGAAAATTTTGCGTGAAAATATTAGTGAGTAAGAGATACTGATCACACTGGTCGTGGAGGAATTCGGTGAGGCCTGCATTATTTGCCAACCAATAAAAGTCTTCGTAAATCCCGGCGGCTCTCATGAACTCATTACAAGGCCATTCAAACGGCCGAACTTCCGCCATACGAGGAAGATTATATTTGGGCTTCTTATTTTCTTCCATCTTCTTCTCCTCTGAACTTTTACTGGAGGAACCCCTCAACAATCTCTTTATCATTTTCCTCCTCTAAAAATTTATTAAATTTTTAGTAACTCAAGATAAAAGTTAACCAAACTTAACAAGATTGATAGCAACAACTCCTACAAGTGCCTAGAGACTATATTATGCATTAGAACTACTTGGGACCAAGGAAATTTGACATGCAAGCTCAAGAACAAGGTCACCACAGCAGCAAAAATTTGCAATAAATAAAGTACTAGAACAAAAACTAATTGGACCAATGGAGGAGTCACATACCAAGGAACAATCTCCCCAAATAGTTTGGTAAATGGTGCTTTGAGCAAGGAGATCGAAAATGGCAGCAAGATGAGCTAGAACTCGTGCTTGAGCTGGTTGGTGATTTTTTTGGGAGGAAGAAGAAGGGAATGGGTGCTGGAATAAGTGGAGGGGGGCCACGTGGGTCCCACGAGGCAGGGGGCGCGCCTTGTGAGGGTGGGCGTGCCCTAGACCCTCGTGGCCAGGTGCTGGCTCCCCTCGTTGTGTTTTGTGTGCCAAATATTCTCAAATATTCTAGAAAAAATCATATTTCATTTTCAGGGCATTTGGATAACTTTATTTTTGGGGTATTTTTTATTGCACGGATAAGTCTGGAAACAGACAGAAAATGCTATTTTTGCTTTATTTATCCTAGTTAACAAAAAGTAAAAGGAGGGTACAGAAGGTTGTGCTATCTAGATTCACCTATCCCATGCTCATCAAAAGGAATCCATTAAAAAGGTTGATCAGGTCTTGTTAATAAACTCTTTCCGAATAACATGAAACTGGAGAATTTTCGAATAACACTAGGTTACCTCAATGGGGATATGTATGTCCCCAACAATAAGAATGTCATATGTCTTCTTGATAGTAGGAAGAGGGAATTCAAAACCTCCAATAGTGATAGTTGAAATTTTTCCAATATAATTGATACTGTGGACGTGAGGTTGTTTCCTCGGGAAGTGTACCGTATGCTCATTACCATTGACATGAAAAGTGACATTGCCTTTGTTGCAATCAATAACAACCCTTGCAGTATTCAAAAATGGTCCACCAAGGATAATAGACATACTATCGTCCTCGGGAATATCAAGTATAACAAAGTCCATTAGAATAGTAACATTTGCAACTACAACAGGCACATCCTCACAAATACCGACAAGTATAGCAGTTGATTTATCAGCCATTTGCAAAGATATTTCAGTAGGTGTCAACTTACTCAAGTCAAGTCTATGATATAAAGAGAGAGGCATAACACTAACACCGGCTCCAAGATCACATAAAGCAGTTTTAACATAGTTTCTTTTAATAGAGCAAGGTATAGTGGGTACTCCTGGATCTCCTAGTTTCTTAGGTATTCCACCCATAAAAGTGTAATTTGCAAGCATGGTGGAAATTTCTACTTCAGGTATCTTTCTTTTATTGGTAATAATATCCTTCATATATTTAGCATAAGGATTTGTTTTAAGCACATCAGTCAAACGCATACGCAAAAGGATAGGTCTAATCATCTCAGCAAAGCGCTCAAAATCCTCATCATCCTTTTTCTTGGATGGTTTCGGAGGAAAAGGCATGGGTTTCTAAACCCATGGTTCTCTTTCCCTACCGTGCTTCGTAGCAACAAAATCTCTCTTATCATAACGTTGATTCTTTGATTGTGGGTTATCAAGATCAACGGCAGGTTCAATCTCTACATCATTATCATTGCTAGGTTGAGCATCATCATTGATATTATCACTAGGTTCATGTTCATTACCAGATTGTGTCTCAGCATCAGAAATAGATATATCATTGGGATTCTCAGGTGTGTCAGCTACAGATTTACTAGAAGCATGCAAAGTCCTATCATTTTTATTTTTCTTTTTCTTAGAAGAACTAGGTGCATCTAAATTAGTTCTCTGAGAATCTTGCTCAATTCTCTTAGGGTGGCCTTCAGGATATAGAGTTTCCTGAGTCATTCTGCCACCTCTAGTCACAACTCTAATGGCATTATCATTATTCTTACTATTTAATTCATTGAGCAAATCATTCTGAGCCTTAAGCACTTGTTCTACTTGAGTGGTAACCATGGAAGCATGTATACTAATAAGTTTCAATTCACCTTTAACTCTAGAAAGATAGTCACTCAAGCGTTCAATCATATAAGCATTGTGTTGTAATTGTCTACCAACATAAGCATTGAAGTTTTCTTGTTTCACAATAAAATTGTCAAACTCATCTAAGCATTAGCTAGCAGACTTATAATGAGGAATATCACCTTCATCAAATCTATAAAGAGAATTTACCTTTACTACCTGTGTCTGGTTATCAAGACCATGTATTTCTTCAATAGGTGGTAAATTCTTAACATCTTCATCTTTAATACCTTTTTCTTTCATAGATTTCTTTGCCTCTTGGATATCTTCAGGACTGAGAAATAGAACACCTCTTTTCTTCGGAGTTGGCTTAGGGGCTGGTTCAGGAAGTGTCCAATTATTTTCATTGGCCAGCATATTTTTCAATAGTAATTCAGCTTGATCAACTGTTCTTTCCCTAAAAACACAACCAGCACAACTATCCAGGTGGTCTCTGGAAGCATCGGTTAGTCCATTATAAAAGACACCAAGTATATCATTCCTCTCAAGAGGATGATCAGGCAAAGCATTAAGTAATTGGAGAATCCTCCCCCATGCTTGTGGGAGACTCTCTTCTTCGATTTGCACAAAGTTATATATTTCCCGTAAGGCGGCTTGTTTCTTTTGAGCGGGAAAATATTTAGCAGAAAAGTAATACATCATGGCAAATTTTAGCATGGTCCCTCTTACCCCCTCTTTTCACATGAGAGGTAAGAAGGTAAGAGTTAATCCGACCACTAATTAATGTGATCAACGGTTCAGATCTACTACATACTCTTACCTCTCATGTGAAAAGATGGGGTAAGAGGGACCATGCTAAAACTGCTCATACATCATATCCTAGGGACTACGCACACAACCAGGATCAAGAGAATTAAACCAAGTCTTAGCATCACCCTTTAACGAGAACGGAAATAGCTTAAGGATATAGTAGTAACGAATCTTTTCATCATTGGTAAATAGGGTGGCTATATCATTCAACTTAGTAAGATGTGCTTTAACAGTTTCAGACCCATAGCCATGGAAAGGGTCAGATTCAACCAAGGTAATTAACTCAGGATCAACAGAGAAATCATAATCCTTATCAGTAACAAAGATAAGTGAAGTAGCAAAAGACAGGTCATGTTTCATTCTAGCATTCAAGGACTTTTCTTTCAGCTTAGCTAATAGTTTCTTAAGATCATATCTATCGTTGCAAGCAAGAAAGTCTCTAGCAGTTTCTTCATCCATAACATAACCCTCAGGAACAATAGGCAATTCATATCTATTGGGAGAAGCTTCATCATCAATTTCATAAATATTATCAGTTTCAATATTTGCATTCTCCATAACCTTAGCACTTTGTTCATCTAGAAATTCACCTAGTGGCACAATATTATCAGGCATAGAAGTAGTTTCATCATACATAGTAGAAGTGGAATCATCAAGAACATACGACATATCAGATTCAATAGCATGAGTAGGTGTCGCAAATTTACCCATAACAGATGGTGAATCAAGTGCAGAGCTAGATGGCAATTCCTTACCTCCCCTCGTAGTTGAGGGTAAGATCTTGGTTTTTGAGTCCTTCAAGTTCTTCATAGTGATCAACAGATATAAATCCCAAGTGACTTAAATAATAGAGCTATGCTCCCCGGCAACGGCGCCAGAAAATAGTCTTGATAACCCACAAGTGTAGGGGATCGCCACGGTTATCGAGGGTAAAGTATTCAACCCAAATTTGTTGATTCGACACAAGGGGATCCAAAGAATACTCTTAAGTATTAGCAGCTGAGTTGTCAATTCAACCACACCTGGAAACTTAGTATCTGCAGCAAGGTAGTTTAGTACCAAAGTAATATGGAGATAGCGGTAGCAGCAATAGAAGAAACGGTGGTGTTTTTGTAGTTTTTGTATTATTAGCAACGGAAGAGTAAATAAGCAACAAGCAGTGTGTGAAAAGCTCGTAGGCATTGGATCGGTGATGGGGAATTATGTCGGATGCAATTCATCATGTAAAAGTTATAACTTAGGGTGACACAGAACTAGCTCCAGTTCATCAATGTAACGTAGGCATGTATTCCGAATATAGTCATACGTGCTTATGGAAAAGAACTTGCATGACATCTTTCGTCCTACCCTCCCATGGAAGCGGGGTCCTATTGGAAACTAAGGGATATTAAGGCCTCCTTTTAATAGAGTACCGGACCAAAGCATTAACACATAGTGAATACATGAACTCCTTAAACTACGGTCATCACCGGGAGTGGTCCCGATTACTGTCACTTCGGGGTTGCCGGATCATAACACATAGTAGGTGACTATAAACTTGCAAGATAGGATGAAGAACACACATATATTCATGAAAACATAATAGGTTCAGATCTTAAATCATGGCACTCGGGCCCTAGTGACAAGCATTAAGCATAGCAAAGTCATAGCAACATCAATCTCAGAAACATAGTGGATACTAGGGATCGAACCCTAACAAAACTAACTCGATTACATGATAGATCCCATCCAACCCATCACCGTCCAGCAAGCCTACAATGGAATTACTCACGCACAACGGCGAGCATCATGGAATTGGTGATGGAGGAAGGTTGATGATGATGATGGCGACGATCTCCACTCTCCAGAGCCCCGAACGGACTCTAGATCAGCCCTCCCGAGAGAGATTAGGGCTTGGCGGCGGCTCCATATCGTAAAATGCGATAATTCTTCCTCTCTGATTTTTCTCTCCCCGAAAGTGAATATATGGGATCTTGGGAGACGTCGGTGGAGCTTCAGGGGGGCCACGAGGCAGGGGGGCGCGCCCAGGGGGAGGGGGCATGCCCCCACCCTCGTGGACAGGGTGTGGGCCCCCTGGTCTAGATCTTTCCGCAGGTATTTTTTTTATATTTTCCAAAATAATTCTCCGTGGATTTTCAGGTCATTCCGATAACTTTTTATTTCTGCACAAAAACAACACCATGGCAATTCTGCTGAAAACAGCGTCAGTCCGGGTTAGTTCCATTCAAATCATGCAAGTTAGAGTCCAAAACAAGGGCAAAAGTGTTTGGAAAAGTAGATACGTTGGAGACGTATCACCGCGTCGGACTATTAAATCCCTGGTGTTGGCTGACTTCGTCACACAATGGACTGAAGCCGAACTCCCTAAAGAGTACGGCTCATATTCCCACTAGACAATGTACTTCGACGGTTCCAAAATGCTAGCCGGATTGGGGTCCGGTGTCATCCTGATATCTCCAACAGGGGATACAGTCCGATATGTAGTACAAATCATGTACACGGACTCAAACAATGCAGCCGAATATGAGGCACTATTGCATGGTCTCCGCCTAGATGTATCCATGGGCATACGACGCCTCGAGGTACGCGGAGACTCAAACCTCGCTATCTCTCAAATAAACAGAGAATTTGACGCAAAGGATTCAAAGATGGCAGCTTATCACAATGCCATATTGAAAATATCGGCTCGATTTGAGGGGTTGGAATTCCACCATGTAGCCCGGGATAATAACCAGACGGCGGATATACTCGCTCGTATGGGCGCTAAACGTGACCCAGTCCCACCTAACACCTTCATGGAAAGGTTGTTTATGCCATCAGTAACATGGTAGGACGAGAGCGGTGATACTAATTCGGATCCAAACACCCCCCCAGCCGAACTTAACCCTGATGTCATCAGGGACTCAGACATGGAGATAACATCTTCGGCTCATGAGATCATGGCTGTCATAGCCCTCTGGACAGAGCCCTTCTTAGCTTCAATAGGCAAGAGCTCCCCGATGACCAAAATGAGGCCCGCCGCATAATTCGGCGTTCTAAAGCCTACAAAGTTCATGAAGGTGAACTATATAAGAAAAACACTACTGGTGTTCTCCAAAGGTGCATCTCCGAAGAGAAGGGACAACAAATTCTCACTGAAATACACGCTGGAATGGGCGGCCATCACCCCAGAGCTCGGGCGCTTGTGAGCAAAGCTTTTCGAGCTGTCTTTTTCTGGCCCACTGCCCGAGCGGATGCCCAGACCTTAGTCCAACATTGCATTGGCTGCCAACTCTTTGCAAATCAAAGTCACATGCCTCCCACTGCTTTGAGAACCATCCCCATTACTTGGCTGTTTGCAGTCTGGGGGCTTGATATGGTCGGACCTCTTAAAGGGGGAAACCATAAAAAGAAATACTTGCTGGTGATGGTGGATAAATTCACTAAATGGATAGAAACCAAGCCAGTAAAAACAGCTGCGGCAGGGCCGGTGATAGATTTTATATTTGGTGTTGTACACTGTTATGGTGTCTGATACGTCCAAAACGTATCTATAATTTCTGCTTGCTCCATGCTTCTTTTGTGTGATATTGCTATGATATTGATGCACTTCCATACACTTTTGATCATATTTGGACTAACCTATTAACTCAGTGCACCACAGTGCCAGTTCCTGTTTTCTGCTATTTTTCTATTTCAGGTTTCCCCCATATTAAAAGTGCTCCAAAAATTCCAGGAAAAATACAGGAAAAATCAGCGTACAGGAAGCTTCGCGAAGAACCAAAGATGGGCCAGAGGGGAGCCAGGGGAGGCCTAGGCGGCCACCTGGCGCGGCCCCACCCCTGGCCGCGCCAGGGGGCGCCTGGGGCCCCTGCTCCGCTTCTGGCTGCCCCCCTCCGCATATATATCCCTCTCGTCCCGAAATCCTCGAGGACAGAACCCTTTTTCGCGATCTCGCCTCTGTTCCGCCGCCGCAGCGCTTCCAAGATCGGGAGCATCAGGAGAACTCTTCCCGGCACCCTGCCGGAGGGGAGAACCACCACCGGGAGCTTCTCCACCACCATGGACACTTCCCGGATGAGTCGTGAGTAGTCCACCTTGGACCATGGGTCCATGATCAGTAGCTATGTGATGTTCTCCTCCCCTCTTTGCTCTTCATGGTTTAGACCTCGTGAGCTGCCCTACATGATCGAGGCACATATGTAATCTTTCTGCTGTTGCTTTGCTGAGTTTGCTACGATCTGATGGATTATGAGACTATGTTCAGATTGTGTTTGAGTAATATATTTGATTCACCTCTTTTATATCTTTGTTCTTGAGTAATTCTTGCATGTTCTCCGTTGCTGTTTATTGCTTTGGCCAAATAGTAGGTAGTAACTCCAAGAGGGAGCGTTATGCTTGATTGTGGGTTCATGCCCCCTGATGACTAGCTTGAGTGACAGAAACATGAGTCTAGGGGATGTGCTGTTGCCACAAGGGAGAAAACAACGGTGCTTGTACTTGCGGGTGCAAGGATTGTTTACTTTACGCAAAGTTCTTTTAATGAAGTTGTCTGTTGCTTTGAGTTTACACTTTGGGTGGGATTCACAACTTAATACCAGCGAGATGTTCTGGATAGATATCTCAAGGTGGATGATTAGTAGTAGATGCAGATGGATTTCGGTCTACTTACCTTGGCGTACCGCCCATGCTTTTGAGCCTCTACCTTTCTTTGCAGCATAGTTAGCATTGGTTTGCGCACATAATCCTGTCAATTGCCCAGCTGTAATTTGTTTACCTCGCTTTGCTGTTTTATCGTCTTTTGGGAGAGAGACATCACTAGTGAACATCATGGGACCCCGGTCCATATTACCACCGCTGATCACACCTTCTATTTACTTCCTGTTTTTATTTCCTAGTTGCAGTCATATCTATCATTATTATCTCTTGTGTTTGATCCTTTGTAAACAACAAGGCTGGAGGGATTGACAACCTCTCTGTACTCGTTGGGAGCAAAGTTATCTATATCTGTGTGCAGGTCCCGTCAACCGCTAAGTTTTTGGCGCCGTTGACACCTACTTGTCGACCCTCGAAGTCTCACGGGATTCGATCCTTGGTATCTTTGCCAAGGGAAATTTGCCGCTACGCTACATCTCAACCTTCCACTTGGGGTAACCAACGAGGGGCGAGAAGCCATCAAGCAAGTTTCTGGCGCCGTTGCCGGGGACTCCACTCTTCAAGATAGGGGAGTTGCACGCTATCTTTTATCTTTGCTTTTTAGTCTTGTTAGTTTACCTTTTAGTTTTTGCTTTAGTGTCCTTTATCAAAAATCACAAAAAAAAATTTATTTGCTTTTCTGTTAGTAGTCCTTTCTGTTTAGTCAAGCATGTTAGGACTTGGTGCTTTGAGGGAATCAGAAGTTCTAGATTTCCATCAAAGGGATGGAGAAAATACGAAGAAGGCATGGGATAGAATTTCTGATGCACATAGGAGAATTATGCCTTGGATACCTATAAAAATTGTGCTTAGAAATTTTTACCATGGTCTTTTTAAATGGTGTAAACACTATCTTGATATTATAGCTGAAGGAGATTTCCTAGAGTGTGATCAAGCTAGAGCTCTTGAAATTATACATGGTCTATCTAGTTACTTTGTTTATGATCATAGTTTTGATACTGTCATAGATAGACTTGCTACTATTGAGAAGAGAATGGATGCTCTAGACTTGATGAAGGTAGAGAAACCCAAACCCAATAAGAGAGATATTTTGGAAATAGACAATGATTGGGAGCCTTTTGTTAGGATTAGCATCTCTAATCAAGACTTCCTTGCTTATTGTGATATTGGATCTATGGTTTCTACTATGCCAAAAATTGTTCATGATTCTTTAAAATTTAACATGGACAAATTATCATCCTATCATGAACATGCTAATGGAGATATTTCTGAGATCCAGGGATGAATAAAAGACATACCAGTTACATTCCTTAAAGGGATTGCAATGGTTGATTTCTTCATCATGAAGTCAAACCAAGGAAATATAGTGCTTGGAAGGGACTTCCTCCGAGCCGTAAAAGCCTTCATCGATATAGGTAAGGGACAAATCCGCCTACGCGGGAAGGCAAAAGGTACGTACCCCTTTCCTAGAAGGAATAAGGATGAACTTGTTGAGGAACCATTTGAAGCAATTTATAACTCCGATTATTATGATGACTTTTGATTCCTCCTTTTTGCATCATGCCTAGCTTAAAGGCATAAAAGAAAGCGCTTTTGGGAGGCAGCCCACAACGAATTAGGTTTATTTTGCTTTTGTTGTGTCTTGATGTTTTTTACTACAGTAGCATCATCATTGTATCTTTTCTTTTCAGCTTTGTGTCAAGTTTAGCCTCCGATTGCAAGAAAGTTCAAAAGTTGTGACGTGCTGTCCAGAAAACAGATTCTGTCCTTGGACAGAAAAATTCGAATAAAATCACCAGATCATCTTTTTGATCTGAATTTTTTTGACAGCGTGCTCTATACAATTGGCTTTCGAGCGTCTGTTCTGAGTTTTTTGATTTGAGTTGCAGAAGTGCCCCGAAAAAATTATTTACTACCTGCTGGTCTGTTTTTCACAGATTCTGTCCTGTTTTGCCTTTTCTTCGTTTTGCAAACCTTGAGCTTGCTTTTTCTTTGCAAAAACCTTTTGGCAATCTTGAGAAACAGTAGCTATTCAAGATTATCTTTATTTCTAGTAGGGAAAAATTATTTTATTGTGGGTACTAACCTCGCTAATCAGATTATGATGAGTTATGTATGAAGGGAGTTTTCAAGTGTGCGAGGGAAGATGATAAAAGAAGATTCAGGAGGGTCAAACGCTCAAGCTTGGGGATGCCCCCGTGCACCCCCAAGAAATATTCAAGAAGACTCAAGCGTCTAAGCTTGGGGATGCCCCCATGCATCCCCTTCTCCATCAACAATTATCAGTTCGTCTTTCGTTCCACTATAATTTTATCACTTCATGCGTTATGTGCTATGCTTGGAGCGTCTTGCTCTTAGTTTCTTTTTTTAGTTTTCTTTAGCTTTGCTTGCTGTTCATAACAAGTTAGAACCCAGCTTTCTTTGTGTGGGAGAGAAACACGCTCCACTTGAACCTAGAACACAACATAGGATTTTCATGCTTATCTTTGCTGTGTGTGTTCTTTGTCTTTCCATAGCTGCTGTCATGTTTAGCTCTTAGTTTTCATGCTTTTCTTTTTAAAGAGCTTTTGTTCAGTTGGTTGCTGAACTCTCTTGAGTTTTCATGTTTATCTTGTTAAGAGAGTTTGCCTGTAGCACTGAGTTGTGTGTCTTAACTTAAAGTAGGTAATTGAGGTTGCTATTTAATTTTAGTAGTAACTTGCAATAGTTTTGAGGTATTGCCATGAGTAATGTCTGAACTTTTGGTGTCAAGAGCTTTAGCCTATTAGTGATAGATGTCGTATTTTGGGCAATCCGTGTTTATTTTCTAAAACCTAGAAAATAGTTGAGAACTTTAGCTACTAGATGGATCACTAATCTTTGGAGGGATCGAATATTAGAGTACACTCACGTACCATGAGTCGAGGATGCGCAAGGATAACCAAACCCCCATACACTCCTCCTCGGGGTACTTGTCTCTTTGTGAACCTCCTAATTAGATTGAGAGTTACCGATAATAAGTGCATGAGTTCTTCGGACTAATGTGAGTATTCGAAATTTGACACTTCCACCTAGCCATATTTTCTAGCCTCTTCGTGTCGGTGTACTAAAGTAGGGGTACCTTAGTATCACGACTTGTGCACGGGCAGTAGCAGCGTCCCATGGTCTGGCTCACCACGCGCCCGCCGAAGCCCACTCTAGACCCTTTTAGGCCATTCAAGAACAAAGTATTCAAGTTAAGAGACAAGACCCCGGCAAGACGAGCTTGCCGGGAAGGCCGCACCAGGCTCAAGGACATCTTTTCAGCACAAGACCCTGGCAAGAGGTGCTTGCCAGGAAGGCCAAAGAACGACACCTTAAGAAGAGATATCGCGGCGCATCATGCGCCCCGGCAGGACCCGAAGCAAACTTTCGGGTCCGGCAAGGTTGCGACCCCGGCAAGGTGCTTGCCGGGGGAAGCCTACGCCGTGTGCCTGCGCTCCAGCTCATCGGGCCACGCGTCGCCCTGGGGCCCCTCCAGGGGCACGTGGTAGATGGCTGTGCAGCCTGAGGGACACGCTGGCGAGCCGCGGTGACGAGGCTGTCGCCGTGGCGAACGGAGACGCATGGACGGACACTTTTGGGGCGATGGCGACGGGCATTGAATGCCCTTGTCCCCCACCGTCAGAGTTAGGTGAAGACCACTGTTCATACACTGTTCATGCACTGTTACAACCACCACCAAATTTACATTTTTACCCTCCTCTACGTTGACACCTGTCGGTGACCCCTTTGAGCTATAAAAGGAGGCCCATGCACAACGTAGAGGAGGTTCGATCCCAGAAGCTTGCTCACTCCCTCGCTCGGTGTAGCTCGTACTGTAGATCTTCAAGCTCCCGAGCCCAAGGACTCAATACAACCAAAGCAGGAGTAGGGTTTTACGCGTCCGCGCGGCCCGAACCTGGGTAAACTGCCCACGTGTGCTCCTCGATCTGCTCTCCGTGCTCCCTCCGCTCCCTGATACGTCCAAAACGTATCTATAATTTCTGCTTGCTCCATGCCACTTTTGGGTGATATTGCTATGGTATTCATACACTTCCATACACTTTTGATCATATTTGGACTAACTTACTAATCCAGTGCACCCCAGTGCCAGTTCCTGTTTTCGGCTGTTTTTGTATTTCAGGTTTTCACGTTTCGAGAACTGCCCAGAAAAATCCAGAAAAAATATATAAAAATCAGCGTTCCAGGAGCTACCGTGCGGCCAAAGTACAGCCGGGGGGGGGGGCCCACAGGGGCTCCAGGCGGCCTGTGGGCGCGGCCCCCCCTGGGCCGCGCCGGGGGGCGCCTGGGCACCCCTGACCCCCTCTGGTGACCCCCTTTGGCATATATTTAAGGTCCGTCGAGGAAACCCTGATTCCAGACCCCTTTTTTCCAGACGCGATTCCGATCTCCACCGCCATCGCCATCAAGCTTCGGGGGACCAGAATTCCTACACCGGCACCCTGCCGGGACGGGGAAGTGCCCCCGGATTCATCTCCATCGACGTTGCTTCCTCCCTCCATGATGCGGGAGTAGTTCCTCCTCGGGGCTGAGGTTCTTACCAGTAGCTATGTGGTCAATTCTCTCTCCCATGATGTGATCTTCGTTGTGATCATAGGCTATGTTAATCTAGGGTGTTTCCCCTTCCTCTATGTATTGGATTGATGTACTCACTTGTCTTTATCTAGTATAATCCCCGAGACCAAGGTGACAGCGGTCTATTGGACATGGATTAGAAAAGTATTTTCATGAGTGATTTCCTCTCTTGTGTGTTGATTGAAGATTGAGAGTCTATTGGTGCTTGTCTTTGACTATCCTTTAGATATGTTGTGGTGATTGTGGGACTCTCTTTGGATGGCCGCGGTGACACTGGGAAATCCTTAGATTGAGAACTACGAACTTTGAGGTGTGCTTTTGTAGCCCTACATAATTCTTGTCCTCTCTTGACCACGAAGGAATGACCTCCGAGTGCGTCCCCTTTGCATGTTTTATGGGAAATATCATGTGATTCGATAATGTTAATGTTGTTGGGAGTTACCACTAGTGAAAGTATGAACCCTAGGCCATGTTTCCACCATTGCAATACCATTTGTGCTCACGTTTACCACTTGTTTCCTTGCTGCACTTTTTATTACAGATTTATATTACTTTGTTTTGCCATCCATATCACTTGCCATTTAACATCTCTTCGCCGAACTAGTGCACCTATACATCTACCAAGTGTATTAGGTGTGTTGGGGACACAAGAGACTTCTTGTATCTTAGTTGCAGGGTTGCTTGAGAGAGACCATCTTCAACCTCTACTTCCCTGAGTTCGATAAACCTTAGGTCATCCACTTGACGGAAATTTGTTGCTGTCCTACAAACCTCTGCGCTTGGAGGCCCAACATAGTCTACAAGAGTAGAAGCGTGTGTAGACATCAAGCTATTTTCTGGCGCCGTTGCCGGGGACTCCACTCTTCAGGATAGGGGAGTTGCATGCTATCTTTTACCTTTGCTTATTAGTCTTGTTAGTTTACCTTTCATATTTGCTTTAGTTCCTTTTATCAAAAATCACAAAAATAGTTATCTTGCTTGCTTGCTATTATGGGTTCTACCAAAAACGCTAAATGGGAGGGGTACACCCCTACTTCCATTGGCCCACTTATCTCTGATGGGGTTTACAAAAAAGATAAACCTTGTGACTACACTAGTTATGACGGAGAGTTATGCCCATGGCATGGTCTTCCAGGAAAAAAGTATGAGCCTCTGTTTAAAATTGCTCCTACGCTTCCCGAAACTTGGGAAGATGTTCAAACTCTTACAATAGAGAGCGAGTTAAACAAAGAGGATGACACTACAATTCTGCCCACTAATGATAAAATTGATTTTGATAATTGTAGTATTTCAGAAGTTATCACCTTCCTACAAGGAATGGCTAAGGATCCCAACACTAACACGCTTAATCTTGCCTTCACAGAGCATATCACTAATGCTCTCATCAAAGCTAGGGAGGAGAAACTCAGAGTAGAAGCCTCCATACCTAGAAAGATAGGAGATGGTTGGGATTCTATGATTAAAATTAAGATAAATAACTTCTCATGCTTTGCTTTATGTGATATTGTAGCTTCTACTTCTATTATGCCCAAAAGACTATATGATATGCTTAAATTGAAATCTTTTGATTCTTGTTCTTTTGGTAATGATCTCGTTGATTCTTCCATAAAGAAACCTTTGGGGAGGATCGACGATGTTCTTATTATTGTCAATGATAATTATGTGCCCGTTGATTTCACTATTATGGATATTGAATGTGATCCTTCATGTCCAATTATCTTGGGACGTCCCTTTTTGTGCACCGTTGGTGCTGTCATTGACATGAAAGAGGGTAATATTAAATTTCAGTTTCCTCTCAACAAAGGGATGGAACACTTCCCTCGTAAGAAGGTCAAGTTACCTTTTGAGTCCGTTGTACGGGCTAGTTATTCTTTTACTCTTGATAAAACTTGATCTTTGCATTATGCCTAGCTTAAAGGCATAAAAGAAAGCGCTTTTGGGAGGCAGCCCACATGAATAAATTTTTTGCTTTTGTTGTGTCTTGATGTTGTTTACTGCTGTAGCATCATCATTGTATCTTTACTTTTCATATTTGTGCCAAGTATAGCCTCTGATTGCTAGAAAGTTCAAAAGTTGTGAGGTGCTGTCCAGGAAATAGATTCTGTCCTCTGATAGAAAAATTCGTATAAAATCACCAGATAATCTTTTTCGTCTGAATTTTTTCGACAGCGTTCTCTATATAATTGTCTTTCGTGCGTCAGTTCTGAGTTTTTTGATTTGAGTTGCACAAGTATCCCGAACAGGTCAATTACTTCCTGCTGTTCTGTTTTTCACAGATTCTGTCCTGTTTTGCCTTACCTTCACTTTGCAAATTAAGAACTTGTTTTTTCTTTGCAAAAATCTTTTGGCAATCTTGAGAAACAGTAGAAATTCAAGAATATCCTTATTTCCAGCAAGGTATAATTATTTTATTAAGGGTACTAACCTCGCTAATCAGATTATGAATGAGTTATGTATGAAGGGAGTTTTCAAGTGTGCGAGGGAAGATGATAAAAAGATTCAGGAGTGTCAAGCGCTCAAGCTTGGGGATGCCCCCGTGCACCCCCAAGAAATATTCAAGGAGACTCAAGCGTCTAAGCTTGGGGATGCCCCCCGTGCATCCCCTTCTCCATCAACATTATCAGTTCGTCTTTCGTTCCGCTATATTTTTATCACTTCATGTGTTATGTGCTATGCTTGGAGCGTCTTGCTTTTAGTTTTCTTTTTAGTTTTTCATAACGAGTAGGAACCCAGCATTCTTTTATGTGGGAGAGAAACACGCTCCACCTCTACCTAGAACATTACATAGAATTTTCATTGTCTATCTATGCTGTGTGTGTTCTTTGTCTTTTAAATAGCTACTATCGTGCTCTGCTCTTAGTATTCATGCTTATCTTTTCAAGAGCTTTTTCTTAGTTGGTTGCTTGAACTCTTTTTAATTATCATGATCACCTTATTAAGAGAGTTTGCTTCCGTTGCATTGGTTAAAGTGTCTATGATAAAGATGCTACTTTCATGATGGTGCTTAGTAGTTCAGGTTTTCTTATGGTTAATCTCAGATAGCTGGGGGGTTCCCAATGTGTCATTGGAATACCAACTTGGTTTGTTTGCCTATGATGTGGTATGGTTTAGTAATATCTTTGAGAATTTATCTTGATTGACTTGGCGTATGCTCACGCATATTCAACACTGTAAAGAAAGTCTGTCAAGCCTTGATGATCTTTTGTTTCTGAGTAGCGATATAACTACCATGCCTGATTCAATATTGCTTTGTCGCTCTGCATGATTATAACCGTCATTGCTCTCTTAGTTGGTTGCTCCCAGTCTTTTGCTAACCTCCACCTGCACTAAGCAAATCAACCATGCAATACATAGCTCATGGGAAAGTAGCCTAAAAACTATTGTGGTAAAGAATATGTTGCTTATGTATCTTATTTCTTATGAGTTGCTTGTTGAGCGGTAACCATGTTTCTGGGGACGCCATCAACTGTCACACTTTTGTTGAATATCATGTGAGTTGCTATGCATGTTCGTCTTGTCTGAAGTAAGGGTGATTTACTGTGGGTTGAATTAATATGCATATTGTTAGAGAAGAACATTGGGCCGCCAACCAAAGCCATGCATCATGGTGGAAGTTTTAGCTTGGACCTTAATCCTCAATCTCTCACGAGAATATGCTTATGCATTTAAGAGGAGTCCATCATCTATTTTCTATGTTGTCCCGGTATGGATGTCCTGAAGTTGAGATTTATCAAAAACGAGAAATCAAATGCGATCTATCTCCTTGGACCTTTGTACAGGTGGCATAGAGGTACCCCTTTGTGACACTTGGTAAAAACATATGCAATGCAATGATAACCCATGGGGATCCGAGCTAATTAGGACAAGGAGCGAGCACTATTGGTATTCGATGCATGAGGCTTGCAACTTATAAGATGTTTTATGCATGACACATATGAAGTACTACTACCGTTGACACAATTGCTTCCATGTTTCATAATAAAAAGCTCTAGCACTTCAAGCATCAACTACTGAGAGCATGATTGTCATTCTGAGTGTAATGTGCATTGTCCCAAAGTAGCATTGTCTTTTGCATGATTGTGATATCGTTTATTTTGAAATGATTGTATCTAGTCATCACTTAAACCTTGAAGGTGCCCCTGCACTTATGTTTTGCATCACTAAAGGGGGCAAGCTAGATATCACTTGATCATATTTGCACATCATGTTCATCGAAAATCTTTTTGATGTTTCAGTTTCATGTTGTAAAACTTTCAGTCATTTGTGATTTTCTCTTGAGACAACTTAATTACTTTAGGATCATTGTCTCAGTAAGCATTTGTCATATGACTATGAGAAACTCTTATATGGTTAATAGCATGTCACCATAGAAATTATTCTTGTTATCATTTACCTACTCGAGGACGAGCAGGAATTAAGCTTGGGGATGTTGATACGTCCAAAACGTATCTATAATTTCTGCTTGCTCCATGCCACTTTTGGGTGATATTGCTATGATATTCATACACTTCCATACACTTTTGATCATATTTGGACTAACTTACAAATCCAGTGCACCCCAGTGCCAGTTCCTGTTTTCGGCTGTTTTTGTATTTCAGGTTTTCACGTTTCGAGAACTGCCCAGAAAAATCCAGAAAATATATATAAAAATCAGCGTTCCAGGAGCTACCGTGCGGCCAAA